>OU342743.1:204749774-205964968 GCA_910589775.1 Avena eriantha
TGACTCAGGAAAAGTCCTTGTCATGGACTCGTTACGAAAAGAAAAAGAGCTATGGGCAGACTTTAGAGAGATGCTCCAGAGGTAATTTCAATCATATTATCGCACTAGATCGGCAACTTTCGTGACAACAAGTAATTAATTACTCCTTTATCCATTTTCTTTGCTGGACAGGGTTTGGAAAAGGTTCACAGGCAGGGCCGTGGGTGAATGGTCAGAAGAACTAAAATTTGTAGACCAAAATGTAAGTAATACTAGCTAGCTAGGTCTGCGTATCTCTTTGATTCTGCTTCCAATTCCATTATATCATGCTTTATTGATTATTATTTTGATTGAACTCTCTATTCTCGTAAAGTGCACGCATCAAGGACACGGCAATAACTTATGTGGGTACTATGTTTGCGAGTTCATTCGCAACACGATATGTGCGACGGGCCAAGCCGCACTAGAACAACTTAGAGTAAGTAAACAAAGTACACAACATTATTTTATTACCATCAATTGTGTTGAGTTTTATTCTTATATATATTGACCCCATTCTTCATATATATTCAGATCGAACGGATGCGGGACCAACTCCTACCATTTGACCGCATACGAGCCATTCACGAGGAATTGGCGGGGATCATACTTGATGAGGTCGTCACGCCTGGCGGAGAACTCTTTAGATATCCACCAAAATGAACGTTGTATATATGCTTGAACGTGTTTGTCTTGTACTTGATGCTTCAACGTTTACGGAGAATACCACACAATGACGATGTTGTGTATAATAATAGTTGCTTAATTATTCATGTACTCGTATGTACCGGTGACGATGTATGTGTATACTACTCCCGATCGATTCCCCCTCCCCCCCTCCCCGTCCCCGCCGCGCCGCAGAAATACGCCCAGAACGGGGCAGGGACAGAACTCTGCCGTGGCAGAGATTTAGGCCGTTTTCCTACCGCGGCAGAACTCTGCCGCGGCAGAGATTTATCTCTTTTTCCTGCCGCGGCACAGAACCTTTAACACCGGTTCGTGTTACGAACCGGTGTTAAAGGGGGGGCCCTGAGCCCTGCGGCAGCCCCACGTGCGCCACCCTTTAACACCGGTTCGTATAAGAACCGGTGTTAAAGGGGGGGGGGCCCTCTAACACCGAACCCTCAACATCGGTTCTACAACCGCTGTTAGAGGGCCCTCCAAACCGGTGTTAGAGGGGAGGGGTGTGCACTAGTGAAGCTTGGGGATGCCACGCGTGTCACCCCAAGAATTATCCAAGAAGTACAAGCGTCAAAGCTTGGGGATGCCCAAGGCATCCCCTTCTTCATCAATAAAAATCCCAGGTTTCTTCCGAACGCTTCTTTTTTATTGTTTCATGCACACTTCTGTTGTTCTTGGAGCGTCTTCTTTTTCATTTTTGTTTTGTTTTTTTAGTTTGATTGGTTTGCTTAGTTTTCTGAATAAGTTGGTTGGACCCCCTCTTTCATGCATTGGTGTTCAAATAGTTTGGTTTGGGTAGGTTTGAAAAAGAGTAGGAAAGCTAATGCTTAAGTGGTAAAGAGAGCTTGTTTTTGACTATGGCCTATGCTTTGTCATGCCATGCCTGATATTGTTTTGGCTCTATGCTTAGTATTCTTTGCTGTAGCATGACTTGTTATAAACAATTGACATTTCTTAATGTGCCTTGGATGAATCATGCGTTGTTTTAGCATATTAAAGCATAGTATAGTGGTATTCTCCTTTGATGCTTTATTTGGGTTGACTTGGCACATGCTCACACCATTTTATGACTATATCAAGTCACCATAAGCCTTTATGATCCTTTAGTTTTCAACTTGTAGTATCACTTTATGCTTTGATCAATGATGTTTTGTCATTCTGCATGATTATGGCCATTATTGCTCTCTCGTTTGTCGCTCCCTTACTATTGCTAGCCTTCACATTCACTGAGTGTGTTTTACTCATGTTTCCAACTCCCCAAAACCAAATATTGCCAAAGTGTCCACCATACCTACCTATTAGCATCATTTGCTACTTCCGTGCATATTCATTATGCTTGTTTTCTTCCAAATAAAATGTTTGCTTGTTATGAGAAAGTTAGTTAGTAAAGCTCTCACAAACTTGATGGCACAATTTATTTCCTGCACTTAATAAACCTGAACCATTGTGAACTCTCCATGAAATTTATATGCTTGCTAATTATAGGCTGGGGATTAGCAGAACCGTGCTGTCACGGGGAACGCTTTCAACACTTGTAAATATATACCCAGTTGATACCTTGCTCTTTTGTTTGTGGATGTCGTCGGTGTGAAATAAAAGGGGAGCTTGTAAGTCCATGGAGTTATGTATGTGTGTTAGAGAAACGTCTGGGCTGCTGGTCTAATCCATGCTGACATGGTGGAAACCTGCAGCGTAACCATAATGATATCTATGAAGCATTCTTCTTATAAAAAAGAGAGAGATAGCTATTGAGAAAAAGAAAAAAGAGAGTTTTATGAAAAGAGGAAAGAGAGAAAAAAACACCATTTTCCCATGGTAAATAAGAAGATTGCTGAGATACTCATTGTCTGCTTGCCTTGTCATTTTGATATGGGGATTCTTCCGTATCATCGGGCAAGGGGTACCCCGTTGGCGGTTCTCAATGATACGCACATACTTACGATGACAAGAACTTACCGGTAACTAAAGTTGAGTAGCATGAGGAGCGACCCTCGTACTCAAGGGACTTGGGATTTCCAGTTTATAGTCTGTCAAGCATATAACTCAAATTGGACCTCACTTTCACCTTAACCACATTAAAGATGCTTATGATAGGGGCAATGAGAGCTCAAAGCTAATGAGTACCATACTTTCAGCATTTGGAAGCCTTTCAAACTATTCAAAACCTTTTTCTTTTACTTGTTGAGTCTCCACTTATTCTTTGAGCACTTTCTTGAGAGCATAGTGGCCATTCTTAGTTCTATGTGCATTGTCCCAAGACTTGTCGGTTGATGCATACCTTGATATTGCTTGTTTTAAACTATTTGTATCTAGTCACTCTTGTGAACTTTGAAGGTGTCCTATGCATTTATATTTGCTACTCTATGAGGGACAAGCTGATTACCACTATGCTATGTTTCTTTATGTGAAACAAACAAACGTCTTGCAAAGCATTGTTATTCATGAATCTTTTGTTTGTGCCTTTTCATGTTGCATCATAGTTTCTTTGTCTTATCGCTAGAACTTTGTCTTTCATTTTATGATTGAAGTACTATGATCCCAGCTTTGAATGTTTTACAAATACTTTGATCAAGTCTTTGATGGTGCATGCCACCTCAAAAATTATTCTTTCTTTTTATCACTTACCTACTCGAGGACGAGTAGGAGTTAAGCTTGGGGATGTTGATACATTGCAAATGTATCTATAATTTTTGATGCTCCATGCTTGGTTTTATCCACTTTCTTGTGTTTTGTCCACACTTTGGAGTACTTTTCATATGATTTCTTGGACTAACCTATTAACAAGAGCCACAGTGCTAGCTGCCTGTTTTCTGCTGTTTTTGGTTCCAGGAAAGTCAGAAAATGAATATTCTCGGAATTGGACGGGACAAAAGCCAAAGTGCCTATTTTTCCAGAAGACTCCAAGAGCCAAAATACGAGACGGAGGAGGGCCAGGGGCTAGCCACACCCCCCAGGTGCGGGCTGGGCCTAGCCACGCCAGGGCATGGTGTGGTGGCCCCAGGCACCCCCTCGGTCTCCCTCTTCGCCTATAAGAAGCCTTCTGACCTAAAAACTCTGGGGGGTTCGACGTTTTTCCATGAAAAGTTCCGCTGCGCCACCGCCACCGAAGGGGAGATTCGGGGGACAGAAAGTCTCTGTTCCGGCACCCTGCCGGGACGGGGAAGTGCCCCCGGAGCCATCTCCATCGGCCTCCACCATCATCCTCATCGACCATCCATGTTTCCCCCATCTATGAGTGAGTAATCCCCCGCTGTAGGCTATGGGGATGGTAGGGATTGGATGAGATCGTTCATGTAATGGCATCCGATTGTTAGGGTATAGTGCCTAGTATCTCTTATTAGTGCTTTATGACTTTGTTGCAACTTTGTTGTGCTTAATGCTTGTCACTAGGGCCCGAGTGCCATGATTTCAGATCTGAACTTGTTATTGATTCATTATGATAGTTTGATTCTTGGTCTTATCTACAAGTTGTATACACACGTTGTTGTCCGGAACCTATGGCCCCGAAGTGACAGAAATCGGGATAACCGGAAGGGAAAGGCTTTGATGTGAGGATCACGTGTGTTCATGGAGTGTTAATGCTTTGCTCCGGTGCTCTATTAAAAGGAGCACCTTAATTGCTAGTAGTGCCCTGGAGGCCCCGCTGCAAACGGGCTGGCAGGACAAAAGATGTTGTGCAAGTTATCATTGCGAGCACGTATGACTATATATGGAGCACATGCCTAGGATTGTATAGTACTTGGGTGCTTTATCTTATTTATCTGCAATTGCCCTATGTTCTGATTGCTATGTGAATTGTCTTGTCCATGCAACGCCCGTCCATCCATCCCTATGCCTACCGCACTCGAATCCCACTGTTTACTGCTTTTGTTACTACTGTCTTTGTTTTGCTACTACTGTTACTTTACTATTTCTACTAGAAAACTATTGCTACTGATAAACTACTGTGAGCAAGATTGTTTCCAGGTGCAGCTGAATTGACAACTCAGTTGTTAAGACTGATAAATATTCTTTGGCTCCCCTTGTGTCGAATCAATAAATTGGGTTTCACTTCCCTCGAAAATACTGCGATACACCCCCTATACTTGTGGGTCATCAGTCATCCACTTGGGAACGACATTCCTTGGCTTCAAGGCGGGGGGTGGACGACAACATGCGGATTCGTCGGTCGTGGTGGCACAAACATCTAGCCACAGACGATGCTGGTATTAGGTCTGGGTGCAGCGGCGGCGATGGGAGGATGCTGCGAGCAGCGATGAAACTGCTGTGTTGGCTGATGTGGGGTGGAGGAGAAGGGGTTGGGGGAGTGGCAGAATATCCCTCCATGGCAGGGATTTCACTGCAGATGGGATGAAGGATGCCGCACGTGGAAGTTTCAGTTTGGCGATTGGGCAGCGCGGGCTAGGACACCAAATTTGCAGTGAAGGATTAGGCTTTTTGTGTGCGTGCCCTAAATTGTTTTGTGCGCAACCTATTTTTGGACGTCTGCGGGAGAACGAATTTGCCTCGACGCGCTCAATAATAGCCGTTTTGTGCACCGACAGATTTTTGTGCATCCAACAAATTGGAGATGCTCTAACTACGTTCGTTTGGTTTTTTCTTTGGGCAGGCCTTGGCTAATTACTCATTTTTTTAAGCTGGCCCTATTTAATCTTTTTCTTCTTGGGCCCACTAGTTATAGAGACATACTCCCACATGGCTTAAGAATGCTTCCTTTTTACCAAACTTAAGTCTATAGTTAATGCCTCTCTCAACACACACCTAAACTGGAATTTTTTTGACGGGAAGTAGGAGGCTCTCTCCTTTTGCACTAAGATAAGGGGAAAACTGTACAATGGTTGGGCCATAAGAGAGAACAAACTATACAAGAGACAAAAGAGAAACTGAAGAACTACTCGTGTTTAGCGATACACCATAAGTGTTGGGGGATGACCCAGGTAGGGTCAAGCTGAGGCATAAGGATAGATTCCACCGAGGTATAGAGCGGATAAAGCGTGAGCTGGCGAGGTACATAAGGGCCGGCCGAGTTACCCAAGGCCAGACAACACCGCCAAGACTCGGCTCACATATATTGTATGTCAGCACAATGTCGAGGTTGTTTCATGATTGCAGGTATCATCCTGTCCGAGTCATCCAGACGGGACCGAGTCAGGGGTTGGCGTGCTCAGGAAGGAGTGAGTCAGCCCCAAGGTCAGCGCTTTTCTCTCTCACGGGAATCTAGGGAGAGACAAGCGCTAGGGACAAAGACCATAGGAGCAGGGATAGAGCAGAGGTCACGGACGTGACAGGGTCTGACCCCAACGGTCAGACATCATGGACTCTGAGCCATTGTTGTGCAAAGGCTGGCGACAGAGGAAAGGAAGGCGTCGAACTACTATTTCTGGACAAGCATCTCCAGGGAATATCCGGGCAACATATGCCGTAGTTGTAACCTGGCCACCCCTTTATAAGGTGAGCCAGGGCCTCCAAGGAGATGGTGGATCCATTAGCAATACGCGTAAGCCCTAGAAGAGAGGAGAGGCAGAAGCACTTCATCTTCTTCCTCTCGATACAGCTCAAGGAGCACTAGTACTATTCTAGAGATCATAATATAAGATCTAGTGCAGGAGTAGATGTTTTATCTACTTAGGAGAGCCTTGAACATGGGTATATTCTGTGTTTCTTGTGTTGTTTGTGTGCGGATTCATCACACTATCCCTCCCCGGATACCACTAGTGTCCATAGGCCCCATCTTTAGCCTACACATGGCATCTGCCGTGACACCACCATGATAGCAGTGCATGTGACATGGATCACCAATGGTGAGCTGCTTGTCTGGTTTCAGGACCCACAGGTTCGTGCTACTGCGCTGGCCGTCTCAGGGCTGTTGGTCATCTGCAAGATCTCTTTCAGGATCGCACCCTAGACAAGGTTTTGCAAGACCATGGCGGACACGCTTCCTTACTACGCTCGGGTGTGCCTTGAAGGGGCCCCAAAGAGTGCCTAGAACCTTACTGCGGTGGCGCCGCTGTTTGGGCTGGACGTGATCCTCGACGAGGTCGACGACATGTGCTACTCCGAGGAGGAGACTACCTGCTTCAAGGTTTGGCTCTGGCTAGACAATGTTTACAATATCTCCACCAAGGGGTTACTGTGCCTTGAGGAGCCAATGGAGCTAGACTCGCCGCTCATCCACTTCCCCGAGCATGGAATCTTTGTGGACATCCCTAGGTGATCAGGACCCGTCAGGATGCTTTGCACTCGGTGTTCATTCACCTTGACAAGATGCATGACTACGCCAACTCACCCACTCCAGCCCGAGCAGCCTCAACAGCAACATCAGCGGGCAACCCTTTGACCCATCGAGTGGCAGCGAGATCACCAAGGGGAGCTACCGATGTCACCTAACATACGATGAAGGGCACTTCCCTCCTCGGCAGCCACGCGGATCTGTGCACTCTCGGCTATGCTACCCGGACTCCTGGAATGGAGATGGCGGTGCTGACGGCAGCGAAAGCGGTGCGGGTCGCTACGCCGGCTTCCACAACAACGAGGGGCTGTCGCGAGCGCCAAGAGGCAACCACCTGCCTGGAAGCCTGGGTGGCAGCTCAGGCCAGTGGGGCCACTCCAGTGGGCGGCATCGAAAAGAAGAAAATGGTCCCATCTTTGACTCGCTTGTGGGGCCACAAGACAGAGAAGACAATGCACATGCTCCTATGCTCCAACCATTGGCCGATGCAGGGGTCCAACTCTTGGTCGCCGTTGATACCCGATGTGGAAGTTGGCAAGCCCAATCCAAGGTCAGACAACTGATCGACTTCCCCTCTCATGAAAGTTAGGAGGAGACAGTGCAGGAGACCACTGTGCAAAAGGAGGGCCCGCCTAGCATTACTAAGGAGATGGTGGCCACACATATCGATGTGCCACTGTTCTCTTTGTATCACTACAAGAAATGTTTCCTTCCGCAACGACTTGGCCCAATAGTCGTCGTACAAGGTGTGTCTTCCACGACAAAATTCTTGGGTCGACCGTGGCCGATGGGAAACTTTTTTCCGGTTTCACGGCCCTCTACTACGATGGAACCACTAAAAACATGGAGGAAGCTCGGCTGGCGCGTGGCAGAAGTAAGATTTTCTGTTCCTCGCGCGATGTTGACTCGCCGAAGTCTTTTGAGGCGTGTGGGTCCCAGACGTTAGTATCTCTAGCAGACCATACTTTTTAGTCGCGCCTCCCTGATTTGAACTCGATAACGTTGCTTGATATGTTTGTTGTTTAGTCAGGCTGCTGGGTCTCACATGTTAGCCTCTCATTAGAAGAATCGTGTGTATGATGGATTTTTTCCTTTGCTCGGGCTACTCTGTTCCGAACTTGATAGCGTTGCTCGATGCATCTGCCGTTTAATCAGGCTGCTAGGTCCCACATGTCATCCTCTCATTAGAAGAAACATGTGCATGCTGGTATTTTTTTCCTTGGTTATTGCCTCCCTGATTTCAACTCGATAACGTTGCTCGATCTATGTATCGTTTAGTCACGCAGCTGGGTCCGCCATGTCAGCCTCATATTACAAGAATCGTGTGTATGATGGATTTTTTTCTTCGCTCGCGCTACCCTGTTCCAAACTTGATAGGGTTGCTCGATGCATCTACCATTTAATCAAACTCCTAGATCCCACATGTCATCCTCTCATTAGAATAAATGTGTGTATGATAGAAATTTTCCCTCGGTTGCACCTCCGTGTTCCAAACTTGATAGCATTGCTCGCTGCATCTACCGTTTAATCATGTTGTTGGGCCCCACATGTCATCCACCCATTAGAAGAAACGTGTGTATGATGGAATTTTTGCCCTCGGTCACGCCTCCGTGTTTCGAACTTGATAGCGTTGCTCGATGCATCAATCGTTTTTTCAGGCTCCTGGGTCCCCCATGTGAGCCTCTCATTAGAAGAAATGTGTGCATGCTAGACTTTTTTTCTCTCTCGTGCCTCCCTATTTCGAACTTGGCAATATTGCTCAACGCAGCACCTGTATAAGGCCGCGCTACTGGGTCCCACATGTCGGTCTCTCTATAAATGAAACCTATGCATGATGGACTTTTTTTCCAGCCGCATCCGCTATTTTGACCTTGGAAATATTTCTCGATATGGTAGCCGTGTATGGTCTTTCTACTAAAGCCCCCATGTCAGCCTCTCTGGTATGTTCTGGCTTGTGGGTCATCAATGCAGCCTTGTATGTTCTGGCGGGTGGGTCCATGATGACAACCTCTCTGTACAAGTATTTAACTTTTTTTCCAAACTCAACCATTAAACTCGAGGAATGCTACAGGCTGGTGGGTCCTTGACGTCAGCCTTTCCATGATGCGATATTAAAATGTAAACCCTTTCTAAAAAAAAGTAAACCCAAGTTATATATAAATATATACACATAGGAGATTCAAACTAAAGACCTTCAAATCAAATCAAATAGACATAAACTGAGTGCTTTTCCACTACAACAAAGATATTTATAGAAATTAAATCATTAAACATGTATTGGTAATACAACTTATGTATAAGTCTTCAAAAAAATATTTTGTGTGTCTACGTTTATCTATTTTATTAAAATATAAAACGGCAGTGCTCAGACATCTCAATTTTTTAAATGCCACATAATGGAGCAGTTGCAAACATAGGTAGGTAGAGATTTTTTTATTTTGAGAGGTGGGGAGCAATGCCCAAAAGGCCGAATTAAAAAGAGTTTGCCTATCTACAAGGGCTGATCTACATAGGCTATGCTCCATGGGCTCCTTTCTCAAATTTCTCTGGGCTGTGCTCAGCAGTCCACCATGTCTTTCTCTCAAAAAAAGTCCCCATGTCCCTCTCATTAGAAGAAAAGTATCCATGCTGAACTTTTTCCTCACTCGCGCCTCCCTGTTTCGAACTTGGCAACATTGCTCGATACAACATCTGATAAGGTCTCGCTACTAGGTCCCACATGTCAGTCTCTCTGTAAATAAAACGTGTGTATGATGGACTTTTTTTTGGCTGCGTCTGCTGTTTTGACCTTAGAAACATTGCTCGATGCCGCGGCCACTTGTGGTCTTGCTGCTGGGGCCCACATGTCAGCCTCTCTGGTATGTTCTGCCTTGTGCATGTCAGCCTACCTGGTATGTTCTGGCCTGTGGGTCCCTGATACCAGTCTCTCTATACAAGTAATTAACTTCTTTTTTCAAACCCGCCAATTAAACTCGAGGGACGCTGCAAGCTGGTGGGTCCGCGATGTCGGCCTCTCTGAAAACAGTATTGCTACATGAAAAAAGTAAACCCAAATAAATGTATGTCAAGCACAAAGGATTCGAAATCAAAACCTCAACAAATATAAACCATATGTGTTGCCACTACGCAAAAGAAATCGGATGAAAATTATCATTAAAAGATTTATAGTACCTATAACTTATGTATTAGTCTTCTTAAAAATATTTTTTGTGTCCATGTTTATCTCTCTTAAAATAAAAGGGCAGTGCTACTGGAACCTCAATTTATAAAAATCCACATAATGGATTTGTTTCTTAAAAACATGGTTAGGAAGAGTTGTTTTGATGTGGGAGGGGGGCAATGCCAAAAAGTTCAAATTTAAAACTTTTTGGGCTATGGTCAATGGGCTCCTATCTCAAATTTCACTGGGTTATGGATCGCCGGATTCAAACACAGAACTCACCGAGGGAGAAAAAAAGGGATAATTCCTTTGACAGATATTCATGTAAAAATATCTAAAAAACACACACCACGTGCGCCAAAACAAGGCTAGTATCCAATAACTTCACTTAGTGAAATCACGCTGTATATCTTTACCCTCTGGTCTCTGTCTAAAACACATCCAATGGTTCCGATGACACATAGGAAAAATCTCTAGAGCAAGCAGCCAACAACAACATAACTTTTGACAAATTCAGGAGCATCTGAAAGATTAAGGGGTACAAAATAATAAGACAAAAAAAATCGAGAGATTCCTAGTTCATATTCAACAGTACTTGACCAATTCAGAAGTATTTCAAAGTGACTGATTCAACAATACATACACTGAAATTCAATAGCAATACAGAGAGAGCAAGTTCTTGTTTCAGCTCTAAAAACCATGTCACACGGTCAATATTCCCTTTTCTCCAAACACACTCGATCACTAGAACACAATCGTTGTCATAATATTTGGTCATATAGGGAACCATCATATAGATACAAATATACCAGTACGTACTACTCATAGCTCTAATCCAGCAAAAGGTTATCAGAGTTTTACCACCCATATATGATCAGTGGAGATAAGACAACCACATAATTAATTACAATAGCATGTGACCAAAGAGCTAGACTTCTAGGAAGTTCATGAACAACATGCGGCATTGAGGGCAGCCAGATACATCGATCTTGGCCATTCTTCCATTGGTAAGTTTGGCTGCTTTCCAGAACTTGATCCACCTAGAAGTAGCTACTAAGCATCCATCAGTCGAGTTAATGGAGTAACATCCCTCGATTTGTAGTCCTTTGCTATGCATCGTGAAGACTATTGTGCCCTTTCGTCTGGGCCTGGATTTTCTTTGTGGCACTCTTAGGCAATTTTTGAGTCAAAGTAAGAGATAGATGCATAATTACTAAGAGAAATGCACTGAATCATGTGAAACTTGAGAAGACATTCAGAGCAGTTTATCTGCCGCCATATACTCACAAACATAATCCGGTGCGACCTTGTGATGACACAAGTGTAGGATATGGTCTGACAAGGCCATGCCTGGGGTGATGAAGGAGCTTGTGCCAGTGCCGGTGCCTATGCTGGGGCGGGTGCAGTAGCTGGTGCTGGTGTAGGAGATGATGCCACTAATTGTAGAGGGGCTAGTGCAGGAGCCAGAAGGCCTAGAACCGGTGCTGGCACCAACAACTTGATGCTAGATTCCTTCTGAGGGGTAGCTAAGCTAACTGCAGGGATAGTAGAGACAAATGAGATGTGTACAAGCAAAATGGTCTCTTATACAATAGTTACTCACAAGACAGTGATTAGAGGATATGATGAGTATACAAGAAATTTAAGGTACTACCTCCATTCTTTCTCCTTAGGTCAATAGATGCTGGAGCAGGAACTAGGGCCAATGCTGGTGCAGGTGCCAGCAGCTTGATGCTGGTTACCTTCTGCGGGGTAGGTAAGGGGACTACAAGAGTGGTTAGAGACGCATATGAGATGTGTACAAGCAAAATGTTTTCTTATACAATAGTTACTCGTAGATAGAGATGAGAGTATACAAGTGAATTAAGTTATTACCTCTATTCTATCTCCTACTGAGGTCAACAGTTGCCGTTGCAGAAACTGGGGCCGGTGCCAGCAGCTTGATGCTGGCACCCTTCTGGGGGGGGTACATAAGGGGAAGCAGACTACAAAAATGGTCAGGATCATATGATGAGTAAAGACAATGGTGCAAAACAGTTAGTAGCAAGAAAATCATTAGAGGTTGTGATGAGTACATAAGCAAATTAATTAGTACTACCTCTATTCTTGGTCCCTTAGGTCAACAGGTGTACGATGGCGTGCAAGTATCTTCCCAGGCTTGCTAAAATCGAATGCTACCTTGTTTCCCTGCTTCAGACCATTCTCATGGACACACTTGGACCAACCTCGACCACCCAAATAGGTGGTGGCCATCGTTTGGGAGTGATACATTGCAAATGTATCTATAATTTTTGATGTTCCATGCTTGGTTTTATCTACTTTCTTATGTTTTGTCCATAGTTTGGAGTACTTTTCATATGATTTATTGGACTAACCTATTAGCAAGATGCCACAGTGCCAGTTGCCTGTTTTTTGCTGTTTTTGGTTCTAGAAAATCAGAAAATGAATATTCTCGGAATTGGACGGGACAAAAGCCAAAGTTGATATTTTACTGGAAGACTCACGGAGCCAGAAGACGAGACGGAGAGGGGCCATAGGATGGCCACACCATGTGGTGGCGCGGGCTAGCCCTGGCCACGCCACCAGGTGGTGTGGGCCCCTTGGCCGCCCCCCGACCTTGCCTCTTCGCCTATAAGAAGCCTCCCGATGCATAAACCCTAGATCGTCAAGCCTCCAGCCATGAAAAGTTCCGCAGCGCCACCGCCATCGAAGGGGAGACACGGGGGACAGAAAGTCTCTGTTCCGGCACCCTGCCGGGACGGGAAAGTGCCCCCGGAGCCATCTCCATCGATCTCCACCACCATCTCCATCACCATTGCTGATTCCCATGATGAGGAGGGAGTAGTTCTCTCTCGAGGCTAAGGGTTCTACCGGTAGCTATGTGTTCATCTCTCTCTCTATGCATGATCATATTGTGATCATGAGCTTTGTAATCTAGTAGATCTACCTTGCTACTCAAGTGCTTTAATAAATCTCTGCTCTCCCCATGTGTGTGAAAGTGGCAGCATGCTCACCATGGCGGCACTTAGGCTAGAGATTACAAATACTTGTTATGAGTTATATTTGGAGTTGGATGTCTTTATGAAATTGTGGTGTTTGTTGGACTCATCTAGTACTCAAGGTGACAGTGTGGGGTTTTCTAGATGGGAAAGGCTTACTTTGAGGTGTGCTGTTATAGCCCTACCAACGATTAGAGTGTCCAACCGGAGAGTAGTTCAGAGTAGTATCATGAAGATAATATACTTATGAGAGAGTGTTCACTAGTGAAAGTATGATCCCTAGGCCTTGTTTCTAAGCATTGATACACCGTTTCCAATTAGATCTGTTACATGTTTGCTTGCTTCCATCTTTATTTCAATTTGCCTTTAGTCTTTTCCACGCCATCAAGCTATTTTCTATCACTGTTACCACTTATAATTATCTATACCACTTGTATTTCACTATCTCTTCGCCGAACTAGTGCACCTATACATCTGACAAGTGTATTGGGTGTGTTGGGGACACAAGAGACTTCGTGTATCTTGATTGCAGGATTTCTTAAGAAGGAATACCTTTGACCACTTCCTCCCTGAGTTCAATAAACCTTGGGTGATCCACTTAAGGGAAAACTTGCTGCTGTTCTACAAACCTCTGCACTTGGAGGCCCAACAACTGTCTACAAGAATAGAAGTGTGTAGACATCAGGGAGAAATCCACCTCATATAGTTGCCACATGCCTTTAGGTCCCTTGATATATAGAGTTAGAAACTTGCGTTTCTGAACATCTTGTTTATAATGGGGTGAGTGACAACCTTCATGAGAAAATTTATAGAGAAGTAAGGCGACAAAAAAAGTGAGATAGAAGATATTACATCAAGTTGGTCTAAACCACTTGGAATCCATACCTGATACCATGTGTACCCTTTGCAAAGGGTGGCCATGCACCATTTTCTTCCATCTTCCTTTGGAAGGGCATACATGGCCCCCTTTCAATCCACAATCTTGACAAGAGGACAGTAGCAGAAAAGGGCTGAGAAGCTGGTGCGTGGTACTGATTGAAATTAAGTGGAAAGGTTAAATTATGTAAAGAGCAAGTAAATCTAATAATATAAGACAAAACCATTGCCTAGAAAGAAAATAGATTTGATTTTTATGAATTTCTAATGAGTGTAAAGATATAGTACTAGCTGATAACAATAACATGGAAAATCATAACATATGAAATTGTGGATTTCCAAATTATACCCACTTCTTATAGAGGTCACTGCCCACCTGGGTACTGTGTTGGCGCTTCCTCATCGTGTAGACGATGTGTGCTTTTGGTGCGGGCATCAGCAATCTACTAGCCTCTGCAGCAGCACCTTCAATTTGCATAAATAGCAATAGAGATCAACGGTTCAATACATTCATAGTAGTCATATACTGACTATATGAGACAGTTAGACATACCCAAATTTGTATTCACATTAACACAGTGCCAGAATTAATAAACTCACACATATGTTTCTGAACATTTGATAAGCATGCATGACACCAAGCGGGTAATAATTAAATCAGACTGCACCATGGTAATAAGGGTATTAATAAAAACACCTTTCTCTTTAAGCTGGGCCCTCTTAGCTGGTTAGTGGCCTTGCACTTGTTTGGTGAGTAGTGGTACTAGCCGGATCCTACAGCATGTGGGGGTACCATTCTATTTGCCGCACCTGGAGCACCACACGTTTGCAGATATGTATCACCGTGCTACAGTAAATAAAAAGAGATTGTGTCACAGAGGCTTCCACAAAAACAGGATGCAGACAGAGACAACTTTTAGCACAGGTATACATCCAGGTTGTAGCCAACCACTTTCAACATTGGAAAGAAAGGAAGAACACAACGAATATACTGCTACATTACCTTTTTTAGGCAACTTTTAAGGGAAATGATGGGACCATCCCTGTTTGTAGTGGCTGTGCACGCCACTGACCCATAGTTCTCCATACAGAATCTAACGCAAAATCCACTACACATTACAAGTAGTAACTAAAGGTTATAGAAGTGAAGAACACCGAAATCAAACCCGACCAAATGCCCCAATAAGAACAGCGTTGACCATGCCCCGATCCTGAATCGATACAAAATCAGTAACCCCTCCCCCGCCCCCAAACCCCCCACCCCCACCCCCACCCAAATGACCCAATCGATCGGAGCAGAGGGAAAATATCCTGATTAGGTGATTCCGAGGTGAGAAATAAGCAAGAACTCCACTATCAAAGCATACCGAATACTACTACTAGTACTAATAGTACCCCCAATGGCCCAATTGGAAGAAAATTAAACAAAGACGGATTTTGAGGGGAGAAAATACACCCACCTATTTCAGCAAGAAATCCCCAATTGGAGGTTGCACTAGTTCCAACAGTTGCTGGATGGGAGCTAGCTAGTGGTGGTTGCTTGTCTTACCGTCGGTACAAAGGCATGGGCAGGGGAGTAGTATTACTAGTAGTAGTAGTAGGGGGGCAGTACACTTTTTCTACAGTAAGTATTTTTAAGTGGTAGTGGAGGGAACATTTTGCCGAGAGAGATTCCGGAATTTTTGATCCCAGCTATATCACGTGGTGGCCTACAGCTGTTTCAAGCAGGACCCACGTCAGGGGTGAGTTAAAGTGGGTCCCACATAAGGGGGGTGAGATAATTGACCGATCCAACCTCCTCCTTCCCTTGGTACTCCTTCCAAGGACCAAGAAAATCGCCCCTCTTCGAATCAAATTGATCCCAGCTTATACAGTATATCCTTTTGTTGATTCGGCTCATAGAGCATTGAGGGAGGGGAAGGGCTAGCAGACGACAAGACGGCGGTAGTTGCAGCATAGGTGACATGGGTATACCTTACAGGTACTCGATATTAGCCTATATGGTCCAGCCCAAGAAGGAGTCCATGGTGCGAACGTAGCCCATCAAGGATTCGAGTGGCCCATAGGAGTTTGAATTCTTGAAGTACACAACAAAGTGTAGATAGAAATTTAAAGGGAAACCCTAATCTGTAACCGACTCGACCTGCTATCCCGAGACCTAGCTTCCCTATATAAAGGCTAGGGGGGGCAGCAAGGAGGACAATCCACACACGCCCGCATACACCTTGCCAGATTGCATCTGCGCATCCTTGTAATTTTCGACTCCCTCATAATCAAGAGCAGACAAACAGGAGTAGGGTCCTCTACGAGGCCTGAACCTAGGTAAAACCTCGTGTCACCTGTGTGCTTGTTTGCTAGCTGATCGATGCCTCCAGCGCTCCCCACAACCCGGAACCTAAGTGTTGGGTTCGCAGCATAGAAAACAAAAAATTTCCTACGATGGGAACTATACGCCAAGATCTATCTACTAGATAAAGCAACGGGTGGATATACATCCATAGAGAACTTACCCTCAAAGACAACAAAGCTTTGTTAACGATTTAGAACTCGTGGATGATGTAGTCGTACACTTGCCGATCTCAAGATCGTGATGAAGTCCAGCAGGTCCGGCTCCAGCACGTCCATCAGATCCAGCTCCAGCAAGTCCAGCACCACCAAATCCAGCACCGCAAAGCAGTGGTGCATCCGTGATTGCACACACGTACGGTACCCCGAAAACCTCCGTCCCTTGCTCCAGCAAAGCAGCAGCAGCAACTCCTTTCCAGATAAAAGCCACCGGGAACATGTATCTCGCTAATCCGAGACCATGGGGGAATAATACTAGAGGGGGAGAGAGATCCTTCACGAGGAGGTGTGAGTGAGAAGTGAGGAGACGAGGGACTTTTATAGGAGGAGGGAAGGGTACCCCTCCCATGGCCGGCGCCCCATGGAGGTGACCCTTCACCTCCCCCATTCATGTGGTGGTAACTCCCTCCACATAAATTTGCCTCTTCACATTCTCCATTGAAGTCTCCATTTTAAATGCATTAAATTTCTCCAAATGTAATGCTCTCTCATTTAATAAAACTCTTTTATTAGTTTTATTCAGAATTTTGTTAATTACTTTAATTAATAAACATTCACAAAAAACCCCCTGCAACATTTCAATATTACATGCAGAACCAATTTCAGCAATTTCACTCGAAACAGTTTCGGTGTCTATTGAAATAATTCTAGCGCTTTCTAAAATCTTTATCTGAAACATATTTGCTCCAAATGGTGTCGATATCCCTTAAGTGTGTCACCCTACGGTTCGCGAATAATGCAGACATGATCGAGACACCTCTCAGATCAATAATCAGAAGTGGGACCTAGAGATCCATACAGACTCCTACACATTGAACGATGACTTCCTTGATCGTGAGAACCTTTAACGCTAGTAACTAAATCCCTTTGTCTCATGATATAATACATGTCCGAGATTCGATCATCGGTATCCAAATACCTAGTTTGATCTCGTTACCAACATGCACTCTTTTCTCGTTCCCGTGATATAACATTCTAGTGATCACATCACCTTCTTGCAAGCTATCTTAATGTGATATCACCGAGAGGGCCCAGAGTATATCTATCCGTCATCGGGATGGAAAAATCCCACTCTTGATCCATGAGCCTCAACATAACACCTTCGTAGCACTGAACCCACCTTTATAGTCACCCTGTTACGGTGTGACGTTTGATGTTATCAAGATACTCTTCCGATGTTAGCAATTAACATGATCTCATGGTCTAAGGACTAAGATTACTTCGTATGATGTTATAGCAATATAAACATAATGACTTTGATCATAATGCTATACTTCAGATGAATGTTCATCACATCATTCCACCAATGTTGTGACCTCATTATTAACAACATCCAATGTCCATGATCAGGAAACCTTGATCATCTTGTTAATCAACGAGCTAGTTTATATGAGAGGCATTACTAGGAACTTTGTATTTTGTTTATTAAACAGACATGTATTAACGTTTCCAATTAATAGAATTATAGCATGCAAAATAAACATTTATCATAAACATGAAATAAGATAATAACCACTTTATTATTGCCTCTCGGGCATATTCCCTCCAGTCTCCCACTTGCACTAGAGTCAATAATCTAGCTTGAAAAACTTTGCATATTGAACACCTATGGCTTTCTGGTGTTGCATATACGCGATTGCTAGTGGTTAACATAATCTCCGGATCTGGAACTTTCAGGTCCGTGTGTATTTGCATGTCTTTGCGTCTCTAAGCATCACTCATTCTCAAATGAGATGGCATTGTATAAATTTGGTCCTTTGGTGAGACCTTTAGTTCGTTCGGGTAATATTATGTTGATATTATTGTCATACAATATATCTTCATAGTATTAGCCCACTTTGAACCACACCTAGTTTGATAACAAACTACTTAACACAAATGCCCTCCTTTGCTGCTATTATAGCAGTCATATACTTAGCCCTTTTGTTGTAGTGTCCGTCATAATGTTTCAACTTTGGAACTTATCCAAATCCATCATGGAACATCCTTTCGATTACATTGTGCCACCCATAGTCTAATTTGAGATAAATTTAATTTGTATCTTGTGACAAAATTAGTATCAATGTAACACTTTACAATGAACTACCTTTAACTATTTGTCACTTATACATGATATATTCTTAGTTCTTCCAAAGATCATAAGAATATCTTTACTATTGTCCAATGATCATATTATGAATCATTCTGGTATGTGCTCATAACATTTAGAGCATAGGACATTCTGGATATATACATATCATGGTATAATCGATCAAAATCTTCATGTGATTTTACTCACCAAGTGTTGAAACACTTGAATCTTGATACAATCCTTTCCATGCAGCAAGAACCTTTCTTGTTGTTTCCATATTGAACCCTTTCAATATATCATATATGTATGTTTGGCACAACCATATTAGCGCCTCAATCTATCCATATAGATATTGATGCCAAATATTCCGGTTTTGCCCAAGTCTTTCATCGAAATCTTATTTTAATGAAATTCTTAACTTGTGTCAATACACGATACATCATTTCCAATCAACAATATGTCCTCTACATAATGTATTAGAAATATGTCTGAGCGCTCCCACTTAATTTCTTGCAAATGCGAGCATCTTCAACATCTCCGATGAATTTAAACTCTTTTAATAGTTTCATCATGGTGAAGATTCCAACTCCGCTATGCTTACTTCAACTATTGAAGTTTGCATGCCCTTTTAGCACCCTTTGAATTAACAAAACCCTTCGGACCGTGTCTTGTACACGTCCTAGGTAACCATTCTATTAGAAGAACATTGTTTTGTTTGTTCAACTACCATACATCAAATTATGTGTAGTGGTTGCTACATTAATCCGTCAAGACTAAATATCGCTATGAAAGATCAAATCTTGTCATAGTCAACTCCTTGAACATTGTCGTAAACTTCTTTCCGACATGTCGACTATTTCATAGATGTTAAACATCCATGTCTATTTCTTTATAGATCCAAACACGACCGATAGGCTTCACGCCTTTTCGGAGGGTCTTACAAGTTTAGAAACTTGATTTCTCGTGTATGGATACTATCACGGATTCTATGACTTCTAGTCATTTTATGGAGTCAGGGCCCATCATTGCTTCTTTGCATGCAGTCGGTTCATCATTGTCAAAACAATAATGACTTGCTTATCAAATCACACTATTTGATTCTTACCGAACCACACGGTTCAATAGGAACTCTAATCTCCGAGATCACAACCTTTCTAATCACGAGAGCCATGAGCATTGTGGCCGCCACCGGGACACTTTCCGGCGCTGCGCTACTTAGCATATATAGCTAAGGTTCAACAACCTTATAAATGTTCTATTGTCCTCCCACTTAACTTTTCGCGAAAAATTCCTTCTCAAGAAACTTGACGTTCCAAGTAACAAACTCTTTTGTCCTCGGTGTTATGGAGAAATTCCCAACAAATTCTTTGGGATAACCTACAAAGACGTGCTTATCCGACTTTGGTTGTAAACATTTTACTTATGCATAGCATACCAAAATTTAAGAAAAGACAATTCGGGTTTTATCCCAAACCATAACTTATATGGTGTCATTTCAACGGATCACGATGGTGCTCTTTTCAGTGTAAAAGCGGTAGTCTCTAAAGCTTAAATCCTTAAAACATAATGACAGTTTTATAAATGATACCTTTGATCTTACCATGTCAAACATGGTTTCATTTCATCTCTCGAATATGCCATACTCCTATGGTTTATCGGGAAACACAAATCATGGAACAATTCCTCAAATCTTAGGTGTTTTCCTAAACATGTAACTCAAATATCTTCCTTTATGATCAAATCATAAACTCTTTTATTTTCTTGTTACAATGATTTTTCACTTCATCTTGAAAGTCTTTGAACAATTTTCAAATGTTTCACACTTCTTCCTTATTAAGTAAATATATAGATATATTCACTTAAATTTTTGGAGAAACCATATGAAGCAAAAAGATCCATCGCATATGGCTACACATAATGGACTATATACATCAACATGCATAATATCAAATAAGTTAGTCATCCGTTCCTCTTTGGCCTATGGACGGAGTTTCAATTATCTCGAGGAAAGTCTCACAAGTGTTAATTGATCAAAATCAAAGACTCCAAAAATTCCATCAACATGGAGTTTCTTCATGTTTTCTTTCTAATATAATTTAAAACAACGATGTCACTTCATAAGTGATCTTTCAATCATTTGTCTTGCGACATTTTAGCAATAGTGTTTATGGATGTGATTTCTCCCACCAAACTTGTCAAAGTTCATCCATCCTTTATGGAATATGGTAATTATTTGAACAACCATTGTTCTCATAATACCGGAACAAAATAACAATTATTAAAACAAATCTTGAAGGCTAGGTTTGACGACAACGAAAAACACAATAACACTTTATTTGTTTTCGATGAACATTATCACTCATTCTCTTGCTACTTACTTAAGGCCATTGCAGTTCATGAATTGCGTTGTCCTGTATGACACTTCATACCAACCAATTCGATATCCAATACCGGTATCCAATACCTAAGAACCACATTGTTTAACAAGCAAGGAATGCAACCATAACATGTGTATCTTCTATATACCTAAGCTGAACATTTCCAACCTTTTATTTTCTGCCAAATATTTTATAGATTCTCTTTCAGTAATTCCTTTTCTTTTAAAATAATTTATCAACATCAATAGTGGTGTCATTCACATGACACATAGTACAAAGCATATATAGTCAAATACTAATACCTTTGGACTTGCACTTTGAAGTGGATCACCATCATCAAATGTTTTGGTATTCTTTCAAAAATCCATTCTTTAGTAATCTATTAGTGTAGTAAACATTTTACTTACATATTCTATTCATCCTTATCATGACAACTTTTATGATCAAGCTACTATATCCTATAAGGAAGAATGACGAGTATAATTTTAGTTCCCAAAACCTTTTGGGAGATTCGGATGCCTAGCATATCCATCCTTCACAAATTCTCATACAATATTAGAACATGTATTTTTCTAAATTATACTCTATCATAATGCAACCAAAAACATTGTTTCAGATATCACAATATCTTTCACACATGATGGTTTCTGAAACAATTTTCAGCTCCTATATAATCTTGATATTAAAACAACTTTTGAATATCAATAATCATGGAGGCAAACATGATACTTTAGATACTAACATTGGAATTATTACTCTTGATTTAATACTACTTATTAAACTTCATGGAGTAAATGGAGTAAACTAGACGCCTCTAATTTATCAATTGCAAGTTTTACGTGGCTTGGGGCTTTCGGAGATAGAACCGGTCTTACCTACGAACATGAACCACAACGAGGATAACCAAGTTATTAGTAACTCGTTGTAAATCAGATATTGACTATAGTAGGAGAGACAGACACCCGCCAGCCACTTATGCAAAACAAGTTGCATGTCAGTCATGGAACCGGTCTCATGTACGATGACATGTAAGGTTGGTCCGGGCCGCTTCATCCCACTATGCCACCAATATCCAAAATACATAGAAGATGCAATAACATGATCATCATCGCCCACATATAAACATATGTGTACTACCCGTGCAAAGCACCTATGCATAGATCAGGCTCTGATACCACTGTTGGGTTCACAGCATAGAAAACAAAAAATTCCTACGATGAGAACTATACACCAAGATCTATCTACTAGATACAAGCAACGGGTGGATATACATCCATATAGAACTTACCCTAAAAGACAACAACGCTTTGTTAATGAGTTGGAACTCATGGATGATGTAGTCGTACACTTGCCGATCTCAAGATCGTGATGAAGACAAGCAGGTCCGGCTCCAGCACGTCCATCAGATCCATCTCCAGCAAGTCCAGCACCGCAAAGCAGCGGTGCATCCGTGATTGCACACATGTCCGGTACCCCGACAACCTCCGTCCCTCGCTCCAGCAAAGCAGCGGAAGCAGCAACTCCTTTCAAGATAAAAGCCACCGGGAACATGTATCTCGCTAATCCGAGACCATGGGGGAATAATACTAGAGGGGGAGAGAGATCCTTCACGAGGAGGTGTGAGTGAGAAGTGAGGATGGGGGGGGGTTATAGGAGGAGGGGAGGGTACCCCTCCCATGGCCGGGCGCCCCATGGAGGTGACCCTTCACCTCCCCCATTCATGTGGTGGTAACTCCCTCCACATAAATTTGCCTCTTCACATTCTCCATTAAAGTCTCCACTTTAAATGCATTAAATTTCTCCAAATTTAATGCTCTCTCATTTAATAAAACTCTTTTATTAGTTTTATTCAGAATTTTGTTAATTACTTTAATTAACAAACATTCACATAAAACCCCTGCAACATTTCAATATTACATGCAGAACCAATTTCAGCAATTTCACCCGAAACAGTTTCGTTGTCTATTGAAATAATTCTAGCGCTTTCTTAATTCTTTATCTGAAACATATTTGCTCCAAATGGTGTCAGTATCCCTTAAGTGTGTCACCCTATGGTTCGCGAATAATGCAGACATGATCGAGACACCTCTCAGATCAATAATCAAAAGCGGGACCTGGAGATCTATACTGACTCCTACACATTCAACGATGACTTCTGTGATCGTGAGAACCTTTAACGCTAGTAACTAAATCCGTTTGACTCATGATATAATACATGTCCGATATTCGATCATCGGTATCCAAATACCTAGTTTGATCTCGTTACTGACATGCACTCTTTTCTCGTTCCTGTGATATAACATTCTAGTGATCACATCACCTGCTTGCAAGCTATCTTAATGTGATATCACCGAGAGGGCCCAGAGTATATCTATCCGTCATCGAGATGGACAAATCCCACTCTTGATCCATGAGCCTCAACATAACACCTTCGTAGCACTGAACCCACCTTTATAGTCACCCTGTTACGGTGTGACGTTTGATGTTATCAAGATACTCTTTCGGTGTTAGCAATTAACATGATCTCATGGTCTAAGGACTAAAATTACTCCGTATGATATTATAGCAATATAAACATAATGACTTTGATTATAATGTTATACTTCGGATGAATGTTCATCACAACATTCCACCAATGTTGTGACCTCGTTATTAACAACATCCAATGTCCATGATCAGGAAACCTTGATCTTCCTGTTAATCAACGAGCTAGTTTATATGAGAGGCATTACTAGGAACTTTGTATTTTGTTTATTAAACACACATGTATTAACGTTTCCAATTAATACAATTATAGCATGCAAAATAAACATTTATCATAAACATGGAATAAGATAATAACCACTTTATTATTGCCTCTCGGGCATATTCCCTTCACTAAGTCCATCAGCGATGGGTATTGATGAGTTAACCCCTCGCCAATAGGGCACTAGCGCTGGGGCCTCAAAAACCATTTAGGAACCGATAGAAGCATAAGCTCGGATTTCAGACTAGAAGCACACACTGACGAGGGGTAACCTCAGTAATGTCCATGGTGAAGGACTTAGGGTTTCGCGGAAAAGAGAATGCCGGGGATTTCGTCAGATGTCAGGAAAACAATGGAGTCAAAGTCACATGAATATTTGGGAATCGCAATATTACAAGTTGCCTGGGAGTTTTTTGGTACCCTCGCTTGGGCTTCTCCCGTCCTATATATAATAGGCCGGGTCTCAAAGTTGTATGCGGATAGGTTTTAAATACACGTAATTACAATACTAACACAATGTCGGTTCATAGTCTCTTTCCTAATACAATCAAAGTCTTTGTCGGCAGCTTCTTTGGACTATCATCTAAAATCTTCATGGGCCGGAAGCCTTTTACCCAGTATAGGGTAGTAAATCATAAGCATCCGAGTAATCATACCTATGTCAGTAGCCCCCAAGACTCTACTTGAACCGTAGTTTCAGGTTGAGTCTCAAAGTTTCTTTTTCCTTCTTTTCCTTTTGTTTTATTTCTTTATTTTTATTTTTATAGGGATTTGGTACAACGAGTCTGATGCTTCCGACGGATCGGGAATCAGTTAATTGCTCCTAGGCAAAAACAAGGTTGTCCTACATCAAATTTAAGTCCCTAGGCCCGAACTCGGAATTTACTACTAGTGTAATTCAGTTCGGGTCGCTAAGGTCTTATCAAATACTAAATCCCAGTTTCATTTTATCGGATACCCAATGCGTCCGTCAGGATTTTTCATCGTATCATTAATACAAATATTTTACTAACGGAGCGCATTCTTGTGCAATTACCAGGCCACACATGACAAATCCTAGGGTCTTACCTTCATGATTCTGAACATGGCATTCGGATTTTTGTCGCGTTTGAGCGCGATTCGAGATTTTTGGTTTTTTGGCAGTTGTCTTGCTAGGCTGCCAATATTTTCTGACTTTTATCAGATAGTTTTAATGCTTTATGCCAGCTCCCGATGGGAGTAATCTTTTTCAGGATACCTTTTAGAGGATACATCGATGTAAAACTCATAGGTATTTTCAATCATGAACATTTTGTTTCAATCATACAGAATTGGATTTCTATCGGGTGCACGCCAGCGCTCCCGATGGGAGTAGCCCCCGAGGCTATGTTTGGATGCCTGTATCTGGACATAGGCTCATAGTTGTTGTTAGCTTGATGAAAAACATATATCTTTTGAACGGATATAAATAATAAAGAGCTTAAGGTACATAAAACTTATCTTTTTATACACAAGGCGAAAAACCGATGATACATTATTTTTTGGTGGATGACACCTAGCCGTTGGCCTAGATATTCTGGCTTAAGAAGCCGAACCGTAAATCTTATCGTATTGTAAGTAATCTTATGCGTAAAAGCGTCGTAGCTGCGCTACGTTCCATGGATTGGAGTATTTGACTCCTGTCTTCTTGTCTTGTAATTAATATGCTCCTCCGAGAATAAATTCTGTGACGATGTATGGTCCTTCCCATGGCGATTCTAACTTTCAGTGTCGATCTTGCTTGAGGGGAAGAACTAGGTCCCCTACTGTGAAGGACCTAGGCCGCAATCGTCGGCTGTGGTAATTGCGCAAGTTTTGCTGGTACATAGTTGCTCTTTGTAGGGATTAATCTCGAGCTTCATCAAGTGCATCCACATCATCTTCGAGTGCTTCTATTGATTCCTCTTCATCGTATGCAGCTACTCTTGGGGATTCATGTGACATTTCAATAGGAAGCACGGCTTCTGTGCCGTGGACCAGAAATAAAGGTGTCTCTTGTGTCAAATTATTTAGGGTTGTACATAAACTCCATAAGACAGATGGTAATTCATCAACCCATGCTCCTTTTTCTTTGTCAAGTGGCGCTAGTAGTCTTTTATTGAGTCCAGTAGTAACTAGTCCATTTCCTTTTTCTACTTGTCCATTTGTTTGCGGGTGAGCTACCGAGGCGTAGCTTACTTTGATACCCATCTCCTGGCAGTACTCCTTGAACTCATTGGAAGTGAAGTTAGTTCCATTGTCTGTAATGATATGGTTCGGTACGCCGAACCGAAATACTATGGATTCAATGAAATTCACAACCGAAGTTCCGTCTTGGGTGGTTGCTTAGATCCATTTAGTAAATTTGTCGACTGCCACTAGCAGAAACACGTGGTCCTCCTGGCAATGATTTGTGAAGTTTTTCCACCATATCGAGTCCCCACTGAGCGAAGGGCCAAGCCAGAGGTATAGGATTTAACTCTGCAACGGGTGCTCCAGGCTTTGTTGCGAACAGTTGACATGCTTCACATGTTCTGACGATATCTTTTGCATCTTGAACTGCAGTGAGCCAGTAAAATCCTGCCCTGAATGCTTTGGCAGCAATTGCTCGGCTACCAGCATGATGACCACAAATTCCTTCATGTATATCTTTGAGTATGGTTTTTCCTTCTTCGAGTGTCACGCAATGTTGTAACACACCCGAAATACTTCTCTTATACAACTCCCCTTTGATTATTCTGAAGGCCTTCGATCCCCGGGTGATTCGCCGGGCTTCTATCACATCTTCGGGTAGGTTGCCCTTAGTCATGTATGCTACATACGGCTGCATCCAGGTAGGTTCAATTAGCATGACCTCTCCAATTTCATGTTCTTCTTCTTTGATGGCCTCTTCTATACTCTTGGTCGTTGATGGAGCCCCCGAGTCTTTTTGCGGGTGACTCTTTTTTCCCATTTTTGGTGCTATGACCTCGGAGACTCTTTTTTGCTTTGATCAATTGTTCCATTATTTATTCCAAAAAACCCCAAGTGACACCGGTAAGCACAAGGATCCTATGTTTTCTAGATTGTGGGCTTCTTCATTGCTTGCTCTTCCTATGTGCGATACTTTGCATCCATCAAATTGAGCTTCCATAATGCCATATAGATCACGGTAAGCAGTCATGTTATCGCTGACGGTGTCGCACTTGTTCATTGCTTGCTGTGCAACAAGATTGGAATCTCCAAAGATTTGTAGGCGATTTGCACCGCAAGCTTTGGCCATTCGTATGCCGTGCAATAAGGCCTCATATTTAGCTTCATTATTGGATGCATTTGCAAAGCTCATCCGAAGTATATAGCGCATTTTGTCGCCTTGTGGTGATACTAGTATGACTCCTGCCCCTGCTCATTCCGTTCTTTTTGATCCATCGAAGTACATTGTTCAGGCACTAGAAAGGTCAGGTGGACCCGCACATTGCAACTCTGTCCATTCTGTGATGAAATCCAGCAAAACTTGTGACTTGATTGCCTTGCGCTTCTCATACGTGATGTCTCGAGGGGATAATTCGATGCCCCATAGAGAGACACACCCAATTGCTTCTGGATTGTTGAGGATGTTTGACAAAGGTGCTTTATTAACCACTATGATCGGATGTTTCGAAAAATAATGGCATAGTTTTCGTGCTGTCATAAATACCCCATATGCTAGTTTTTGGTAATGTGGGTACCTTTGTTTGGATGGCGATAAGACCTCACTCAGGAAGTATACTGGCCTCTGTACACCATGGGTTTTTCTTCGGGTCGCTGCACGACCAAGACTGTGCTGGCCACCTAATTTTTGGTAGCGATATAAAGTAGTAAAGGCTCTTTCTCTTTTGGTGACACGATGATAGGAGATGTCGAAAGTGTCCTTTTAAGATCTTCAAAGGCGCGTTGAGCTTCTTCCTTCCATTCGAATTTCTCTGATTTCCTCATGAGGGCGTAAAATGGCAACGCTTTTTCTCCTAATCTTGCAATGAAATGACTGAGTGCCGCTACTCGCCCCGCCAGCTGTTGTACACCATGTAGATTTGTTGGATTTTTGATTGTTAAAATTGCTTGTATTTTCTCGGGATCAGCCTCGATTCCTCTTGCTGATACCAAATATATGAGGAGGTCCCCTGCCGGGACTCCAAAGGAACATTTCTTTGGGTTTAGTTTGATGCTAAACTTGTCAAGATTTTTGAATGTTTCTTCGAGGTCCTTGATCAGTGTCGATCCTTGTCTTGTTGTAACTATAAAGTCATCGATATACTTGTACATTTGTGCCTATTTGGCTTCCCAAATATTTCCCAAACCTTCCGGGTCTCAAAGCTGTATGCGGATAGGTTTTACATACACGTAATTACAATACCAACACAATGTCGATTCATAGTATCTTTCCTAATACAATCAAAGTCTTTGTCGGCGGCTTCTTTGGACTATCATCTGAAATCTTCATGGGCCGGAAGCCTTTTACCCAGTATAGGGTAGTAAATCATAAGCATCCGAGTAATCATACCTATGTCACATACAAACACACATATTGACATGGGCATACCTTACAGGTACTCCAGTTTGGCATATACAATCCAGGTATGACAGAAGCCCATGGTGTTACTGTTGGAGATATGCCCAAGAGGCAATAATAAAGTGGTTATTATTATATCTTTATGTTTATGATAAATGTTTACATCCCATGCTATAATTGTATTATTAGGAAACACTAATACATGTGTGTTTTGTAAACATAAAAGAGTCCCTAGTAAGCCTCTTGTTAAACTAGCTTGCTGATTAATGGATGATCATGGTTTCCTGATCATGGATATTGGATGTCGTTAATAACAAGGTTATATCATTAGGAGAATGATGTGATGGACACACACACCCATAGTAAGCGTAGCATAAGATCAAGTCATTAAGTTCGTATTGCTGTAAGCTTTTAAATGCATAGTAACCTAATCCTTCGACCATGAGGTTATGTTAATCACCATCACCGGATGGATACTTTGATAACATCAAACGCCGCTTCGTAACTGGGTGGTTATAAAAGTGTCATCGGGTATTCTGAAAGTATGTGTTGAAGCGCATGAACCAAGATTGGGATTTGTCCATCCATATGACGGATAGATATGCTCTGGGCCCTCTCGGTGGAATGTCATCTAGTTAGCTTGCAAGCATGTGACTAGGTCACAAGGGATGACATATCACGGAACGAGTAAAGAGTACTTATCAGTAACGAGGTAGAACTAGGTATGGAGATACCAACGATCAAACCTCGGATAAGTATAGTATCGCGAGACAAAGGGAATTGGTTTCATATGTAAATGGTTCAATCGATCGCGAAGTCATCGTTGAGTATGTGGGAGCCATTATGGATCTCCAGGTCCCGCTGATGGTTATTGATAGGAGATGTGTCTCTATCATGTCTACATATTCACGAACCGTAGGGTGACACACTTAAGGTTCGAAGTTGTTTTAAGTAGATATGGAATATGCGTTGGAGACCGAATGTTGTTCGGAGTCTCGGAATGGATTCGGGACATCACAAGGAGATCCGGAATGGTCCGGAGAATAAGATTCATATATAGGAGATCATTTTATGAGTTAGGAAATGTTCCGGAGTGTTTGTATGAGGATTCTAGAAGGTTTCGGAATGTTCCGGAAGGTTCTAGAAGATATCTTGGAGTTTGCTTGAAAATCAAGATAGGGATCAAGGAGTCCTGGTGGGTCAAGACACGAATTCGTGGGGGAGGAGGACTCCTTCCCCCTCCCCAAATTCGTTGGCCATAGAGGAGGGGAGTCCTACAAGGACTCCCCCTCCCCAGGCGCGCCTCCTCCCCTTAAATAGAAGGGCAGGGGCGCCCCCTCCACACACGCTCTCATAACGTCTAATCTCTGCCGCCTCTCTCCTCCACCATATTCTGCACAGGCATAGGCGAAGCCCTACAGAATTCTCTACTCCACCACCACCACCACGCCGTCGTGCTGCTGGGATTCCGTGGAGAAGATCTACTACCTCCGCTGCTCGCTGGAACGGGGAGAGGAAGGTCTGCTTCGACTCCGCACGTGTGACCGACTGCGGAAGCGCTGCCGAATCGTGGCGCCGGAAGGATCGTCTACTTGACCGAGGGCGGAAGCGCTGCTGGATCGCGACGCCGGAAGGATCGTCCACACGATCTTGAGATCGGCAAGTGATCGACTACATCAACCACGAGATCTAATCTCGTTAACGCTTTCGGATCTACGAGGGTTAGTTCCTATCTATCTCGTCGCTCATGTCTCATAGATTAGATCTTGGCTTTTATCTAGATTAGATCTAGGTTTTGTTCGTTCTTGCGGTAGAAATTTTTTGTTTTCCATGCTACGAACCCATCAGTGGTATCAGAGCCGTATCTATGCGTAGATCTGTTGCACGAGTAGAACACAATGATGTTGTGGGCGTTGATGCTTTTGTTGTCGGTGTCTTCGCGTGTACTTTGCATCTTGCGGCATGGTGGGATGAAGCGGCTCGGGCTAACATTACATGTCATCGCACATGAGACTTGCTCCACGCTTGACGTGCAACTTGCTTTGCACAAGTGGCTTTGCGGGTGTCTGTCTCTCCCACCATAGTTAAGATTCAATTTACATTGAGCATCTTGACAACACTTGTATCAACATTGTGGTCCTTGTTCGTAGGTAAGATCGGTCTTATGCGAAAGCCCCAAACCACGTAAAACATGCAAAGAAAATTAGAGGCGTCTAACTCGTTTTTGCAGGGGTTTTGTGATGTGATATGGCCATTATGTGATTGTGATTATATTTGATGTATGCAATGATCCTTATTGTAATATGGCAACCGGCAGGAGCCTAATGGTTGTCTTTAAATTTTGTTTAAGACCTGCGTGTCTATTCATCATGTAATAGCTTTATTCCAAGTAGTTGTAATAGTTGCTGTTGGTGATGGACAACCATGAAGCGGCGCCACGGACCTTGACGCCACGCAGTGATGATGGAGTTCATGTCCATGCTTTGAAGATGGAGATCAAAGGCACAAGAATAAAGGCCATATCATATCACATATTATGAATTGCCTGTGATGTTAATCCTTTATGCATCTTGTATTGCTTAGATCGCGACGGTAGCATTATAAGATGATCCCTCTCACTAAATATCAAGTAATAAAGTGTTCGTCCTTAGTTGGCACCGTTGCTAAGACTCGTCGTTTCGAAGCATCTCGTGATGATCGGGTGTGATAGACTCTACGTGTGCATACAACGGGTGCAAGCCAGATTTGCACATGCAGAAACTAAGGTTAACCTTGACGAGCCTAGCATGTACAGACATGGTCTCGGAACATGGAATACCGAAAGGTAAAGCATGAGTCATATGGATGATATGATGAACATGTTGATTGTTCGCCTTTAAAGCTACATCATCTCACGTGATGATCGGACTTGGTGTAGTGGATTTGGTTCATGTAATCACTAAAACAACTTGAGGGATGTTGTTTTGAGTGGGAGTTCATTTGTAATTTGGATTAGTCGAACTCAATTTATCATAAACACAATCAAAGTGAATTTGCATAGTTTGTTGTAGTAATTGGCATCCGTTCACCACCTTACGCTTAGTTATAGTTGAGATAGTGGAACTATAGAAATTCTGGATATTTGCTTTACGAACTGGTATCGTATTGTTTTGAGTGTCAATTAAAATTTATAAGTCCTATTGCAAACTTTCAGCAAACTCAATTTACTCCATGAAGTTTAATAAATAGTATTAAATCAAGAGTAACAATTCCAGTGTTAGTATCTAATGTATCATGTTAGCCTCCATGATTCTTGATACTCAAAAGATTGTTTTTAATATCAAGTTTATCTAAGAGCTGAAAGCAATGTTTCAGAAACCATCATATGTGAAAGGTATTGCGATATCTAAAACAATGTATTGGTTACAACATGATAGAGTATACGTCCTCATATTTGATGAGAATTTGTGAAGGTTGGAGACGCTAGTCGTCCTAATCCTCCAAAAGGTTTTGAAAAAGAAACATTATACTCGCAATTCACCTTTATAAGCTATAGAAGCTTGATCATGAAAGTTGTCATGATAAGGATGAATAGAAGATATAAGTAAAATGTTTACTACACTAAAAGATTACTAAAGAATGGATTTTTGAAAGAACACCAAACATTTGATGAAGGTGGTCCACTTCAAAGTGCAAGTCCAAAGGTATTGGTATTTGACTATACACACTTTGTACTATGTGTCATGTGAATGACACCACTATTGATGTTGATAGATTCTTTTAAAAAGAAAAGGAATTGCTGAAAGAGAATCTATAAAATATTTGGTAGAAAATAAAAGGTTGGAGATGTCCAAATTAGGCATATAGAAGATATACATGTTATGGTTGTATTCCTTGCTTGTTAAACAATGTGGTTCTCCGGTATTGGATACCGAATTGGTTGGTATGAAGTGTCATACAGGACAACACAATTCATGAACTGCAATGGCCTAAGTAACTAGCAAGAGAATATGTGATGATGTTCATCGAAAACAAACAAAGGGTTGTTGTGTTGCTCGTTAACATCAAAGCTTGCCTTCAAGATTTGTTTCAATAATTGTTATTTTGATCAGGTATTATGACGACAAAAAGGTTGTTCAAATAATTACCGTATTCCATAATAGATGGATGATATACAGACCATAAAACTAAATGCTAAAATGTCGCAAGACAAATGATTGAAAGATCACTTGCGAAGTGACATCGTCGTTTAAATTATATTGAAAGGGATACATGAAGAAACTCCATGTTGATGGATTTTTGGAGTCTTTGATTTAGATCAAATGACGCTTGTAATACTTTCCTGAAGATAATTAAAACTCCGTTCGTAGGCCAAAAGAGGAACGGACGACTAACTGATTGGAATTTGTACATATTGATGTATATAGTCCATTATGTGTAGTCATGGGCGATGGATTTCAACTTCATATGCTTTTTCCGAGAATTTGAGTGAATATATGTATACTAACTCAATAAGGAAGAAGTATGAAACATTTGAAAAATGTTCAAATACTTTCAAGATGAAGTGGAAAATCATTGTAACAAGAAAATAAAGAGTTTATGATTCGATCATAAAGGAAGATATTTGAGTTACATGTTTAGCAAAAACACCTAAGACTTGAGGAATTGTTCTGTGATTTGTGTTTCCCGATAAACCATAGGATTATGGCATATTCGAGAGATAAAATCAAACCATGTTTGAGATGGTAAGATCAAGGGTGTCATTTATAAAACTGCCATTATGTTTTTAAAGATTAAAGCTTTAGTGACTGCCGCTTTTACACTGAAAAGAGCTCCATCGTGATCCGTTGAAATGACACCATATAAGTCATGGTTTGGGATAAAACCCGAATTGTCTTTTCTTAAATTTTGGTATGTAATGCATAAGTAAAATGTTTACAACCAAAGTCGAATAAGCACGTCTTTGTAGGTTATCCCAAAGAATTTGTTGGGAATTTCTCCATAACACTGAGGACAAAAGAGTTTGTTACTTGGAACATCAAGTTTCTTGAGAAGGAATTTTTCGTGAAAAGTTAAGTGGGAGGACAATAGAACTTTGATAAGGTTGTGGAACCTTAGCTATATGTGCTAAGTAGCGCAGCGCCGGAAAGTGTCCCGGTGACGGCCACAATGCTCATGGCTCTCGTGATTACAAAAGGTGTGATCTCGGAGATTAGAGTTCCTATAGAACCATGTGGGTCAGTAAGACTCAAATAGTAAGATTTGATAAGCAAGTCGTTATTGTTTTGACAATGATGAACCGACTACATGCAAAGAAGCGATGATGGGCCCTGACTCCATAAAATGACTAGAAGTCATGGAATCCGTGATAGTATCCATACACGAGAAATCAAGTTTCTGAACTTAGAAGACCCTCCGGAAAGGCGTGAAGCCTATCGGTCGTGTTTGGATCTATAAAGAAATAGACATGGATGTTTTAAATCTATGAAATAGTCGACATGTCGGAAAGAGTTTACGACAATGTTCAAAGAATTGACTATGATAAGATTTGATCTTTCATAGCGATATTTAGTCTGGACGGATTAATGTAGCAACCACTACATATATTTAGGTATATGGTAGTTGAACAAACAAAACAAGTTCTTTTAATAGAATAGTTACCTAGGACGTGTACATGACACGATCCAAAGGGTTTTGTTAATTCAAAGGATGCTAAAAGAGTATGCAAAACTTCAATGGTTGAAGTAAGCATAGCGGAGTTGGAATCTTCACCATGATGAAACTGTTAAAAGAGTTTAAATTCTTCGGAGATGATGAAGATGCTTGCATTTGCAAGAAATTAAGTGGGAGCGCTGAGACATATTTCTAATACATTATGTAGAGGACATATTGTTGATTTGAAATGATGTATCTTGTATTGACACAGGTTAAGAATTTCATTTCGATGAAAGACTTAGGCATAACCCAAGAATTAGGCATCAATGTCTATATGAATAGATTGAGGCGCTAATATGGTTTTGCCAAATGTACATAGATAAGATGTTGAATGAGTTCAATATGGAAACAACAAGAAAGGTTCTTGATGCACGGAAAGGACTGAATCAAGATTCGAGTGTGTTGACACGAGATTCAAGTGTTTTGACACTTGGTGAAATTACAAGAATATTTTGATCAATCATTCTTTAAGATGTACACATCCAGATATGTCCTATGCTCTAAATGTTATGAGCATATACCAGAATGATTCATAAGATGATCATTGGAAAATAGTAAAGATATTCTTATGAGCTTTGGAAGAACTAAGAATATATCATGTATAAGTGACAAATAGTTAAAGGTAGTTCATTGTAAAGTGTTACATTGATACTAGTTTTGTCACAGGATACAAATTAAGTTTATCTCAATTTAAACTATGGGTGGCACAATATAATGAAAGGAAGTTCCATAATGGATTTGGATGAGTTCCAAAGTTGAGATATTGTGACGGATACTACAACAAAAAGGCTAAGTATATAACTGCTATAGTAGCAGCAAAGGAGGGCATTTGTGTTAAGTAGTTTATCAAACTAGGTGTGGTTCAAAGTGGGCTAATACTGTGAAGATATATTGTGTGACAATAATATCAACATATTTTGAGCCGAAGGAACTAAAGGTCTCACTAAAGGACCAAATTATACAATGCCATCTCATTGGAGAATGAGTAATGCGTAGAGACGCAAGGACATGCAAATACACACAGACCTGGAAGTGTCAGATCCGAAGATTATGTTTACCACTAGCAATAGTGTCTATACAACACCAGAAAGCCATAGGTGTTGAATGCACAAGTTTTTAACTAGATTATTGACTCTAGTGCAAGTGGGAGACTGTTGGAGATATGCCCAAGAGGCAATAATAAAGTGGTTATTATTATATCTTTATGTTTATGATAAATGTTTACATCCCATGCTATAATTGTATTATTAGGAAACACTAATACATGTGTGTTTTGTAAACATAAAAGAGTCCCTAGTAAGCCTCTTGTTAAACTAGCTTGTTGATTAATGGATGATCATGGTTTCCTGATCATGGATATTGGATGTCGTTAATAACAAGGTTATATCATTAGGAGAATGATGTGATGGACACACACACCCATAGTAAGCGTAGCATAAGATCAAGTCATTAAGTTCGTATTGCTGTAAGCTTTTAAATGCATAGTAACCTAATCCTTCGACCATGAGGTTATGTTAATCACCATCACCGGATGGATACTTTGATGACATCAAACGCCGCTTCGTAACTGGGTGGTTATAAAAGTGTCATCGGGTATTCTGAAAGTATGTGTTGAAGCGCATGAACCAAGATTGGGATTTGTCCATCCATATGACGGATAGATATGCTCTGGGCCCTCTCGGTGGAATGTCATCTAGTTAGCTTGCAAGCATGTGACTAGGTCACAAGGGATGACATATCACGGAACGAGTAAAGAGTACTTATCAGTAACGAGGTAGAACTAGGTATGGAGATACCAACGATCAAACCTCGGATAAGTATAGTATCGCGAGACAAAGGGAATTGGTTTCATATGTAAATGGTTCAATCGATCGCGAAGTCATCGTTGAGTATGTGGGAGCCATTATGGATCTCCAGGTCCCGCTGATGGTTATTGATAGGAGATGTGTCTCTATCATGTCTACATATTCACGAACCGTAGGGTGACACACTTAAGGTTCGAAGTTGTTTTAAGTAGATATGGAATATGCGTTGGAGACCGAATGTTGTTCGGAGTCTCGGAATGGATTCGGGACATCACAAGGAGATCCGGAATGGTCCGGAGAATAAGATTCATATATAGGAGATCATTTTATGAGTTAGGAAATGTTCCGGAGTGTTTGTATGAGGATTCTAGAAGGTTTCGGAATGTTCCGGAAGGTTCTAGAAGATATCTTGGAGTTTGCTTGAAAATCAAGATAGGGATCAAGGAGTCCTGGTGGGTCAAGACACGAATTCGTGGGGGAGGAGGACTCCTTCCCCCTCCCCAAATTCGTTGGCCATAGAGGAGGGGAGTCCTACAAGGACTCCCCCTCCCCAGGCGCGCCTCCTCCCCTTAAATAGAAGGGCAGGGGCGCCCCCTCCACACACGCTCTCATAACGTCTAATCTCTGCCGCCTCTCTCCTCCACCATATTCTGCACAGGCATAGGCGAAGCCCTGCAGAATTCTCTACTCCACCACCACCACCACGCCGTCGCGCTGCTGGGATTCCGTGGAGAAGATCTACTACCTCCGCTGCTCGTTGGAACAGGGAGAGGAAGGTCTGCTTCAACTCCGCACGTGTGACCGACTGGGGAAGCGCTGCCGAATCGTGGCGCCGGAAGGATCATCTACTTGACCGAGGGCGGAAGCGCTGCTGGATCGCGACGCCGGAAGGATCGTCCACACGATCTTGAGATCGGCAAGTGATCGACTACATCAACCACGAGATTTAATCTCGTTAAACCTTTCGGATCTACGAGGGTTAGTTCCTATCTATCTCGTTGCTCATGTCTCATAGATTAGATCTTGGCTTTTATCTAGATTAGATCTAGGTTTTGTTCGTTCTTGCGGTAGAAATTTTTTGTTTTCCATGCTACGAACCCATCAGTTACTAGGGCCCAATGCATGGTTCGAGTGACTCACGGAGACTCTGATTGCTTGTAGCACAAGATGAAGCTTAAGATAGAAAGATTTAAGGGACAAACCCTAATCTGTAACCCTCTCAACCTGCTACCCGAGACCTAGCCTATACATATAAAGGCTAGGAGGGGGTGGCGAGGAGGACAATCACAACTCTAGTTTCCACAACCATCGCTAGATTGCATCTGCGCACTCCTATAAACTTTCGACTCCCTCGATAATTCCAAGAGGAGACAAGCAGGAGTAGGGGCCTCTACGAGGCCTGAACCTGGGTAAACCTTGCGTCCCTGTGTGCTTGTTTGCTAGCCGATTGATGCCTCCAGCGGTCCCTCCTTCTCCAAAACCCAAGTCCATAACAATGGGCATTGATGAGTTAATCCCTCGTCAGTTGGCACCATCTGTGGGAACTGGGAGTGCTGATGTCGCGGCTTCTTCGGCCCCATCAAACACGATCTACAACTCTGCAACAGCGGATTGCCAACTCTTCGGCGCCTTCGACTTCACCGTCCACACGCCGGCCACTCGCCCGGTTTTCGAGTCCATGGGCGATGGGATCGGGCTGGCAATCGGAAGCTTACACTTCCAAGTTGGTCAGCTGGGCACACTTCGCCTCCCTGATCAGCCGATGGTTCCCACGATTGCTCCAGGATCATGGTTTCCCCCGCTAATCGGCACCCTAAGCAAGCTTAACACCCTGACAACAGTTGGGAGCACGGACAGCGACATCAGTCGCGAATCCGATCTGGGTGATCTGGCCACGGAAGATGGAGCCTACAGCTCTAGATCTTAAAGTTGTGGGAGCAATAGCTTCCCCAATCACTTCATGTGCGCCGTCATCAACGTAGGCGACACCGGTGTCAATCGCGACAACACCAGCACTGGACCGACCAACGGTGAAAATGGTGGCCCCTCCAACGGTGCGCCCACCAACAATGGGACAGAAGGAGACCCGAACCTCATGGCGAATGAGCACACCAAAGAGCGCATGCTGATCATGCTCAACAACAACGAGTGGGCCCGCTGTCGGGAGGCTCTGCGGGGTAATCCCCTCCCCCTGAACTCATCGCAACAGATGTTGATGGGTTGCCATTGGCTGCTCAAAGAGGAGTACAAGTGCCAGCAACAAGTAATCGCGCAACTCAACACGTGTAGAAAGGCGGCAGACGAGTCGAGCCTTCGACGGGCTCAACTCTCCATGGGAGGATCCTCCTCCAAGGGCAACGACTACGTGGCCGCCAAACGGCGATCTTGACTGGCCCACCTCACAGATAAGGGGGGAGAGGAGGCCGCGAAAGTCCTTGACTTCGGCTCCATGACGGTGGACACCCAGGGCAACGTGCTCCCAAAGACACCACAAGCAGCGGTGATAGCGGCCACCATGTACCTCCTCAACAACCAGCCACCGGCTAGGGATCCACGAGCTGCCATGCATCGATCTACGATCGCGGGCTTGGGGCTAGTCGAAGCTGCTCTCGTCAAGGAGCCAACACCAGAGCCAAAGAAAAGTAAAGCTCTGGACAAGTATTACTATTCATACTCCTCCAACGATAACAACCACGATCTGTCACAATGACGTTGCTCATGGTGGCATGACCACGACTACGACGCGCGTGATGACATCACGCAGTGCAAGGTCGACAAGATGCGCGCGAGGTGTGCCCGTTCGATTGACTCGGAAGATGACAAAGTAGAGCTTTGCGGCGCCAGATGCTTCAGCAGAGCCATCAGGCAAAAGAGAATGCCTAAGGGGTTCAAAATCCCCTCGGAGAACCCGAAATTTTACGGCCTACAGGACCCGAAGATTTGGCTGGAAGATCACATCTCCTTCGTCAGGTTGCATGGCGGAAGCTCAAGCACGACCATGCAATGCCTACAACTGTAGTTGCAAGGCGCCGCCTGCGCATGGGTAAACAGTGTCCCGCGCGGATCAATTCACAGCTGGGAAGAGCTTGTCTACAGCTTCGTGCGCAACTTCAAGGGCACTTACAAAAGGCCCGCATCAATCGAGGAGCTAAGAGGCTGTCACCAGAGATCTAGCGAGTCGCTGCGCTCGTACATCCAGAGATGGTCCATCATCAAGAACTCCACGGAAGACATATCTGAGGATCGCGCAATCGACGCGTTCAACAACGGCGTTCGTCGCAGAGAGCTCAGGGAGGAGCTGGGCTGCTCGAAGCCCAAGACAATCGACCACCTGATGGAGTTCGCGAATTGGTGGGCCAACAGAGAGGACTTAGTGAAAAACCATGCCTACTCCGATGATGACGACGACCTCGGCTGCAGACGTGATCACCGAGGGAAACGTCGAATGCGCTTCTACAAGGACCAGTAAGAGGTCGACATGGTCGCAGCCGGCTATGCCGACAAACGCGATGACAACCACAACAGCGGATATCGCAACGGTGGATACCGTGACAGCGGGAAAACCACGCAAGTGTGGCAGCGCCACACTCACGATGAGGCACCTGGACTATCTAGCCAGGACAAATTGTCCGAACAATGCAACATACACTTCTACATCGACAAGCATGAAGGGAAGAAAAAGTCTAGCCACCTTCTCAAGGACTGCTGCGAGTTCCTCAAACTCCACGAAGGCCTGGCCCAGATGAATCGTGACGCGATCAACTAGGGATACGGAGCTGCCCCGGGTGTCGTGGCTCACGGAGCACCACCGCCACCACACGGACCACCACCACCTGCGGCTGCGCCAGTCCAGAACCATGGAGGCGAGCCATACCCGTGAGCACTGGGCAACATGGGGATGATCCAAAAAGGGCACCCCTCAAATCGAGTGCAGAAGGCAATCACTCACCAAGTCAATTTGGCGATAAACTCTCCACCCTCCACCAGTGAGTACCTCAGTGGAAGCGAGTCTTGCATCACCTTCGACAAGCGCGACCATCCATGCCAAGTACCCTGCCCAGGCCACTGTCCCCTCGTACTCGAGGCACAAATTGGGGGCTTCGATATGAGTCGCGTCTTCATGGACGGCGGAAGCGACATCAACCTGATGTTCGTAAGTACCTTGCGTGCAATGAGGATCCCTCTGACATGTCTAGAAGTTTCAGACACGATGTTCCATGACATCGTCCCAGGGAAGGGCGTGTACCCCCTGGGCAAGATCAACCTCGATGTCATCTTCGACACGCCACAAAATTTTCGGCGAGAGCGCATCGACTTTGAAGTTGTCGACTGGCCTTCACAGTACCACTGCATCCTCAGACGTGTCGCGTTCACAAGGTTCATGGCGGTACCACACTACGCCTACCTGCAGATGAAGATGCTAGGCCCAAACGACGTCATCACAATCAATGGAAGCTTCGAGAGGTCTGACAGCTACGATAGGGAATTCAACAGAATCTCCTAGTCCTTTGGCATGCAAGAGGAACCCGCAAAGTTGAAGGAGTCGATAGACAACAGTCTGCCTCCCCTGAGCAAACCAAGCTCACCTGACCTATCCTTTGATTCGTCGGTGCATACCAAGAAAGTCCAAGTCCACCCAACAGACCCGACCAAGACGGCCCTCATCGCCAACAACTTGAGTCCCGCATAGGAACTCGCACTCATCGAATTCCTCCGTGACCGCTGGGAAATCTTCGCTTGGTGTCCAGCGGACATGCTAGGAGTTCCTAGGGAATTTTCCGAGCACTCACTCAACGTGAATCCAGACGCAAGGCCAGTCAAGCAAACAATACGTCGACTTTCTGAACCAAGAGAAAAAGTGGTCGGTATGGAAGTCAATAGACTCCTCGACGCAAAATTCATATGCGAGATCAAGGAAAGCACCTGGCTTGCAAATCCAGGATTGGGCCTAAAAAGGACACAGATATCCTGCGGATGTGCGTGAACTTCACCTCCTTGAACAAGCACTGCCCAAAGGATCAATTCCCATTGCCACAGATCGATCAGATAATCGACTCCACTACAGGATGCGAGCGCCTCTGCTTCCTCGACGCCTACTCAGGCTACATTCAGATTCGAATGAAAGAGGAAGACCAGGAGAAAATGGCGTTCACAACACCCTTTGGTGTGTTCTGCTACAACACGATGCCCTTCGGGCTAAAAACGCAGGAGCCACCTATCAGCGGTGTATGCATGCCTGCCTCAAGAACCAACTTGGTCGCACTATCCAAGTCTACATCAATGATATCATTGTCAAAACCAAAGAGGAAGCTGTGTTACTCAACGATCTCCACGAGACCTTCGATAATCTTGATCACTACCGGATCAAGCTCAATTTGGACAAATGCGCCTTTGGCGTACCATCTAGGCAACTCCTCAGGTATCTCATATCCACTAGGGGGATCGAGGCAAACCCGAAGAAAATAAAGGCCATACTGGCCATGTAGAAGCCGAAGAACGTAAAAGGCGTCGAGCAGCTGGCTGGGCGAATCGTGGTGCTCAGTCGATTCATCAGTCGCATGGGCAAAAAGGCACTACCTTTTTACCAGCTTCTCTGTAAAGCTGACAAGTTTGAGTGGACAGACGAAGAACAAGAAGCATTCGAAGACCTCAAGCGTCTACTATCCACCTCACCAGTATTAGTGATGCCTCACAAAAAGGAGCCGTTGTTGCTATATATCTCCGCCACCAACCAGGTGGTAAGCACTGTGCTCGTGGTGGAATGAGCCGAAGAAAACAAAGTCCACGGGGTACATCGCCCAGTCTACTACCTCAGCGAGGTGCTCACGCCAATAAAACAGCGGTACCCGCATTACCAGAAGCTGGCATACAACATCTTCATGACAGCTAGGCGACTGCGTCACTACTTCTAGGAGCACCCAATTGTGGTGGTGAACGACGCCCCACTCGGGCACATACTCAACAATCCCGACGCCACTGGACGTGTCGAGCTCTGGGGAATCGAACTGTCTCCACGAGACATCACATACAAGAAGCACGACGCGATCAAATCGCAAGTTCTCCTGGCCTTCCTCGTGCACTGGATAGAGAACCAACTCCCCGACAAACCATACATGTCCTACCTATGGACAATGCACTTCGACAGATCCAAGCGAAAGGAAGGAGCTGGCGTAGGTGTCATACTAACATCGCCCTAAGGTGACAAGATGAGATACGTTCTGCGAATGCAGGTCACCGCCTCCAACAACGAGGCTGAGTACGAAGCCTTGATCCATGGGATGCGGATGACAAAAGCCTACGGCGCCAAGCGACTTGTCATCTACGGCGACTCCAAACTGGTGGTCAACCAAACAATGAACGAGTGTGATGCTCTGAGCGACAACATGATTGCCTACCACGACCTCTACGACACACTCGAGGGAGACTTTGACGGCTGCGTGCTACGACACGTTGGCTGTGAAAGAAATGAAGAGGTAGACACACTCGCTAACATCGACACCACTTGTGCCCCAGTGCCACCTGGAGTATTTCTAGAGCGCATTTGTGAACGCTCCATCAAGCCCAAGTCTCCAGAGAAGAAGACAAGCACGCCAACAGACTCGGGGGCTACGCCACCCAACAAGCCAATGGCACTCGATGACACGAAGCCAGACACAGGACTCGAAGGTCCCATGGAGGTCATGATGATCAAGCCATCCTGGACGCAACTGTATATCACATACTTTCTCAGCAAAAGGTTGCTAGATGACCCGACTGACGCACGTCATATAGCGCGACAATCGAAGGCATTCGTGCTCATCAATGGCTAACTGTACAAGCGCAGCATCACAGGAGTTCTTCAGTGGTGCATCTCCAACAGGGACGGAAGAGCCATCCTCCTCGACATACACGAAGGCACCTGCGGGCACCATGCCGGCAATCGCGCTCTCGTCGCCAAAGCTCTACGAGCTGGATTCTACTGGCCAAAGGCCATGCGTGATGCCAAGGACATTGTCCAGCGCTGCAACGCTTGCCAGCAATTCACGGACAAACCGCACGCACCTGGCATGGAGCTCAGGCTAATACATGTGGCTTGGCCTTTCGCGCAATAGGGACTCGACATGGTCGACAACTCCAGAGATCCTCACAAGGAGGATATGTCTACCTCCTAGTTGCGGTCGACAAATTCACCAAGTGGATTGATACGTACAAAACACATCTACTTTCCCGAACACTTTTGCTATTGTTTCTCCTCTAAACTTGTGTGATTTGGATGCAACTAACACGGACTGACGTTGTTTTCAGCAGAATTGCCTTGGTGTCTAGTTTTTTTGCAGAAAATCAACTATCAGGAAAAACCGGAAAATATGCCAAAAATCCTATTTCACCAAAAGACTCCCGGAGCCAGAATACGAGACGGAGGGGGGCTGGGCCCAGGCCACACCACCTGGCCGCGCGGGCTAGCCCAGGCCATGCCAGGGGGTGGTCTGGCCGCCCCAGACACCTCCTCGGTCTCCCTCTTCGCCTATAAGATGCCTTCTGACCTAAAAACTCAAGGGGGTTCAATGTTTTCCAGAGGGAGTTCCGCTCCGCCGCCACCACTAGATTCCACGAAACAGCAGCAGAAACACCATTCTGGCACCCTGTCAGGACGAGGAATTGGAGGAGATCATCACCATCATCATCACCATCACTTCTCCATCAACCATCCATGTTTCCCCCATCTATGAGTGAGTAATCCCCCGCTGTAGGCTATGGGAATGGTAGGGATTGGATGAGATCGTTCATGTAATGGCATCAGATTGTTAGGGCATGGTGCCTAGTATATTCTATTAGTGCTTTATGACTTTGTTGCAACTTGTTATGCTTAATGCTTGTCACTAGGGCCCGAGTGCCATGATTTCAGATCTGAACATGTTATTGATTCATTATGATAGTATTGTTTATGGTCTTACCTGCAAGTTGTATACACACGTTGTTGTCTAGAACCAAAGGCCCCGAAGTGACAGAAATCAGGATAACCGGAGGGAATGGCTTTGATGTGAGGATCACATGTGTTCACGGAGTGTTAATGCTTTGCTCCGGTGCTCTATTAAAAGGAGCACCTTAATTGCCAGTAGTTCCCTTGAGGCCCCGCTGCAAACGGGCTGGCAGGACAAAAGATGTTGTGCAAGTTCTCATTGCGAGCATGTATGACTATATATGGAACACATGCCTAGGATTATCTAGTACTTGGATGCTTTATCTTATTTATCTGCAATTGCCCTATGTTCTGATTGCTATGTGAATTGTCTTGTGCATGCAACGCCCGTCCATCCATCCCTATGCCTATCGCACTCGAATCCTACTGTTTACTGCTATTGTTACTGTTGTCTTTACTTTACTACTGCTGCTACTTTACTATTCCAACTACAAAACTGTTGCTACTGATAAACTGCTGTGAGCAAGATTGTTTCTAGGTGCAGCTGAATTGACAACTCAGTTGTTAGGGCTTATAAATATTCTTTGGCTCCCTTGTGTCGAATCAATAAATTGGGTTTCACTTCCCTTGAAAATACTACGATACACCCCCTATACTTGTGGGTCATCAAGACTATTTTCTGGCGCCGTTGCCAGGGAGCATAGCTTTATTTATTAAGTTAACTTGGATTCTCTATTGTTCGCTGCTATCCATCCATCATGGGTAAGTCTCGTGATGGCAAGGTTCCTATTTTACAATCCACTACAAGAAGAGGTACAGTTTTTGAACACTTCTGTTGCTCTTGCTTCACCATCTGTTATGAGTAAGCTCGTTACACCACCACACACACATGATACACACATTGCTACTACTGCTAAATCTGAAACTTCTAATACTTATCATGTTGCTTCTACTGTGTTTGATAAGAGTGGTTCTTTAGGTCCTTTCCTAGATGCTACGATTGCTAGAACTATAGCTAGAAATACTGAAACTCCTAATGAACACACTACTACACCTGTTAGTTCACCTGAGTCTAGTGAGAGCTATGATATTGAAGACGGTTATGTTGAGATGACCGATGAATTTATTAAAGAATGTAAAAACACCCATGATAGGAGCGCTGCTAAGAGTCTCCTTGAGAGGCGTACTATTAGACCCAAATTGTCTGCTATTGCTAAGTTTGCTGCTTCTCCCATAAACATAAAAGATAAAGATTATGATTTTTCTCTTGATCTATCTTACATAGATATTGTTGAGAAAGAACCTTTTTGTGGGACTAAGAATGAAAGTGCGGTAGCACATATGAATGAGCTTTCTACCATGAGTGGCTTGTTTTCTGATGATATTAAGATGCATACTTACTTTGTTGCTAAGATTTTCCCCTTTTCACTGAAAGGAGAAGCTAAAACTTGGTTTAGTAATTTACCTCCTAGATCTATTGATAGCCCTGATTGCTTGATTAGTACTTTCCTGCAGAAATATTTTCCTCCTAGTGCTAGACATGCTATTTTGCAAGAACTTTTTGATTTTAAACAGGGAGAAAAAGAGATATTGCCTGAATCATGGGCAAGGTTTTGTTCTTTGATTCATGCACAGGCTGGAAGTCCATTACCTAAGAATGAGCTTCTTGATATATTTTGTAATGGACTAATTGAAGAATCTAGGACATACCTAGATAGTTGTGCTGATTGTGTTTTTAGGAATAGGACTCCAAAGGAAGCTGCGGAATTAATGGCTAAAATAAGCAAGAATTATGAAGACTGGACTCCTCCTGAACCAGCTATACCTGAAATAATTATACCTGAACCAACTATTCCTGCGCCTATTCCAACATCAAAGAAGAGGGGAGTTATTGAATTAAATGATGAAGTGATGAATGAAGCTAAGAAATTTCTTAAGGAGAAGGGAATTAAAGCTCCAGATGTCAAGAATTTACCTCCTATAGAAGAATTATGTAAGCCTATCCCCTACTCATCCACTATTGAGGTACACTCTCTCCAACACTTTGATGAAGGTGATATGCCTTACTCTAAACCTCCTGATCAATGCTTAGAAGAATTCGATATTTTTATTGTTAAGCAAGATAATTTTAATAAAAGGGTGCAAAATCATCTAATGGAAAACACTAGAGCTATTGTTGAGTTAAAGGATATTGTGGAAAGAACCTCTAATGATGTTAAAATGATTGTTAAACACTTTCAAATGGTTCAAACTCAAATAGACCAACTCATTAAATTGCAAAAATACTTGGTAGTTAACGCTCTAAAGAAAAACATGCTTATGAAATTAGAACGAGAAGTGGTGCTGCTACCCAGGATCCTCTATATCCTAAGGGGCATCCCAAAAGAATCGAGCAGGATTCCCAACAAGCTAAAAATAGTAGCTCTACTCGTAAGAAAAGGAAAAAAGAAACATAAAACTATTGTAGAACCCTCTGAACCTGCTAAAGATCCTTATAGTATATCTATCTCTGATGCTGAAACTGAAAGTGGAAATGGGGAAAATGATGTTCCTAATGAAGAAAAATTTGAAGAAGAACCTGAAAAGCATACTAAGAATACTAAATACACTAAATAAGATTTTGTTGCTAAGAAACATGGTAGTGAAAGAGAGCCCTAGGTCCAAGAACCTATGCCTTTCCCTGATAAGAAACACAAGTCAAAGGAAGATGAACACTTTAATAAATTTTGTGAGTGGATGAAACCTTTATTCCTGCAAATTCCTTTGACTGGTGCTATTAAATTGCCTCCTTACTCAAAGTATATGAAGGATATTGTCTAGAATAAAAGGAAGATCCCTAATGAAGCGATCTCTACTTTGCTTGCTAATTATTCCTTTAATGGTAAGGTTCCAAAGAAACTTGGAGACCTAGGGATTCCAACTATCCCTTGCTCTATTAAGAATAGTTATGTTAGAACTGCTTTGTGTGATTTGGGAGCTGGAGTTAGTGTTATGCCTTTCTCTCTCTATAAGGGACTTCAACTAGAAAAATTAATACCAACTGATATATCATTGCAAATGGCTGATAAATCTACCACTATTCCTGTTGGTATATGTGAGGATGTACCTGTTCAAGTGGCTCATAATTGCTTAATATTAACTGATTTTGTTGTTCTTGAAATGCCTGAAGATGATAATATGTCTATTATTCTTGGGAGACCTTTTCTTAATACTGTAGGAGTTGTTATTAATTGTAATCAAGGAAAGGTGACTTTCAATGTTAATGACAAGGAACATACTGTCTATTTCCCCAAGAAGATTGATAGGACTTATGGTTTGAATTCAACTGAACATGTTGAGGGCATTCAAGTTGGAGAAATATATTGTCCCATACCACGAGAAAGAATTGAAATCATTATGATTGGGACCATTGCTATCAAAATTGAGGTAACATAATCATTAGTGGAATACAAAGCTTTGTCTCATATGAAATTGTTTTGGTAACAAGACCTGATCAACCTTGTTAACAAAAGGATTTCATTAAACAAAACAATGTTTTCACCATGATTATCGCCGCTTACTTTTATTCTATCCATTTTAGTTTTTTCTTTCGTTTAGTTCTCTTTTCTATTGTTAGTTGCTAGCATATTAGAGTGTCTTAGAACTTCTATAGTTCTAGCCTTGTTTTGTCATTGCATCATTCCAAAAAATCTTTTTCTGTCAGAAAACCATTCATCTATACCTGAAAATTGCCCCAAAATAAAGTGTCTCAAAAAATTCCAGAAAATTCATATTAAATTTTTACGTGAAAAAAGGGGTAGAGGAGTGCCTGGAAGGTACCAGGGGGCCCACCAGGCAGGCACACCACCTGGTGGCGCGGACAGCCCTGGGGCGCGCCTGCCTATGGTGTGGGCCACCCCTGTCCCTCCACTCACTCTCTCACTTGCCACTTTCTTCTCTCTCCTGAGCAAACACCAGTCCATTGCTCAAAATCGCGTTCTTGCTATGCTTGCCCTCGATTTTTTGATCTCCTTGATCAACCCATCTTTGCTGCTGAAATTTGGAGCGTTTGTTCTCCAGTATGTGACTCCTCCGCTTGTCCAAGTAGATTTGTGTTTAGTGGTTTATATCTTGAGTATTTTGCTGCTGTAGGTGACAGGTTTTGAGTGCTTGTAAGCTTGTTCATTGCTTAGAGATATAGTTTTGATGCATGTTTAGGCCTCTTACAAGTCCCTATGAGTAGTGCTCTTCAATATATATTCACTTTGCAATCACTTGTTTAATGGATGTTTAAATTTCAGAATATCAAACATGAACAACCATACCTTTGGAGAAATATTCGAGAGGGATGCACCTAGGAGGTCAAGGCCCTCAAGATCAGCCTCTCAGTTTAGGCCATCATACAACAAAGATCTCATTGTACCTCGCATTGGTAATGAAGGAGATGATGGGGATGCTCACCCATCTACTTTTCCTTGTTTTACTTTCTTACAAGCTGTAGGGATTCTTGATGATTTCTTGCTACTGATTCAGAGAGTTGGTTTGACCTCATATATGCAAGATGAGAGTGAGAAATACGCTATGCTCACCAAAACTTTTGTTGAGAGCTTCGTTTTTACTAATAAGCCCTATCAGTCAACTGTTTCTTTTAGAATTTATAATCAGCCCTTTACCATGCCTTTGGAAAGATTTTGTAGTATTATAGGTGTGGGCATGACTGGGACCATGAAGAAGATTCAAGGGCGACCCGCTGATTTGCTGGAGCTCTACGGAGGGGTGACCAATGATGATGACCGAGTAGCTCAGCACGGAAAGATAAGAAACATCCAACTCCCTGCTCTTAGATACTTTGCATATTATCTTGCTACTAGCATTCTTGGTAGGGAGAATACAAGTAATATCTCCAACTATCATTTAGCCTTCCTTGCTGCTGCGCTTAACAATGATACTCGGTATAACCTTGGCTCGCTTATTGCTCACCACCTAGCTGCTAGGGGGCCTATCTATGGGGGCATCATTGCTTCATGTATGGTCAATGCATTAGAGCTTTCAGTAGACCCCAATTATACTATATTGGCGCCACAAAGGCTTGACCTTGCTGCTATGAAAACACATCACTTTGTCACTGCTGATTTTGATTTGGACAGTCTAGTATATAAGATGTCGTTTACTGACGGGGATGAGAGGGAGATCCCTTTGCCGCAATCTACTTTGTTTAGTGTTCACAGGAGACCGTGGTCGCGCTCCAAGGAGGAGGTGGACGAGCAGCTCCGCTTGCTAGGGTTCCACAGACAGCACCAGGAGGATGTGCCCTCCTACGATTACTCTTCGCACTATGGAGGGACGTACTTGAGCTCGCACCAGGACGAGGGTACCTCCTCGTTGTACCACGGAGACACTTCATCCTAGCCAGCTTGGGATTGATACCCACTTAGGCCAAAAGCCTAAGCTTGGGGGGAGGTACACCGACATCGCACTCATCTCCATATCATTTTGCATCGGTACTTTGTATATTCATGTTTCGTTCTCTTTTTAGTTTTTCGCTCTTTCTTTGTTTTTGCTTTCTAAATCACAAAAAGACGAAAAATATTTCTGTTGTTTCTCTTTGGTTTGCTTCTTCCTTTTTGCTTTGGTTTGCTTTCTTTGTTTGAACTATTCGAAAAAACCCCAAAAGACTTTGCTTCGCTTGTTTTTCCTTTTTGGTTCTTGTTCTAAAAATTCGAAAACACCAAAAATATTTGTTGGTCTTCTTTGGCTTTGTGAGTTTGTTGCAGGGTTCAGTAGTCCTCAGTGGAGTTTTCTTTTCATGTTATTATTCAAGCTACACAAGTGAAGGGCAATAATGAGGATTAATGACAACTCGAGGTGTGGTAAGAGGCTGGTAACGAACTCTATTTGTTTTCATTTTTGTACATATACTCATCATTGTGGGCATGCTTAGTATTTTCATGTAGGGTGTATGTTACTTATGGATGCTTAGTAGTTCTTGCTTTCTTATGATTAGCTCCAGCTCGCTAATAGTTTGTAGCTTGTCATATGAATGTTTGCTTGCATTTCTCTATTCATAACTTGGTATGACACCATGGTATCCTCCTCTGAGTGTTTCATTTGAATTGACTTGGCACATGTTCACGCATGCATATGAATGAAATAATCAGTTAAGCCTCGATGAGTTATTTTGCCTTGAAGGTCTTGCATCACTTTCATGCCATGATTAGTCCTGTTTTGTTGCAAGCATGATTATGACAGTTATTTCTCTCTCGTTTGTCGCTCCCTCTCTATTGCTAGCCTTCACTTGTGTTGAGTATAACCATTACTCGTGCATCCAACTCCCCAAAACCAAATATTGCCGAAGTGTCCACCATACCTACCTATTAGCATCATTTGCTGTTTCCGTGCATATTCAACATGCCTTGTTTTCTTCCGAATAAAATGTTTGCTTGTTATGAGAAAGTTAGTTAGTAAATCTCTCACGAACTTGATGGCACACTTTAATTTCTTGCACTTAATAAACCTGAACCATTGCGTCCTTCTTTGTTGCGTATATGCTTGCGCTTTATAAGTTGAAGTTAGCAGAACCATGTATCATGGGGAACGCTTTCAACATTGCGCCGGGACTTAGTACCTCGTTGATATCATGTTCTTTTGCCTATGGATCCCGGCGGTGTGATATAAAAGTGGAACTTGTAAGACCATGGAGTTTGTATGTATGTTAGAGAAACGCCTAGGCCGCTGGCCTAAGCCATGCCTAATCATGGTGGAAACTTGGAGCATAACCATAATGATCATTCTATGAAGCATCCTCAATAAAAATCTATGCAAATAGTAAATAAAAAGATTGCTGAGATGCTCATTGTCTGCTTGCCTTGTCATTTTGATTATGGGATAGCTCCTGTATCATGTGCAAGGGGTACCCTGTTGGCGGTTCTCTATGATACGTATATACTTACAATGACAAGAGCTTACTCGTGACTGAAGTTGAGTAGTATGAGGATCGGTCTTCGTAAGTAAGGGGCGTGAGACTTCAATTTATAACTTGTCAAGCATATCCTCTTAGTTGTGTCACTTTAACCTTAACCACTTAAAGATGCTTATGACAGGGGCAATGAGAGCTCAAAGCTAACGAGTACCATACTTTCAGCATTTGGAAGCCTTTCAAACTATTCAAAATCTTTTCATTTCTTTGTTGAGTCTCCACCTATTCTATGAGCACTTTCTTGAGAGCATAATTGTCATTCTTTGTGCTTGTACCATTACTTGATTATTTGTGTTATGACTTTGATGCTTGTATCTTTGACATCTTTACTTCTAGTCTTCACTTGAACTTCAGAGGTGCCTTGGCATTCATAATCAAAGGCAAGCGAGATACCACTCTATCATACCTTGTTATGAGCATTGTAATGTTGCTTATATTTATACTTCATGCTACTTATTATTTTTGAGTTGGAATCTCTTCATAGCTTGCATTTCCTATTAAGTAAACTTAGTTGCATACTCCTTATTATGAATTGTCTAAGTAGTTAATCACATGCTGAGAATATATACATCATATGAAGCAAATGTATTCGTGAAAGTTTCTTTTATCGCACTCAGTTTTCAACTGAATTGCTTGAGGACAAGCAATAAGCTAAGCTTGGGGGGAGTTGATACGTCCAAAACGTATCTACTTTCCCGAACACTTTTGCTATTGTTTCTCCTCTAAACTTGTGTGATTTGGATGCAACTAACACGGACTGATGCTGTTTTCAGCAGAATTGCCTTGGTGTCTAGTTTTTGTGCAGAAAATCAACTATCAGGAAAAATCCTAGAAAATATGCCAAAAATCCTATTTCACCAGAAGACTCCCGTAGCCAGAATACGAGATGGAGGGGGGCTAGGACCAGGCCACACCACCTGGTCGCGCGGGCTAGCCCAGGCCGCGCCAGGGGGTGGTCTAGCCACCCCCAGACACCTCCTCGGTCTCCCTCTTTGCCTATAAGATGCCTCCTGACCTAAAAACTCAGGGGGGTCGACGTTTTCCAGAGGGAGTTCCGCTCCACTGCCACCACCAGATTCCACGAAACAGCACCAGAAACTCCGTTCTGGCACCCTGCCGGGATGGGGAATTGGAGGAGATCATCGTCATCATCATCACCATCGCTTCTCCATCAACCATCCATGTTTCCCCATCTATGAGTGAGTAATCCCTCGCTGTAGGCTATGGGGATGGTAGGGATTGCATGAGATCGTTCATGTAATGGCATCAGATTGTTAGGGCATGGTGCCTAGTATCTTCTATTAGTGCTTTATGACTTTGTTGCAACTTGTTATGCTTAATGCTTGTCACTAGGGCCTGAGTGCCATGATTTCATATCTGAACATGTTATTGATTCATTATGATAGTATTGTTTATGGTCTTACCTGCAAGTTGTATACACACGTTGTTGTCCGGAACCAAAGGCCCTAAAGTGACAGAAATCGGGATAACCGGAGGGAATGGCTTTGATGTGAGGATCACATGTGTTCACGGAGTGTTAATGCTTTGCTCCGGTACTCTATAAAAAGAAGCACCTTAATTGCCAGTAGTTCCCTTGAGGCCCCGCTGCAAACGGGCTGGCAGGACAAAAGATGTTGTGCAAGTTCTCATTGCAAGAACGTATGACTATATATGGAACACATGCCTAGGATTATCTAGTAGTTGGATGATTTATCTTATTTATCTGCAATTGCCCTATGTTCTGATTGCTATGTGAATTGTCTTGTCCATGCAACGCCCGTCCATCCATCCCTATGCCTACCACACTCGAATCCTACTGTTTGCTGCTATTGTTACTGCTGTCTTTACTTTACTACTGCTGCTACTTTACTATTCCAACTACAAAATTGTTGCTACTAATAAACTGCTGTGAGCAAGATTGTTTTCAGGTGCAGCTAAATTGACAACTTAGTTGTTAAGGCTTATAAATATTCTTTGGCTCTCCTTGTGTCGAATCAATAAATTGGGTTTCACTTCCCTCGAAAATACTACGATACACCCCCTATACTTGTGGGTCATCATGGATCGAGGCCATGACGGTGACAAATCAATCAGGAGCCAGCGCCGTCAAGTTCTTCGAGTCCATTGTATTCCGCTTCGAGGTGCCCCATAGCATCATCACGGACAATGGGACGAACTTCACCTCCAAGGAGTTCAAGGATTTCTGCGAAAACCTAGAAATCAACATTAGCTACGCCTCGGCAGCACATCCCCAGACCAACAGTCAAGTTGAAAAGGCCAACGGCCTCGTCTGCGGCAGGATCAAGAAAAGGCTTCTCCGGCCACTCGAAAAAGCCACCGGGTGCTGGCCTGACGAGCTGCAATCAGTGCTATCGAGGCTACGCACAACCCCAAACAGCGGCACAGGCTATACTCCGTTCTTCATGGTACACGGCGCCGAGGCAGTATACATCGAGGAAGAATCAATGCTCGCACTCCAAGACTCCGTCGACCTCCTTGATGAGGCATGCGAGATTGCAGCGGAGAGATCTACGATCTACCAGCAAAACCTCCGCAAGTACCACAGTAGAATGCTACACCCCAGATCCTTCATCGAAGGAGACCTGGTCCTGTGACTAAAGAATCAAGGGCACCTCAAATTCGAGTCCCCTTGGGAAGGACCTTACGTGATTACCGAAGTAATCCCAGGTGGCGCCTATCGCCTTAAAGACTTCAAGAGCGGAGTCGCATACTCCAACCCCTGGAACGTCGCACAACTGCGCCGTTTTTATCCTTAGATGTTCCTTTTTTACTTCACAAATAAAGCTATACAGCCAGACTACTTAGCCACACATTGTACCTCGTGATATTCTGCGAATAAATAAAGCTAAGTGCCCCAACCCTTGTGTCTTTTATGTTTTACTTGCAATTACATCACTCGAGGACTGCGCCACCCTTTACAATTTGTTCCACGAACAACACCGTATCTTGAGAAGCTGACGCACTACCAATCGAACCCTTGATAACACCAACCCAGCTGCAACGCACCTAATAGGTTGGTAAGGTGCTGATATAAATATACGTCAGGCTAACGAAAAGGACCTGTATATTACGATGCACTCGCAAAAAATACAAGCTAGCAAGCTCTTTACACATTAATGGGTATCAAACGCACCCGACAAAATCATATAAATTTTACAAACACCTATACATCTATGTGCAGGATACAAACTACACTACTGTCGCAGAAGGAGAACATTTGTTTGCTCTTCAAAGAGGTCGACAATATCCTCCGATGGTTGGTCAACCGCCTAATAGTGCGGCACCATATTCCAAGTCATCCCTTCTGGTGGCGGTAGTGGTCCAGCGGCAACAGACGCGACGTCCACATCCGGCCGATGCAGTCGAACCAACGACAGTGCAGCCTTGGCACCTGCGACTAACTATTGGCGCACGCACTCACGGACCGCGCTAATATCCTAGAACTTCACCAGAAGAGCCAACAACCTTGAGGGCACAGCGTCCAGCGGAAACATCACCTGATAAATATACTTCAGGCACGACTGTGCCTTCTTCAAACACTGAAGCACCCGCGATGCACGATCCTGCAACGTCGCCAATGCGACTGCACGATCCTGTTCCACCCAGAAGTACCCACTAGCCTGCAGCTGCTCCTGGGTTAAGTCATTCATTCGAATGGCAACCCGGTCCTTTTCATCCTACGGATGACGAGCGCTAACAACTACAAAAGCAAGACCAAAGTATAAGACAAGGCATCACCGCGAATGGCTAAAGAAAAGATAAGAAGATAGAGAGCTAACATTTAAACTGCTCGTTCAACTACGCAACTTCATCCAGGAGATACTTCTCGCGAGCGGTGGCCTTCTCATCCTTCGACTTCCAAACATCCATGTTACCGCGGATAATGGGCAACTCACGCTCCAACTGCTTTATACGGTCGCGTAGTCGTGAGAGCAGTGATAGATCCTCCACCTTTGAACGCGGTTGCGCTTTGGTTTCATCGGTGGGAGGAGAGTCATGAGGATCACTCGAAGGAACACTCAAAGGACCCTATTACAACCAAGCAAGAGGCAAATGAGACCAATCATACATTGATAAAAAGGGCGGAGTGCATTCAAATTCAGCACAAGTACTAACAGGGGTACCCCCACAAAAACAGGGTTTAGCAAAAAGAAATGCTACACTATTACATATGGCAGCTAAGGCATGTTCTTCTTCTTAGACTTCGACTTCGACTTTGGGGGCTTCCTCGAATCCGTGGCAGTATCTGATGCCATAGACTTGCCAGTGGTATCCCCAGACGCCGCAGCCTTTGCCGCTTTCACTCGCCGCAGCTCCTCAGAATATTTGGTGACTGTCTCAATGAGACAAGGCTGGATATAGTGGCGAAAGGCTGGAAGACTACCTGCTGACCATCTGCGTTGACAGGCATCGCCTCGGAGATCGCGCCCGGGTCCAACTCTGCACCATGTGTGTAGCACCCGGGAAAAATCACTACTAGAAAATCACTTGGTGTTTTTGTTTGTGCATCGTCATGGTTACATGCTCATGTCATCATGTCGCATTGCATTTGAGCATCATCATGTCATCATGCATGGTTTACCTAAAACTATTTTTGAAAATCCTAGTTTTGTTTTCTAAATATCCCCCATCTTCATTTCAAATCAAAACCTCGGGCCTTTTTCCCGGATATTTTGTTTTGTCTAAAAATAATTTACAAAAGGCTTTTAAAGCAAAAATAAATAAATATAACTATTTTGTCGGACCGGGGAGGCAGCCTAGCCGTTAGGCCAGGCCACCTACTACCCGGCCCATCTAAGATAAAACCCTAGCCCTAACCGGACCAACCTTGACCAAACCCTAGACCCTCTCCCACCCTCACCCCACCTCATATCCTACTGCCGCACTCACTCAACTACCTCATGCCAGCTTGCAACGCACGCCCCGCGCGTTGCACGTACACACGAAGCACCGCGATACACACGCACCTGCACACGGTCACGAGTGAACCACCCCAGCCCGGCGCTTGCAGTCAACCACGTCCACCAACCCGCATGGACCCACCCCGTACCTGGTCCCACCATGATGCGACCCACTCCTGGCCTCCCCTTCTTCGACGCAAATCCCCACCCCGTGACCTCGCCTCCTCGCTCCCTTCCTTACCCGTGAGCAGAGCCGCCACCGCCGGCCTCTCCTTCATCGAGCCCCACCCCTACCGGTGTTCCTCGCTGTCAAGCCGCGAGGGCCCGCGCTCGACCCCACCGCCACCTACCCCATCCTCGTGATCCCCTTCGCTCGATCCCTACTGCCACTCAGATTTTGCCGCCCTCGGCCAGGCGCCGACCTCTAGCCTGCTCACTGCCACAACCTTGAGTCCGTGACCGCCTCGCCTCTCCCTCGATCCTCCCTGCTGAAAGCGCCTCACTGCGCGATGCCCTCCCCTCTCGTCCTCGCCAACCTCCGCCGTCTTCCTTTCGTCCGGCGAGCCAATCGATGCTGGTCCTAGCGGGCCCTTGGTTCCGCGACTCCCTGTGGTCGCCGCCTCCTGCTGGCTCGCCGCCTCAAGCGCCTCCGCGTGCCCCTCGTTACCCTCATCAGTGCCACACCGCTACCTCGCGGGGACCCCCCTCTTCATCGCCAAGCTCCGCGACCGGCCGCTTCCTCTGCCACTCGATCCCGCGAGTTCTGTCGCTGCATGCACCAGGCATGGCAAGCCCGAGTCGCCTCCTCCGACCCAGCTGCTGCTCTCCGTAGTTTTCAGCCTCTAGCCGTGACTGCGCAACGGCCTCCCCTCCATGTTGCCTTGATCTCCTCGTCGCCAGCGTGTCCCCGCCTCGAAGACCGATTCCAAACCCGGCGCTGAAGTACAAGACCGATCCGATGCCGTACCCTGAGGTCTTCTACATGGACCACCATGATCGACTTCTCGGACCCAAAGACCGAGCCACGGCACGCCAAGGTCTTCTTCCCGGAATCGCCATGACCTCCATCATGGAGACTGAAGACCCCCGATGATCCAAAGACCGCTCCTGAGGACCCGAACCCCGTCGAACCCCCTCCGAGCCCCAAGATCTTTGATTCGAGATGTGTGACCCTGATCCGAGCCCCTGTTTTATAAATTTCCATCCATATACTTGTTGCATATAAATTGTACATGCTCACATACATATTCATTTGTTTGGGGGTATTTTGTCGATTCACCTAATAATTAAATATGGAGACCATATGCGGGCTATTGTAGTCTTATATTGACTCCATTTAAATTTGTGTAGCGAACCGATGCCTTGTTTTGCCTTGTTAATGCAACATTTAAATTGCGGGGTACCTAAACAACATGAACCAATTAATTAATTGTCGGGACCTAGTTCCACTTAATTTTGTCTAGTCGCATCGCATCTTTGCCATGTCATACATCATACATGCATCATGTTCGATCTTCTACCGTAGTAATAAATAGTGCATCTGGTTTTTCTTCTAGTGCTTTGCTTCTTCACGAATTAGACCGATGAGTAGATCCAAGTATTGACAAGTTCTTCGGATAATGTATCTTTGGCAATGTTTCCCAGGCGAGCAATCTCCCCTTTCTACCAACTTTGCATTTATAGTCTTTACTTCCTCCTATTGATCTATTGCTATCCTTGTTGCGATGCTTTAGTTTCCATGCACCATTTATATTCCCTACATCTTCTATATTGTCTTGGACACATCCTATTGCCTGTTGTTTGATAGACAGTCGGCCTTGCGAGTCGTAGTTGCTTGCTCAGGTGCTGCTTCGCGTCGTTGTTATTCCACCGTTGTTGGAAAGTTGGCACATGCTTAATGGTGGAGATGATCATGACTTTAATTTCAACTGATAATAAAAATGCTAGGAATAGATATAACTAATGCAGAGCCACCGGTGGGCAATAGATGTTATTTGGTTCTTCCACACCCACTTGTGTCCCGTAGGCCCCGAGTACTTGATACCTGTTCCTTGACTATTCGCACTATCCACATATGGGAGACTCTATGGATCCCCCTTCGCCTGAGCTTGATTTGCACTTTATTTCTTGGGGCCACAAACTAGTTTGGGGCTTTATTACTATCTTGTACTTATGCCATGTTTTACTGCTTTATTTATGATTGTGCGTGGAGCACCTGTACTATTTAGGAATTGTGGAATGTATTCGCGGTACCGACAAGCCCAGTCACACTTTCGGGTTCCCAGTCGTTTACAACCATTGGCACAAACCATGGGTCCGTCTCGGAGCCGGCCAACTTGTTGCGGGTAGTTTATCGGGGTGGCCCCCTGAAATGATTTATGAATCCTGGGAATGCATTGTCGTGGGGCCTTGATGCGTTTTATTTGGTTCTTCCCGAGGTTGACCATGTGAGTGTTGCTATTTGTGCACCCCCTGCAGGGTAAAACTTTCGAAAAGCTGTGTCCACGGTTATGGATGACTTGGAGCACATTATCGCGATCATAGACAACTATAACTAAAGTAGTGCTATAAATTTGACTTTGACATGTGTAGTAATCAGCTGGACTATAACGGAATGAGTAAATAAAAGTGCCAACAACTGCTGGATTTGGAATATATTATGCTGTATCTGACTAGTAACTACCACAACTATAATGGAATGAATAAAACTGCCAACTGTGTGAGTTCCTCGGTTTGACTTCCTCGTGTGGTCTCGAGGGGGAAATACCAGGATGGGTATGTTTCGGTGTTACTATCAGGTTGGATCCAAATAGGTCCTTCTTATCCCTCACTAATAGCCGACAGTTGAATCGAGTCTCTATAGATTGTTTAGTGCATGCTGCGCTGCCGCTTCAGCCCACCATACCTATGTAGGCGAGAGCCGCCGAATTCTAGACTCGCCGTGTACTGGCCTCAGTACTGACGCTCCTCTTTTTCCTTTGCCCTTTGTCGGCACCCCCTTTTGTTTTAGCGGGTTTGCGATTGATGTCATTAGCAGGGTTACCCTTCCGGCTTGGCCTGGGCAGAGTTATGGACGTCATTGGTTTTTCTTTAAGGCTCTTAGCCCAATTTGCATCTTATCCGTACTTGGATGTTGTATTGTTTTCAAGATGATTTGGATCTTCGCATTGTATATCTGTATTATTGACACATGGAGCTGTTGTTGTATATATATGTTCTATGGGTTCCATCGTGGACTATTGTGTAATGGTATTACTTCGTTTTTCCACCCGCACGCAAGTGCTTGGTGGGTATCTTTGAATCGTTTCTATGCGGGTTTGGCAGGAATCGCTAATACTTGCATAGGGTCGATTCGAGGGTGTTACAAAGTGGTATCAGAGCTCAGTAGTTGCGATATCCCACTAGTCCAGCCTGTAGGATAACCTAGCTAACGACCGATGTAGAGTGTCAAAACTATTTTACGGAAAATCGGTTGGATAAATCTGATAAGTTCTGCTTTTACTCCTTACCTTTGTGCTATTCTCCTCTTACCTTCATGTGTTTTGTATCTGTTCTCTTACCTTTCTTCAATTCCATGATTTCTGGTGGTTGGGTTTCCGTCGTACGTTCAGGGTTTCACTTCCTCCCTTTTATAACTGGGGAGCTACAATCATCTAATCTGCATCTCGTTTGTTGTACTCTACATCCAATGCTTTTGTCCTTGGACTCTTTATCTGTATTTGCACCTTGATGGATATCCATATCGTTGAAGAACATTACGAGAAGGATGAGCAGTGGTGAAGTTGGAGTATACCTTTTTTATTTCGGAGTGTTCTCTCAACGAACATGAGCAATACCCCTAGTTGGTGGTGTCACGGATTTCAAGATGGAGCAATGATATTTGTTAGTGGTGTCGCGAGGATCTACACGAAGCGAAAAGATTTAGACCATCGGCCTTCTTCCCCGTACCATGTGGCGGATCTCGAGGGCGAGATCCATTATTAGTGGTGTCGAATTGTAGCACCCCGGAAAAATCACTACTAGAAAATCGCTTGGTGTTTTTGTTTTGAATATCGTCATGGTTGCATGCTCATGTCATCATGTCGCATTGCATTTGAGCATTGTCATGTCATCATGCATGGTTTACCTAAAACTATTTTTGAAAATCCTAGTTTTGTTTTCTAAATATCCCCCATCTTCATTTCAAATCAAAACCCCGGGCCTTTTCCCGAATATTTTGTTTTGTCTAAAAATAATTTACAAAAGGCTTTTAAAGCAAAAATAAATAAATAAAACTATTTTGTCGGACCGGGGAGGCAGCCCAGCCGTTAGGCCAGGCCACCTACTACCCGGCCCATCTAAGAAAAAACCCTAGCCCTAACCGGACCAACCTTGACCAAACCCTAGACCCTCTCCCACGCTCACCCCACCTCACACCCTACCACCGCACTCACTCAACTGCCTCGTGCCTGCGCACAAGGCACGCCCCGCGCGCTGCACATTCACACGAAGCACCGCGGTACACACGCACCTGCACACGGTCACGAGCGAACCACCCCAGCCCAGCGCATGCGGTCAACCACGTCCACCAACCTGCCTCGCCCCACCCCGCACCTGGTCCCACCACGATGCGACCTACTCCTGGCCTCCCCTTCCTCGATGCAAATCCCCACCCTGAGACGTCGCCTCCTTGCTCCCTTCCTCGCCCGTAAGCAGAGACGCCGCCACCAGCATCTCCTTCATCGAGCCCTACCCCTGCCAGTGTTCCGCGCTATCAAGCCGCGAGGGCCCGTGCTCGACCCCACCGCCACCTACCCCATCCTCGTGATCCCCTTCGCTCGATCCCCCCTGCCGCTCGGATTCTGCCGCCCTCGGCCAGGCTTTGGCCCGCTTGCCGCCGCGACCCTGAGTCCACGACCGCCTCGCCTCTCCCTCGATCCTCCCTGCTGCAAGCGCCACGCTGCGCGACCCCCGCCCCTCTCGTCCTCGCCAACCTCCACCGCCGTCTTCCTTTCGCCCGGCGAGCCAATCAACGTGGGTCCCGGTGGGCCCTTGGTTCCACGACTCCCTGTGGTCGCCGCCTCCTGCTGGCTCGCCGCCTCGAGCGCCTCCACGCGCCCCTCGTTGCCCTCATCAGTGCCACACCGCTGCCTCGCGCCCCCCCTCTTCATCGCCAAGCTCCACGACCGGCGGCTTCCTCTACCGCTCGATCCCGCGAGTTCTGGCACCGCGTGCACCAGGTGCGGCAAGCCCAAATCGCCTCGTCTGACCCAGCTGCTGCACGCCGTAGTCTCCCGCCTCTGGGCGTGACTGCGCAGCGGCCTCGCCCTCGCTGTCACCTTGATGTCCTCGTCGCCAGCGTGTCCCCGCCTTTCTCGCGACCATAGCTCTACTGCCGACCATGACGATCTTCGGCCGCCGCTTCTCTCTGTGCGCTGCAACGTGCCAACGCGCCCGTCCCCGTCCGGGCACGACCGCACCATGCCCGAAGCTGCTCGTTGCATCCTTTGGCCTCCTCAATGTGTGGATGTTGGAGTTTGTGTGCACACTGAAGACCCAAGTCATTTTCTTCTCGGCCTCCTATCCTCGTCGCCCAAGACCGTCCCATCGACATGATCTTCCTTGGTCCTACACGACAATCGGACAAGGACTACCTACGACAACCGGTGTCGACGACCCAAAGATCTTCTCCACGAAACGCAAAGACCCCGGGTGCGCCGTCATGGATCTGAAGACCTCGGTCCCGATAGATCCGAAAGACCCCAAAAAGACCCCAAAGACCGATTCCAAACTCGGCGCCGAAGTACAAGACCGATCTGATGCTACACCCTGAGGTATTCTACATGGACCGCCACGATCGACTTCTTGGACCCAAAGACCGAGCCTCGGCACGCCAAGGTCTTTTTCCCGGAATCTCCATGACCTCCGTCATGGAGATTGAAGACCCCCGATGATCCAAAGACCGCTCATGAGGACCCGAACCCCGTCGAACCCCGTCCGAGCCCCAAGATCTTTGATTCGAGATGTGTGACCATAATCCGAGCCCCTATTTTATAAATTGCCATCCATATACTTGTTAAATATAAATTTTACATGCTCACATACATATTCATTTGTTTGGGGGTATTTTCTTCGATTCACCTAATAATTAAATATGGAGACCATATGCGGGCTATTCTAGTCTTATATTGACTCCATTTAAATTTGGGTAGCGAACCTATGCATTGTTTTGCCTTGTTAATGCAACATTTAAATTGCGGGGTACCTAAACAATATGAACCAATTAATTAATTGTCGGGACCCAGTTCCACTTAATTTTGTCTAGTCGCATCGCATCTTTGCCATGTCATACATCATACATGCATCATGTTCGATCTTCTACCGTAGTAATAAATTGTGCATCCAGTTTTTCTTATAGTGTTTTGCTTCTTCACGGATTAGACCGATGAGTTGATGCGAGTATTGAGAAGTTCTTCGGATAATGTATCTTTAGCAATGTTTCCCAGGCGAGCAATCTCCCCCTTTCTACCTATTTTGCATTTATAGTCTTTACTTCCTCCTGTTGATCTATTGCTATCCTTGTTGCGATGCTTTAGTTTTCATGCACCATTTATATTCCCTGCAGCTTCTATATTTCCTTGGACACATCCTATTGCCTGTTGTTTGATAGACAGTCGGCCTTGCGAGTCGTAGTTGCTTGCTCAGGTGCTGCTTCACGTCGTTGTTATTCCACCGTTGTTGGAAGGTTGGCACATGCTTAATGGTGGAGATGATCATGACTTTAATTTCAACTGATAATAAAAATGCTAGGAATAGATATAACTAATGCAGAGCCACCGGTGGGCAATAGATGTTATTTGGTTCTTCCACACCCACTTGTGTCTCGTAGGCCCCGAGTACTTGATACCTGTTCCTTGACTATTCGCACTATCCACATATGGGAGACTCTATGGATCCCCCTTCGCCTGAGCTTGATTTGCACTTTATTTCTTGGGGCCACAAACTAGTTTGGGGCTTTATTACTATCTTGTACTTATGCCATGTTTTACTGCTTTATTTATGATTGTGCGTGGAGCACCTGTACTATTTAGGAATTGTGGAATGTATTCGCGGTACCGACAAGCCCAGTCACACTTTCGGGTTCCCAGTCGTTTACAACCATTGGCACAAACCATGGGTCCGTCTCGGAGCCGGCCAACTTTGTTGCGGGTAGTTTATCGGGGTGGCCCCCTGAAATGATTTATGAATCCTATGAATGCATTCTCGTGAGGCCTTGTTGTGTTTTATTTGGTTCTTCCCGAGGTTGACCGTGTGTGTTTTGCTATTTGTGCACCCCTGCAGGGTAAAACTTTCTGAAAGCCGTGTCCGCGGTTATGGATGACTTGGAGCTCAATATCTCGATCATAGACAACTATAACTAAAGTAGTGCTATAAATTTGACTTTGACATGTCTAGTAATCAGCTTCACTACAACGGAATGAGTAAATAAAAGTGCCAACAACTGCTGGATTTGGAATGTATTATGCTAATTGTATCTGACTAGTAACTGCCACAACTATAATGGAATGAATAAAACTTCCAACTGTGTGAGTTCCTCGGTTTGACTTCCTCGTGTGGTCTCGAGGGGGAAATACCAGGATGGGTATGTTTTGGTGTTACTATCAGGTTGGATCCGAATAGGTCTTTCTTATCCCTCACTAATAGCCGACAGTTGAATCGAGTCTCTATAGAATGTTTAGTGCATGATGCGCTGCCGCTTCAGCCCACCATACCTATGTAGGTGAGAGCCGCCGAATTCTAGACTCGTTGTGTACTGGCCTCAGTACTGACGCTCCTGTTTTTCCTTTGCCCTTTGTCCGCACCCCCTTTTGTTTTAGCAGGTTTGCGATCGATGTCATTAGCAGGGTTACCCTTCCGGCTTGGCCTAGGCAGGGTTATGGACGTCATTGGTTTTTCTTCGGGGTTCTTAGCCCCATTTGCATCTTGTCCGTACTCGGATGTTGTATCGTTTTCAAGGTGATTTGGATCTTCGCATTGTATATCTATATTCTTGAGGCATGGAGTCATTGTTGTATATATATGTTCTGTGGGTTCCATCGTGGACTATTGTGTAATGGTATTACTTCGTTTTTCCACCCGCACGCAAGTGCTTGGTGGGCATCTTTGAATCGTTTCTATGCGGGTTTGGCGGGAATCGCTAAAACATGCATAGGGTCGATTCGAGGGTGTTAGAAAGTGCTTGCGCCATCGCGAGTGCCATGGTGGCGCCGACAGACCGCTGCGCATTATTGAAGTCCATCAGGATGCCTTCCGCAAAGGATTCCACCAAGCCATCAAGATTTTCGATTAAGCTATCCTTGGCAACATATCCTCTTGGAGGCGGCTCAACACGCCCTTGGCCTTCCCGAGCGTGTCTTGGAGGGAGACACTGCGGTCCTCGACTGCAGCCACGGCGCCAGCCAAGGCATCTGCATGGCGCAAAGCCTAGGCATCGAAGCTTACGCTGGCAGAATCAAAAAAACACAGGATATCAGCACCATGGCATTCAACAACAATTGGGAGAAAATGCAAGTGAAGCAGAATAATACCTGAGAGTGCTTTCGCAATCGAGAAAAGCTGTTCTACGAACAACTTCTCCCTTTCAGCAGCGGAAGCACGCAGATCTTCCTCACGCTTGTGTGACACCTCCAGAGTCGCAACTGCCTCATCATGCTTCTTCTCCGCTGCGGCAAGTCCCTTTTCAAGGGAAGTAACGCGAGGGAGAAGCTCATTATGCTCACCTACAAGGGGCAGAACACGACAACACATGAGTTTACAAACCTCTATCCAAGAAGAGCATAAAGACAAGGTTAACACAAACCTTCGACTACACGATGGCGGTTGTCTAGGAAGGCATGCTGCCGACCCAAGGCAAGAATCTGCTCTGCGAGGCGAGTGGAATCCTTCACGATGGGCTACATCACAAGATAAGGAGCATCAGCATTAGCAAAAATGAAAAAAGTGTGCACATCAATCAAATTCGAATGCCAACGGCAAAAGAAACTTACATGCTCCTCCAGGGACTCTGAAGGTTCCTGTCGAGTGGGTGTCCATGCAACCCTTTGGTGCCCCCCATCATGGGGGTAACTCGACGAGTTGGCGCCGGAGTGGGCCGCCACCGGAGGAGAAGGAGACCGTATAGCCACTTCCTTGTACTTGGAGTCTATGACTCCAGACTCTTTAACAAATTAGCAGTCATTGGAAGACGACGATGTTGTTTGACTGCAAAAATCAAGCACCACTTCAGAAGAAAGAACTTCGAGGAAAACAAGACGAACTTGAGAAATATAAAGACTTACCCGTCAAAATTCTCGAGGTCAAAGGAGTCTCCTGATGACTCCTTCAGCAACCTCAGCTTCTTCCGAGCGGGAGGAGCCATGGCATGTACAGGCACGGCGGGGATTGGCTCCTCTGCAGCAGCAGGAGGACCCTCTGGCATCGTCGGCGAGGAGGCATCCAAATCTTTGCTATGGGAGCGCTTGCGAGTCCCATGATCGCTGGACTCGGGGGCTTCCTCCTCTTCCTCCATATGGACGGTGGAGCCCAACTCGTCCTCTTTGTCCACCTCGTGAGGAATAATTCCTTCAGGTCAAGGAGGCAAGTTGGCAGCCACTGCCCATTCCTAATAATAGGATAAGCATCAGTATACAAAAACACCTACAAGCAATCGAAAATACAAAAAACTTCAAAGAGAAATCCACCTCGGGCGGAGGATTGTCGACGCAGAATGGAGGCACGACTGAGTCACCAGGAAAATCCTCCTTGGTGGTGTACTTGGTCACTAGTCGCAACCTCCTATCCACTTCACCAGAAGAAATGCCCTCTGTAGAGATGCGAGTGACATCACCAGCACTGGTCCCGTAGAACATTGGGTGTACCCTAGTCTGCAGAGGCTGTACGTGGCAACGCATCCATGTATGAATGAGCTTTGTGCCGCCTACTTATTTCCCTATGCGATGTTCGAGGTCACATACACGCTGATACAACATCTCTGTTTCCTCGATTTCTCCGGGCATCACGACATTCTTCCACGATCGCCTCCTCTTGCAGATCGCCACCGGATTGAAGGGCGCGAGTCCGTAGTGTTCTCCGTCGATCTTCTGGTCGCGGACATAGAACCACTTATCCCTCCACCCTTGAAAAGATGCGGTGAGTTTGATGTCGAAATAAGCGACATTGGAGTCGACGTGGATCCTGCAGCCTCCTACGTTGTAGACTACAGAACCTGACCCCGACTAACGCTTGAGCTTGAAGAGTTTTTTAAAGAGGCCAAAGTGTGGCTCGATTCCGAGCCAGCACTCGCAAAGAGTGATGAAGCAGGCGATGTGGAGAATAGAATTTGGGGACAGTTGGTGCAGCTGGAGCCCATAGAAGCAAAGAAGACCCCTAACAAATGGATGCAAGGGGAGAGAGAGACTGCGAATGATGAACGCAAGGAAAATCACTCGGAAACCTACAGGGGGACTGGGGATTACCTCATCGCGGGGGACGCGAGAGTCATCCTCCGCGGGAGGAAGCGCTCCATCTTGGCGTTGAGCGAATAGCTCCGACAGCTTGATGACGGATGGGCGCCATGACCCATTGGTGACGTGAGTGCCCGCGCCCTTCTTCTTTCGAGCTCTGACGGCGCCCTTCTTCTTGGCTGTGACAGCGACAGCCGCAGATCCTGCGACGGAACCTCCCTTCTTCTTGCCCATCTTGCGTTGGCGATGTGAGCGCAGGAAGTAGCTGGGAAAGACGCGGAGTTGGTCCAGTGCCATGGAGGCGAGGTATGCAAAGTAGCAGCAAGAACAACAATGGCGGAGGAGTGCAAGCAAGAAGAGAGATGTGGGGAATTTACCACACGGCGTGCCCCTAGTTAACCTCCTAGCAGATGCTATCCAATAGCCAAAAGAAAATCTACTAGACGCGTGCCATACATCGACATTGACGCGTGGCAAGGGTAAACCACTAACCGTTCCCCACTACTCCCATTACGTGCAGAAATCGAGGAGACGTAGTTAAAACAGAAGATTATGCACGCTTGGTCAAGTCCAAGTCTGAAAGTAGGACCCACTACTTGTCACGTCCCGTCAAAGCCGCTCACACGGGCAACTGAGGTCATCCCATCGTCAGCACTGACTTCATCAACTCCAGCAGGAGAACATTTTGACTACTTTAGTCCTTACTTGAGTCTTCGACTTAACCAAGCACTCGGGGGCTACTCCTAACATGAGCGCTAGCCATGCACTCGAAGAAATTAGTGAAGATATCCAAGCATCATGAAAACCCTTCACTCGAATCTACGATTCAATTGTGGACTTCCCGTTACTCCCATAGGGGGCGCTGAAAGCACATTCGACTAAAACAAGCAAAAAAGATGATAGCAGTCGCAAAATACTTATAGTCCCCACTCGAGTCTACGACTCGAATAGGCACTCGGGGGATACTCCCATAGGGAGCGTTGGCCGCACACCCTATGATTATTTTTATTATACGTTACACCGTGTGTTGATAACATCCACACTCGAATGCTCTGGCGACTCCGTCTCATATTTTCCCTGCAAAGAGACTGCGGTTCCTGGGTCACCCGAATCATCTCCGCGATGAGAAAAATTCGGATGCCGCCCTTATAGCGTGAAGATAAGACCTGAATAAGGCCTGACAATGCATCCGCTTTTGTCTTCTAGAAAATATTCGTGCCTACAGGTACGATTAAATATGCCTTCACGGACGCGTCGAGTGCTCACTTTTATATACTGGGATTCGACTCCTGTAAGACCTCTGCAGCCTGAGTCAAATTACACTAGCACTTTTCTGAATCCGAGGCCGAGGACTCGAGTTTGAGTAGATTGCGTTGTTTTTCCCTAAGACAGTTAACTGATCTCGATGCATCGGATGAATCAGGCACATATATCAATAATCCCTATGACATCAATCAAAGCACTCGAAAATATGCTCAGCTGTGCACTCGAAAGACTTCATAAAGTCTCCACTCGAATCTGCGATTCTACTGGACACTCGAGGGCTACTGACATGGGCATACCTTACAGGTACTCTAGTTTGGCATATACGGTCTAGGTATGACAGAAGCCCACGGCGTTACCAGGGCCCAATACATGGTTCGGGTGACTCATGGTGACTCCGATTGCTTGCAGCACAAGATGAAGCTTAAGCTAGAAAGTTTAAAGGGATAAACCCTAATCTGTAACCGACTCGACCTGCTACGCGAGACCTAGCCTATCTATATAAAGGCTAGGAGGGGGTGTCGAGGAGGACAATCACAACCCTAGTTTCCACAACCATCGCCAGATTGCATCTATGCACCCCCTGTAAACTTTTGACTCCCTCGATAATTCCAAGAGCAGACAAGCAGAAGTAGGGACCTCTACGAGGCCTGAACCTACGTAAACCTTGCGTCCCTGTGTGCTTGTTTTCTAGCCGATTGGTGCCTCTAGCGCTCCATCCTTCTCCAAAACCCAAGTCCATAACAATGGGCATTAATGAGTTAATCACTCGTTACATATATATACTAATATACGGAATTGTTTCCAATTACAGTTCTGCTAACAAAGGCCTAGAAATCATAAGGTATCTCCATATTACAGAACTACGACAGTAGCGAACCAATCATGGGATAGCTCTACACCCCAAGAGTTTTGCAATTGGGCTAGTGGTCATGAGACTACCCCGACGGCACCAAAAGTACACCCCTGATGATCAGTAGCCTGACATCAACTCCATCTAGAAGCAGTGTACCTGATCCACAGCCTCAGGTGTAGGCTCATCAATGAACATGTCATCGTCATTACCATCAAAATCCTCTTAGGTTGTCTGCTTCTACGATTAGTAGATTAATAGATGCGTTTATAGAGAAACATCAAAGACACACAACTTGAACATTTGTTGTTCTACAGATATACCTTGTCATCTGGCATAACGGTAGTACCAGAAATGAAACCTTTTTCATGCAGCTTGTGCCTTTTCTCTCCTCCCCCTTTTCCAAGTTGATCTAGATGCTCAGGAGCTGCCTCTCTCAGTTGATCTAGTTGATCAACATCTAATTCCCCTACTTGATCTTGATGATAAAGATGTGCTTCCCTCGGTTCATATGGAGGATCATATGGTTCACCATGAAATACCCATCTAACATATTTGCTTAGCATACCAAATATAAAAATATGGTCTTCCACTATACTTTGAGGCATGTTCCTACGATTCACATGCAACCGACAGGGGCAATGTACTTTTGAGTTGTCACAATGAGCTCTAACAAACTCCATATATCATAGAACATCAAGGATATGTTTAGCACTGCCTCATGGAGAAATTGCTATCCAAAATCCGCCCATCTGTTTAATTATGACATACAAGGTTGGTACTTATTAAAAGAAAAGCAGGAAACATATAGATGGAGTACAAAAACTATATATGCCTATGCATTTTAGCAAACATATTGACAACAAAAATCACCGAAGGTATTTAAGAACACAGATCGAGCGCAGAATAAACTATGACCATGCAGATTGAGGACAAATTAAACTACATATTTGAGGAGGCAGATCGGGTGAAAGGGCAATAAAATGCCAACCAAATCGAGCTAGAGATAGAAGGACTACAGTGGGATCTACATGCCCACTAGTGCATCTCAAGAAGACCTATAGGTAGGGAATGCTTCTTCGCACACGGTGGTGATGAGGAGCGGCCATGAGCACGTCTGTTTTTTGGGTAAGAGGGTGAGGGTCTAGGCGGCAGAGGGTGGAAGTTATTACACAACACGAAGGGGCGGGGAGGGATAACTTTGGAAATTCTGACCTAGCCTGCTTTGGGCACCACCATATACGTGGCCTACCTGCCAGTTACCATAGATCAAAATTGATCCAAAAGTTGTCAAAATACAAGTTTATGTTTTACCATGGAAACTAATTCACATTGCATTGCACTTTGCGAATGAATGGCTTTATTTCAACATATATTTAATTTCATCCCAATTTTTTTGAAAAGGGGCCAAATTTGGAAATTCGAAAATAAACTTCAAATTTGGGACCATACTATTGGTTGATTTGCCAAGATGCACCGATATACCAAATGCGGATACATCATCATATATTATGGCCATGACCTTGGTCACCTTTTTTTTGGACGATGGTCATCTTTTTTAAAGCCTAGAATTGTTTGATAATTTTAGCAAATTCCTAAAAACTCATTTAAATATTGGAAAGCAACTCTCATTGGCATGCGGGTCTAGAGGGTAGCAGCGTATCTGAGCAGGCCCATGTTGGAGAAGCGTATGTTAGAAGCTTCGACCTCAAAATTTTGGTACTATGCCCAAACATCACATGCGTCCATTCAAATATCCCACGCATCCATTCAGACAAACTTCATCTATTTTTAGAATGCATAATTCATCTTCTGTCCCCTGCTCCTCTTGTTTGAAAGTCTTGAATTAATGTTCATTAATTTCGACAGATGTGTATGGACTCATTAAATGCTGGAAAGCAAACATGCCTATGGGTCTATCTGATGAGGACAACATCCCAAGTGGGAGTAGCGTACCTTAGAAGCTTAAACTTCAAAATTTTAGTAGAGCACCGAAATATCCTGCCCATTCATTCAAACATCCAGCCCCAAAAATTATTTTACTACACAAATTTAGCCTGGAATCCTGAAAGGGCGTTATACATTATGTGAAAAATGGAGGCGGTGGCATTTTGAGCCATCATCTTTGTAGTTTCTCCACAACAAAACACATTGTTGTTATTTAGAAATTCGAATACAAACTTCAAATTTGGAACCAGACATATCGATTGATTTGCCAAGATGCACCGACCTACCAAATGAGTGTTGGAAATATGCCCTAGAGACAAATAGTAGTAAGGACTATTATCATATTTCATATAGTTTATGATTAAGTTTTATATCATGCTATAACTGTATTGAGTGGAAACATCAATACACGTGTGATATACAAACAACCAGGGGTTCCCAATGAAACTCTAGTCACTGGTTCATTGGTCAACGGATGATCATGTTTCCTGATCATGTGGCATTTATGCCAGTTGGAAATGAGGTCATCTTATTCAGAGAATGAGATGATGAACCAATACCCAACCTAAACATCGTGACCCGATCATGTCACGAAGTTCAAGTTACGATGATTAGAAATTGATCCTCGTAGACAATTCCTTAGACCGTGAGGCTATATCAATCACTGTCTCCCGAGAGTACTTAGATAGCATCAAATGCCATTTGGTAATACAGTGGTTATAAAGGTGTGTTCAGGTACTCAGAGGAAACCGTAGAGGCAATATATGTCAAGAGCGGGATTTGTCCATCCATGTGACGGGAAGATACTCAAGGGCCCACTCGGAGAAGTTATATCCAATAGTTGCATAGCGTGTGATTTGATCACGGGGATATCACTTGTTGGAACGAGTCAAGTAGCATTATTCAGTGACGAGATTGAACATGACATGGTGATGTCATTGATCAGATCTCGGGCAATGCATGTATCGAGTGACAAAGGGAATAAGACACGACTGTCCCGGTTCAAACGACGAAAGATCTTCGTGGAATGCACAGGGGTCACATGGCCATCTAGGTCCCTCTATCGATCATTGGTGCGGGAGTGTCCCGACCATATATGGAGTGTTCCCGAACCGTGGGGTATCACGCTTAAGGGCTTTATGATGCTTAGAGAGCGTTTATAGGTCCGGTGGAATCGTCGAAGAAGAGAAGGGAGAAAACCGGAAGGGTTTCAGTAAGTCCGGAGGATGTGCTGAGTGGAGGTGGAAGGTGTTCCATGGACACGGAGGTTGAATAATATGTGAATGAATGTTAAATGTTGATTTAATCATTTATTCATATTTATTTAATAAAGAGAAAAATCAATTTAATGGTCAAAGGCTTAATGGGCCAATTTCCGGAGAGAGAGGGCCCATTAGGGAAAGGAGAGAGGGAGAGGGGCGAAAGGGGAGGCCGGCTGGGCCTAGCCCCCCCGAGCAGGGCCCATTAGGTGGCCGGCGGCCACCCCCTCCCCCTCCTCTCCTTCAGTCCCACCCCGGGACTTTGAGGGAGGGTGTACCCCCTCCCCCCCTATATATAGTGGGGTATTTGGCTAAGATAAATACACCAATAATCAATAAAGGTCTTCTCACTTTTGGGAGGACCTCCAGTTGATATTTTCTCTCTCGCCCCTCTCTCTCTCTCTCTCGTGACCGTGGTCCCAAGTCTGGACTGCGTGAACGAGAGACATCTTCACCGCTGAGCGCCATCGTGCTACGGGATTCAGATCTGGGAGCTCTACTTCCGCAACTGCTACTGGATCGGGGAAGCGGGAGTCATCGTTAGGCACCGGACGTGTGTAACTCCCCGCGAGGTGTCCGCACTTGAGGCACTCAAGTCATTGGATCCAAGGAGCACAAGGACTTCATCACGACCTTGAGGTCGGCTTCGGCTCGTCTACATCAACCACGCTCTCCTAAGCATTGACACCGCTTTTCGATCTTCAAGGGTAAGTTCGCGAAAAGCCCCTCCCGTTACTGTATTACTAATAGATAGGTCCTGGCAGCTTCAGGGGTTCAGGGGCGTAGGGTAAAATTTTATTGTTTTCATACGCGGAACCCCTACAGTGGTATCAAAGCTAGATCTATGCATAGTAATACTAGTACGGGTAGAACACACGAGATGTAGCATGTGGGCGTAGATCTTTAGTTGTTACCCTCCCATGTGTACTTGTGTATACCGCAGTAATGCTTGATGAAGCGGCCCCCAACCGACTTTACGCGTTCATTCGCGAGACTAGTCCATGATTGACATACGGCTTATACCGTATAAAGTGCATTAGGGGGGTGTCTGTCTCTCTCGCATTAGTTGGTATGCCATTTGCAACGGAGGGCCCCGAAAGGGGTGTAGTAAAGACAACTACTTGATCAGTATTGCGCTGAAAGTTTGTAGGTAAGAACGGTTCTTGTAGGAAAGCCCATTCAGCCACATAAAAGATGCAAAGATAAAGTAGAGGCGTCTAACTTTGTTTTGCAGGGGGGCGTTGCTTTGTGATATGGTTGTGGCAAAGGAAAGTGACCACCTTTTGTTACGTAGTAGTAGATAGTCAAGGAGGTGACGAACTACCACGCCGGAATGACACCGGTACCCTGGTGTCTATGGCGCCGGTACCCTGGCGCCAGAACCCGGTGACGGCGGATGGAGATCACGACGTGAAGGACCATATCACATAGCATTTACATTCAATGTTATTGTTTGTATATCTTATTGTGTGCTAGTATTAGATACTTGACGGTAGCCTAATAAGATGATCCCTGTTAAAATTACCAACGATTGTGTTCCCCCTTAGTGTGCACCACCAAGAAAGTTCTTCGGTATGAGGCAGGTCGTGATGATCAGGTGTCAGACATATCTACGTTCACATACAGTGGGTGTAAGCCATGTTGCACAGCGAATACACTAAGGTTGAGTTGGCGAGCCTGGCATGTACAGACATGGCCTCAGAACACGGATGGTCGAAAGATCGAGCACGAGTCGCATGAATGATGTGACCGGCGTTTAGCGTCCACCCTTGAACCCACATTGATGGCCGTGATGATCAGGGGAGATGTGGCTGATAGGGGTCGTGTTATCACTAGGAACCCTTTTGGCGATAGGTGTTTCTGAGTGGAGTTATCATTAACTCATTTAATTATAAACTTAGTCTATATTCCTTTTTGCAATTATAAATGTAGATGGGACCTTTCGTGTTGACAATTGATTGGTTAGAAGGAGAGAAGCTCAGATTAGATAGATTGAACTTCTCCATATGGGTCGCAAGTCTCCATGTTCTCCTTAGCGAGCACGATGTGGTCGACTACATACTCGACGAGATGGATTTGGATCAGCCCACTGACCTAGAGACCCTAGAGGAGCGGAAAGACCGTTATCTCCGTCGTGAGATGGCCTCCTATATTTCAGTTATAATGCATTTCGGAATGGTGGATGAGCTGTGGCCTTTCATGGGTGATGTCAACCCTCATTCACTGATGCTACAGCTTAGGACACATTTCGTGGAGCAGACACGCATTTGGGAGCATGAGCTGATGGGAGACGTCCTCTCCATTAAGATGGAGGAGAACTCATCACTAGACGACCACTTGGAGCACATGCATGATGTGTACATGAGGCATGCATACTTCTTGGACATCTGGATAACGGGCTCTTTTGCAAATGACGATGTGCTGCGGTCGCTGCCACCAAGCTACCAAGCACAAGTCAGGACTTGCGTAATGAGGGGCGACGCGGAAACAATGGAGTTCCACCGGTTCATGACACATCTCAGGAATGTGTTGGTTGAACCAGATGTCGCTCAGGTCATCAACGACAAAGGTATATATTTGATATACACTTTTATAAATGTTATAATCTTGCAAACACATTACAGTGTTAAGTATATCTGATACTTGTTTTGTTTTGCTAAAAACAGGTCCTTCTGCATGAGAGGTGCTTGCTGGAGAGGAGGTGACGTTGTGTGTTGATGGCGAGCATGATGATGACAGCCAACGACACTCTCCCTCGACATTTATCATTTAGTTTGTGTTTTAGGATGATTATGTAATCAAGAGATTGTGAAATTCTTTAGTGTGTCTCACACTTCGTTTGACGGTTATTCATATGAGCTTGTGACAAACAGTTGTTCCACTTCTATGAATGATTTCTATTCGCGTTCATATCTTGTTTGATTACTTGTGAATTATCCTTATTGTTTGAAACTAATTGATAATGCATGAACATTTGTAAAATATTAAAATGCCTTAAAATGCCCTACTTAATGATATTTCATTAATGAATGAAAAACCATTGTTTGAATTCAAAGTTATGTGATAATATGTGAAAGTCATTCGATTTCTTATCACATATAAATCATGCCTAAGTTCGGCAAAATAACTTGAACACCGTGTATTACTTGAATACAAAGTGTTTAAAGAATTGTTAAAAATAAATACATATTCGATGTATTGTGTTTTAACAAAAATGGTAATTATCATTATATGATTGTTTAAATGTGTAAAGCAGTTTACCAAAGGAAACATGAATATGAAACTATTTGATTTGTCAAAGTGTTTCATCAATAAAAGGGTATAAGTATAAAAGAGAATCTAATTACTATGATTTGATCAATAGTAATGAAATTTGAATTTATAAGAATGGCATAAAAGAAATTGTGGAATGCAATGCGTTATGAAATGTTAAAATGCAAAGCATCACAATGTGATATTAGATATCAAAGGGCTTGAATAGAAGGCTCCAAATAAATCGGTGTAGTGTAGATGTAGAGACCATTAGCTTAGAAATAGTTAGCACTCAATTAGAAGGCAGTGTACCATTTGAATTCGTGAAAGTTTTGGGGTTATTCGATATAACCAAGACAATAGTGAATAAGTCCTTGTAGCGTATTCATTGGAAACTTTGAATACGAAACCCATAGCTGAAACCAAAAGGAAAAGCAAGATTCGTACTGCCTAGATTTTGGTACATTCTTGAGAAAACTCACTTTTAGTGATATTTCTCAATTATGGAGCAAATGGAAATTAGTGTAAAACACGATGAGGATTCAAAACCCTGCATCAGAGTGTTGAGAAGCGCAACGGACAACGTTCCTGAACGATTCTCTACATAGAAGGAAAGAATCAATGATATTGATCATTGTGTTTTCTCCACTTGTGTTTTCACTACATGAAGTAGGATTCAAAATGTAATCCATATCTTGTATGGAGACATTTGTGAATCATTTGTCATGATTCTTGGAATATGACATACCTACGAACTACTAAGGAAATAATAGTAAACTAAATTATGAGAAATCCTAGAAGCAAACTTCCCTTGAGATTAGAAAGCAATTCATTGCTGAATCTCACAAGTAAAAGGGGTTACTTGGATTTTTCCCAAATGACTGCAAAGCCATAGTGGAAAAAGGGGTGAATGACAAAAGCACATTTTTTTCAAGTATTGGACAGATTCATATGAATTTGATTCATGTGTGCTAAATGTCTAGAGGATTTAAAACTAGTAAAGTACTAGTGTCTCATAGTAAAATCTCCAAGTTTGATATTTGATCAAAGGATTTTGAAGTTATTCAAAATAGTGAGTGGATATGCAATTTGCATAAAATTGAGTGGGAGTTATGAAAGTCTTCCTGAAACAATATGTGATTGACATATTTTTGAGTGGGAGCTTATAGGAGTAATTCTTAAGTAAGTTAAGAATGAAAGTGCAAATACTTATAAATAATGATTTATAAGATGTAGAAGTTGATAATAAGCGTATTAAGATATTATGTACTATTCCTTAAGGGATTTTGAAAGGGGTTTTGGAATAGAAGTTAATTAAGGAATTGGTCCTTAATATTTCAAATTAGGAATAGTATTAAGTTTAACATCAATGGTTGAAAGAAAGAAAAGGATGATCGTCATCCACTATGTTGAGACATAGGTTCTATTTTAGTAAACCATGATTATAACTTAGCATAATATGTGATCCAAATAAGGAACGTTTAAAAGTGATTAAGTTCGAATCACGGAACGTTGAGCTAAGTTTGTCCGCAGTGCCTAGTAGAGAACTGCAGACATGTTTTCCAAATCCATAAAGGATGACATATCTTAAAGCATAAAGGGTTATGTTATAAGGGAGTATGTTGGAAACTCCCGTAAACACCGAATAAAGTCAAGTAGGAAGCAAGGTGAACCAAAAACATTGAAAGTTGCACAGAGTTACTGTAGGCTCCTGGAATCAGACCTCGTTCTGCTCCCATAACGACGATGCATACACACAGATGTTATCATGTGATGATAAAGTATTAATGTCAATCAAGGTGACATTAGTAAGTTGCAAAGGATTTGGGACTGTAAAGTACAGACCCAGGACTCAACCTCTTCCATGAGCAAGCATGTTCAGGGTACCGGGTATATGGTGCCAATGATTGAGAACAAATGCAGCTAGTGTATTTGTACTCTAGTGCAAGTGGGAGACTGTTGGAAATATGCCCTAGAGACAAATAGTAGTAAGGACTATTATCATATTTCATATAGTTTATGATTAAGTTTTATATCATGCTATAACAATATTGAGTGGAAACATCAATACACATGTGATATACAAACAACCAGGGGTTCCTAGTGAAACTCTAGTCACTGGTTCATTGGTCAACGGATGATCATGTTTCCTGATCATGTGGCATTTACGCCAGTTGGAAATGAGGTCATCTCATTAGAATGAGATGATGAACCAATGCCAAACCTAAACATCGTGACCCGATCATGTCACGAAGTTCAAGTTATGATGATTAGAAATGGATCCCCGTAGACTATTCCTTAGACCGTGAGGCTATATCAATCACTGTCTCCCGAGAGTGCTTAGATAGCATCAAACGCCATCTGTAATACGGTGGTTATAAAGGTGTGTTCAGGTACTCGGAGAAAACCGTAGAGGCAATATATGTCAAGAGCGGGACTTATCCGTCCATGTGACAGGAAGATACTCAAGGGCCCACTCGGAGAAGTTATATCCAATAGCTGCACAACGTGTGATTTGATCATAGGGATATCACTTGTCAGAACGACTCAAGTAGTGTTGTTCAGTGACGAGATTGAACATGACATGGTGATGTCATTTATCAGATCTCGGGCAATGCAGGTATCGAGTGACAAAGGGAATAAGACACAACTGTCCCGGTTCAAACGACGAAAGATCTTCGTGGAACGCATAGGGGCCACATGGCCATCCAGGTCCCTCTGTCGATCATTGGTGCGGGAGTGTCCCAACCATGTATGGAGTGTTCCCGAACCATGGGGTATCACGCTTAAGGTCTTGATGATGCTTAGAGAGCATTTATAGGATCGGTGGAATCACCGAAGAAGAGAAGGGAGAAACTGGAAGGGTTTCGGTAAGTCCGGAGGATGTCCGGAGTGGAGGTGGAAGGTGTTCCATGGCCATGGAGGTTGAATAATATGTGAATGAATGTTAAATGTTGATTTAATCATTTATTCATATTTATTTAATAAAGAGAAAAATCAATTTAATGGTCAAAGGCTTAATGGGCCAATTTCCGGAGGGAGAGGGCCCATTAGGGAAAGGAGAGAGGGAGAGGGGCCAAAGGGGAGGCCAGCTGGGCCTAGCCCCCCCCACCCCCGCGTGGGGCCCACTAGGTGGCCAGTGGCCACCCCCTCCCCCCTCCTCTCCTTTAGTCCCACCCCGGGACTTTGAGGGAGGGTGTACCCCCTCCTCCCCCTATATATAGTGCGGTATTTGGCCAAGATAAATACACCAATAATCAATAAAGGTCTTCTCACTTTTGGGAGGACCTCCAGTTGATATTTTCTCTCTCCCCCTCTCTCCCGTGACCGTGGTCCCAAGTCTGGACTGCGCGAACGAGAGACATCTCCACCGTGGAGCGCCGTCGTGCTGTGGGATTCGAATCCGGGAGCTCTACTTCCGCAACTGCTGCTGGATCGGGGAAGCGGGAGTCATCGTCAGGCACCGGACGTGTGTAAATCCCCGCGAGGTGTCGCACTTGAGGCACTCAAGTCATTGGAGCCAAGTAGCGCAAGGACTTCATCACGACCTTGAGGTCGGCTTCGGCTCATCTACATCAACCACGCTCTCCTGAGCGTTGACAACGCTTTTCGGTCTTCAAGGGTAAGTTCGCGAAAATCCCCTCCTGTTACTGTATTACTAATAGATAGGTCCTGGCAGCTTCAGGGGTTCAGGAGCGTAGGGTATAATTTTATAGTTTTCATACGCGAAACCCCTACAATGTGGACACGTCATCATAAACTATTTCCATGCCCTTGGTCACCTTTTTTTGGACAATGGTCATCTTCTTGAAAGCCTTGAATTGTCCGAAATTTTCAGCAAATGCCTAGAAACTCATTAAAATAGTGGAAAGCAACTCTCACTAGCGTGTTGGTCTAGACGGTGACAGTGCATCTGAGTGGCCCCAGGCTGGAGTAGTGTATGCTAGAAGCTTTGACCTAAAAAAATTGGTACGGCGCCCAAACATCGCCCCCCATCCATTAAAATATTTCACTCATCCATTCAAACATGCTTCACATATTTCTAGAATGCAAAATTCCTCTTGTATCCCTGCTCCGGAAACAAGAATCCGAGGAGCACTGCAATAACATAGAGATATATGTGGTAAATTTGCGTTCTCCCAAGTGCATCATCCCATCGACGTTTCCCAACCCTTCTTTAATATTTACCTGCCTACCCACTCCGACCTAAACTAACGTTTTGGACCCACCATGCAAGTGACCCACATGTAAGTGAGCCAAAATTACGGGAAGTAGAGATTCCCATTGCTTGTTTTTCAAAATTCGAACATTTTTCGCTAAACCGAGATAAAATAGTTAAAATCATTGAACCTGGCTCGGAAGCTTGAAAATTCATGAAACTTGGGCATTATCCATCAAAAAAATTATACTTTGTGAGAAAATTGGTGCGGTGAGATTTTGAACCACATATAGTCTTTGTAGTTGCTTCACAACGGAAGCCATTGTTGTCACTTGGACAATTTAAAGTAACTTCAAATTTGGATGCACCTTTTTTGTAAACATTGTTTGAAATGCCAATATGAAGTTATGCATCGATCTACCAAGCATGGACACATTATCATAAACTATGGCAAACATATTGCCATGACCTTGGTCATCTTGTTTGAAATCCATGAATGTTCATACTAGGCAGTGCACATAACAAAATATTGTGAAACGGGTTTCTTCGAAATTTGTCATATTTTAGGATACTTTTTGATGAAAACTAGGCAGTGCACATAACAAAATACTCTGTGAAAACAAGACATTGCTTCAATTTATATATTTTCTTGGATTTTTCTTTCAAAATCTCCCAAATTAGGCTGCATTATTAGCATTCATATCAAGAAGCTGAGGGGTTGTTTGGTTAAGCTTATCTATTGCTTTTAGCTTTATTTTATAAGCCACTTCAGATTTTTTGCTTTTGGCTTATACCATCATTCAACTATGTTAGAGTAAAAGGTAAAAAAACAAAGCCAAATACATGTTCCTGGCTTTATAAGCAAAAAATCAAAAGCCAGAATTAGAGCCCAACCAAACATCGCCTAAATCTCAAAAAACTCTTGGTGTTTCTCCCTTGTTTTAGTACTTTGGTACATCGACTTGTAGATAAAATTTTGAGATACTTTCATTAAATTCTGGTAACACCATTCTATTCCACGAATATATGTAACCATAAAATTTGAACATATTATTGAGAATTCACGGAATCCTAAACTATAAAATCTAAACCCCTAAACCCTGACCAAGCAGGTGTCAGTGCACTTATAGATCAAAATTTGAGATACTTTCGTTAAATTGCGTAACACCATTCTATTTCACGAATATAAGCATAAAGTTTGGACATTATTGAAAACTCCCAAAACCCTAATCCCTAGCTAAACCCCTAAAACCCAAACCCTAAACCCCTATACCCCAAAACCTGACCAAGCACGTAGCATGCACTTATAGATCAAAGTTCGAGATACTTTCATTAAATTGGGTAACGCCATTATATTTGATGAATATAAGCATAAATCCTAAGCATTATCGAAAATTCCCTAAACCCTCAGCCTAAAAACCCTAACCTAGCAGGTGTCATGCACTCATAGATCAAAATTTGAGATACTTTCATTAAATCAGGTAACACCATTCTATTAGAAGAATATAAGAATAAATCTTGAGCATTACTAAAAATCCTCTAAACCCTAAACCAGAAACAACCCATAAAACTAAACCATAAAACCCTAAACCCTCGACCCATAAACCCTAATCAAGCAGATACCATGCACTTATAGATCAAAATTTGAGATACTTTCATTAAATTGCGGTAACGCCATTCTATTCCATGAATATAAGCATAAAGCTTGAACATTATTGAAAATTGCCGAAACCCTAAACCACTAAAACCCCTAAAACCCTAAACCCTTACCAAACACGTAGCATGCACTTATAGATCTAAATTTGAGATACTTCCGTTAAATTGGTAACGCCATTCTATTTGACAAATATAAGCATAAATCTTGAGAATGTTCGGAAATTCTGTAAACCCTAAACAGCCCCTAAAACCTAAACCCTAATAAACTCTAAAAGCCCAAACCCTCAACCCGTAAACCCTAACCAAGCAGGTATCATGCACTTATAGATCAAAATTTGAGATACTTTCAATGAATTGGGTAACGCCATTCTATTCAACGAATATAAGCATAAAGCTTGAGAATTATTGAAAACTCGATAAACCCCCTAAACCCTATACAATCCATAAAACCTAAACCATAAAACCCTAAACCCTCGACCCACAAATCCTAACCAAGCATGTATCGTGCACTTAGATCAAAATCTGAGATTCTTTCATTAAATTGCGGTAACGCCATTCTATTCCACGAATATAACCATAAAGCTTGAAGATTATTGAAATGACCCTAAACCCTAAACTCTTAATCCCCCCCTAAACAACCTTGGCAAATGAGGTATCATGCACTTGTAGATCAAAATTTCAAATATACCTTCATAAAATTGTGCTAACGCTATTCCATTCCACGAATATAAGCATAAAGCAGCTTGAACATTATCGAAAATTCCCCCAAAACCTAAACCCTAAACCCTAAAAATCATAAACCCTAAACCCTCATGCCCTCAACCCCTTACATAGCAGGTATCATGCACTTATAGATCAAAATCCGAGATACTTTCATGAGATTGTGATAACACCAGTCTATTCCACGAATACATATAAGCATATATATATAAAGCTTGAACATTATTATTGAAAATTCCCTAATAAACCCTAAAACCTAGAAAATCCTAAACTCTTAATCCTAAACCCTAAATACCAACCTTAAACTCCTAAACCCTAAACCGTGAAATCCTAAACCATATACCATAAACCCTCAACCCAAAAAACACGAACCCTAAACCCAGGCTATATATATCTTGTGTGAAAACTAGGGCAGTGGGATTTTGAGCCATACTTACTTGTAGTTTCTTCACGAAAAAAGCCACTATCGTTGCTTGAAAAATTGAAAATAACTTTAAATTCAGAAGCTCCCATTGTAAACAATATTTTAGATGCTAATAATACGCACCAATCTACCAAATACAGACATGTTGTTATAAACTATAGCAAAGATATCGCCATGACCTTGGTCATCTGGTTTGAAAGCCATGCATATTCATACATGGTACGCCATATATATCGTATGACAAAATTAAAGCTATTACTATGGATTGGGGCTTTTAAAATAATTTAAAATATGGAAGCTCTTTTTGTAAACAATGTTGAAATGCCAATATGCACCAATCTACCAAACATGGTTACATTATCATTAAGTATGGTAACACATATGGCCTTAACATTGGTCATATAGTTTTTGAAAGCCATGAATGTTCAAACATGGTACGCCATATTGTGAAACAAGTTTTTCAAGAGTTATCAAATTTTATATATTTTTCATGGAAATTAGCTAATGCACACAGTGATACACCAACAGAGAAACAAATGGTTGTATTTTTTTATATTTTGTTTCTTTTTTAAAAATGACCCAAATTTGGTTTCATTACCATTCATATCAAAAAGTTGAAATCTTGCACAACTCTCGATGGTTCTCCAATATTTGACTAATTTGGTACCTTTAAATTATTTTTAAAAAGTCAAGATCAAGCTATATCACACACTTTGTAGTTCGTAATTAGACATACTTACTTTAAATTGCCAAAAGGTCATTTTATTGCACATATTTAGCTAGGAATCTTGGAGACTCATGAAAGTAGGGCATTATCCATCAAATCTGGAATCTCCTTCTGTAAACAATTGCTTGAAATGCCAAGATGCACTGATCTACCAAATATGGACACGTTTGTAAGCTTGATGGGTGAAGATGCTTCAATCTATGGAGTAGTCCAAACATGAAAAAGGTACAGAAACTATGGTTGTGACCTTGGTCATCTTGTTTGAAAGCCTTGAATCAATGTTCATTAATTTCAGAAGATATCTATAAACTCATTAAATGCTAGAAAGCATACATGCTTGTGGGTATATCTGACGGGGACAACATACTAAGTGGGAGTAGTGTACCTTAGAAGGTTCAACTTCAAAATTTCGATAGAGAGCCGAAATATCCCGCCCATCCATTCAAACATCCAGCCCCAAAACTTATTTTATTGCACAAATTTAGCCTGGAAGCTTGAAAGGGAATTATACATTGTGTGAAAAAAGGGGGCGGTGGCATTTTGAGCCATCATCTTTGTAGTTTCTCCACAACAAAACATATTGTTGTTACTTGGAAATTTGGAAACAAACTTCAAATTTGGAACTAGACATATTGGTTGATTTGCCAAGATGCACCAATCTACCAAATGTGGACACGTCATCAAAAACTATTTCCATGACATTGTTCACCTTTTTTGGATGATGGTCATCTTCTTGAAAGCTTTAAATTGTTTTAAAGTTTCAGCAAATGCTTAGAAACTTGTTTAAAGGCTAAAAACAACTCTCGTTGGCGTGTAGGTCTAGAAGGTGACAACGCATCTAAGAGGACCCATGCCGGAGTAGCATATGCAAGAAGCTTTGACGTCAAATTTTGTGTACGGCGCCCAAACATCGCACCCATCCATCAAAATATCCCGCGCATCCATTCAAACATACTTCACCTCTTTCTAGAATGAAAAATTCCTCTTCTATCCCTGCTCTGAAAACAAGAATCTGAGGAGCACTTCAATAATAGAGGGATATAGGTGGTAAATTTGCATTCTCCCAAGTGCATCACCCCATCGACGTTTCCCAACCCTTCTTCTATATTTACCTGCCCGCCTACTCCGACCTACACTAACTTTTTGGACCCACCATGCAAGTGACCCACATGTTAGTGAGCCAAAATTACGGGAAGTAGAGATTCCCATCGCTTGTTGTTCAATTCGAACATTTTTCGCTAAACCAAGATAAAATCGTTAAAATCATCGAACCTAGCTAGAAAGCTTGAAAATTCATAAAACTTGGGCATTATCCATCAAAAAATTTATACTCTATGAGAAAATTGGTGCGGTGAGATTTTGAACCACATATAATCTTTGTAGTTGCTTCACAATGGAAGCCATTGTTGTCACTTGGACAATTTAAAACACCTTCAAATTAGGATTCACCCTTTTTTGTAAACATTGTTTGAAATGCCAATATGCAGTTATGTACCGTTTACCAAAAATGGACATGTTATCATAAACTATGGTAAACATATTTCCATGACCTTGGTCATCTCGTTTGAAAGCGATGAATGTTCATACATGGTACGCCATATTGTGAATTGGGTTTCGTCGAAAGTTGTCAAATTTTAGCATACTTTTCATGGAAACTAGGTAGTGCACATAACAAAATACTCTGCAAAAGATAGACATTGCTTCAATTTATATTATTTTTTTGGATTTTTCTTTCAAAAGGTCCCAAATGAGGCTGTATTATTAGCATTCATATCAAGAAGATGAGGGGTTGTTTGGTTAAGCTTATCTATCGCTTTTAGCTTAATTTTATAAGCCACTTTAGATTTTTTTTCCTTTGGCTTATACCATCATTCAACTATGTCAGAGTAAAAGCTAAAAAAAGCAAAGCCAAAAACATGTTCCTGGCTTTATAAGCCAAAAATCAAAAGCCATAATTAGAGCCCAAACAAATAGCGCCTATATCTCACGGAACTCTTGGTGTTATTCCCTTGTTTTAGTACTTGGGTACCTTAAATTGTATTTAACAAAAACTATGATGAAGCAGGGTATCATTGACTTGTAGATCAAATTTTGAGATACTTTCATTAAATTACGGTAACACCATTCTATTCCATGAATATATATATAACCATAAAGTTTGAACATATTATTGAGAATTAACAAAATCCTAAACTGTAAACTCTAAACCCCTAAACCCTGACCAAGCAGGTATCGTGCACTGATAGATCAAAATTTGAGATACTTTCGTTAAATTGGGTAACACCATTCTATTCCACAAATATAAGCATAAATCTTGAACATTACTGAAAATTCCTGAAACTCTAAACCCTAAACCCCTAAAACCCAAATCCTAAACCCCTAAACCCTGACCAAGCACGTAGCATGCACTTATAGATCAAAATTTAAGATAATTTCGTTAAATTAGGTAAGGCCATTCTATTTGACAAATATAAGCATAAATCCTGAGAAATATCAAAAACTCCCTAATACCCAAACAACCCCTTAAACCTAAACCCTAAAGCCCTAAACCCTCAGCCATAAACCCTAACCAAGCAGATGTCATGCACTCATTAATCAAAATTTGAGATACTTTCATTAAATCAGCTAACACCATTCTATTCTATGAATATAAGCATAAATCTTGAGCATTATTGAAAATTCGCTAAACCCTAAACCCTAAACAACCCATAAAACTAAACTGTGAAACCCTAAAACCTTAAAACCTTGACTTGTAAACCCTAACCAAGCAAGTACCATGCACTTATAGATCAAAATTTGAGATACTTTCAATAAATTTATGTAACCCCATTCTATTCCACGAATATAAACATAAAGCAGCTTGAACATTATTCAAAATTCCCGAAACCCTAAATCTAAACCCCTAAAACCCCAAACCGTAAACCCTTACCAAGCATGTAGCATGCACTTATAGATCAAAATTTGATATACTCTCATTTAGTTGGTAACACCATTCTATTCGACGAATATAAGCATAAATCTTTAGAATTATCGAAAATTCCCTAAACCCTAAACCCTAAAAAACCCTAAAACCTAAACCGTAAAACCCTAAACCCTCAACCCATAAACACTAAGCAAGCAGGTATCATGCACTTATAGATCAAAAATTGCAATACTTTGAATAAATTAGGTAACACCATTCTATTCGACAAGTATAAACATAAAGCTTGAGCATTATTGAAAATTCGATAAATCCTAAACCCTATACAACCATAAAACCTAAATTGTAAAACCCTAAAACCCAAAACCCTTGACCCATAAACCCTAACCAACCGGGTATCATGCACTTATAGATCAAAAATTGACATACTTTCATTAAATCAGGTAACACCATTCTATTCGACGAATATAAACATAAATCTTTGAGCATTATTGAAAAATCGCTAATCCCTAAACCCTAAACAACCCATAAAACCCTAAATCCTCGACCCATAAACCCTAAACCAAGCAGGTATCGTGCACTTATAGATCAAAATTTAAGATACTTTCATTAAATTGCGGTGACGCCATTCTATTCCATGAATATAAGCATAAAGCTTGAACATTATTGAAAATCAAAATCTCTAAGCCCTAACCTCCTAACCCTAGAACCCTAACCTCCTAACCCTAGAACCCTAACCTCCTAACCCTAGAACCCTAAACCCTCACCAATCAGGTATAATGCACTTATAGATCAAAATTTGAGATACTTTCATCAAATTGCAATAACGCCATTCTATTCCATGAAATAACCATATATATAAAGCTTGAACGTTATTATTAAAAATTCCCTAAACCCTAAAACCTAAACACCCTAAAACCCTGAACAACCCTAAACCCTAAATCATGAACCCTAAACCCCTAAACCCTAAATGCCTAAACCCTAAAATCCTAAACCATAAACCATGAACCCCTAAACCCTAAACCCAAAATAAACCCCGAACCCTAAACCTAACCCTAGGCTATATATACTTTGTGTGAAAACTGGGGCAGTGGGATTTTGAGCCATATTTTGTAGTTGCTTCATGACAAAAGCCATTGTTGTGCCTTAGAGAATTGAAATAACTTTGAATTCAGAAGCTTCCTTTGTAAATAATATTTTAAATGCCAATACGCACCAACTACCAAATATTGACAGATTATTATAAACTATAGAATAGATATGGCCATGACCTTGGTCATCTGGTTTGAAAGCCATGCATATTCTTACATGGTACTCCATATATTGTGATACAATTTGTTTTTCAAAAGTTATCAAATTTTAAGATTATATTTTTCCATGGAAACTAGCTAGTGCACATAGTGAGACACGAAGAGAGAAAAGAATAGTTGTATTTTGTTTTATATTTTGTTTCTTTGTATTTTTTTAAAAATGGCCAAAATTTGGTGCCATTACCATTCATATCAAAAGGTTGAATTTTGCAAAACTCTCGGTGGTTCTCCAATATTTGACTACTTGGTATCTCTGAATTATTTTTAAAAAGTCAAGAGCAAGGTATATCACACACTTTATAGTTCGAAATTAGACATACTTACTTCGGATTGTCAAAAAGTCATTTTATTACATAGATTTAGCTAGGAAGTTTGGAAATTCATGAAAGTTGGGCATTATCCATCAAATCTAGAATCTTCTTTTGAAATGCCAAGATGCAGCGATCTACCAGATATGGACACGCTTTGATAAACTATAGCAGAAATATGGCCATGACATTGGTCATCTTGTATGAAAGCCTTCAAAATATAATGTTTATCAATTTTGGAAAATGTGTGGTAACTCATTTATATGTTGGTAAGCATACTATCGCTGGCGTGTGGGTCTAGACGGGGCCAACACGTGAGAGCGGCCGCGTCGGAGTAGCGTACGTTGGAAGCTTCAACCTCAAAATTTCCGCGAGGCGCCTAAACATCCCGCGCACATCTATTCAAATATCCTGCACATCTATTCAAATATCCCACTTCGCTTTTTGCAAATGAAAAATTCCTCTTCTATCCCTGCTCCAGAAACAAGGACCGTGGGAGTACTGCAATAATAGAGGGGTATAGGTGGTAAATGTGCATCATCCCACCTATATCTCCCCATCGCCTCTTCCCCGCCCACACCCCTCCAACCTCGACCTTCCTCCAGTTGCTTCACCGCCGGCCCTCTCTTCCACACTAGAGCTCCTCCACTACCAGCGCTCTTCACCAGAACTATTTCACCAACTCGCTCGCTGCACCGGATCTACTTCACCAACGTCTTTGTCTACTCTACGGGGGGCGCTTAACTGAATCACTTGTCGCAGACCCTGAAATGCCGAGCCCCTGCCCCCACAGCCCTCTTGCCCGTCCCACCCATCCTAGCCACGCATCGGTAATTTCTCTTGCCCGTTTGCTATATTTTTGGTACTCGTAAGCTACAAAATCGTTAGAATGTTCCTCAATATCCTACATGCTATTGCCATTTCATTTGCACCCCACATATGGTAGGTCCTATCCACATCATTAGCTTCTCGTTTTTATTCCCTTTCTTACATTCTCACGCTATCGTTTTAATCCTCCAACACCAAGTCATAGATGCTATTCTTTTCGAGCGCTCGCATGGGTCATGCAAACAGCTCATAGAGGATCCAACATTGACAACCTGATGCCCAACAAGGCTAAAGTGTGACGTTTCCTTGTGTTACTTAGGCCAGTTTCTTGTCATGTTAATAAGTTGTATAACCTGCACGCCTAATCAATTAATTAGTCATTCTACCTAAGACATTGCCATGACATTTGCATTCATGCTCTATTGTGTTCCTATCTACGAATCCTTAATTTAGAAAATGTCCATCTAGTTTGAATCATATATCTGGTCATTTTTATGCTATATTTTCATGTGTTCACCTTCTTTCATCCTTACAAACTAGCTATCTAGTTTGAATAATACATCTGGTAATTTTTAATGCTATGTTTTTGATGTTTTTCAAGAGTTTTCATCCTTAATGCAGAGAAATGACAATGGAGTACAAGGACCAGATTTCCAACTGCTCGGCTCAGATTCTTCTAGCAGATTGACCAGGAGTCGCACCCGCTCCAGAAGGAGCCGTTGTCAGCCTGAACGTGCTAATATAACTTCATACTTACTTTAAATGATCTCTACTTTATATAATACTACTTGTTTCTCTTGTTCTTTTTTAACCTCTTTCACCATATTTTAGCAGGCTGCAGTTAGAACCAAGCAGGAGTCCTTAAAAAGCAGGACTCAAAGTTGTGATCCCTCTTCCCATTCATCCTCCCATTGCATTTCCGAAGCAAACAACTTACTTAACAGTCAACCTAGAACAACTCATGCAGGTGATAAATATATAAGGGATTTCTATTTTTGTACCCTCAGTTCCTTAGTTATACTCAGTTTTCCCCAGTCACTTAGTTTTTCCTCCCTTTTGCCCATCTCCTTGTACGAAACTCTCACATGGTCTGAAACTCGTTGTTTGTCAGCCTTACCATTATGTGCTGACAAGTGGGACTACGTTCAGTCAGATCCCGTAGTGGACCCTCGCCGTTACATGCTGACGAGTAGGACCGCATTCTATCAGGTCCCGTAGTGTGCCCTTGCCATTACATGATGACAAGTGGGGTCGTGTTCAGTCGGTTCTCATAGTTGACACCTCTCTCAAGTTATCTAGATCAGCATCGGACCCACGGCTTATCCATGTGAGCGCCGGACCCACAGCTTATCCATGTGAGCGCCGGACCCACAACTTACCCAGGTTGGCGTTGCAAGATGGGACCCCAAGCCAGCCCATGCGCCCGCGCCCGTGCCATTGCCTCCCCTTTATTCTTCTTCTCCGGTGACGATGACCCTTTGTCTAGCTTCATTTTCATATAGTGAAAATGTAATGTATATACGAAAATTATACACCTTTGAACTCTTTTAAATCGCACTTAGGACATGATAATGTTGTGCTAATAAAATCCTGATCATTTATCATTTCCATGGAGTGAAATATAATGCATAAACTTGTGTATACGAAAATTATACATCTTTGAACTCTTTGAAATTGCACTTAATATGTGATAATGTTGTGCTAAGAAAATCTTAAGAGATTATCATTTTCATAGAGTGGAATATAATGCACAAACTTGCATATACGAAAATTATGAACTTTGAACACTTTTAAATCGCACTTAATACGTGATAATGATGTGCTAATTTTTTTTGAGAGATTATTATTTTCTCTCCCAATTTCATAGAGTGGAATGTAATGCATAAACTTGCATATACAAAGTTTATACACCTTTGAACTCTTGGAAATCGCACTTAATACGTGATAATGTTGTGCTAAGAAAATCTTGAGAGATTATTATTTTCATAGAGTGGAATGTAATGCATAAACTTGCATATACAAAAATTATACACCTTTGAACTCTTTGAAATCGCACTTAATATGTGATAATGTTGTGCTAAGAAAATCTTGAGAGATTATCATTTTCATATAGTGGAATGTAATGCATAAACTGGCATATACAAAAGTTATACACCTTTGGACTCATTGAAATCATACTTAGGAAATGATGATGTTGTGCTAATAAAATCCTGATCATTTATCATTTCCATGGAGTGAAATATAATGCATAAACTTGCGTATACGAAAATTTTAAACCTTTGAACACTGTGAAATCGCACTTAAAAAGAGATAATGATGTGCTAGCAAAATTTCGAGAGATTGTTATTTTCTCCCCCCCCCCATTTTCATAGAGTGGAATGTAATGTATAAACTTGCATATACCAAAATTATACACATTTGAACTCTTTGAAATCGCACTTAACACGTGATAATATTGTGCTAAGAAAATCTTGAGAGATTATCATTTTCATAAAGTGGAATGTAATGCACAAATTATACACCTTTGAACACAGTCTCTTCAAATTATATTAAAGTTCATTTGTTTATGGAGTTAAAGTACCGGTGGCAAACTCGTTATTTTGTATGGATAGAGGGGTGCCCCCGACAGATATAGGGGTTATCCGGTTCGCTAGATCATAGAGGATCAACAGTTGGTGGGCACGATCCACGTTACAATTGTCTCAACCAATCAGAGCGTAGCAGCAAAGATGAGCACATGTGTGAGAGATTGTGACTAGGAGAGGGGGAAGCTGAGTAGAACTTAAGAACCAAGGGCAAAACTGAGTAGAACTTAAAAACCGATGGCAAGACTGACAAAGGGATTCAAATAGAAAATATAAAAAGATTTAAGATGGAAAATGTGTCTTTTATACAATAAAATACATCTTAGCATACATCAAACTATTTGCAATTCAAATATAAACTAGTTTGACAATTATTGCCTCATTCAGACAAACTATGTTTTGGGGAGGGATGTTTTGGGAAGTATTGAGTAGAAAGCCATGAACCTTCATAGATAGTAGGTGATTTGAGAAGTGGTGATTTAGGTTAAAACTTGATTTATATACATTTCTTATGGTGGCAGGTCACATAATAAGACTCCCTAGGTAAATGCCACTATATTTTGATCTTTTTAAATTTGTTGTGCATAAAATAACTCAATTAGCTAGCTAAAACCCATTCATTGACTCTCTGTTGACCAGCCACCGAAGGGTAAAACTGAGTATATTGCACACGTTAGTGTTACTACTGGAGGGAAAAACTAAGTACAACTAAACTGCCAGTGTTATACTCGAGGGAAAAACTGAGCACAACTAAGTCGCCAGGGTTAGACACGAGGGAAAAAACGTGACTCACGATACGCGTGTGTGGTGCACGGGGTGCTAGCGGACATGTGTGGATGTGCACGGTGTAGTAACGTACGCGGTTACATGGTGCATAGTGGTGTAACGAAACGTCGCTTTCCTTCTCCTTTAATAGAGGCCTCCTCACTCTCACTCATCACTCACTCGCTCACTCAATTGTCTCCACTGTCCCATCACCTTCTACAAACCCCCAAGAAAACCCCAATCACACCGACGATGGAGAATAACGGCGCGGTGGCCGTCATCACCTCCAAGGCCGCCGGCGAGGAGGCCCTTGTCCCTGTACAAGCCCCCGTACAGGCATCAAAGGCAACTGCCATCCCCATCCTCGCATCCACCGTAGCCGCCGGCGAGGAGGCCCCCGCCGGTCTCAAGCAGATCCCGCTCGGCTGGAACTCCTACGAGGAGGTTGATTACATAAGGCCAGAGAACCCCTACGACACCAGCATCTCCGACCCATGGTCGCAGGTAACCAGGGTTTTCTCGCCTTCCCTTGTTCTTCCCTTATTCCCATCGTTGGATGCTAGATCATATGTTATTAGGGTTCGGCTATTCGTATTTTTATAGCAGCTAATCCTTTTGTGTTAGATCTCGTATTTCGATGAATCCCCCTATTCATATTTGAATCCCCCTATTCATAGTTGGGATCAATATTCGATTTGGTTTGAGGTTGGGGAATAATCAGGGGATCTCAATTCGTTAATTTATGCAAATAATCAATCCCGATATTCAAAGTATCTCAATCATGTCCTTATTGCACTATACTGTTTTTTCCAACAGGGGGATAGCAGCGACTTCTGTAGCGAAGACGAGTCCAAGGACACCATGACTCGTCATATGCTGAGGAGGCTGAAGTCCGACCAGTACAACAACTTCTTCGCCATTGACGTCTATAGGTGCCCCTTCTGCACCACCAGGAGGCTGTGCGCCACCGACTTCAACTCCCTCGTGAAGCATGCCAAGGACGTGAGGACCTGCGGCGAGTCCGTGAATGACCACGACTTCAGAGCTAAGCACCAGGCACTCGTCCTTCACCTCTGCAACATCCAGAAGGTGGCTATCGAGGAGGGTCGCATGCCCCCGATCAAGCCCAAGATGCCCAAGGTCAAGGGACTAGGCAACAAGAAGTGGAGGAGGCACTAGAGGGGCCACTAATCTTGTGATGCTCCAGCTGCTACTGTAAAGCAGCTTCTTTTGTCTTGTTTGTGTTGAACTTGTCCGCTGCTGCTACTGAGTAGCCTAATTGTCGAACCTCATTAAGTATCGTACTATATAACCTATATTAGCTGCTTTATCTTCATCTGCTCTGTTTACTGAATTTATTTATGGTGCTGGTTAGATTTGCTACCAGATTGGGGAAAAACGAGGGCCAAAAGGAACAATGAATGAAGAGAGAAGCTGCTGTAGATTCGCTATATTTTTGAAAAAAACACAACTTTAGCGAGAGAGAGGGGAAAGGCGCTCTTAAAAAGGCCAATCATAAAAATAGCAAAAAAGAAAACTTCCAATTTAGGCGACTGGGCGCCTGTAACCGCCAAATGCGCCCCACATGGTCCCACACCACGTCCCCCATAATCAGCGAGATATGGATGGCTGGTACGCCGTGTATCCTTGCCCCACCTGCCAGCAAGTAATGGTTGAGGCGACATAACATAACACTCAATGTACGACCCGTCCCAACGCGGTCCCACCGGTCAGCATGTAACGGTCAAGCCTTTGACCTGACGGCATCGCCCCGTCCGAGCGCCTGCGAGGGTTTCAGAATAGAGGGAGGGGTAAAGTGAGGAAAAATTAAGCGCCTGGGGAAAACTGAGTACAACTAACAAACCGAGGGCACGAAAATAGAAAACCCAATATATAAAGGTTGTATTGCATGTAGAAAGAAAGAGTGTAGATGCTCTTAGATCTGTAGGTGAAATGTTGAAGAAGAGGACAGATGATACATTAAAGTGAATCGCCATATACCGATCTCTTATTGATGATACTGAAACTTTGTAATCTTTCCGAATTTCGATCTTGTTGTATAACCTATTGAATAAAATTTTATTGTTGTGTAATAAGTAGTTTTAATTTGTGCGTATTTATTAATTGATGTTTTGATATTCCTCTGTTCTGCCAAAAAGTAGGTGCTAGCAAAAAAGGCCAAAACAGTAACAGGCCGGAGAAGTAACATGCCAAACGTTGAAACAACGTGCGCATGGACGGACTAAAGCGACCAGAACAGTAAAAGACTAGAATGGTAAAAAGCCAGAACGGTATAAGGCAGAATAGTAAAATAAAAGAATAGTAAAAGGCCAAAAGAGTAGAAGGCCAGAGCAGAGAAAGGCCAGAACGGTGAAATGCCTAAACAGTAGAAACGCTGGAATAGTGAAAGTCCTAAACAGTCAAAGACTAGAACCATGAATGGTCTCAACAATAAACAGCCAGAATAGTAAAAGGCTAGTACGGTGGTAGGCCACTATAGTAACAGGCCGAACAGTGTCGGCCTGAATAGGCAAAAACCAAAACTCTAAAGGGCTTAAACAATAACGGGGCAAAATTCCTAAAAGGATGGAACAGTAACAGGACTGAACAGTAAAAGACTAGATTGGCAACAAGCTTGAATAGTACCATGCCATCTTGGTGCAGGCCTCAAGTGGCAACACAGTGTTGGGCTAACTTGGGCCTTATATAGGCCAAAACAGTGTCGAGACCGAAAGTATACGGGTCGCTGCTGGCTGAAGTACTAGGCTGATTCCAGACAATGCAGGACAAAACAGTAAAGGGTCATTGACGTGGGCATACCTTACAGGTACTCGAGCTTGGCATATACGGTCCAGGTCTGGCAGAAGCCCACAATGTTACCAGGGCCCAGTCCAGGATTCGGGTGACCCATGGAGACTCCAACTCCTTGCGACACAAGGCAAGATCAAAGATAGAAAGTTTAAAGGGACAAACCCTAACCTGTAACCGACTCAAGCTGCTACCCGAGACCTAGCCTATCTATATAAAGGCTAGGAGGGGAGGCGAGGAGGACAATCACAACCCTAGTTTCCACATCCATCGCCAGATTGCATCTGCACACTCCCTATAACTTTCGACTCCCTCGATAATTCCAAGAGCAGATAAGCAGGAGTAGGGTCCTCTACAAGGCCTGAACCTGGGTAAACCTTGCATCCCTATGTGCTTGTTCGCTAGCCGATTGATGCCCCCAGCGCTCCCTCCTTCTCGAAAACCCAAGTCCATAACAATGGGCATTGATGAGTTTAACCCTCGTCAGCCATATTCCTACTAGGCTCTCCACATGGGCCGGCCCATTTAATTATTCACACGCCTTGGCTGGGCCTGGCTTCTACCATGGTTTTTGCGACCATTAATGGCGGTAAACGGACATTAAAGGCGACTGTCATGAGGCAGTTTGTGTGATGTCAGTAGTCAGCGCGGCTGGCGAACATATCTACGATGGAACAAGTTTTCGTGGCTGAAGGGTGTGATCCACCATGGTCGGAAAAAAACCGTGGTTGATTCATATGTGACGAGGCTTTTACCACGAAGGACATCTGTTGTGTAAGACTTTTTAGCCACGAAAAATGGGCCTTCAACCACAAAAATTGTCTGTTGTAAAAGCCAACTTTTCTTGTAGTGTATGATCTGTCCGTGAGGAACATTGATGTTGCACTCAGTAGGTTGCAAGCTTCTCTGAACCCTAGCATGGAGCAGGATGTGGCTTCTGGGCTTGTGATCCAGGACATCCCATTGCAGGTCGACAAGGCAGCCAATGAAGCTCAAGACCAGCAAGTGGAGAAAGAGATGTTGTTCCTTCAGCCCAACCCATCTAAAGCAGTTGAGTCAGACTCTGTCGTCCAAGAAATGTCACATTTGGATGAAAGGCCCATGGTGCAGCCTAGTCTAACTATTGCTGATCAAGATGGACTGCTAGGAAAACAAGACAAAGAAGCCCAGAGTGAGATTGGTAGGCGACCCTACACTCCTTCATCGTCGGCCTCTCCATCCCCATCCTACCGCCCCTGATGAGCTCCCCGCCTTTGATGCCGGCAGCTGCAGGGCCATCCGAGGCAATCCAAGAGAAAAATAAAGCCAACTCCACCATCCCTCGGTCTGCTCGGCTAGGTGCTAAGCCTACGACAGGCCTATCATCCATGGACAAGGTCAAGTTTGTGTTGATGAAGAAGCATGGGTTGGAGACTTGGGAGGCAGCCCAGGCCGTAGATCTAAAAAAGTATGCTGATATTTATAAGCAGTAGCTTCCTCTCTCCTACATCAAGGTGGTCATCTCCCTCATTGAAGCCTCTGCTCCATAATGCAAGAGTGGTGCTCAGAATAAGGGCATGGCAGTAGTTGTGGCTGTCGCTTAGAGCCTCAGTGCTCTGGTGGTGTTGAGTCCCGTTTGTTCATCATGTTAGCTCCCTCCTTTCTGCTTGTGATGTTTGTGATGTATCTCCCCCCGTGCCTGTGCTTGTCGCCACCCCTCTCTGATGGCGGCAGTTGGTGTGCTCTCAGTTCGTTGTCTATGTTTTTCCTTGCTTAGTTGGGCAGTGTAGAGTGGTGTTTGTGCAATGGATTTAAGACTGCTAAATTGGAACCCGAGAGGGCTGAACAATCGGGCCAAGAGCAGGTCGATTCAGAGGTTTGTCTCAACGCATAGCTGCAATATGATCGTCATGCGAGAAACTAAGCTAGCTAATGTCACTGCTTCTATCGTGGATGGGGCTCTTGGGACAAGATTTGCAAACAACTTCATATTTAAGCCAGCAATTGGTAACCGTGGAAGCATTTTGGTGGCCTGCTCTAATGATTTTTCTATTGTTTTTGAGCCGCTAGCATCTTGCATTTCTTCATTATTGGAACAATCACAGACAAGACGAACAACTCCACTTGGTCTCTTACTACTGTGTATGGCCCTCAAGATGATCATGAGAAAACTCAAATGCTGGCTGAGTTCAGGAGAATCAAAAGCTTAACTCTCCCTGAGTGGGTTATCCTAGGTGACTTCAATTTGATCAAGAGCGCAGACGAAAAGAGCAATGACAATCTTAATCTCAGAATGATGGGTAGGTTCCGAAGAGTCATTGAGGATCTAGAGTTAAGAGAGATTCAGCTAAATGGAAGAAAGTATACATGGTCAAATGAAAGAGAGAATTTAGTGCGGACAAAGATTGATAGGGTGTTGATCACTAAAGAGTGGGAGTTATCTCATTTGCCATACCTATTGATGCCAACTTCCATGGCTCTCTCCGATCACTGCCCAATGGTCCTCTAGAAGATGCAAATAAATCACTATAAAGGGTTTAGATTCGAGTCTTGCTGGGCCAATTATCCTGGTTTCCTGGACACTATAAATGAGGCGTGGGCAAAGATGTAGGGGTTCCGCGTATGAAAACAATAAAATTTACCCTACCCCCCTAAACCCCTGATGCTACCAGGACCTATCTATTAGTAATAAAGTAATGGGAGGGGCTTTTCGTGAACTTACCCTTGAAGACCGAAAAGCATTGTCAACGCTCAGGAGAGCATGGTTGATGTAGACGAGCCGAAGCCGACCTCAATGTCGTGATGAAGTCCTTGCGCTCCTGTGGCTCCAACGACTTGAGTGCCTCAAGTGTGACACCTCGCGGGGAGTTACACACGTCCGGTGCCTGACGATGACTCCCGCTTCCCCGATCCAGCAGCAGTTGCGGAAGTATAGCTCCTGGATTTGAATCCCGCAGCGCGACGGCGCTCCACGGTGAAGATGTCTCTCGTTCGCGCAGTTCGAACTTGGGACCACGGTCACGAGAGAGAGAGAGAGAGAGAGAGAGAATATCAATTGTCTTCCCAAAAATGAGAAGACCTTTATTGAATATTGTGTGTATTTATCTGGCTAAATACCCCCACTATATATAGGGGGAGGGGAGGTACTACGTCCCTCAAAGTCCCAGGGTGGGACTAAAGGAGAGGAGAGGGGGAGGGTGTGGCACCGCCAGCCACCCCATGGGCCCCGCGCGGGAGGGCTGGCCCACTAGGGTGCGGGTCACCCCCGCTGGCCCTTCTCCATCTCACCTTTCCCTAATGGGCCCTCTCCCCTCTGGGAATTGGCCCATTAAGCCTTTTGACCTTTTAATTGATTTTATATTTTATTAAATAATTATGAATAAATGATTAAATCAATATTTAACATTCATTCACATATCATTCAACCTCCGTGGCTATGGAACACCTTCCACCTCCACTCCGGACATCCTCCGGACTTACCGAAACCCTTCCCATTTTCTCTCTAGTATTCTTCGGCGATTCTTCCGATCCTATAAACACTCTCTAAGAATCATCAAACCCTTAAGCGTGATACCCTATGATTCGGGAACACTCCAGACATGGTCGGGACACTCCCGCACCAATGATCAACAGAGGGACCTGGATGGCCATGTGACCCCTGTGCGTTCCACGAAGATCTTTTGTCGTTTGAACCGGGACAGTCGTGTCGTATTCCCTTTGTCTCTCGATACTTGCATTGCTCGAAATCTGATCAATGACATCACCATGTAGTGTTCAATCTCGTTATAGAACAATGCTTCTTGACTCGTTCCGACAAGTGATATCCATGTGATCAAATCACACGATGCGTAGCTATTGGATATAACTTCTCCTGAGTAGGCCCTTGAGTATCTTTCCGTCACATGGATGGACAAATCCCGCTCTTGACATATATTGCCTCTGCAGTTTCCTCCGAGTACCTGAAAACGCCTTTATAACCACTGTATTACCAAGTGGCGCTTGATGCTATCAAAGCACTCTCGGGAGACAGTGATTGATATAGCCTCACGATCTAAGGAATAGTCTATGAGGATCCATTTCTAATCATTGTAACTTGAACTTTGTGACATGATTAGGTCACGATGTTTAGGTTGGGTATTGGTTCATCATCTCATTCTCAGAATGAGTTGACTCCATTTCCAACTGGCATAGATGCCACATGATCAGGAAACATGATCATCTGTTGACTAGAGTGACTAGAGTTTCACTAGGAACCCCTAGTTGTTTATATATCACACGTGTATTGATGTTTCCACTCAATACAGTTATAGCATGATATAAAACTTAATCATAAACTATACAAAATATGATAATAGTCCTTATAACTATTTGTCTCTAGAGCATATTTCCAACAGTCTCTCACTTGCACTAGAGTACAAATACACTAGCTGCATTTGTTCTTAATCATTGGCACCATATCCGGTACCCTGAACATGCTTGCTCATGGAAGAGGTTGATTCTTGGGTCTTTACTTTACAGTCCCAAATCATTTGCAACTTACTAATGTCACCTTGATTGACATTAATACTTTATCATCACATGATAACATCTATGAGTATGCATTGTCGCTATGGCAGCAGAATGAGGCCTGATTCTAGGAGCCTATAGTGACTTTAGATCAACCTCGAGGGCTTTCTCAAGGGCACTATGCCCTGGGACACATCATTCTACGTTAAAAGCGAACTAGCCCCGCCATAACATTATACAACACTTTAGATGGTATCCTTATCTATTATTGTAAATATATTCATCGAAACACCAGTGCACTCTGCGCAACTTTTGATGTTTTGTTCACCTTGCTTCCTACTTGACTCTAATCGGTATTACAGGAGTTTCCAACATATTCCCTTATGACATAACCCTTTATGCTTTAAGATAGGTCATCCTTTTACAGATTTGGAAAATATGTCTACAGTTCTCTATTAGACACCACGGACAAACTTAGCTCAATGTTCCATGATTCAAACTTAATCACTTTTAAACGTTCCTTATTGGATCATATATTATGTTAAGTTATCATCATGTTTTTCTAAGACAGAACCTATGTCTCAACGTAGTGGATGATGATCATCCTTTTCTTCCTTTCAACCATTGATGTTAAACTTAATACTATTCCTAACTTGAGTCATTAAGGACTAGTTCCTTAATTAACTCCTATTCTGAAACTCTTTTCAGAATCCCTTAAGGAATACTACATAATATGATAATACACTTATTATTAACTTCTACACCTTATAAATCATTATTTATAAGTACTTGCGCTTTTATACTTAACACACTTAAGAATCACTGTATAAGCTCCCACTCAAAATATGTTACTAACATATTTGGGTATGAGTCACTACTCTTACTCAAACTATGTTCCTACATATTTGAATTTGAGACTTATTTTGCTCCCACTCGAAAATATGTCATTCACATATTGTTTAGGAAGACTTTCATAGCTCCCACTCAATTTCATGCAAATTGCATATCTACTCACTATTTTGAACATCTTCAAATCCTTTGATCAAATATCAAAGTGAAAGATTCACTATGATACACTAGTACTTTTACTAGTTTTAAATCCACTAGACATTAAGCAGACATGAATCAAATTCATTTGAATTCGTCCAATACTTGACAAATTGTGCTTTTGTCATTCACCCCATTTTCCACTATGGCTTTGCATTCATTTGGAAAAATTCCAAGTAACCCCTTTTACTTGTGAGATTCAGCAAGAATTGCTTTCTAATCTCAAGTGAATTTTGCTTCTAGGATTTCTCATCATTCTAGTTTACCATTATTTCCTTAGTAGTTCGTGAAGGAAATATGCCCTGAGAGGCAATAATAAAGTTGTTATTATGTATTCCTCGTATATGATAGATGTTTATTTTGCATGCTATAATTGTATTAATCGGAAACATCAATACATGTGTGTTTAATAAACAAAAATGGTTCCTAGTTATGCCTCTCTTATATACTAGCTTGTTGATTAACAAGATGATCAAGGTTTCCTGATCATGGACATTGGATGTTGTTAATAACAAGGTCACAACATTTGTGAAATGATGTGATGAACATTCATCCGAAGTATAGCATTACGATCAAGTCATTAGGTTTATATTGCTATAACATCATATGAAGTAATCTTTATCCTTAGACAATGAGATCATGTTAATTGCTAACACCGGAAGAGTATCTTGATAACATCAAACGTCACACCGTAACAAGGTGACTATAAAGATGGGTTCAATGCTAGGAAGGTGTTATGTTCAGGCTCATGGATCAAGAGTGGAATTTTTCAATCCCTATGACGGATAGATATACTCTGGGACCTCTCGGTGATATCACATTAAGATAGCTTGCAAGCAAGTGATGTGATCACTAGAATGTTATATCACGGGAACAAGAAAAGAGTGCATGTCAGTAACGAGATCAAACTAGGTATTTGGATACCGATGATCGAATCTCGGACATGTATTATATCATGAGACAAAGGGATTAAGTTACTAGCGTTAAAGGTTCTCACGATCACAGAAGTCATCGTTGAATGTGCAGGAGTCAGTATGGATCTCCAGGTCCCGCTTCTGATTATTGATCTGAGAGGAGTCTCAATCATGTCTGCATTATTCGCGAACCATAGGGTGACACACTTAAGGGTTGTCGGACACCAATTTGGAGCACATAAGTTTCAGACGAAAGAATTGCAAAGCGCAGGAATTGTTTCGATAGAAACCGGAATTGTTTTCGGGTGAAATTGCAGAAAGTGGTTTTGCATGTGATATTGAAATGTTGCAAGGGTTTTATGTGAATGTTTGTTAATTAAAGTAATTAACAAAATTCTGAATAAATTTAATAAAAGAGTTTTATTAAATGAGAGAGCATTAAACTTAGAGAATTTTAATGCATTTAAAGTGGAGACTTTGAAAGAGAATGTGAAGGGGCATTTTAATGTGGAGGAGTTACCACCACATGAATGGGGGAGGTGAGGGGTCACCCCCATGGGCCGCCGACCATGGGGAGGGGTACCCCCCCTCCTCCTATAAAAGTCCACCCCTCTCACCCTTCTTCCTCACACCTCCTCGTGAAGGATCTCTCTCCCCCTCTAGAACTATTCCCCCATGGTCTCGGATTAGCGAGATACATGTTCCCGGTGGCATTTCGTCTCGAAGGAGTTGTTGCTTCTGCTGCATTGCTAGAGCGAGGAGGTGGAGGTTGTTCGGTGGCTTGAACGTGTGTGCGAGGACGGATGCACTGCTAATTTGCGGCGCTCGGACATCCACACGATCTTGAGATCGGCAAGCGTACGACTACATCAACCACGAGTACCTACTCGTTAACAAAACTCGTTGTCTTCGAGGGTAAGTTCTCCATGGATGTATGTCCTCCCGTTGCTCTGTATCTAGTAGATAGATCTTGGCGTATAGTTCTCATCATAGGAAATTTTTTGTTTTCTATGCTGCGGACCCAACAGTGGTATCAGAGCCTGATCTATGTGTAGGTGCTTTGCACGGGTAGTACACATATGTTTATATGTGGGCGATGATGATCATGTTATTGCATCTTCTATGTATTTTGGATATTGGTGGCATAGTGGGATGAAGCGTCCCATGCCAACCTTACATGTCATCGTACATGAGACCGGTTCCACGACTGACATGCAACTTGTCTTGCATAAGTGGCTGGCAGGTGTCTGTCTCTCCTACTATAGTCAATATCTGATTTACAACGAGTTGCTAATAACTTGGTTATCCTTGTTGTGGTTCATGTTCGTAGGTAAGACCGGTTCTATCTCCGAAAGCCCTAAGCCATGTAAAAATTGCAATTGATAAATTAGAGGCGTCTAGTTTAGATCATTGCTGGGCTAGTGTCTTGATATGGTATTGTTGTAAGTAGATGTATGATAGATACTCTTACAACACACTCAACGTGTAAGTTCCATAGACCTTGGCCTTACACACAAAGGAATGATAGAGATCATACCACGATGCAAATGATAGAGATCAAATGCATGGACCATATCATCTCACTTTACACATTAGATGTTAGCATCTTATACTGCTAGTTTGGCGCTTTTGTAGCATTGTAAGATGATCCCTCATTTAGATATCAATATAAAATGTGTTCTTCCTTAAGTATGCACCATTCTTTGGATCATGTTTCGAGACATCACATGATGATCGGGTGTACTCGACTCTACGCTTTCATATAACTAGTGTAAGACAGTTTTACACACGCGAATACTAAGGTTCTTACTTGGCGAGCCTAGCATGTACAGACATGGCCTCGAAACATAGACCGAAAGGTTAAGCATGAGTCATATAGTTGATATGATTCCCATATAGATGCTCGCCTTTGAAGCTACACCGACTCACGTGATGATCGGACTTGGTGTAGTGGATTTGGTTCATGTAATCACCAAAAAGACACGAGGGATGTCGTTTTTGAGTGGGAGTTCATTAGTAATTTGGATTAGTTGAAATCAATCTATCATAAACTTAGTCTAAATAAACTTTACAAATTCTGTTGAGGATGGCACCACCTGCTTTTAATTTCAATGTGTTCATGGAGAAAGAGAAACTTGCTGCGAATGGTACCAACTTCACCAACTGGGCTATGAATTTGAGGATTCTCCTCACTGTTGCACCAAAGCAATATGTGCTAGAGGCGCCGCTAGGCCCCCCACCAGCTCCTGATGCCCCTGACGAGGAAAAGAATGTCTATATAACTCGTCAAGAGGACCACAACTTAGTTCATTGCGGCATACTATATGGGCTAGAGCCAGAACTTCGAAAGCGTTTCAAAAATGGCAATGCCTTTGATACCATGGGAGAATTGAAAATGATTTTCGATACCCATGCTGCCGTAGAGAGTTATAATGCTTGTAAAAAGTTCTTTAGCTGCATGATGGAGGAGAACAGCTCCGTTAGTGAGCACGTACTCAAAATGTCCGGGTACGTCGATAAACTTGTGTACTTGGGAATAACGATTCCCATTGACTTAGGCATACATCGTGTTCTCCAATCTCTGCCACCTAGCTACAAGAGCTTCGTGATGAACTATAATATGCAGGGCATGAAGAAGTCTCTTCCCGAGCTTCTGTCAATGCTTAAGACTGCAGAAGTGGAGATTAGGAAAGAATATCAGGTGTTGATGATCAATAAGACCACCGGTTTCAAGAAGGACAAGAAAGGCAAGAAGAAGGGAAAGAAGGGTGGAAAATCTGTTGTCGCACCTGAAAAGAAATCCCGAGCTGGCCCTAAGTCTGATACCGAGTGCTACTATTGCAAGGGGACTGGCCATTGGAAGCGCAACTTCCCCAAGTATTTGGCAGACAAGAAGGCCGGCAAGGCAAACAAAGGTATATGTGATATACATGTTATTGATGTGTACTTGACTAGTACTCGTAGTAGCACCTGTGTATTTGATATAGGATCGGTTGCTAATATATGTAACTCGATTCAGGGGCTACGGAACAAGCGACAACTAGCAAGGGATGAGGTCAAAATGCTGGTCGGCAATGGATCAAGAGTTGATGTGATCGCCATCAGGACGCTACCTCTCCATATGCCATCGGGATTAGTTATAAATCTGAATAATTGTTATTTGGTGCCTGCAATGAGCATGAACATTGTATCCGGATCATGTTTGATGCTAAGTGCTTATTCCTTTAAATCTGAAATCAATGGTTGTTCGATTTATAAGAATGATATCTTTTATGGTCATGCACCTGTGTTGAATGGTTTATTTCTATTGGATCTCGATAGTGGTATTACACATATTCATAATGTTGATGCTAAAAGGATTAAACTTGATAGTGATATATCTGCATATATGTGGCACTGCCGTCTAGGTCATATTGGCGTTAAACGCATGAAGAAACTCCATTCTGATGGACTTTTGGAATCACTTGATTTTGAATCATTTGATACATGTGAGCCGTGCCTTATGGGCAAGATGACTAGAATGCCATTTTCCGGTTCAATGGAACAGGCGACAGATTTATTGGAAATCATACATACTGATGTGTGTGGACCAATGAGTGTGTCGGTGCGAGGTGGATATCATTATTTTGTTACTTTCACGGATGATTTGAGTAGATACGGGTGTATCTATTTGATGAAACATAAGTCGAAAACCTTTGAAAAGTTAAAGGAATTTCAGAATGAAGTGGAAAATCATCATAACAGAAAGATCAAATTTCTGCGGTCCGACCATGGAGGAGAGTATCTTAGTTACGAGTTTAGCACACATATGAAAGACTGTGGAATAGTTTCACAACTCACGCCTGCCGGAACACCACAACATAATGGTGTGTCGGAACATCGTAATCGTACTTTATTGGATATGGTCCGATCTATGATGTCTCTGACTGACTTGCCACTGTCATTTTGGGGTTATGCACTGGAAACCGATGCATTCACTTTAAATCGGGCACCATCTAAATCAGTTGAAACGACACTGTATGAATTATGGTTTGGAAATAAACCTAAGCTGTCATTTCTTAAAGTTTGGGGATGCAATGTTTATGTGAAGAAACTTCAACCGGATAAACTCGAACCCAAAGCGGAAAAATGCGTCTTCATAGGATACCCTAAGGAAACGATTGGGTATACCTTCTATCATAGATCCGAGGGCAAGGTTTTTGTTGCCAAGAATGGATCCTTTCTTGAGAAGGAGTTTCTCGCGAAAGGTGTGAGTAGTCGGAAGGTAGAACTCGAAGAGGTTATTGAACCTTCTCTTCATGAAATGGCGAGTAGCGTAGCACCGGAAGTTGTTTCGGAGTTGACTTCACCTAATGAAGAGAGAGCTAATGATATTGATCATGAAACTCCGAAAGAGGACACTACCGAACCTTGTAGGTCAAGTAGGACACGTGCAACTCCTGATCTGTACGGCAATCATGTTATGAATTTCATGATTGATGAAATAGATGACCCTGCGACGTATGAAGAAGCGATGATGAGCCCGGATTCCAACAGATGGCTAGAAGCCATGAAATCCGATATGGAATCCATGTACGAGAACCAAGTTTGGACCTTGGTGGACTTACCTCACGATCGAAAGGCAGTTGAGAATAAATGGATTTTCAAAAGAAAAACGGATGCTGATGGTAATGTGACCATATATAAAGCTCGACTTGTAGCAAAGGGCTTTCGACAAATTCAAGGAGTTGACTACGATGAGACATTCTCTCCCGTAGCGATGCTTAAGTCGGTTAGGATTATGTTAGCAATTGCTGCATATTTCGATTATGAAATATGGCAGATGGATGTCAAAACTACGTTCCTCTATGGTAATATTGAAGAAGAGTTGTATATGATACAACCTAAGGGTTTTGTTGATCCTAAGGATGCTAATAAGGTATGCAAACTTCAGCGATCCATCTATGGACTGAAGCAAGCATCTCGGAGTTGGAATCTCCGCTTTGATGAGGTGATCAAAGAGTTTGGATTTGTCCAAACTTATGGAGAGGATTGTATTTACAAGAAAGTGAGTGGGAGCAATGTGGCATTTCTGATATTATATGTGGATGACATATTATTGATTGGAAATGATATAGATCTTTTAAATAGTGTTAAAAGTTATCTAAATAGCAAATTTTTGATGAAAGACCTTGGTGAAGCTTCATATATATTAGGCATTAAAATCTATAGAGATAGATCAAGACGCCTAATTGGGTTATCGCAGAGTACATACCTTGATAAGATATTAAAGAAGTTTAATATGGACGGAAGTAAGAAGAGGTTCTTACCTATGTTGCAAGGCAAGACATTGAGTAAGACTCAAAGTCCAGCTACAGCGGAAGAAAGAGAGATAATGGATAAGATTCCCTATGCCTCGGCCATAGGCTCTATAATGTATGCCATGCTATGTACAAGACCGGATGTGGCACATGCTATTAGTTAGACTAGTAGGTACAAATCTGATCCAGGTTCGGAACACTGGATAGCGGTCAAGAATATCCTTAAGTACTTGAGAAGAACTAGGGATATGTTTCTTGTATACGGAGGTGAAGAAGAGCTAGTCGCTAAGTGTTATGTCGATGCTAGCTTTGACACCAATCCGGATGACTCTAAGTCTCAGTCCAGATACGTATTTCTCTTGAACGGAGCAGCAGTTAGTTGGAGGAGTTCCAAACAACCTGTGGTGGCTGGATCAACGACGGAGGCAGAATCTGTTGCTGCTTCGGAAGCGGCGCAGGAAGCGGTTTGGATGAAGGAGTTCATAACGGAACTAGGTGTGGTTCCTAGTGCATTGGACCCAATGGTGATCTATTGTGAAAACAATGGAGCCATAGCCAATGCCAAGGAACCGAGGTCTCACAAGAATTCCAAGCATATTAAGCGCCAGTTTCACTCCATCCGCAAACATATCAAGGGTGGAGATATAAAGATTCGTAAAGTACACACGGACCTAAATGTAGCAGATCTGTTGACTAAAGTTCTCCCTAGGGCAAAACATGATCAACACCAGAACTCCATGGGTGTTAGATTTATCACTATGTGAACTAGATTATTCTCTCTAGTGCAAGTGGGAGACTCAAGGAAATATGCCCTGAGAGGCAATAATAAAGTTGTTATTATGTATTCCTCGTATATGATAGATGTTTATTTTGCATGCTATAATTGTATTGATCGGAAACGTCAATACATGTGTGTTTAATAAACAAAAAGGGTTCCTAGTTATGCATCTCTTATATACTAGCTTGTTGATTAAAAAGATGATCAAGGTTTCCTGATCATGGACATTGGATGTTGTTAATAACAAGGTCACAACATTTGTGAAATGATGTGATGAACATTCATCCGAAGTATAGCATTACGATCAAGTCATTATGTTTATATTGCTATAACATCATATGAAGTAATCTTTATCCTTAGACCATAAGATCATGTTAATTGCTAACATCGGAAGAGTATCTTGATAACATCAAACGTCACAACGTAACAAGGTGACTATAAAGATGGGTTTAGTGCTACGAAGGTGTTATGTTGAGGCTCATGGATCAAGAGTGGAATTTCTCAATCCCGATGACGGATAGATATACTCTAGGCCCCCTCGGTGATATCACATTAAGATAGCTTGCAAGCAAGTGATGTGATCACTAGAATGTTATATCACAGAACGAGAAAAGAGTGCATGTCGGTAACGAGATCAAACTAGGTATTTGGATACCGATGATCGAATCTCGGACATGTATTATATCATGAGACAAAGGGATTAAGTTACTAGCGTTAAAGGTTCTCACGATCACAGAAGTCATGGTTGAATGTGCAGGAGTCAGTATGGATCTCCAGGTTCCGCTTCTGATTATTGATTTGAGAGGAGTCTCAATCATGTCTGCATTATTCGCGAACCGTATGGTGACACACTTAAGGGCTGCCGGACACCATTTTGGAGCACATATGTTTCAGACGAAAGAATTGCAAAGCGCAGGAATTGTTTCGATAGAAACCGGAATTGTTTTTGGGTGAAATTGCAGAAAGTGGTTCTGCATATGATATTGAAATGTTGCAAGGGGTTTTATGTGAATGTTTGTTAATTAAAGTAATTAACAAAATTTTGAATAAACTTAATAAAAGAGTTTTATTAAATGAGAGAGCATTAAACTTAGAGAATTTTAATGCATTTAAAGTGGAGACTTTAAAAGAGAATGTGAAGGGGCATTTTAATGTGGAGGAGTTACCACCACATGAATTGGGGAGGTGAGGGGTCACCCCCATGGGGCACCGGCCATGGGGAGGGGTACCCCCCTCCTCCTATAAAAGTCCACCCCTCTCACCCTTCTTCCTCACACCTCCTCGTGAAGGATCTCTCTCCCCCTCTAGAATTATTCCCCCATGGTCTCGGATTAGCGAGATACATGTTCCCGGCAGCATTTCATCTGGAAGGAGTTGCTGCTTCCGCTGCATCACTGGAGCAAGGAGGTGGAGGTTGTCCGGTGGCTTGAACGTGTGTGCGAGGACGGATGCGCTACTGATTTGCGGCGCTTGGACTTCCACACGATCTTGAGATCGGCAAGCGTACGACTACATCAACCACGAGTTCCTACTCGTTAACAAAACTCGTTGTCTTCGAGGGTAAGTTCTCCATGGATGTATGTCCACCTATTGCTCTGTATCTAGTAGATAGATTTTGGCGTATAGTTCTCATCGTAGGAATTTTTTGTTTTCTATGCTGCGGACCCAACAGTTCGTAGGTATGTCATATTCTGGTAATCATGAAAAATGATTCACAAATGTCTCCATACAAGATATGTACTAATTTTTGAATCCTACTTTATGTAGTGAAAATACCAGTGGGGAAAACATAATGATCATTATCATTGATTCTTTCCTTTGTGAAGAGAATCGTTCAAGAATGTTTCCCATTGCGCTTCTCAACACTCTGATGCAGGGATTTGAATCCTCGTCGTGTTTTTCACTATCTTCCATTTGCCTCATAATTGAGAAGTATCACTGAATGTGAACTTCCTCAAGAATGCACCAAAATCCAAGCAATACAAGTTTTGCCTTCCTTTTGGTTTTAGCTATGGATTTCGTATTCATAGTTTCCAATGAATACTCTACAAGGACTAATTCGCTATTGTTTTGGTTATATCGAATAACCCCAAAACTTTTACAACTATCCATACTAGATATGGAGCCGCTTTCATGGATCCAGATGGTTCACTATATATTCTAATTGAGTGCTAACTATTTCTAACTAATGGTCTCTACATCTACACTACAACGATTTATTTGGTGCCATGTATTCACCCATTTTGATATCTAATATCATATTGTTATGCTTTGCATTTTAATGTTTCAAAAATGCTATGCATTTCACAATTTCTTTATGCCATTCTTATAAAGTCGAATTTTATTACTATTGATCAAATCATAGTAATTAGATTCTCTTTTATCTTTAATACCCTTTGTTTGATGAAACAATTTTATCATATCAAATAATTTAGTATTCATGTTTCCTTTGGTAAACTACTTTACACATTTAAACAATCATATAATGATAATTACCATTTTGTTAAAACACAATACATCGAATATGCATTTACTTTTAACAATTCATTAAAACACTTTGTATTCAAGTAATACCCGGTGTTCAAGTTATTTTGCCAAACTTAGGCATGATTTATGTGGTCAGAAATCGAATGACTTTCACATATTATGAGCATAACTTTGAATTTAAACAATGGTTCCATTCATTAATGAATATATCATTAAGTTGGGTATTTTTCAAGGCATTTCAATATTTTACAAATGTTCATGCATTATCAATTAGTTTCAAACAACAAGGATAATTTATATAAAATTAAACAAGATATGAATGTGAATAGAAATCATTCATAAAAGTGGAACAACTATTTGTTACAAACTCATATGAATAACCGTCTCACAAAGTGTGAGACAAACTAAAGAGGTTCACAATCTTTTGATTACAATAACTATCCAAAATATAAACTAAATGATAAATGTCGAGGGAGAGTGTCGTCGGCCATCATCATCATGCTCGCCATCAACACGCAACGTCACCTCCTCTCCAGCAAGCACCTCTCATGCAGAAGGACCTGTTTTCAGCAAAACAGAACAAGTATCAAATATACGTAACAGTGCAAATGTGTTTGCAAGATTATAACATTTATAAAATTGTATATCAAATATATACCTTTGTCATCAATGACCTCACCGGTGATTGGTTCAACCTTTACGTTCCTGAAACATAATATGAACTCTTGGAAATCCAATGTTTCCGTATCACCACTCATGATGCTACTCCGGACATGTCCTTCATAGCTGGGAGGCAACGATCGAACTAGCACACCTATCGCAAACGAATCATACATCCAGTAGTCCATGAAGTGAACCAGTCTCATGTGTGCATCAAGCATGCACTCCAAGTGACTCTTCAAACATGTGTACTCCTCCATCTGTATGGAAAGGAACTCTCCAAGCAGCTCGTGCTTCCACATGCGCACATGGCTTATGAACTCTGCTCTCAGCTGATCCACCATAGTATATGGATCAAGATCACCCATAAGCGGGTGGAGTTCATCCACCATCCCATAACACATTATTATCTGAACGTAGGTGGACATCTCTGGCGGTAGTAGCGGTCTGCCATCTCTTGCGGGGTCTCATAGTGGTCTAGCTCAGTCAAATCCATCGTGCGGCGTATGTATTCTACCACATGATTCCTGGTAAGGAGATCATTCAGGCGCACAAGCCAACTAGGGAAGTTGGATCCATCAAGTCTAAGTTTCTCACCCATTATCCATTCCTCAATGACAAAGTAAGCTTCACGATGAGCCATCTCTACATTTATAATTGCAAAAGGAATTTAGACTAAGTTTATAATTAAATGAGTTAATAATAAATCACACTCAGAAACACCTATCCCCAAAAGGGGTTCCTAGTGATAACACGACCCCTATCAGCCACGTATCCCCCGATTAACACGGCCATCAATGTGGGTTCAAGGGTGGACGCTAAACATCGGTCACATCATTCATGCGACTCGTGCTCGATCTTTTGACCATCCGTGTTCCGAGGCCACGCTTCTATGGCGTGCTAGGCTCACCAACTCAACCTTAGTGTATTCGATGTGCAACATGGCTTACACCCACTGTATGTGAACGTAGATATGTCTGACACCCAGTCACCCTAGGTCGCCTCATGCCGAAGAACTTTCTTGGTGGTGCACACTAAGGGGGAACACAATCATTGGTAATTTTAACAGGGATCATCTTATTAGGCTACCGTCGAGTATCTAATACTAGCACACAATAAGATATACAAACAATAACATTGAATGTAAATGCGATGTGATATGGTCCTTCACGTCGTGATCTCCATCCGTCGTCACCGGATTCCGGCGCCAGGGTTCTAGCGCCATAGACACCAGGGTACCGGTCTCTTTCCGGCATGGTAGTTCGTCACCTCCGTGACTATCTACTACTACGTAACACAAGATAATCATTTTACCTTTGCCACAACCATATCACAAAGCAACGCCCCCTACAAAACAAAGTTAGACGCCTCTACTTTATCTTTGCATGTTTTACGTGGCTAAATGGGCTTTCGCACAAGAACCGTTCTTACCTACGAACTTTCAGCACAACGCTGATCAAGTAGTTATCTCTACTACATCCCTTTTAGGGCCCTCCGTTGTAAATGGCATACTAACTAATGCAAGAGAGACAAACACCCCCTAAGCCACTTTATGCGGTACAAGTTGTATGTCAAGCGTGGACCAGTCTCGCGAATGAACGCGTAAAGTCGGTTTGGGGCCGCTTCATCAAGCATTACTACGGTATACACAGGTACAAGTGGGACGGTAACAACTAAAATAGCAACGCCCACACGCTACATCTCGTGTGTTCTACCCATACTAGCATTACTACCCATAGATCTAGCTCTGATACCACTGTAGGGGTTCCCCGTATGAAAATAATAAAATTTTACCCTACGCCCCTGAACCCTTGATGCTGCCAGGACCTATATATTAGTAATACAGTAACGGAAGGGATTTTTGCGAACTTACCCTTGAAGACCGAAAAGCGTTGTCAACACTCAGGAGAGCGTGGTTGATGTAGACGAGCCGAAGCCGACCTCAAGTGTGACACCTCGCGGGGAGTTACACACGTCCGGTGCCTGACGATGACTCCTGCTTCCCCGATCCAGCAGCAGTTGTGGAAGTAGAGCTCCTGGATCCGAATCCTGCAGCGTGACGGCGCTCCGCAGTGAAGATGTCTCTTGTTTCGCGCAGTCTGAACTTGGGACCACGGTCACGAGAGAGAGAGAATCTGGCCAAATACCCTCACTATATATAGGGGAGGGGAGGTACTACCTCCCTCAAAGCCTGGGGTGGGACTAAAGGAGAGGAGAGGGGGAGGGGGTGGCGCCGCTGGCCACCCCATGGGCCCCACGCGCGGCGGGGGGGGGGGGGGGGGGGAAGGCCCACTAGGGCGCCGGCCACCCCCTCTGGCCCTTCTCCCTCTCACCTTTCCCTAATGGGCCCTCTCCCCTTCGGGAATTGGCTCATTAAGCCCTTTGACCTTTTAATTGATTTTCTCTTTTATTAAATAATTAAGAATAAATGATTAAATCAATATTTAACATTCATTCACATATCATTCAACCTCCGTGGCTATGGAACACCTTCTACCTCCACTCCGGACATCCTCCGGACTTACCAAAACCCTTCTAATTTTCTCTCTACTATTCTTCGGTGATTCTTCCGATCCTATAAACACTCTCTAAGAATCATCAAACTCTTAATCATGATACCCTACGGTTCGGGAACACTCCATACATGGTCGGGACACTCCCGCACCAATGATCGACAAAGGGAGCAGGATGGCCATGTGACCCATGTGCGTTCCACGAAGATCTTTCGTCGTTTCAACCGGGACAATCGTGTCTTATTCCCTTTGTCTCTCGATACTTGCATTGCCCGAGATCTGATCAATGACATCACCATGTCGTGTTCAATCTCGTTACCGAACAATGCTTCTTGACTCGTTCCGACAAGTGATATCCATGTGATCAAATCACACGATGCGCATCTATTGGATATAACTTCTCCTGAGTGGGATCTTGAGTATCTTTCCATCACATAGACAGACAAATCCCCCTCTTGACATATATTGCCTCTACGGTTTCCTCCGAGTACCTGAACACACCTTTATAACCACCGTATTACTAGATGGCGTTTGATGCTATCAGAGCACTCTCGGGAGATAGTGATTGATATAGCCTCACGGTCTAAGGAATAGTCTATGAGGATCCATTTCTAATCATCGTAACTTGAACTTCGTGACATGATCGGTTCACGATGTTTAGGTTGGGTATTGGTTCATCATCTCATTCTCAGAATGGGTTGACTCCATTTCCAACTGGCATAGATGCCACATGATCAGGAAACATGATCATCTGTTGACCAATGAACCAGTGACTAGAGTTTCACTAGGAACCCCTAGTTGTTTATATATCACACGTGTATTGATGTTTCCACTCAATACAGTTATAGCATGATATAAAACTTAATCATAAACTATAGGAAATATAATAATAGTCCTTATAACTATTTGTCTCTAGGGCATATTTCCAACAAAAGAGCACTCTGAGGTCTGAGCAATGATACATATCGCCGGTTACACATCAAGTTGGTCAGAGCCGCTGTCGCACTTAGGAAATGGTACAGGAAAATTCAGAGGGAATCTAGGTTGCAAGAAGACATTGCCATTGAGGTCATTTTTCAGCTGGATCTTGCCCAAGAAAACAGGGCACTGTCTGCCGATGAGAGATTGCTCAGGAAATTCCTGACAGTGCGACTGCTTAGTATTGCGGTCATGGACATAGCAAAGTGGAAGCAAAGGTCAAGGGTCAATTGGATCAAGATAGGGGATGCCAATACAAAAAAATTCACCTCCGAGCCAATGGTCGAAGAAGGAAGAATCATATCCCTAGCCTAAAGAAACCTGATGGATCAGTGGTGACTAAGCATGCTGAATTTGTTTTCGGACATCTGAGTTAATATCAAACACTACGTACTAGAAATTATGGCTTGCCATATTACTAATATTTTTGTCGCTAGCACAAAGAATAATCATATATGAGCTGGTCTTAGAATGGGGCATCGGAGCAACCCATACAAATTTGCAAAAGGCTATTGCAATCAACTATACCCCCTTCCCCTAAAATAAGGGTATAAGTTACCTCTCAACATGGGCTTATGATACACCAAATATATAAGTGTTGTTTGGAATTTAGTGATCCATATATTTTCAATTTAGCCGTTTCTTTCTCCACAATTAAAGAGTGGAGAATTTTGCAAGACCCTAAATCATTGAGTGCTTGTTTGCAAACCTGTCTAATTTCTGGAGACCATATCTAGTGCTCCCAATGACATCATGCTACCCGACTCTCGGCCAATCCATGTCATTCGATAGACAAGAGAGGACCCTATGAATTGTGTGCAAGTGCATTTGCATATCAAACCTCGTGTTCAACCTAAATCATTTAGAATTCCTCCTAAGTTTAGTTTCCATGTCCACAATGTTTGTAGATAGAACTTTCCATTCTATTGTGTGTAATCAACCCGCACTACTGAAGGAGATATGCCCTAGAGGCAAATAATAAATAGGTTTTCATTGTCATATCTCAATTAGTTCATAATAGTTTCATACTATGCTATAAATGTATTAATATGAAACGTTAATACACGTGTGGTATGTAAACAAACCGTGTCTCTAGTTACCTCTAGCGAACTAGTTCATTGGTCATGAGGATGATCTAGGGTTTCGAGATCATGGGCATTTATGCCAATTGACAATGAGGTCATGTCATTAGTGGAATAATGTGATAGACAAACAACCCAACCAGTTGTATCTTAATGAGATCTAGTTACAAAGTTCACCATTAATGATAAACTAAGGAAACCTCGCAACCTGTCCTTAGACTGTGAGATAATGCAAATCAGGGTTCTGGAGGGAGCTTAGATGGTTATCAAGTATCACTCTGTGACTGGGTGATCGAAAAGGTGCTACTCAGATTTCCCAAAGGAGCGCGTAGAGGAGTACATATCAAGATCAGGATTTGCCAATCCATGTAACGGATAGATACATATGTGGCCATCTCGGTGACGTTGCATTAACGAAGCTTGCAAGCATGTGACTGGGTCATAGAATGCAATGACATGGAAACAGAAAACAAGTTCATCGGTAACGAGATCGAACGAAGGTATGGAGATACCGTAGATCAAATCTCGGGTGAACTAGGTATCAAGTGGCAAAGGGAATGGGAAATGCCTGTTTACGGTTCAAATGACATTATCATCGTGGAATGCACAGGGGTCATTATGGGCATCCCGGTCCCGCTATTGATCATTGATGGAGATCATGTCTGTGCCATTCCCGAGCCGTGGGGAAATACACTTAAGGGCACGATGAGCTAGAGATCCTCTGTAAGTTGGAATCACCATATGAAAGAGAAAAGGAAACCGAAAAAGTTCCGTGAGAGAACCAGAATCGTTCCGGGAAAGATCCGAAGTCGTTCGGAGGAAATCGAAAGGGAACCGAAAGGTGTTTCGGGTCAAATCAGGTTTTGTAATATGTATTTTTATATTAATTAATATAATTAATATTAAATATAATATTGAAATCTAATTTGAAGGGGTATTCCACTAATGGGCCAAACTTCCTAAGGAAAAAGGGCCCATGAGGGAAAACCGAAGGAGGGAAGGGCCAAGGCCCAGGCGCCTCAAGGGGTCCCACCCAGCTAACCTAGGGCTGTGCGCGGGGTGGGGCCCACCCCTAGCCGGCTGGCCCATGAGGCCCATGCGCCCCCTCTATCCCTTGTTTAGTCCCACATGGGAAACCCAAAGGGGAGGGCACACCCCTCCCCCTATATAAAGGGGTGCCCATGGGTGGGAATAGACACACCAATATTTGGAGAAGTCCTTTGGTTGACTTTCTCCTTCCCTTTCTCTCTCGTCTCTATGCGTTGACACGGTCCCAAGTAAGGACTGTCCAAGCAAGAGACACCGCACCTGCAGCACGCCGTTGCGCTGCAGGGATTCCAAGCCGGAGATCTACTTCCGCACTCCCGGCAGGGATCAAGGAGTCGGAGGTCGTCATCATACACCGTATGTGTACAAAACCATGAGGGGCCTCACTTGAGGCATCTTGGATGTCGTGAGCTGGAGCTGCTGCACGATGAAGAAGTAGCAAGCGGTGACCTGCGAGGAGCTTCGTGACCTTGAGGTCGGCTATGGGTTCGACTACTTCAACCACGTTCCCCTTGGAACGTTAACCGCGTACGTCTATAAGAGTATGTATTCTGTACGCTCCGGTTGTTACTGCATTACTACATAGATAGATCTTGGCAGTATTAGGCGGTTCCAACGTAGAAAAATTATTGTTTTTTGCTGCGGAACCCTTCAACTACAAGCTGGCAAATGCATCATTGGGCTTTGGAAACTAGTAATAATTGATTTTGGCTAACTCAAGGGCCCATTTGTGAATTTTTCAGACTACTGATCATCTATCGTTCATTTCTTTCTATGTTCGATCAACCTGAAATACAATAGAACATATATATAGTTGGGAGCACCGGATATAAAATATGTTCTCTCTATTTTCTAACAACAATGTCCTTGAATCGATTTTTGGTAATTCACATAGGCATGTTCGGGGATCCATTCATGTAGGGGAAGGGGCAATGAAACAAGATCTTACTCGCAAGTCAGAGAGATATAATCGATGACGGTTCAGGAGCATAGTTTGATCCTCAATCTGTTTTGCGGCCTTTCGTGACACCACATCATCATTGGGGTATGAGGGTGTCGACTTTAAGGATGGGATGACAATTCCAGCGAATGAGAAGGCATTGAATGTTTTTTACCTATTGCTTAAATGTGATAAGGGTCATGCCACTCATAATGTGTACCCAAAACGTGTGCCTTGTCTACGTCGACTATCTTGAATCATTTTAGGAGCTGCATAAATCCACGACTAATGCAAAGCCTCTGCACTACACTTAAGGAAAAGTGAAAAAAATCCACTTAGCATTTGTATATAAGAGTCTACCTTTCCAAAGCTGGTAGCAATCTACAAGCCGAAGAATAAATAGGGAAATTAGAACTACATTAGCATCCATTATCCCACAATGCAACCCCATGTCCATCTCTCCTTCTCACTGCGCCCTCCCATCTCCGAGTCTCGGGATCCCGGGTGCTCTCGCCATCTTCTGCTAGGTGGAAGTGATTGAGCATGGGCCAGGATGTAAGACTTTGACCAAATAAAGCCCTATTTGGTGGAAGTGATTGAGCATGGGCCAGGATGTAAGACTTTGACCAAATAAAGCCCTATTTGTGTAAGACTATGTGACACTATGTATGGATGTGTGCTATGATTCCAGTTTGACTTATACATGCTCAACGATTGGTGTTAGATGCATAAAGGGTGTGCCAGACACCTAGTCCTGACATCTGTGGGAATTAGTTTCTCTTCAGCTTTTAAGAGGATTTTTCTCTCATTGCAGTTTGAAGTTTTCCATAGCTGGTAAAGTTTGACTCAATCGCAAGCAATTTTTATGAGAACTAACAAGTAACAAATACTTAGATCGTGGTTTCAGCAAGCCTGATATATTTTTACTATGTCTTGTGTTCAGTCTGTCATGTAACAGCAACCAGAAAAACATTTTGTGCTTGGGTTGACATGATCTACCCCAAATCCATGAGAAATGAGGTGGAACTATCATGTGCCTAATCATAACTTTGTAAGTTTTCTGTGATAAGAATTTTTTGCTTTCTCAAATGTAAATCCAAACTTAGGTTCTTCTTGTTGAATATTTGCAATAGTTGTGTTTGTGTTTCCATTGGCAATACTGCATTTAGCCATAGCCTTATAATTGCCTTACAATTTCAAGTGAGACTTCCACCCAAAAGAACTTTCCATCAGAGTGTCAGTAATTCTAGAGTGTCAGTAATTCTATAATTACTATAATATGCTTGTCCCAGACGAAGTTGATCCAAGGTATATTTTGGGTCAACTTTTCATAATTCTATAATTGTTACTCCCTCCGTCTAAAAATAATTGACTTGGATTTGTCTAGATTCGTATGTATCTAGACATATTTTAGTATATAGATACATTTGAATTTGTACAAAGTCAAGTCAATTATTTATGGACGGAGGAGTATAAAATTTAGTCAGGTTTTTAGTAAAAGACTTCTGTTACGACCCTCAAGATTTAAGAATCCCAAATATTGTGCTATGTCTTGAAATATATATCTTTTTTTAAATGTAGAACAATTTTTCTCTTTCCATAGCAACTCATGCATTTTTTTCTAGTCTAGTTAAAAGGGTGCATGCGGGAAACTCGTCCATTGGAGGCCCCACGACTCGATGTACACTAACAAAAAGATTAATCTTTAGGATCAGACCGGTAGTTACGGTAGAACGTCAGCTTCCCACTGAAAAAATATTTCGTCTTCATGATACATACAGAATATTGGTGGATTAGGGGTATAAGCATCTTTCTAGTCATCCAACCACATATTTGTTCTCAAAAAATAATTACTAAGATGATACAAAATTGTGTATCTACCAGTATTTTATATTTGCACTACAGAAAATGGGTCTTCCGTCCAGAGCTTTAGTCCCAGCCGGGTTTGGGCTGGGAGCATTAGTCACGGTTCCAACGTCTAGGACGTCGCACGGCACGACCGCTTTAGTTCTGGGTCAAACAAGATCTTTATTAGTCATGATTGGAGATACCAACCGAGACTAAAAGGATTGCAGCATGCTGCGGCCGGTGCGAGCCCGTTTAATTCCGATCAGCGTCTCCAACTGGGACTAAAGATAGACCTTTAGTTCGGGTTGGAGACACCAACTGGACTAAAGATAGATCTTTTTAGTCCGGGCTGGAGAAACCAACAAGGACTAAAGCCTTTCATATATATATATATATATATATATATATATATATATATATATATATATCATTGTCCTGCCCGAGCCATATCCATTTAAGCTTTTTCGTGACCAAACCAAAAATATTTGTAGTTCCGGACGGTACCACGAACCAGAACTAAAACTGGGCCTCGCGTGCCCAAATTTTGCGGCCGGCCCAAAAATATCTATAGTCCCGGACAGTACCATGAATCGGGATTAAAGATCTTTTAGTCCCAGTTGTTGGCTGGGACCGAAACTAAAGGTCGGACTATATAACCCACGGCTTCTCCCCTCCCCTTTCTTTCGAGGACTTAGCCAAATCGATCTTCGACGTCGCCTCTCCCCGCCCCAAGACTCGACGAGTAACTCGTTGTCACCGCCTTGTCGCTCTCGTTCACCTGGTCGAAGGAATCAACGTCGTTTGACCTCAGTCCGTCGGAATCGTCCTCGGCATTCCGAAACTCGCCGCCGTCGTTGCCATTATCTCCGACCTCCTAAGGACTCGCCGTCAAGCTCGTCGCAAGCCTGGTGAGCCTCCGGTTCTCGTGGTCCTTTTCGATTTACCCCTCGCCTCCTGTAGTGGCCTACGAGTTCCGCCGCGTGGCCATATCGCCAGAGCTTCCCCGGTGACCCAAAAATAACTTGTTTGAAATGAAAAATAATTGAATGAAAAACACAAAATGAAAAACAATTGAATGGTAAACACTAAATGAATTTTTTTGAATGGAAAACACAAAATAAAGGTCCTCCAGCGCTCAACCGCATTCAACACGTGGAGACATTTAGTTCCGGTTGGTGGTCTCAGCGCTCGACCACAGCCATGTGGAGACGAACGAGTTTAGTCTCGATTTCGTAGTTCTGGTTGGATAACGGGACTAGAGCCTGTTCTCAAGTGGGACTAGAGGTATGTTTTGCTAATGTTGGCTAAAGTAATAGTTTCTCCGTTGTAAAATAAGTGACTTTAATTTATCTAAATCCACATCTATCTAAACATGTGGACAGTGGGAGTAAGAAACCGTACAATTGACAAACACCGAGTCTCATATGTTAGGTCATTGTTAGATCCGTACGTGTCAAGAAAATGTCACCGTTGTAGGGTCATGCTACTTGTCATTGTATTAGAGCATCTCTAGTGGCTAGTGTATCCGGTAGTCTATGCCAAATATAGACCACCATGGATCAAAAATGCCTCTGGTGGCTTGTGTATTCGGTGGTCTAAAATTTAGACATCATCCAAACTAGCTACTCGTTGTCCATATTTGGGCAACCGAGCCACCATGTCTAAAGCAAAGTTGGTCGCTCGCGAGCTTGCTCCCGCGCTAAATCAGAGTATTTGTTGTACTGATTGCTATGTATATTGATTATTTGTGTGCAAATGAACATATAGACTATCAAATTTAGACTATCCACTAGAAAACTAAAGTCGTGTAAAAAGAAATCTTTTTACACCGTTATCTATGTGAAGATGTAGACTACCAAATTTAGACAAGCCACTAGAGATGCTCTTAGGGGCCAGTGTCACAAATGATTGTTTGATGTAGCTTCGATTTATTTCACCATATATCACCATAATTACAGATGTGACAAGTTGGGTTTATACGTCCAATGAGCAGACAATGTTTTCGTCTTGACTTGTTTGCATAATAATTGCATAAATAGATTCTTAGTAACCTGTTGATAGCAGTTCATTACTCCGTGTGATAGATACGATAATCAAATGATGGCTCCCATCGATTACTGGCGACTTACGTGCAAGTCGATGAAATCAGCGGCTCTTTGCTCCATTCAGATGAAATGACCCGAGCTCCTAATTGCTTAGACCTTGAGCTTTTTTTTTTAAGATCTTGTTTACTTTTCTCGTATTTTTATCCATTAGAGTTTTAAAAATATGAGGAGATTTGATGTTCACACAATACTCGTCAATCCCCGTAAATACCTTTTCCTCAAAAATACTCTACCTTGGAGGAGAGTTTTTAATCTAGACAAAAAAAAAATTCGTGGGATATCCCCAGATTATCCCGGCCAAACCCATATGGTAAACGGACTACGGGAATTTTGCAGGAATTGAAACAATCTCCTCCGATCCCCGCGAATACACTAACGAATACGAGAGAAGTAAACAAGGTCTAAGAGAAGCTTAGACCTTGAGTTGGTGGCACACTATTCGATTTAAAAGCATAATATGTGTATTTTTTTTCACTCGTACAAAACGATTGCACATGGTTCGTTCTTTGAAGTCTAGTCTTTTTATGTTGATTTTAGTATTTCTTTTATCCAAGTTTTTCCTAGGGAATTTCCTTTAGCCAAGTAAGATGGCAGCACTATCGTAGTATCGCACCACCCAATTAGCTAGATTTAGGTTTTCCATAGAAAACAAAAGGTAGATTTAATCACCTTATTGGTTCATAAGAAAATTTGAGGAAAATAATATAGGAATAGGACTATTTTATGTTCGCAATCCACTTGAACCTCTTTTTAGAAATCCCAATACTACCTCCGTACCAAGGAATAAGCCGCCTTGTTCTGCGTGTTTTTATCAAGATTTACTATAAATATATAAAGAATATTGATACAAAATTGGCATAATTGGAAAAAGTGTTTCAATACAAACACAACGATACTAATTTTACACAATTAATTAAATTTAAATTGCCATATTTATTCAGTCAAACTTTGTTTTAGAATGCTCGTGCGCTTTATTCTTTAAAATGGAGGTAGTACAATCATACGAGATCAAGGTCTTTGATTGCATAATAAAAAGTTAGTCAATGTGGATCATAGATCCGTTAAAAGAATGAGGATCGTAGAAGGCCAAAAATAATAATTACTGCCGCTCTAACTACACCCCTCCATTCTACCACCGGTCAATGTTTTGAGATATTCGGTGGGATAACATAGGCAGTATGCATTCAAAATTGACTTGTATTTCTCGTACGATTGTGTTTTTTTGAACCGAATGTATTTTATGAACTGTTTGCTCAGTTGTGTTTATTTTGTCAATATTTTAAAAAATAAGACCAATGTGGGATAAAATGGATCAACCACAAAATTTTGAATCTTAAAACCACGACAAAACATGTGTGAAACAACAATAAAAATGCGTGGAAAACACCACAAAGTATATGTAGAAACACACAAAAAACTTACGGAACACTGAAACTGATCTAAAATATGAAACATAGCCTAACAAATTTATATTGAATATAAACTATGTATACCATTGAAGATCATGTGAAACAATAAAAAATATATTATATGAGAGAGAACACTTTTCTTTAAATGATATGAGAGAGAACATTGTGAGGTAAAACATAGAGACACTTCGTAATTATAAAAAAAGGTTGAAGATGAGAGTGCTACTCCCTCCTTTCCAAAATAGGATGTGTATTGTTTTTGGTCAAAGTCAATCTTTCTAAAGTTCGACCAACTACATAAGAACTATTAATAATTTCAAACCAGTATCATTAGGATCATAATAAAATATATTTTCATTTTGTGTCTGTTTGATGTTGTAGATTTTTATATTATTTCAATATAGTTTGTAAAATTTGAAAAAAAATACATTTAATCGAAAACTATATGCATTCTATTTTGGAAAGAAGGGAGTAGCACAGAATTCTGTTTACCTAGAAGGCCCAAATAAGGTAGAAGGCCCACCAGGCCTCGTACTTCAGAAGTCCAAATCGACCGTCCACTCCCCAGACCGGGCAGATGCTGCGCTCCCTCGCCGCCGCCGCGCGGTTGCCGGCGGCCGCCGCTCGTCGACGCCTCCTCCACCTTGGCAGAGGCATCGGCAGTGGGGAGGAGGTTGAGAGTGTGGCGTACCGCATGTCGATGCTGCGGGCTCCTCCTGTGGTGCGGAAGAGGGCGATTACTTCCTCTAACTCGTGCAGCCTCATCGGCCGCCTCCTCGCGCCGGTGCGCCCTTACCGCGACAGCTCCGAAGAGGAACCGAGGGCTTACACCTTCCTTGGCGTTCATACATATTCTTCCTTGTCCCCGTCCTCGTCAAGCTCTTCCGATTTCCAGTTACGTCTCCCTAACCTTCACCCCCAAACCCCAAAATCTTCTTTTGCTGCTTGCTTGCTGGCTTGGAGCTGAATGATTTGAACATTTTGGGGGAAAGAATGGGTGTATACATAGCCCTGTTTGATGAGCTGGTTAGATTTGTGGTTCTTGTTCTTGTAGAGCAAAAGTAACTAGGTTACCTAGCGTAGCTGAATTTTCTATTCAAAACGTTATCGAAAGAGTTGCTAGTGAAACCAGCTATCTAGAGGAGTGTGAAGCTTTTGCACAAGCCATACACGCCCAATAACTAGCAGACCAGAGTCAAAAGCGCAGCCCTGTAAAACTATATGAGAACTCCAGCTTCTAGGCTTTAATTTCAGTGAGTGATAGCGTGGACTGTCTAGAAAGTGATCTATCCGGTTTGTCCTCATTGGTCAGCACCTGTCATTGCCGCAAGTAAGACGGCAGCGTGTCTGTTGGGTGGCTGATGGAGATAACTTAAATACAAGCTTGTTTCTGATGTTCATGACATGTGGTTTATGTTCTTGCGGTAATGCATGATCAGCCATTGGGTTGTGAGGTCGGTACGCTGCGATATTTCAGCTGGGAATATATATCTGTCTTTCTGGCTTAGCATGAATGTTTATTGAAGTAGCAAATACCTCAAGATTTTCTGTACTTTTTTGGAGTTTGAGATGACTCGAGCTATTATCCTAATTAGGTCTAAATCTACCGAATGGGGGAGAAACTTGTTAGCTTCAAACACCCAGCTTAACAAAGCTCTATTTTTTTTCTTATCTAAAGAAGAGTTTATTTAATTAATAAAAAAATGAAAAATTATATTAATAAAATCTGAAAAACAATCAAGAGACTCTCAAGGTATGTAATGCAAGTTTTATAATAATTTTTTGATGTTCTGTATTGAGTTATATTGATCCTTCATACTTTTTACTTTAATTTGAGTTAATATGAATTGAGATTTTACAACAATGCTTACGACATAAACAATTCAAACAGGGTAACATTACAATTCAGTGGAGATCTCGCAAATATATGCCTGAAGCATTTGAAACTCGATGACCTTGTTCACGTATATGGTCCTATGGGATCATATCATAAAGTCTGTGCAAGTGGTATACGGCATATCTCCTATAAGGTTAGACAACAGTAACTTTTATTTTGGCTGTGAAAACAGACATTTGACCACTGAGATATACATGTGGCATCGTATAAACTGCTTTTCTTATTGTATCATGAACAATCATATGAAATGATATCTTATGAGCCAGTGCCTCAATGGTGTAGACTGTGGACGGATATATTTTTCCAATTGAACATTTATAACCAGATTAGCGTGTTACCAATTGATATTTTGTGGTTCCTAGTCTTGAAAGTACTTCTGTATGCTCCATACTATTTTAATTCAAAATACATCATTCCTTAGATTTTCGTCAAGGAGCTGAATTACGTTCTTGATCACAAGAAGCCCAGGAATGATATAGGCTCGGTAGACCCAGCTTCAACACCATCTGCTAATAGTATGTGTTTACCTATGATGTTCTGCACTTCTGTTCAGTATTGTAGTTTATTTAGTGTCTTACCTTACTCTTACTGTCTTCTGTTGCATCAATTAGCTGAAATAGTTGAAGAAACCAAGTTCAGGGAACGGCTTCGCTTGTGGCAGGTCTTCTTTGCCAGCCCTTACGAGTGGTGGGACAACCGGCAAGACAAACCACATGTCAAGTACGCTGATTTCAAGCACAAGGACACTCGTGAGAAGCTATGGCTTCGTCCAGACGATCCTCCTTGGGTAAGAAAGCAGCTTGAATTGATTGACCAGCAAACAGCAGAGATTGGTCACAGGGATGGCAGAGGGCGCTTGACAAACCCTAGATGGAACGCTCAAGATTTCAACTACTCTGACGAGTGGCACGATGATGAGCAAGAAACACTGCGTCAGGCCAATGGATGACTGAACTCCGCAATATGACTGACAAGGCGGGTATCCTGCACTAATTATGCCTTGCTTGACTGTAAAACTGACTGAAGTCTGTATATATAGATGGTGGAGGAATTGTCCAAAGGAATTTTCATAGTATTTGAGACGGTTCCTACTGGGTGAATGGTGTGGGTTGTAATTCATGTACATGTAGTGCTGGCATGGAGCAAATCTGGTAGACAGGAATTTGTGTTTATGGAATTTTTGTTGGATCTTTAATTTGTCCAAGCATAGAGGTGCATTTTCAAGCAGTCTATGTCTGTCTACTACTGGGTCATGTCAGCAAACTTCTTAGAGGCCCTCCTGTCGTTGTAAAGCAACCTAAGGTTTGGTCCTGCAGTTGCTGCTGAAACGTTTGTCCTCTGCAGTTTCGAGGCTGAAGCATTCCGACCTTCTGTCGTTTTCCTTGTGGTGTGGAGTTGTAAACTGTCCCAGTTGTTAGCTATTAAGCATGCGTACAATTTGTCGAACAACAATATACACTGACATCTAATTGCTACTACATGACATTGTATGATAGTGAACCATTTGCTGGATCTTCTGCATCCTGAAGATTGATGCTCCTTATATCAGAAAAAGGTGAAAAAACAACTAGAGGACTGCTGGGTCTCTATATCTCTTGAAAATAGTCTCAATGTCGTCGACAACTTGTGGCGACAGAGGCCGTGGAGCACTGGTAAATGCATGGATGTTCTCCTTCAGCTGATCCATGGTGGTCGCTCCGATGATGGTGCTTGCTGTGAACGGGCGGTCACGGACGAAACCTAGGGCAAGCTGGACCGGGGTTAGCCCATGCTTCTTTGCAACTTTGATGTATTCCTTTGTTGCTTCCTGTACGAAAAACTCAACAAAAATGAAACAGAATTAGTGCACAAATATTCTTAACGGTTAGTCTTGGTGGTAGTGTTCCAGCGTATATACTTGAGCCAAAGGTGAGTTGTAACGCTGCATGTATCCAGGGAAGAGATTAAGCCTGAAACTCTTGGCATTGCCAGAGCTGGCATCAAGATACTTTCCAGTGAGAGCGCCGCTGGCCAATGGGGAGTAGGCAAGCAGCCCAACATTGCAGTTGTTTGGGTGGCAAACTTCAGCAAGATCAACTATGACAAAAGAAAAAAAGAAAAAAGCGACTGTCAATACCAAATATTTCAGTGAGTGAAATAAATAGATCAATGGTAGCCATCTACTTCACCTTCGAAGCTGCACCTCACAAGTAGACTGTAACCGTTCTCGATGCTCACAATCTTTGGGAGTCCCTGAAGCTTTGCAGCCTGCACAAACTGCATTACTCCATATGAGGTTTCATTGGAAACACCGATATATCGTACCTAGATCACAGACCAACCGTGAATTAGGCAATGGTTTATGATCAGCAATCTGCTGTTCTTGGATGTGTTTTGCTACTTAAAGGTGCTCCTATCAACACACCAATCGCATGCCCGTAATATGAACAGCTGTAGAATAATTATAGGCTGTTATTGCAACAAAAATAAGCACGGTTTAAAGAATGTATAAAATAGAGGTATCAAGTTCAATTCAAAGATGACTAAGATTTGTTTTTCATTTAAGTGTATCCTTCTCCGGAGAATCAATATAGTCGTCGCTTCTGTTCATGTTTAGAATATGAGCTACCTTTCCTTCATCAATTAGTTCCTGAAGAGCTTTAAGTTGATCCTCAAATGGGACGCTTGGCCTCCATTTGGTTGAATTGTAGCTGAATTCACCATATAGTGCTACATACCTATCTGGCCTGAAGACATAAAACAAACCTTTGGAGCAAGGGTTATCTTTTTGTCAAGTAAAGAGTTAATCTAAAACATATCAATATGAAAAAAAAATCCTATCTGAACAAATTGTATGCAAGATTGTAAATAATTAACACAATTACACTTAAATGGAGGATGCGTCCTGGATTTTTTTGTGTAAGACAATTAATGGTAAGGCTCACAATGGATGAAATCAGAACTCAGGTTTACAATTTTCAAGTTCTGTAAGGGAGTGAAAATTATGAAATGATTGTTAGTAAATCAATCTGGACCAAGATGTGCAATTTACGCTGAGCAGGAATAATCTTCAAAATAAACAATACCAGTGTATGTGAAGCAAATCAATGTAGTCTGTAGATAATCGTGAAAGGCTCTTTTTGACACTTTCCTTGATATTGTCAGCATCAACTCGCACCACGTCTGCATTGTCCCGGAGAAAAGTGCGATCTGAATAACCGGAAATTTTGGTGGCCAAAATAACCTGGATGGAAAATACAAAGCAGGCCGTGCCATCTTTCAGTGACACCGCTCAAACATGCGAGCTCAGATGGGAAATTAGGGGACTACTACTATCCGTAGAAAATCCTACATATATTCTTCAACATATAGAAGTGGTGGGTCAATATCATAGGCACTGATATCAACTTGAAGGAAATCATTGTACAAAATTCAGATCCTTCATCCTGTACAAGTAGAAACATGTTTTTTTTGCATGGAAAGTAGCAACATATTAATTAAACAGATTGAGTCTCATGGCCATAAAGTTCTTGTTATCCTGGTTTGAGCAAGCAATCAGAAATGGATGCAGAAACTAAAAATAAATGATAGGGCATGTTTAGAGTACCTTATCTCGTGGCTTAGATTTCATCCACCTGCCTATATATAGATCGGTCCTCCCTTGAGTCTCCTTCCTGGGTTGGATTGGGTACTAAATGGCATAAAAAGTAGGAAGGGGAGTCAAAGAAACGTGTCAATTCCTTATGCATGAGTTCAACTAAAATTGCTATGAACTTCCGAAGGTAAAACAATGGTTGAAGGGAATGAAAGAATGTGTACTGACAATTTCTGCGGTGTCAAGTATGTTGATGCCCTGATCAAAAGAGTAAGAGAGCATATCATGTGATTCCTTCTCCGAGCTTTGTTCTCCAAAAGTCATCTAAAAGAAGCAAAAAAAATGAGCCTAGGTTGTAAAGAAATGTGAACAATACAACAGCAGAAACATGATATCCAGCTATGCTCATACTGTTCCAAGAGTTATCTCGCTGATAAGGAGGTCTGAGTCTCCCAGCTTGTTGTACCGCAACTTTGCTGGTTCCTGTGCCGACCGAACTTGACTGCGGATGCATCTCCCGCGACATCTTCGGGGTTGATGGGTAGTAGATGCTGATAAGGATGAAGAGACTGCAGTGAAGGCGGGCAGGACCATCTGTCGTTGCATACAGTACTGTTCTTGGAACAATTTGTTGCTTATACTGAAATCCCTGTTCTTGCACATTTCAACAAACATATCAAGGAATACGCATTGGCCCGTAAAATTGCTGCAAAAAATTCTATTTTCTTACCAGTAGATGCCTAAATTTTGTTTTACATTTTCGTATATCATTTGCCGTGTCCATGTGAAATCCACATTACAAATGACAATTTTCTTTCATAGGTTGCTGAATTCATTACTTAGCAAACTAGTAATATACTATTGATACGATGTTATGAATTTAAAATACTCCCTCCGTCCCAAAATAAGTGACTTGCATCGAATGTATCTCACACTAAAACAAATCTAGATACATACCAATCTAGACAAATCCAAGTCACTTATTTTGGGACGGAGGGAGTAGTATTAATACGCTCCAGCAAAAGAAAGTTATGCCGATCGGCTATGCTAATTATTGTACTAAGCATGTAAAGAAAGTGAACTCTAGCCTGCACGTTATATCAAGTGGATGCATGCACCGTTGATGTTCTTTGCCATTGCTTTAAGACCCATAGATGCAAGGAATCTTTCCTAAAGTGGACTGACATCTTGCATGTAGTGAGGTCCACCTTGTACACTCTCTCTTCTATATCAGCCCATCCATATTATTTTCAATCTCAGATTTGAAAAGTTTGTATGTGTGAGAATAAATATGAAAATAACAATATGGTTTAACTCATGATTTTATTTAGACGTTATCTTTTAAACAAGCTCAAAATTAACAAAATTCAAAAACTAAATTCTGAAACACAATGGAACATCATGATTCACAATGAAACACATTCCATATTTTGTATATTATTTTTCATTGATGTATTTTATGGTTTGAACACTAAGAAAATTACTAATTATTTCTTAACTACGATTAATAAAGTTTGAAACACCGTAAAACATGACGTTTTAAAAAAAATCACGAGGTGTCATCAAGTTTTCAAAGTTTCATTAGTAGGTTTCAAAAGTAGATTTTCAAATATTGTCAAAATATATTTAATATTGGTCTTGTTTTGAATATCTCTTCGGTACGAACAGAAATATGCAAAAGTTTTTCGAATTGGGTTTCTAGTTTAAAAGTTACAAAACTTTGGGCTTAGCACTTCCTAGATGGCTGAGTAACAAAGATTTACGACATTTTTCTTTATAAAGAGTAATATATTAATATCAAGAGGACATCAGGTACACCCGGCCTCTGCACCAACTCAATATTAAGAATAAATCAAGACATCGAGAATGCAAGCACCCAAAAAAAATAAGAAAAAAAATATAGACACCAAGTGACAAGTCGAAGTGGCATCAACTACCAAGTGCATCCGCACCTCCTAACCTTGACAAAGCCGAACACAAACCGAGCGCCCAAACACAAAAACGTCTTCAAGGTTCGCTCATAGTTGAAAGTTCGATTGTCCATCCACGACCTGGCAGACACTCACAGGAGAAACCTTGGCAAGTTCGCTAGTGTTGGGGCTGCTGTAGAACCGATGGAGTCTACTTGGTTTAGTCTCACCTTATCTAGGGAAGGAGGTCATATCTAGCTTACGAGGGATATATTACTTCCTCTTACGAGTCTTTGCTTTGAGATGAAGTGGACCCTCTGCTGAATGTTGGGTGGTGTGGGCATAAACGTCTGCCAAGTGCTAGGCTTGTCTAAGTGGACACTAATAGCATCTTCGGAGATTTTACGACTATACAATGGTTTTAAATTTTCTAACTGCTAGCTAGGAACCTTGGCATGAAGTGGTGTAACAAGGGAATGGAAAAAGAGAAACCAGACACACAAGAGGAAGAGAAACGGGGAATACCCTGGCGCTTGCTAAGCTAGTCGGCTGTCTACTCGGCCAGCACAATTCTTCAATTCGGTGGCGACCAAAACGAAGCACGGTGGAGGGAGAGACGGAGGAGAGCTCAGGAATGGTGTGATGAGCACGCAGGCGTGCGACGCTAAGCGCTACTAGTACTAGGGAAGCCGTAGCCGGTGCCCATGCGAATGTTGGTTTGGTTCGGAGAAAAGGAAAAACAGAAAAGAGTTTGGTTAGCAGAAAAGAAAAGTCAGTCTGCACGTGATGCGGACGGACAACCTTGGACAGGGCAATTTTGTGGCGAAGAATCGTGGGAGCGAAAACAGGCCAACGTCTGAGTACGACGGGAACGCGCCAACAAAAGAAGGAAAATGCTCCCGCTGTTTCTACCCCTGAAAATGTATATGTCGGCTCTTTCAGAACCGCACGTACGAATACGAACAAAACGAGGAGCAACAGATATTATCATGGATCTGTCAGATGACCCCTCGCTCCTCACAGGTAGTACACAATTCCACGCGCCACCCACCGGCTCTAGGTGCACCTCCGAAGTGAGGATAGGACATGGATAACCTTATTCTGACTTAAGATGTTATATCACTGTCACGTCATGCCAAAGAAGACACCAAAAAAGTCCAAAACAAGAAACAAAAACCCTCCACGGGTGATAGACGGGGTCCGCAACACCTCCAAGACCTGATAGGCGTGCAGTGCCCGTGGAGGGACGGAAACCCTAGCCGCCTGGGGATGGGTTTCCTTTTCTCCTCTCTCCGCTCGTATCCGTCTAGGAGTTTTAAGGTTGGTATAAATTTTGGTGCAACATGTATGTATTTGAAGAACAAATGGTTAATTGTCTCGTCATGAAAACAAAACAACATTGCTTGCTCCCGTGCTAGTTAGGTTGTTGTCCTTGCTACAATTATCAACATGGCACCGATTTACTCACCCGTCTATGTAGGCTATAGTTACTACCGTGTCTATTACCCTCGGAGGCGTATATCGATCATACTAGGATCGACAATCACAACAATGACGCCGAGATTTTTAACAAGATTTACAATCTTGTCTACTTCTCGGTGCTTACTTAACAGACACTTCTTCCCATGTACCAATAAACATCGTACAAGCAACGACAAGGCCAACATACACATCAGACCTCCACGCCACGGCTAGTCCGGCAACTATACCCCTTCCACGGTTGTCGGACAGAACTGTAACACCCCCAGGATCAGGGTTAAACAAATCTCAGACCTTAGCCTGACATAAGCTTAACCTAGAGCTCGAGGATATCCAGCGAGAAATTGGTAACACAACAGTAATCCTGCGACAAAAAGATTATTACAGCAAGCTAGTAACTGAGTGAAGAACCAAAATATTACAAGCAGAGGTCACTGACCACAAACATCAAACAACGGAAGGCATATTATGCTATTAAGTATAGCAAACTTAACAAATGGTCTAAGAGGCCTGAAGCATAACGATGATGTCCCAACCCATAGATTTCAGGCTGTCGGCCGGGAACCCCAAGCTACTCGTCGGTGTCGATGTCGTATCAAACTTGTCTTCAAGGGAAACACTTATTCTGCTACAAAAGTATCAACAAAGTAAGAGTGAGTATAGGGTGTACTCTGCAAGATTTATGGCCGGTGGGGTTATTTTTCATAAAGCCATCTTTGTTTGTAAAACAAGAGGCAGAAGAAGCTTGTCTAATCAGAATATTTTAAAAGGGGATAAGAGAGCGACATCTCCGAAGAATTGATCATCGTCTTGATATCCACCAAAGTAACCCTCATCTCACAACTAGGATCACCCCCTCGTACCCATGAGGAAGCATCCTTAAGCACACGTTGAAACCTCCAAGTTTTACGATTAGGTTATAGTTCTCTATGATCTTAGAATTCGGTCACCAAGCGTTCATAACCGTGAACATGGCTTTTCGAAAAGATTAAACCCTGCAGGGGTGTACAAATTTACCCACACGTATCAACTGACTCTTAATGCCACATGATTAGCCATCTTTCTTGGAAGGCCGGCAGAGGTTGGTTAGACATGACCTTTACCTTGCTTTCGCCGAGACCATGAGTCACACCCTAAGGATGGTTTCTCCGTAACGGGTCAAGTTCCGAAGCCGGTCCCTAGAGATGTGGGCAATGTTGGTTTACCAAGGGCTCCATCCACCCCAAGCAACCCGGTCCACGCTTCCCTACCTGTATGAATGCACCTCCTTCACCGCCTTCGAGAATAACCAGAATGCATATGTCGAATGGAACGCCCGAACTAGGTGACTCATGGAATCTACTAGGCAAGTTAGTTACTCGTGAGGTTTTCCAGGCTCCGTGTGGCTATACGCTCCTCTTGGTTCCAAAGGCAAGAACTCGGTTCCTAGTAGTGGCGAGCATGGGACTAGAAAAACCACATCCCACTGTGGCCTCCCATACAAGCCTTAGCATGTTTAACCTTTACCACTGATCTTACCTTATCAGTATACCTCGTTCTCCTGTCATACTAGATTCTCTATATTTGGTACATCATCTGGATGAACCAGCATTGACAGCTAAGCATGGCTAAGCAAGACACAGATAAAAGCTCTAGCAGTGCACACAAGCCAAACCTAGTTTTGCTAGGAGCAGTGGCTCAGGTAATATAAGCTCAAGGGAATAATGCAATAGATAGGATACTCTATCTATCGATAAAAGACCATGGTAGAATCGTATGCATCATGGAAAGAATGAAATACTTTCGAAATCATACGATTGTATAATGGTGGGGCTATGCTTGCCTTTGCCTGTTGATAACCAATAAGCAGAGCTTCAAAAGCCCTGTACTTGACTTGGTTACAGTTGGACATGTGGTGTTCTTTATTCTTTGAGGGCGTTGATCTCGGTCTTCGATCTCGATCTCGATATCGTATTCTACCGAGAAGAAGCAAACACCGGAAAGAAAGAGGGAAACAATAATCAACACATGGCATTGACACAATGCTCAAGTAAGGATGATGATATGACAAGTTAATTAGCACTTAAATGAAACCCTAATACATGCTCGACCATTTTAAATAGGGCCCGAGGGTGCAAATCATGATAGAGGAGGAACCCTAGAATCACCTATGAGGGGATAGATTGTTCTTCTAATTAAACTTGTAATAAAAGTTGTTGAACAATGCATGATTATGAGTCTATTGTGTAGATCTTGTTTTTCTGAATATTTTGATATATTATTTGTATTTTTCTTACTTATGAATAATTACTTATTGAATTTATAAGATTAAACCAATTTCTAAAATTATTAAAACAATTTATTAAACTTTTATTGCTTCATTATGACGTCGGCGCATGGCTTATAACTTTTCACACTAGGGCCTATGCTAGCCTCTATGGCTGACCGGTGGGCCAAGGCCACATCAGCAAGCCACGCTGGCGGTCAGCGGACCCACGGGCCACGCCAGCATGACGTCATGGTGATGTCACCATTGCGTCCACGTCGGATGGTGGTCGCCAGCGGCGGCAGGGCGAGCCAACACGCACGGGTGGTCGCGTTCGACGCGCCTCATGATGAGGAACCTGGATATGGCGGCGCCGCCTCTAAATGGTCACCGGAACACCAGGTACAGCGAGCTCTAGCGGTGGCCGACGGCGTTGTTCGATGATGGAGCGAACCAGAGAGCTAGAGGAGGAAGGGAAGGGGCCAGGAGATGCAGGAGAACAACCTGAGAGTGATGAAGGCGATGGCGAGGCCAGAGGTGGACCGGAGCGGCAGCAAGGTCGTCGGCGGTGGACGTTAGGCTCGAGGAAGATGACTCTATTGCAGCAGATTCAGGGCTCCTTAGCTTGATTCCTTCTACCGGGAGACGCGTAATAGCACGGCGGAGGTCAAGGTGGTCTTAGATGGACGAGAGGAGCACAACAACGGCGTGGCGCCGGAGGCATCTGGGGCTAGGGTTTTGCTTCGAACCGAGGACGCGAGAGAGGGCGAGCTAGCGAGAGGGAGAGAGACACGGGGAAGAGAAGAAGGACACGGTGTGGTGGGCTTATCTCCACTCCAGAGCACGACGGACGACGGCGAGCGAGCGACGCGGATCAACAGCGACGGCAGCGACACGGAGCTGGTTCGTGTCACAGGGAAGACGATGACATCAAACCGGTACGCGGGCCTAGGCTTAGGTGGGCCGCGAGCTGCTACGCGCTGAGCAGCGGAGAGAATGAGAGGAGGAGCTAGGCCGGCCTGTTTACTAGTCTGGCTATTTTTTTAACAGAAACTTTTCCAAAACCCTTTTTTTCTTGTCTTTTGTAAAACCAATTTCAAACCTGTTTGAACCATTTCAAAAATACCAGATGTTTAAGAAACTATAGAAAATATTGTAGGGGCCCTTTTATTCAGATTGGGCTCCACACTTTTTGCACTTTTCAAATATTTCAAAACCCTTTTGAATTGATTTTAGAGAGAGAGGGAAATAGGTTTTAGGGTTTAACTTTATTTCTTTGCATGCATTTTTATTTCTTAGCAAAATAATGATGCTCATGAATGCACAAACAAACCCTAATTAACGTTAGCTAAAACTGGGGTGTTACAGCTCTATCCCCCTTACGAGAATCTTGACCTGAGATTCCAAAGGTAGGAAGAGAGAGAAGGGAACAGGGTCACTCTAAGGATAAGAGGGAAACACACCTAAAAACACACCGAGTATCTCATGGCCAACTCATGAAAGGTCTGAGATGACAAAAACGAAACACATCAAGGTAACAGAGGAAACAAGAGGAGATGGTTCCAAGTTGCTAGATAATTGGTCTTCATAAGGATTGAGACCATGGAGATTCACAAGAGTTTAAACTTCTGAAAAGGAAAGCTTACAACATGGAGAACATGCGCATAGACTTCGAGATATGGACCTCTACTAAACAACTAAAGTAGAGCTTTCAGGGATACAGAGATACAGATGACCAAGTTGTTGAACTACTTTTGATATAGAAGGATCACTCTTCGTTCAATAGAAGGTCAAGATAGGAAGGTTGTTTTGTGGTGAGGACTCGTAAGAGTCACAAGGAACATGTAACAATCGAAACTGTTGATTACCAAAATCAGAGTCGCTCTTCGAACATGTTTGATAACGAAGGAAACTCTGTATTCATCCAGGACTACCAAAATCTTTGCCAAAGATCATGATATCACTTTACTCCACCAGGATGAAGAGGTAAGAAGATTCCCGATGACACGAGGAAAAAGAAACTTCTTTCTCAGACTTCAATTACTTGGCACAACAAAAATCTTGCCAACATAAAGGGTCTAGAGGATTGATCGAGAGACGTTTAGCAACACTACTTTAAATGTTCTCCTTGATGTTCAAGAAAGAAGACATCAAATAAAGGTCGGACTTCGGTTACAAAGGAAACCATAAGCACAACTCCTATAATAAACATAGAAGGAGCCTCATGAAGAGTGGTTATTATTTGCTGATTCAAGAGAATATGACAATAGGCCTTCTGGCTAATTGTGTCAACCATTACATCAACTTTGCCAGATTTGCATAGAGACCTATGTCAAAACCTTGAAGAACACCAGCCATCATATCTCCTTGAGATTCAGATTTGGTTAGGTGGAATGATACTTCAGACTCAGCATGTCCGAATAGAAAGTTTGCAACATTTACCACGAAGGTAAAGTCACTAGATTCTCAAGACAGGGACTACAATTTTAAGCTCCAAACGACTGAGCTACGTTGCTAGACTATGTATTAGCAACTTGTCGAAAGGCAACTGCTCATACATCGAATACTTGCAACAAAACACAATTGTATCCTTAAGATACGGAATTAACTCTTCTGTAATCCACAACGACATCTTTCTATAATTGCGCGTGAATCAGGGAAGGTTACTTCTAATATCCAGAACACATACTTCGAGATATCACGAAGAAGGTTCTTAAAAAGTTTTCCAAAATTAATGCCAAATGTTCCATATGAATCTAGTCTGACATGGAGAAGATAAGGATATTGTCGATGGGCTCAACAACAAACTTATCGAGATACTCCAAGATGATGAACTCATAGGTTATTTGAACAAGGCAAAGTATTGATCAGACCAAAGTACATGAAGATGTACTCAAGTGAAACGTCACGAGTAGCAACATCGTCAAGGTAGTCCTTGGAACTGAGTTTGATTTGACGACAACCCAAATCAAATCAAAGGTGGGGTAAGATAACATATCCATAGAGGAAATAATATCTTTCTTCAACACAAACGGAACTAGACATCCCTTTAAGGTGAACAAAGTCGGATAGAACTTTCGTCTTTACAACTCTCCAAGTTGTTGTTTAAGCTCAACCAACTAGTTCAGGGGTATCCTGTGTGGATCCTTGGAGAAAGGATCAGTTCAAAGAACTTGCTTGCTCAAGAACTTGACAACATGATCATGTGGCAACATGGTAATACTTCTAGAGGACATCTAGAATATCATGAACCACCGATATGTCACTTAGTTCGAGAGGAAACGTGCTTTGTGAGGCAAGAAGACATAGTCTCAAAGCTTCGACACAAGCCTAACTCTATGACGGGGAGAGTGTACCAGAGTAACGGACTTGGTAACACAGTCATCCTTTGCTTAGTGATAGGTTTAAACATCACGCTAAGAACGACACAAATGTCCTTGTAGTTGAAACAAATAATGATTGCTAAGAATCTCAGATGGCCACATTATTACGCACACGCATCATTCACGAGCACGAAAGCTCGGAAGAAGGGTGGGTAAATATGTGTGAGAGCATCACTTCATTAAGGGGTCATGAAAATCAGCATAACCTCTTAGTATATGAGAGTGTGACAGGCTAAGGTAGAATAGATAGAAGCTAATCATGCCTCTTAATCTACAAACTACAAAACTTTCACCTGGTCCTAGATATGACGAGGTACTGGAGTTTGTTTCTCCTGACATCCCGAAAGGGTTTTTCATGACGGACCACAAGAATATCTTGCATTGGAAGGCACCAATGCGCATTACTACTCGGCTACCAAATAGTAGACAAAGGTCAGAAACAACAAGGGAAAAAGGAACATGCTCAGGGTAGAATCCCAAGATGTGGATGCATAGATTATCATTGTTCCGAAAACCAATGCATAGAAGGGAGGGTGTGGCAGAGTCACGAGTATAGATGCGAGACTCACGAGGAGTACTCTTGTCTTGATCTATTTGGTTCCATTAAAGAACATCTGCCATACCTAGTGGTAGGGGAAGTCCTTAATAGTCACGATTCAATCGTGACAATGACCACAAGCTTGAAGGCTAGAATTCTAGTACCAGCCATCTTGAGGTAATGTGTGGACATTAACGACAGGGATAAATGGAATGGATCTTGGGTTAAAGATCAGCTTCATGTACAAGATTCACAACACTAGAACCCAGCATAATCCGGGATCTTTGGTTCAAGTCCAAGGGTTAAAACCCGAGAGAGAAGTAACTACTACTTGAGTGACACAGGGTACACTCCAAGATAGTAATCATGAGGTAGCTTCCAAGAGAAGAAATGACTTTAGAAGCACCCAAACAAACAAAAGGAGGCACACAAGGCGAAAGGAAACCTCGAAGCCCAGAACAGAACATTATGGTACCTACAATATAATATTGTGGGTCCATAAGATAGAGAGATTATGATAGAAAGAAATCTCTCAATTGAAACGGAGCAAAGGGGAACAAGGAACACAACACACACAACTCTAAAGAACTCAACACTAGGTCAACGGGTTAAGAAACGACCTGCCTAAAAGGCACCTAAGCTTTGAAAGACTAGAATTGATATCAAAACTTTTACAAAGTCAACACAAGATAAGATGACCCAGAGTTAGAGCAATACCATATGAGGAGCAAAAGAAGCATACTAGAGTTTTCACAAATACTTTTCATCTTTGAAATAGTTTTCACAAGCATTAGACTCAACATCGACCAATAGCAAGGTTTTCCTATGGTCGGTACTGCTCTGATACCAAGAATTGTAACACCCCCGGGATCAGGGTTAAACAAATCCTAGACCTTAGCCTAAAATAAGCTTAACCTAGAGCTCGAGGATATCCAGTGAGAAATCGGTAACACAACAATAACCCTACGACAAAAAAGATTATTATAGAAAGCTCATAACTGAGCGAAGAACCAAAATATTACAAGCAGAGATCACTAAACACAAACATCAAACAACGGAAGGCAAATTATGCGTATAACAAACTTAACAAATGGCCTAAGAGGCCTGAAGCATAACAATGACGTCCCAACCCATAGATTCCAGGCTGCCGGCCGGGAACCCCAAGCTATTTGTCGGTGTCGATGTCATACCAAACTTGTCTTCAAGGGAAAAACTTATTCTACTACAAAATTTTCAACAAAGCAAGGGTGAGTACATGGTGTACTCCGCAAGACTTATGGCTGGTGGGGTTATTTTGCATAAAGCCACCTTTGTTTGTAAAACAAGAGGGAGAAGCAGCTCATCTAATCAGAATATTTAGAAGGGGATAAGAGAGCGACATCTCCGAAGAATTGATCATCATCTTGATATCCACCAAAGTAATCCTCATCTCACAACTAGGATCACCCCCTCGTACCCATGAGGAATCATCCTTAAGCACACGTTGAACCTCCAAAATTTATGATTAGGTTATAGTTTTCTATGATCTTAGAATTCGGTCACCAAGCGTTCATAACCGTGAACACAACTTTTTTCAAAAAGATTAAACCTTGCAGGGGTGTACAACTTTACCCACACGTACCAACCGACTCTTAATGCCACATGATTAGCCCTCTTCCTTGGAAGGCCGACAGAGGGTGGTTGGACACGACCTTTACCTTGTTTGCCGAGACCATGAGTCACACCCTAAGGATGGTTCCGCCGTAACGGGTCAAGTCCCGAAGCTGGTCCCTAAAGATGTGGGCAAGGTTGGTTTACCAGGGGCTCCATCCACCCCAAGCAACCCGGTCTGCGCTTCCCTACCTGTATGAATGCACCTCCTTCACCGCCTTCGAGAACAACCAGAATGCATATGTCGAATGGAACGCCCGAACTAGGTGACTCATGTAATCTACTAGGAAATTTAGTTACTCGTGAGGTTTTCCAGGCCTCGTGTGGTTGTACGCTCGTCTCGGTTCCAAAGGCAAGAACTCGGTTCCTAGTAGTGGCGAGCATGGGACTAGAAAAACCACATCCCACCATGGCCTCCCATACAAGCCTTAGCATGTTTAACCTTTACCACTAATCTTACCTCATCAGTATACCTTGTTCTCCGGTCATACTAGATTGTATGCATTTGGTACATCATCTGGATGAACCAGCATTGACAGCTAAGCATGGCTAAGAAAGACACAGATAAAAGCTCTAGCAGTGCACACAAGCCAAACCTAGTTATGCTAGGAGCAGTGGCTCAGGTAATATAAGCTCAAGGGAGTAATGCAACAGATAGGATACTCTATCTATCGATAAAATACCATGGTAGAATCGTATGCATCATGGAAAGAATGAAATACTTTCGAAATCATACGATTGTATAATGGTGGGGCTATGCTTGCCTTTGCCTGTTGATAACCAATAAGCAGAGCTTCAGAAGCCTTGTACTTGACTTGCTTACAGTTGGTCACGTGTTATTCTTCATTCTTCGATGGCGTTGATCTCGGTCTTCGATCTCGATATCGCATTCTATAGAGAAGAAGCAAACACCGGAAAGAAATGGGGGAAACAACAATCAACACATGGCATCGATGCAATGCTCAAGGAAGGATGATGATATGACAAGTTAATTAGCACTTAAATGAAATCCTAAGACATGCTCGACCATTTTAAACAGGGTCTGAGGGTGCAAACCCTGATAGAGGAGGAACCCCGGAATAACCTATGAGGGGTTAATTTGTTCTTCTAATTAAACTTGTAATAAAAGTTGTTTAACAATGCATAATTATGAGTCTATTGTGTAGATCTTGTTTTTCTGAACATTTTAATATATTATTTGTATTTTTCTAACTTATAAATAATTACTTATTGAATTTATAAGATTAAACCAATTTCTGAAATTATTAAAACAATTTATTAAACTTTTATTGCGTCATTATGACGTCAGTGCTTGGTGATGTGCTCGTCATTCGACGTAGAGCTCGTTGGGAACACAAAGAGGAAGGTATGATGAGCACAACAGTAAGTTTTCCCTCAGTTATGAAACCAAGGTTTAATCGAACCAGTAGGAGCAAGGAAACACCCCAAAGGTGTTACTAGCTGAGCGTTTGGCAGGGCGCACTACCGGTGCTAGTAGCAACGTGGAGACCTGCACAACACAACCACAGAACTTTGTCCCCAACTTGCGATGAGGTTGTCAATCTCACCGTGTTTTGCGGAAAACGAAGGATTAAACGTATCAAATGGAAAGAAGTAAAAGTTTGCAGAAAGTAAACACAAAGCAGTAAAAGATTGTAGATTGTATATAAAAACAAAGGACTGGGATCCATAGTTCACTAGAGGTGGCTCTCCTTAAGATAGATAACATGCTGGGTGAACAAATTACAGCGGGGCAATTGACAAACACCGAGAAAGCAATACATGCATATACTAATCATCTTGACTCCTTTGAGACTTGATTAGGCATTACAACATAATACATAGACCGCCATCCAACTGCATCTATGACTAATAATCCACCTTCAGGTTATCATCCGAACCCCCTCCAGTATTAAGTTGCAAGCAACAGATTATTGCTTTACGAACTGCGTGTAAAGTAAACAGTACGATTGTTTTATGAACAAAGGATTGTTGTTTTCTCCCTAGTAGCAACAACACATCTAGTATCTTAGAGATTTCTGTCACTTCCCCAGATTACCAGAGGCGTGAACCCACTATCGAGCATAAATACTAACTCTTGGAGTTGCTAGCATCTACTTGGCCAAGATAGCTACTAACAACGGAAAGCATGCAAGATCACAAATAACAAAGACATGATAGAATCAATAATCAATCTGAAAAAGCATCTCAATATCCATCGGATCCCCGCAAACACAACATGCAGAATTACAAATAGATGATCTTGATCATGAACGGAGCTCACAAGATCTAAACATGAAATCACAAAGGAGGAGAACCAGCCATCTAGCTACTACAGGGATCCGTAGTCCAAGGATGAACTACTCACGCATCACACCGGAGGCTTGCATAGTGATGAAGAAGGCCTCTAGGGTGAATTCCCCTCTCCGGCAGGGTGCCGGGAAGAGCTTCAGATCCCTCCCGATCTAGGGATGGAGATGACGGCGGCTACAGACTCTTTTCGTGGATTTTTGATCGGGTCCTTAGGGTTTTCGTCCCGAGGGCAATATATAGGCGGAAGGAGAGGCCGCGGGGGTGCCGAGAGTGGCCACACCACCCCCTGGCGCGGTCTAGGCCTGACCGCGCGGCCAGGTGGTGTGGTGGCTCTCTGGCCCTTCTCTGTCTCGTATTCTGGCACTTGATCAATTCCGGAAAAATAGGCACTTTGGCTTTTATCCCGTCCAATTCCGAGAATATTCATTTTCTGACTTTCCTGGAACCAAAAACAGCAGAAAACAGGCAGCTGGCACTGTGGCTCTTGTTAATAGGTTAGTCCAAGAAATCATATGAAAAGTACTCCAAAGTTGGAACAAAACACAAGAAAGTGGATAAAACCAAGCATGGAACATCAAAAATTATAGATACATTTGCAATATATCAACATCCCCAAGCTTAACTCCTCCTCGTCCTCGAGTAGGTAAGTGATAAAAAGAAAGAATAATTTTTGAGGTGACATGCACCATCAAAGACTTGATCAAAGTATTTGCAACATTCAAAGCTGGGATCATAGTACTTCAATCATAACATGAAAGACAAAGTTCTAGCAATAAGCAAAGAAACTATGATGCAACATGAAAAGGCACAAACAAAAGATTCATGAATAACAATGCTTTGCAAGACGTTTGTTTGTTTCACATAAAGAAAATATAGCATAATAGTATTCATCTTGTCCCTCAATAGAGTAGCAAATATAAATGCATAGGACACCTTCCAAGTTCATAAGAGTGACTAGATACAATAGTTTAAAACAAGCAATAACAAGTTATGCATCAATCAACTAGTCTTGGGACAATGCACATAGAACTAAGAATGGCCACTATGCTCTCAAAGTAGGTGCATAAAGATAGAAGGTGGAGACTCAATATAATGGTGGAAGAAAAGACTTTTGTAAAAGGAAGTAGGGATTCAAGTCTCATAAAGAGCTTCCAAAAATTATGGTACTTATAGCTTTCAGCTCTCATTGCCCCTATCATAAGCATCTTGAAGTGATTAAGGTTAAAGTGAACAAACTATGGTGTACATGCTTGACGAAGTATAAGTCAGAAATCTCATGTCCTTGTATACGAGGGCCGCTCCTCATGCTACTCAAGTTTAGTCACCGGTAAGTTCTTGTCATCGTAAGTACATGTGTATCATAGAGAACCGCCAACGGGGTACCCCTTGCCCGATGATACGGAAGAATCCCCATATCAAATGACAAGGCAAGCAGACAATGAGCATCTCAGCATTCTTCTTATTTACCATGGGAATATGGTGCTTTTTTCTCTCTTTCCTCTTTTCATAGTATCTTTTTTTCTTTTCTCTTTTTTTTCTCAATATAGGACTCTTTTTTTTAAAGAAGAATGCTTCATAGACAGCTCATTATGGTTACGCTGCAGGTTTCCACCATGTCAGCATGGATTAGACCTGCGGCCCAGGCGTTTCTCTAACACATATACATAACTCCATGGACTTACAAACTCCCCTTTCATTTCACACCGACAACATCCATATACAAAAGAACATGATATCAACTAGGTACAAGTACCAAGTGCAATGTTGAAAGCGTTCCCCATGAAAGCATGGTTCTGCTAATTCCCAACAAATAAGTGCAAGCATATACAACATAGAAGACACAATGGTTCATGTTTATTAAGGGAAAGTAAAGTAAAGTGTGCCATCAAGTTCGTGAGAGCTTTAATCACTAGTTTTCTCATAACAAGTGGAAGGTAAACAAAAGCATGAATGTACTTGGAATAGCATAAGCTAGTAGGTAGGTATGGTGGAATCTTTGGAATAACTTGGTTTAGGGATTTGAATGCATGAGTGGAACTCATACTTTGTTGTGGAGGCTAGCAAAAGACTGGGAGCGACAAACTAAGAGAGCAATAATGGACATAATCATGCAGAGCGACAAAACATCATTGATCAAAGCATAAAGTGATACTACAAGTTGAAAACTAAAGGATCATAAAGGCTATGGTGACTTTGGATAGTCATAACATGGTGTGAGCATGCGCCAAGTCAACCCAAATAAAGCATCAAAGGAGAATACCACTATACTATGCTTTAATATGCTAAAACAACGCATGATTCATCCAAGGCACATTAAGCAATCTCAATTGTTTATACAAGTCATGCTACATCAAGGAATACTAAGCATAAAGCAAAAACAATATCAAGCATGGCATGACAAAGCATAGGCCATAGTCAAAAACAAGCTCTTTTTACCACATAAGCATGAACTTTCCTACTCTTTTCGAAACCAAACCAAACTATTTGCAAACCAATGTATGAAAGAAGGGGTCCAACCAATTTATTCATCAAACTAAGCAAACCAAGGCAAACAAAAACCAAAACCAAAACGAAAAAGAACACGCTCCAAGAAAAACACAACTGTGCATGAAACAATAAAAATGAAGCGTTTGGAAGAAACCTGGGATTTTTATTGATGAAGAAGGGGATGCCTTGGGCATCCCCAAGCTTTGACGCTTGTACTTCTTGGATATTTCTTGGGGTGACACGCATGGCATCCCCAAGCTTGAGCTTTAGTCCATTTTTCATCTCATTACTCATTCCTTCCATACACCTGAAAATTTTCCTTCATACAAAACTTCACACAATCTTTATTAGCAACATTAGTGCACTCAAGATAAATAAGTCTTAAGGTTCAGTTCTAACACCAAATAAACTTCCATTAGAACACTAGCTACTGTAGAACTTCCCTCAAAAAGCTCAATTCCCCAAAAGAACTCAAGAAGGAACCAACAAGAAGCAAATGCAGAAAATGGCAGAAATCTGTCAAAACAGACCAGCAGGTAAAGACGAATTTTTTCGAAGACCTTCTGTTGCTCAAATCAAACAGTGTTGAACTAACGAAAGTTAGATAACGACCTGGGTCAGAAGCACAAAAACTTACAGCTCAATCCTACATACAGATCTCTCTCACAAAGTTTTACGGTGAAGCACGAAAATCTGTTTCGGGACAGCAACTTTCCCAATCATTACTTCACTCTCATTAGAGGTTACTCTTGGCACAAAAAGCAAATAAAAAGGATAAGGAGCAGTTATTACTGAAGTAATACTTTCAAGACTCATCTAAAACTTTTGGGTTCTCTCCCAATAAGTACTTTTCTTTAACGCCTTTAAGTTAGCATAAGAAGCAAAGAAAGAATCAAGTGTTCTCAAATGAAGAAGCATTAAGACCAAATTTTGTTTTCATAGGAGAAGCAAAAGAAATCTTTTCTCTCTTTTCAGGGAAGTGTTCTATACCTTTCTTGAGTGGGATTTGATATTTAATGGTGCCTTCTTTCATATCAATGATGGCACCAACAGTTTTAAGAAAAAGTCTTCCCAAAGTAATAGGACAAGAAGCATTGTATTCAACATCCAAAACATAGAAATCAACGGGGACATAGGAATCGTTAACCCTAATAAGAACATCATTAAGACTCCCGATGAGTTTCTTTTTAGCATTAACATCAAGTGGGACATTCAAATAACAATCTTCAAGAGGAGGCAAATCAAGCATATCATAAATCCTTATAGGCATAATAGAAACACTACTATTAAGATCACACAAAGCTTTGAAATCAAAGTCATTCACTTTCATATTAATGATGGGTTCGCAACCATCCTCTTGTTTTATAGGAATATAAGCTTTATGTTTCATCTTTTCTTCTTTAATCTTTATGAGAGCATCAGTAATGTGTTTTGTAAAAGCCATGTTCATAGCACTAGCATTAGGACTTTTAGCAAGCTTTTGTAGGAACTTAATAACTTCAAAGATATTGCAACCATCAAGATCAAAATCAACTTTATCATCTAAAGTAGTAGAACTATTACTAACCTCAACACTAGTGGTGGTAATAGTAGAAACACTAATGTTTCTAGCAATTTCATCTTCTCTTTCCCACTTAGCATGTAATTCAGCTAATAGTCTAACATTTTCATCAATTCTTACTTGTATAGCATTAGTAGCTGCAAAGGGATTCTCATTAGTTTCAGGTTTAGCAGCCATTTTATTCAAAGTAGATTGAGCTTCAGCCAAAGATGCTATATTTCTTTCAGTATTAGAGAGTTTTTCCTCAATAGTTTTATTGAAAGCAGTTTGTTTACTAATAAACTCTTTAAGCATAACTTCAAGTTCAGAGGGAGCACTCTTATTATTGTTGTAAGAATTTCCATAAGCATTACCATTGTTGGGAGGATATGGCTTATAATTGTTTTTACCAAAATTGTTCCTATAAGCATTATTACCATAAGCATTGTTGCCAAAATTGTTATTTCTTATGAAGTTCACGTCAACTTGCTCTTCTTGAGCAACCAAAGAGGCTAAAGGAACATTATTTGGATCAATATTGGCTTTCCCATTAACATGCATAGACATAATAATATCAATCTTATCACTCAAGGAGGAGGTTTCCTCAACAGAATTTACCTTCTTACCTTGTGGAGCTCTCTCAGTATGCCATTCAGAATAATTAACCATCATATTGTCCAAAAGTTTTGTTGCAGCACCCAAAGTGATGGTCATAAAGGTACCTCCAGCAGCTGAATCCAATAGGTTCCTTGAAGAATAGTTCAATCCTACATAAAAGTTTGGATGATCATCCAAGCAGTCAGTCCATGAGTGGGACAATTCTTTACCAAAGATTTCATTCTTTCCCAAGTTTGAGCAACATGCTCGTTATCAAGTTGTTTAAACTTCATTATTTCACTTCTCATGGATATAATCTTAGCAGGAGGATAGTATTTTCCAATAAAAGCATCTTTGCACTTAGTCCAAGAATCAATATTATTCCTAGTTAAGGAATTCAACTATTCTTTAGCTTTTCCTCTCAAAGAGAAAGGAAACAATTTCAGTTTAATAATATCACCATCTATATCCCTATGATTTTGCATCTCACAAAGTTCAACAAAGTTATTTAGATGGGAAGCAGCATCTTCATTACCAATACCAGAAAATTGCTCTCTCATAACAAGATTGAGTAAAGCAGGTTTTATCTCAAAGAAAGTATTTTCAGCCACAGGTGGAGCACTAGGTGTGCTCATAAAATCATTGTTGTTGGTACTAGTGAAGTCACACAACTTAGTGTTTTCAAGAGTAGTCATTTTTTGGGTTTTCAAATAAGAAAGCAAACTTGTAAAACTATTTTTTTTTGGATTTTTGAATAAGAAAACAAGCAAACAAAGCAAAAGAAACTAAGCAAAACAAAAACAACAAAGTAAAGAGATTGGTTATGAGGGACTCCCCTTGTGAAAATGTCCTTGACTCCCCGGCAACGGCGCCAGAAAATATCTTGATGTGCTCGTCATTCGACGTAGAGCTCGTTGGGAACCCCAAGAGGAAGGTATGATGAGCACAACAGTAAGTTTTCCCTCAGTTATGAAACCAAGGTTTAATCGAACCAGTAGGAGCAAGGAAATACCCCAAAGGTGTTACTAGCTGAGCGTTTGGCAGGGCGCACTACCGGTGCTAGTAGCAACGTGGAGACCTGCACAACACAACCACAGAACTTTGTCCCCAACTTGCGATGAGGTTGTCAATCTCACCGTGTTTTGCGGAAAACGAAGGATTAAACGTATCAAATGGAAAGAAGTAAAAGTTTGCAGAAAGTAAACACAAAGCAGTAAAAGATTGTAGATTGTATATAAAAACAAAGGACTGGGATCCATAGTTCACTAGAGGTGGCTCTCCTTAAGATAGATAACATGCTGGGTGAACAAATTACAGCGGGGCAATTGACAAACACCGAGAAAGCAATACATGCATATACTAATCATCTTGACTCCTTTGAGACTTGATTGAGCATTACAACATACTACATAGACCGCCATCCAACTGCATCTATGACTAATAATCCACCTTCAGGTTATCATCCGAACCCCCTCCAGTATTAAGTTGCAAGCAACAGATTATTGCTTTACGAACTGCGTGTAAAGTAAACAATACGATTGTTCTATGAACAAAGGATTGTTTTTTTCTCCCTAGTAGCAACAACACATCTAGTACCTTAGAGATTTCTGTCACTTCCCCAGATTACCAGAGGCATGAATCCACTATCGAGCATAAATACTAACTCTTGGAGTTGCTAGCATCTACTTGGCCAAGATAGCTACTAACAACGGAAAGCATGCAAGATCACAAATAACAAAGACATGATAGAATCAATAATCAATCTGAAAAAGCATCTCAATATCCATCGGATCCCCGCAAACACAACATGCAGAATTACAAATAGATGATCTTGATCATGAACGGAGCTCACAAGATCTAAACATGAAATCACAAAGGAGGAGAACCAGCCATCTAGCTACTACAGGGATCCGTAGTCCAAGGATGAACTACTCACGCATCACACCGGAGGCTTGCATAGTGATGAAGAAGGCCTCCAGGGTGAATTCCCCTCTCCGGTAGGGTGCCGGGAAGAGCTTCAGATCCCTCCTGATCTAGGGATAGAGATGACGACGGCTACAGACTCTTTCGTGGATTTTTGATCGGGTCCTTAGGGTTTTCGTCCCGAGGGCAATATATAGGCGGAAGGAGAGGACGAGGGGTGCCGGGAGCGGCCACACCACCCCCTGGCGCGGGCCAGGCCTGGCCGCGCGGCCAGGTGGTGTGGTGGCTCTCTGGCCCTTCTCCGTCTCGTATTCTGGCACTTGATCACTTCCGGAAAAATAGGCACTTTGGCTTTTGTCCCGTCCAATTCCGAGAATATTCATTTTCTGACTTTCCTGGAACCAAAAACAACAGAAAACAGGCAGCTGGCACTATGGCTCTTGTTAATAGGTTAGTCTAAGAAATCATATGAAAAGTACTCCAAAGTTGGAACAAAACACAAGAAGGTGGATAAAACCAAGCATGAAACATCAAAAATTATAAATACATTTGCAATGTATCACATGGCTTATAACTTTTCACACTAGGGCCTTGCTAGCCTCTATGGCTGACCGGTGGGCCAGGGCCACATCAGCAAGCCACGCTGGCGGTCAGCGGACCCACGAGCCACACCAACATGACCTCATGGTGACGTCACCATCGCGTCCACGTCAGACGGTGGTCGCCGACGGCGGCACAGGGCGAGCCAGCACGCGCGGGTGGTCGCGTTCGACGCGCCTCACGATGGGGAACCTAGATATGGTGGCGCCGCCTCTAAATGGTCTCTGGAGCACCAGGTACGGCGAGCTCTGGTGGTGGCCGACGGCGGCGTTCGACGATGGAGCGAACCAGAGAGCTAGGGGAGGAAGGGAAGGGGCCAGGAGATGCAGGAGAACAACCTGAGAGTGATGAAGGCAATGGCGAGGTCGGAGGTGGACCGGAGCGACAGCGAGGTCGTCAGCGGTGGACGTCGGGCTCGAGGAAGACGACTCTATTGCGGCGGATTCGGGGATCCTCAGCTCGATTCCTTCTATCGGGAGACGCGTAACAGCACCGCGGAGCTCAAGGCGGTCTCAGATGGACGAGAGGAGCATGGCAAAGGCGCGGCGTCGGCGGCATCTGGGGCTAGGGTTTGGCTCCAAACCAAGGAAGCGAGAGAGGGTGAGCTGGCGAGAGGGAGAGAGACACGGGGAATAGAAGAAGGACATGGCGCGGTGGTCTTATCTCTACTCCAGAGCGTGACGGACGGCGGCGAGCGAGCGGCGCGGATCAACGGTGGTGGTAGCAACATAGAGCTGCTTCGCGTCACGAGAAGACGATGACGTCGAACCGGTACGCAGGCTTGGGCTTAGGTGGGCTACAGGTGGGCCGTGAGCTGCTGCGCGCTGAGCAACAGAGAGAAGGAGAGGAGGAGCTGGGCTGGCCTGTTTGCTAGTCTGGCTATTTTTTTGTAACAGAAACTTTTTCCAAAACCCTCTTTTTTTTGTCTTTTGTAAAACCAATTTCAAACCTGTTTGAACCATTTCAAAAATACCAGAGGTTTAAGAAACTATAGAAAATATTGCAGGGGCCCTTTTATTCAGATTGGGCTCCACACTTTTTGCAAAATATTTCAAAACCCTTTTGAATTGATTTTAGAGAGAGGGAAATATGTTTTAGGGTTTAACTTTATTTCTTTGCATGCATTTTTATTTCTTAGCAATATAATGATGCTTATGAATGCACAAACAAATCCTAATTAACATTAGCTAAAACTAGGGTGTTACAAGTTCCCTCCTAATCTTGTGTATAACTTAATAGCTTGATCTAGTCTGTTTTGCTTACCTCATAGTATCTTCATATATCAGGCCCAAGCTAAACATGTTTGACTCAAATACCTAACCCTCTGTGAATTAAAAGTTCAATTGTAACCAAACACGTACACATATTTGACAATCTCTCAACAAACTTTACGTTGGCAAATGTCTTCGCCATCCTGAAGCCACCGTCCACGAATTTTGTGGACCTAGACTTGAACTGTTAATCAGGAGCTCCTCTGGTTATTTTTATGACTTCACATGACTCCATATGCAATTTGTAGTTCTTTCTTTGCTTCATCAGTCACCCAGGAAGATCAAGTACTTTCATACTTGTCTTTTGTTTCCAACTTTCTGAAGTATCCGTTCAACGTTATCACACATCGATCATAAGGTCACCATATCCAACAATGTGTGATCTTCCATGTGTGATAAGCCTTTTGTATCATCTTCTTCCTTGATAACTTAATAAACTTTCCTTATTTTGAAAGTTAGAGAGCAATTAGCTAGTGATAGATGGCATCAATCATTGCTTACTCCAGGACTCTATTTTATATGTATTAATCAAGTATACAAACATATATTCAAAAACAAAAACAAAAAACATATGCTGACAGGTATGCGCATGCTACACACGCGTTTAGGAAGTATAAGTGGAAAGAGACGGATCAATGTGTTATAAACATTAAAGAAATCACATGATCTTTGTCTGCTTGCTTGATCTTTGTATGTTTTGAGGATTGGTGTCCTTTGAATCAAAAGGTGAACATCTAGAGGATTGCTGGATCTTTGTATTTCTTGAAAAGAGTCTCGATGTCGTCAAGAACTTGTTCCGGCAGAGGCCTCGGAGCGCTGGTAAATGCATCGATGTTCTCCTTTAACTGATCCATTGTGGTCGCTCCGATGATGGTGCTAGCTGTGAAAGGACGGTCGCGCACAAAGCCGAGGGCAAGCTGGACAGGGGTTAGCCCATGCTTCTTGGCAAGCTTGACATATTCGTTCGTTGCTTCCTGTGGAGAAAAGTCAACACAAGTAAACCAGGATGCACACCCTCTATCAAGCTCTCGCAGATGTGGGAAGTGAGCAAAACTTAATTCTGAATGGTTACTCTTCGTGTTAGATCATACTTTAGCCAACGATGCGTTGTAGCGCTCCATGTAACCAGGGAAGAGATTCAGCCTGCTCCTCTTTGCATCGCCAGAGTTAGCATTAAGATACTTTCCACTGAGAACACCACCGGCCAATGGAGAGTAGGCAAGCAGCCCAACATTGCAGTTATTTGGGTGGCAGACTTCGACAAGATCAACTGTGATGAAACAAAACATGCATGTCAGGTCCAGCATATCAGGTACACACTGCTCTACTCAAGAGTCAGCACTCTGAGCCCAACTGTGATAAAACAAAACATGCATGTCAGGTCCAGCATATCAGGTACACACTGCTCTACTCAAGAGTCAGCACTCTGAGCCCATCGCCTCCGTAATATCCAAAATACAAAACATATTAACAACAAAACTCTAATACAATCTCAGGGAACCCTTTTAATTCTTGATAGTTATATCTAATTAAGCAGGAAAGAAATTAGTTGCCAGCAAATATTTACCAACAGGTCGTATTTATTTTGACATAATAAGCAACTGTTTTTCAGACTGAAAGAGAAGGTAAAAGTAAATCTCAGTTAATTCTAGAATTAGAGCTATGATAAACAGAACTCGGATAAATCAAGTGAAGAGATTGATGCCATCTGTTTTACCTTCGAAGCGGCATCTCACAATTAGACTATAACTGTTCTGGATGCTCACAATCTTTGGAAGTCCTAGAAGTTTTGCAGCATGTACAAACTCCATTACTCCATACGAAGTTTCATTGGAAACACCGATATTGCGTACCTAGCACAGAAATTAAAAGTGAATTCAACAACGGTTAATAATCTAGCACTTTTTTCCTGCACGCAGTATATTCTGTGAGTGACGTACTCAAACGTGATTATAAAATTACAACAATTACATGATCAAAAGCCACTCTCTGAGACAAGGCATTGAACCCGGGTTTCACTGAAAGTCAAACTGACAGCATTCTTACACACACGCTCACACCGAGGACAGTAGCTCACAACAAGAGCTCAAACAAGATATGTTCAGAGTAGCAGTGACAATGAGAGAAAACAAAAACTAAGAAATACCACTAGCATTGCTTGTTTGTACTATCAGCTAAATGGAAATAATACCTTTCCTTCATCAATTAGCTCCTGGAAAGCTTTCAACTGATCTTCAAACGGGACACTTGGCCTCCATTTGGATGAATCATAACCGAATTCACCAAATATTGCCACATACCTATCGGGCCTGAAGACATAAAACAAACCTTTGGATCCAGGGTTGATTTGTCGTGAAGTGAAAATAAATGAAGTATATCAATATAACCCAAATAACTTCCTATCTAATGAATTTGGTAAACACAAGTTAGAAGATGTGTTCATAAACAAGAAAACACCTAACACATGTAATCTAATGAGTATTGACGCCTTCTGAAAATGATTGTGTGTGCATTCAAGCTGGAGAAAGATGTGTATATTATTATACCGAGCAAGAATAATCTTCAAACTTAGCACTAACCAGTGTATCTGAAGCAAATCAATATAGTCTGTAGATAAGCGTGAAAGGCTCTTTTCAACACTTTCCTTGATATTGGCGGCATCGACTCGCACCACTTCTGCATTGTCCCGAAGATAAGTAGATCGCCCCGAATAGCCAGAAACTTTGGTGGCCAGAATTATCTGGATAGACAGAATCAAATAGTGCAGGTGTCATGTTTCAGTGACGCTGTACATACATGCCATTACAAATGGAAAATCTGCGGTCTGTTGATAGTAATGCCCGAGACATATTTTCTCTTTGTGGTTGAACAAATTTGTTCTTAATACCGTGATTATGATCTTTAGACCCCTAAACGCTTATGACAACTTGGACAGGAAATCAGCGTAAGATATATACATGTAGAAACGAGTTAAACTAAACATGCCTATATAACTGTTAGCAACATAAGCAAGAAAACGGGTTCAGAATAACATGAGAAACAATTGGGCCTGTTTAGTGTACCTTGTCTCGTGGTTTGGATTGCATCCACCTGCCTATATATAGATCAGTCCTCCCTTGAGTCTCCTTCTTTGGTGGAACTGGGTACTAGAGGCATAGAAATGGAGTCGGAAATGATAAATTGGATCAATCATTCATGAATGGCTTGGTTGATAACTGAACTGAACTTTAGCAAGGAAATAGAGTTAACAAAGGGAAGGAAAGAATACATGGTTCTGCACTGACCATTTCCGCAGTGTCAAGTATATTGATGCCCTGATCATAAGAATAAGAGAGCATCTCATGCGCTTCCTTCTCCGTGTTTTGCTCTCCAAAAGTCATCTGTGTGATTAAAGACTTAGCCTGGCATGTAAATGAATTGTAACAACAGTAACAACAACATTTTATGCACATACTGTTCCAAGAGTAATCTCGCTGACAAGAAGGTCTGAATCTCCCAGCTTATTATACTGCAACCCTGACTGCGCCTGTGCTCGAACCTGGCTGCAGACGCCGCGTCTCCCATGCCATCTTTGAGACCAGCGAGCAGTCAGCCCCGACAAGGTGTTGTTATAGGATGAGGAGGGAGTCGCGACGAACGCGGATAGCGCCACTTGTTGCATACTGAAACTCCTGTTCTTCCATATTCTTGTTAGCGTCTGAACATACACCTTTTTGAGTTGGTAAAAAAGGGAAATCTGAAAACAACATTTTCTACACTGTGCATACATATCCAAACCCTTGCTTGCAGTTAAGTTCCGGTAAATTAAAATGGGGAACGTACTCCATAAAATGCAGGGGTCCTGAAACCTACATGGAATTCCCCTGATGCCCCACAACTCCTACTACTAATTAGCCGGTCGAGTTTCTAGACTAGCACTCGAGAGAATTTCCGGAAGAACAACTTGTGGGGACGGTGTGCAACCTTAGCATGATGTGCTCAATAATCACACAATCGGAAACGATAACCCCAGAAAAGAAGAACTGAAGAAGAATGCTGTACCTGTTTTTAGGTCGTTGTCTCGCGAGTCCAACGCCGAGCAAATCAAACGAAGCACGTACGGCTAGGGAGAGAGCAAAGTGGAGCTGGCGAATGATGCGAAACTTGGATGCCCCTGCTTGCGGCTGCGGAAGAGGACGGATTCCGGGTGACGAAGGCGATCAGGGGATGGATGAGGTGGCCGACCCGCGACGGCGCAGACCTGTGTGCCAGTGTGTGGAACCGGAAGGAACAGGCGGCCTGCAGCCACGCAACTCAAGCACGGAATGCTGAATCCGTTTGCGCCGGCCCGGCCCAGCATTTTTACTGAGCACAAAAAAAAACGTGACTCCCTCCACCGAATCCATGGTTGAACACTTAGGGCGTGTTTGGCAGCCTGCATTCCCTACAAACAGGCCAGGACATGACGAAATCGGTCCGTTTGGTTTCCTACACAACCGCTGTGTTGTGGTCAGCGCGCTCTGTAAAGCACTCCAGGGCTAGGCCCAACTAGAACGCCCGAATCGAGCATTTCTGTGGATCCATGCCCTGGAGCTGCAAAAAAGGGGCGGTGGCGTGAGCACGCCATCCGCGGGGGCGCTGGCGGGAAATGGAAGTTTCCTGGCCCTGCTTCGCGCCAAGAGTACCCTCACCTGCTGGGATGGCTCACCCTATGCGTTGGCCCTCCTCAACCCCCTCCCCCCTCTTGACTCGACACCACGAGCGACGGAGGCGATGGCGTAGATCTATCGTACCTGACGATTCCTCCAACTCCGGGTGGTGAGCAACGAAGGCGCATCTCCCTCCTTCTCCTCGGCCGTGCATCGCCGTGGGTGAGGTAAGCACCGTGAATCTCTCTCCACTACTATTTCGAGTAGGGTTGAAGCACCGATTTAGGAAGAATTCACTGTAGCTTCGGATTGTTAGGCCGACCAGATGGCGTTTATCCATCAGGCAGTTGCGCTTATAGCAGTGGTTCAAGCCTGAATCTTGTTGTTGCATAAGAGATCTATTAGGTGGTGTGCGTTTCCTAGACTGGCGTACGGTCCTATGTGTGCGCGAGATCAAGAAAGGATGGCCAATTTGAACTACATCTACAACTACAACGATGTAGAGTCTCTGAACATGCTCATGATGGGAAGAGCCCCTTCTTTGCACTTGTCGCAAGGTTAAGGACGGGTGGACTTTTGGTAGATAGCATCCACACCTCAGTGGAAGAATAAGTTGCAATGTTCCTTCATGTGGTTGGCCATAACCAGAGGTTTAGGATTATCCACAACACTTTCAGAAGAAGTATGGAAACACTATCGTGCTATTTTAATCGAGTGTCGTATGCAATCGATGAGCTGAGAGACGAGATGATCAAGTCGCCTATGGGTCAAACACCTGAAAATATATAGAATAGCATGAGGTGGATGCCATATTTCAAGGTGAGCATGTGTTCCCTTGTTTTATCATTGCATCCTTCGATTAAGTCCCATATGTTCCCATTTTCTCATTTCATCCTTGTGTACCTGTAACAGTATTGTATCGGTGCAATCAATGGTACTCATGTTACTGCTAGAGTTCCAAGATCAGAATCTGTAGCTTACAAAGGAAGGAAGTACTACACCAGCCAAAATGACCTAGCTGCTGTTGATTTCGACATGATGTTCACATATGTATTAGCTGGTTGGGAAGGATCAGCCCATGATGCAACCATCCTTGCTAACAGCATGTCCAGGACAGATAGGATCAATATCTCTTATGGCAAGTTCTATCTAGGAGATGTGGGATATGGCTATCGCCCTAGGATTCTTCCATCCTTCAGGTCTACCAGGTACCATCTCAACGAGTTCACTAGAAGGAACATGCCACAAAATTCCAAAGAGCTCTTCAATCTCGGGCACTCTAGCCTTGGGGTTACCATTGAGAGAGCATTCGCTGCTTTGAAGACCAGGTTCAAGATCCTTGATCAGAAGCCATTCCACACCTTCCCCACCCAGGTAAAACTAGTGCTTGCATGTTGCATACTCCACAACTGGATCTTGGGGTATGGCCTTGATTCGTATGTGTTGGATGAGGAGAGTGTGATTCCTGACGAGAATGACACTAGCCATAGTGTGGAAGCATCTGACAATCAAGCTTGGAAGGAGAAGATTAAGTAGTGGGTAACAACAATGTGGAATGATAGAGGCCCCACCGCCATCTAAGAAGAAGAAGAAGGTGAAGAAGAAGAAGGAGAAGAAGAAGATGATGATGATGAAGAGAAGAAGGTTGCGGTACCTGTAGCATCCCAATTGTCTAACAATTGTAATGCTACTTGGTCTAGTAAGATAATAGCTACTCCTATATATAATTGTTGCATCATAATTATATCATGCTCATGTCATCATGCCACCTTGCATTTGAGCATCATATAAAACCCCTTTTCTTTTGGTTCTTCTCTCATATGCATTATTAATTGTATTTGCCTCTTGATATTGTATTTGGTTATTGATATATTGTCAAATGCCCAAGTTGAGTTGGGGGCATATATTTTATTCACCTCCATTATCTTTTCTTTTCACCACCTTATAATTCCACCATCCTATTATCCATGAGCTTGTAATTCTTTTTCTTTTGAGTTTATTCTAGCTCTTGTGGTGGGGTGGACCTAATCCAATTCTTTTGCTTGGCCTTGGTTCCACTTCTTGGGAATGCATTAGAATAATGCCATATCATTACTTTTGTTCTCACAAAAGCTAATCATGGCATTTATTATTATTTTGCATGGGACATGCAATCACATCACCACCTTGAACCCATTTGATTTCTTTGGTTTTAGGAGTTCTTCTTTGTGGGATCCTCTATATCATCTTCCTTCCACCATCCCCATATTCTCATCCACATCTTTTTCTTTTATTTTATTTCTCCATGCATGATTCATATGAGGCCTCTTCCCATATCTCTTTTCTCTCTCTTTTTCTTGCTTTCTTCTCCACCTTAGCTTATGCTAGATCAAGCCCCCTTTTCCTTTTGGTATGGTCTCATAAATAAATTCAAAATCTAAAACCCTAATAACACCCTAACCTAGCTATCTCTCTCTATTTTTCCTCTAATCTAGTTCTACTCAAACCCTAATCTCACCTCCCTCTCTATCACTCCCTCTCACCCTAGCTACTGGTCCCACCTGGCCCTCTCTCTCCCTGCCATGCTTGGCCCACCTCAGCTACCCTAACCCTCTCTCTCTAACCCCAACAACACCCTAACCCGAAGCCTTTTCTCTACTTTGCCAAAAAGTGCACCACTTCCATGTGCCTCTCCCCTCTCTCCCTTATCACACCAACCTCCCCAGCACCTCTCTGGTCGAGTCCTGGAGCCCCAAGCACCCCACCTTTCCCCTTCTTCTCCCACCAGAAGGCCATAGCCACCACCTAGCCAAAACCCTAGCCACCTCGGCCAAAACCGAGATCTGCGCGCCTGGTGTTCTCCAAGCCCAGCCAGGAGCATCGTCGGGGTCACCTGCTTCTCCTTCTTCTCCTCGTACCAGCCCGGGGCCAACGCCTCGCCAGAATAAGCCTGGCGCCGCCGTGCACCGCCGCAGCCTAAGACCGCCGTCCGCGAGCCCGGCGCCAGATCCCCTCCACCTCCGCGCGAACTACCACGTCGGCGATACCGCGATGAGCTCCTGATCCTCCCAGACACGGTCCCCCTCTCCTTCCTGCGCTGTAGCTCCGCCGCTTTCGGTCGAACGCTCTGCGCGCCGCCGTGTACCGTGCGCGGGCGGGCAGCCGCAGCCCCAGATCCCTCTGGCCCTCTGTTCCCCCTCGAAGCCCGGCCAGCACAACCAACCCCCGTAGTTGCCCCCTGCACGAAAAATGTAGCCCGATGTCCCCTCTTCGTTTTTCATTTTTGGGGCGACGCGATTCATCCAGCGTATGCGACGCCACCGTCGTCGGAAGATGGCCAGTTTCGCCGCCGGCAGCACCTTGTCCGTCAGCGCGCAGTAGCAGCCGCTACCATTTTGCACATGACCCCCTGCCCTTTTTCCCGCCTAAACCCGCAGTCCTAGGAGCCCACCTGTCAGCCCCGGTAAATTTTTTGCACGGAAGCCCCGCGGCCTGGAGATATTTCGCCCGCGATGCCCCGGATCCACCATGTGTCCAGCCCCGGCTGGCGCGCACACGTGTGGCCCTGTGAGTCCGCCGGCCCCACCTGTTAGTCACTTGGGCTAGCTGAGCGCGCGGTGAGAAAAGCTTTCACGCGTCGTTTTCGCCTAGTCAGCATTGGCCCCACCTGCCTGCGACTGTGGCTGGGCGATGCTGAGTGTAAAAAGTCTGGGTGTTTTCTGTTTTATAAACACAATTTCAGAAAATGTTTTAATATGAATTTAAATCTGTTTTTAATAACTTTTAATTTGTAAATCCAAATAATACAAATAATATATGTTTTTGAATCAGAAAAATGTGAGGAATTCAAATATGCCATTCAAAATAATGTTTGAACACTTTAAAATTTCGAGATGATTAAAATTACATTAAAATGCCCTTTTCCTTAATTAATTAATAACTTTAATTCTGTAACTCCAAATTGGGCAAATAATATGTCTAAATCGATCAGCGCGACGAGCCTGTTCTATCTATGCAGTCCTTGTTATGAATTGAAGCATGCATCATGTCATTCTTACAAATCTGAACTGTTTATGACAATAAAACTTGGTTAAATAAATAATAAAATACTTTGTTTCTTGTATCGACACCTCACCTTTGCCATGCTACTTTAATGCCATGCAAATTGTGCATCATTCATCATGGCATGCTTGTTTGCTTGTCGCATTTTAATTCATATGCTTGTGCACTTTATTTATGTTGGCCATTGTTTGTTTGGTTCTTCGTCGGATAGACGCCCAGCAGGAGAATTACCAGGAATCATATGAGTACTACCCAGATCCATCTCTCGCTTCAACTGAACTACCACATGCTTGCATACATACAGTACCTATTGCCTCTATCTTATTCTTGCATCATTGAGTCGCGATTGCATTAAATTGAATCCCAAGTACTGCATAGCCTTTACTTTTAAACCCCACCGAAGCTTGTTCCTCCATCCCATGAGCCATTACTACAGGAGTTTTTTGAGCCATGCGAGTCGTAGAAAAGCATGTGTAGGGTATGTGAGTGTCTGATGAATAACGAGGTACCTAAACAACTTAACCGAAGTAGTAATGGGATAACTAATGAAAGAGGCACCGGTGAGCAATATCTGCTATTTGGGTTTTCATGCTCACTTGTGTCCCGTAGGACCCCGAGTACCTGATTCCTGTTCCTTGTTTATTCGCACTATCCACATCCGAGAGGCCTTATGGACCCTCCTGAGCCAGAGCTTGATTCATTCTTATTTCTTGGGGCCACAAAGTAGTTTGGGGCTTTATTACTATCCTGTACTTATGCCATGTTACCGTTTTATTACGATTGTGCGAGGAGCACCTGTACTGTTTAAGAATTGCGGAGTGTTTTCGCGGTATCGACAAGCCCAGTCACATTTTCGGGTTCCCAGTCGTTTACAGCCATTGGCGCAAACCTTGGGTCCGTCTCGGAGCCGGCCAACTTCGTTGCGGGTAGCTTAATGGGGTGGCCCCCTGAAACATTTCTGAATCCTGTGATTGCTTTGTCGTGAATGCCTCGTTGGGTTTTGATTTGGTTTTTCCGAGGTTGACCGAGTGTGTGTTGCTATTCGTGCACCCCTGCAAGGTAAATCTTTCTGAAAGCCGTGTCCGCGGTTATGGACGACTTGGAGCACAGTTTCTCGATCATAGACAAGTATAACTAAATTACCGCTTTTAATTTGACTAAGTACTTGACTAGTAAATAGTGCAATACTCATGGAATGGTTAATAAAACTGCCAACGGATGATGGGGGTTGTTCGTCCGCTTCCTCGTTGGTAAGCGAGGAGGAGGATGGATCTGTTAATTATACTGTTATAACTGTTGTCCTTAATTCACGGACATCCGTCTATCATTGGTTAGACGGATGGTTAGCGAGTATCTGTAGAATTGTTAGGTATTATCTTTTGCTGCAATTGCGTCACCCCAGGTTGTGTCCCCTTTAGCGGCATAAAGACTTGCTGAGTACCCCTAGGGTCTCACACGATAAATTGTTTGATTCAGATGAACAGGTGTACCCGCAAGATGGATACTGGGTGGAAGAGACAGATGATGTTGGCAACGATCATTCGGTGTAGAGATTCCAGGAACGGGGATCCGTGAGATCTGTGGGCGGGATGTGTTTATTTATGGGGCATCTTATGCCGATTTGCTTCTTATCCGTACTCGGACCTTGTTTTCCGCTTCCGCCTGATACTCTGATGTGTGATGTATGAGGAGCTATCCTAAATTATTATATCTATCTAGGACATTTGAATCTTGCCGTATGGTGTTGCAATATTTCTATTTCTTTTTAGATGGAATGGCTCTGAGGACTGTTGTATGTGGCTTGCATACATACTCATTTGTGTATGTAGTTGATCCCTTCGCCTGCCGATTACGCCGCTCGTTCTTGTCCCGATGTCTGAAAGTGGTTAGGACGGCCGAAAGGTCTACCATGAGTGGCCCTGGGCCCCACCGTACTATTTTAACCACTTTTGTTCATCCAGGCATGTAACTAAGAGCGTAATTCACCGAGGTAGTTACAGTACCCCCTCCCTGGTTCCTGAACAATAATCATGATTGACTGTGGTTGTGAACTGCCATTCATATTAGCTAGGGTTGTGTGATAATGAACTGATGAACTGCATATTCGTAGTAGCTAGTTTTGTCCGTCGATGAACTTCCTACTCAGATTATGAATTCTACCTTTAGTTGTGTGATAGAAGGGTAATATCACCCATTGGAGAGATGAGGTGACCACATTTCAGGCCTAGGGCCAACCAAACACACACATTTGCTTCACGTTTGAGCTCTGGGCTTGCAAGCAGGCTACCAAACGAGATGCACAAAATGCCCACAAATGAACTACAAACTACCAAACGATGTGCAATTCATGGCCCAAGGTTTGTATGAGGCTGGCAGCGCCAGCCACAACACTGTCGGGCTAGGCCAAAAATGGATGCAGGCTACCAAACATGCCATTAAACTCTTCTCGTGTCGTCGCCACCGCCCGCCGCAAAATCCAAGGCTGGACCATCCTATTGAAGTTGTGATCCAAATTCATTAAGTTAACTTGTGACTAGTGGATCAAGGTCCATCACCGGTTGAGATAAATCGCATCTAATAATCCCTGCGTTGTGTAGACATTCCCTATACAGTGAAATTTCGCTAGCTAACATCCGTGGTTTCTCTCTCTCTTTATTGAAGAGGTTTTACACGTTAAATCTTGTGTCCCTGGCGTGATTTTTTTCCATTTTTCGTTATTTTCTTCACGGTATGGATCGTTGAAGACCTAGATTTCCATCATTATATATACCTTGTGTAAGCCACAAGTTAGGATAAGTCGTATCTGATAATCCCCGGTGTTTTATATACACTCGCATATAGTGAAGTTTCACTGGCTAGCACCCGTGGTTTTTTCTCTCTTTGTTGGAGAGGTTTCCACGTTAAATCTTGTGTCCTCCGTAGTGATTTTTTGTTCTTCATTATTTGATTGTTTCGTTTATAACAAGTGGTATCGGAGTCAGATTTAAATATAGGGTTTGCGACATATATTTATTGAAGTTTGATATATCATGGCTGGACTACACCATAAGGTTCTCTCTTTGGCAAGTGAAGATTCGGGAGATTCACACCCAAACTTCTGATTTGGATGAAGCGGTGGATGGATTCTGCAAAAAATATGCAAAGGAGTGATCTTACGAAGAAAAGCGGAAAAACCGTAAGATTTTGTCTCTAATTCTCTTCATCTATCCAATAATATTTTGCAGGAAGTGCTGGCAGAGAAATCTGTAGCAACCATGTAGTTGAAACTAGAATCGATTAGCATGTATAAATATCTAACCACTAAGATGCATGTGATGATGAAGTTGGTCTTGCATAAGCTGCAATAAGGTGGGTAGATAATGAATCATCTATCTATTTTTAGAGAGTTCGTTTCTGACTTGCAGTTTATGGAGGTAAATATGATGATGAACATTTAGCCTTTTTAGCCTTATGATTGCTACCTAGTTCATATGCAAATTTCCGAGATACAATTTTACTGAGCCATGATGAACTAACCCTTGTCTAAATACAAGAGATCCTCAAACAGAGGAAAAAGATGAAAACTATGGTACATGAACATGGGTCGGCATCCAAGACCAAAGCTCTGCAGGTTCATGGCAGGACCGGGCAGAGAAATAACAACTACATCGATAGAGATAAGAGAAAGAACGACAAAGGTCGTTCAAAGTCTAAAAAAGGACAAGTTCTGTAGGTATTGTAAGAAAAATAATAATTTTATTAATGATTGTTGGAAGCTGCATAATAAGTAGAAAAGGAAAGATACTTACTAACCGAAATATAAATCTGTTGGTACTGGTAAGGCTTTTGTTGTTTCTGGTTAGAGTTCTGATGGTGAATTTCTAGCCATTTTTGCTATTTGTGCTTCTTGTGATGATGGATAGATACTTGATACTACATATTCGTTTCATATTTGTTGTAACAAAGAATGGTTTAGTTCATATGAGTCTGTGTTGACTGGATATTTTTTATGTGTGGGGAATGACAACTATTGTCATATTGTTGGCATTGGATATGTTAAGACCAGGACACATGATGGCAAGACACGTACGTTAACTGAGGTAAAACACATACCAAGGATGGCAAGAAATTTGACCTCACTAAGTACCCTTGATGTTGATAGGTACAACTACGCTGATGGGCGTGTTGGAATTCTTGCTTAATTGGCCCAGCTCATATTCTATTTTAATAATTCCTAAAATTTCTAGAGGCCCATGTGACCCATTCATGCATGGGAAGAGGTGGGACAAATGTTTAGTCCCACATTGCTAGTTGAAGGAAGATTTTACCACCTTATAAGGGGGGGTTCTTCCACCACTTGGTAAAAGGATGAGAAGGAGAGAGACATACACACGTGCTCCTCCTCCTCCTCCGCCTGCCTCGCAACGACGCGCGCGCCGCGGGTTGTGGAATGCCTCGAGTCGAGAGCTTCCCTTTCTTTTTGTCAAACGTTACTTTTGAGAATTAATTCGGATGTTACCTCTGAGGTTTAATTCGAACTTAATGGAGGTTGTTTCCTCTCTAGATGCTGCCTGTTCGCCAATGCCTATAAGACTGAGATGTCGCTCCTCTCGTGTTACAAGCTTCACATCTAGTTCCATAGCATCGCGCTGACGCTCTGATGTCTACGCACTTCTATTCTTGTAGACGGTTGTTGGGCCTCCAAGTGCAGAGGTTTGTAGAACAACAACAAGTTTCCTTAAGTGGATCACCCAAGGTTTATCGAACTCTGGGAGGAAGTGGTCAAAGGTATCCCCTCTCAAGCAACCCTGCAATCAAGATACAAGAAGTCTCTTATGTCCCCAACACACCCAATACACTTGTCAGGTGTATAGGTGCACTAGTTCGGCGAAGAGATAGTGGAATACAAGTGGTATGGATATAAGATAACGGTGCCAGAAAATAGCTTTGATGGCGTGTGGTTGACGTGGGAAGATACTAAAGACAATCTGAAATAAAGATGGAAGCAACCAACATGTAACAGATCTAGTTGCAAATGGTGTTTCAATGCTTAGAAACAAGGCCTAGGGATCATACTTTCACTAGTGAACACTCTCATATAAATATCTTCTCTTTATGATACTACTCTAAACTACCCTCCGGTTGGACACTCTAATCCATGGTAGGGCTATAACAACACACCTCAAAGTCCGCTTTTCCCATCTAGATAAACCCACACTGTCACCTTGAGCACTAGATGGTTCCAACAAACACCACAATTTTATAGAGACATCCAACTCCAAATATAACTCATAACCAGTAATTGTAATCTCTAGACTAAGTGCCACCATGGTGTGCACGCTGTCACTTTCACACACATGGGAGAGCAGAGATCTATTAAAGCACTTGAGTAGCAAGGTAGATCTACTTGATTACAAAGCTCATGATCACAATAAGATCATGCATAGAGAGAGATATAAACACATAGATACCGGTAGAACCCTTAGGCTCAAGAGAGAACTACTCCCTTATCATCATGGGAATTAGCAATGGTGATGGAGATGGTGGTGGAGATCGATGTAGATGGCTCCGGGGGCACTTCCCCGCCGCCGGTATCACAGGGGAGCACCGTCCCTTAGACCCCTTCCTTCATGGCTTATTGGGAGCCCTCTCCCATGGAGATGGGATCTATCGGAGAGGTAAAAACGTGGCTTTGGTGGCTGAAAATTCGTGGGTGGAAGTGTCTCCCACGAATTAGGTTTTCTCCCTTTATATAGCTTCTCGGATTCCCATCACCCCATCTTGGGCTGCAGTAAATAGGGCCTATCGGGCTTGTACGAACTCGAAATCAGCTAAATTTTATGTCCAGGACGTTTGCTGCGAAATGTGCAACAACTTTGCAGTTGAAGAGTTTTCCATTTGACACCGTTTTCAACCCGAAACATGACCATCTTCAAAAAGAGTTCTGAGACAGATTTCTGGAAAATCCTAATTTGACTCCAACAAGGTTTCCATTTGTATTCTTGGTAATTCCTACACATAAAAGTGTAAAACAAAAACATTGTGCACTTTTGCAACTATTAGTAGGTTAGTCCAAATAAATCATAAACTTTATATAAAAAGGAGTATCAAAAGCATATTATTAGCATAAAACCATCAAAAATTATAGATAAGTTATGGACATATCTACATCCCAAGCTTAGTTCCTGCTCGTCCTCGAGTAGGTAAACGATAAAAACAATATAATTTTTGAGGTGACACGTAGCCAACACAATCTTGATCATCATTATTGTAAAAACATTGATAGCTGGGATCAAGGTACTCTAAACATGAACATGAAAGATAGAGTTCTAATAATAAGACATAGCAACTATGTTGTAACATGAAAGGATACAAACAAAGATCATGAATAACAATGCATTGAAAGACGTTTGTTTGTTTCACATATAGAAAACATAGCATAGTGGCATTCATCTTGTCCCTCACGGAGTAGCAAAACATAAATGCATAAGACACCTTCAAAGTTCGTAAGTGTGACTAGATACAAATAATTTAAGGACAAGCAATATCACAGTCATGAATCAATCAATAAGTTTTGGGACAATGCACATAGAACTAAGAATGACAACTATGCTCTCTTAATTGGTGCCTAAGGATAGAAGATGGAGACTCAACATAAAAGTAAAAGAAAGGCCTTCATAGAAGGAAGCAGGGATTCAAGTCACATAAAGAGCTTCCAAAAATTATGGTACTTATTAGCTTTCATCTCTCATTGCCCCTATCATAAGCATCTCGAAGTGATTAAGGTTAAAGTGAACAAACTATGGAGTATATGCTTGACAAAGTATAAGTTAGCAATCTCATGTCCCTTGAATACGAGGGTCGCTCCTCATGCTACTCAAGTTTAGTTACCGATAAGTTCTTGTCATAGTAAGTACATGTGTATCATAGAGAACCGCCAACGGGGTACCCCTTGCCCGATGATACAGAAGAATCCCCATATCAAAATGGCAAGGCAAGCAGACAATAAGCATCTCAGCAATCTTCTTATTTACCATGGGAAAATGGTGCTTTTTCTCTCTTTTCTCATTTCTCATCTTTTTTTCTTTTTTTTCTCAATCTCTATGTCTTTTTTATAAGAAGAATGCTTCATAGATTGCTCATTATGGTTACGCTGTAGGTTTCCACCATGATTAGGCATGAATTAGACAAGCCGCCCAGGCGTTTCTCTAACACACATACAGAACTCCATGGACTTACAGGCTCCCCTTTCATTTCACACCAACGACATCCATAAACAAAAGAGCATGATATCAACTGGGTACAATATACAAGTGCAATGTTGAAAGCGTTCCCCATGACAACATGGTTCTGCTAATCCCCAACGTATAAGTGCAAGCATATACAACATAGATGACACAATGGTTCAAGTTTATTAGGGGCAAGAAAAGTAAAGTGTGCCATCAAGTTCGTGAGAGCTTTAATCACTAATTTTCACATAACAAGTTTAATTCGGAAGGTAGATAAAAACATGAATATACTTGGAATAGCAAATGCTAATAGGTAGGTATGGTGGACTCTTTGGAATAACTTGGTTTTATTTGGAGTTGGGTGCATGAGTGGAACTCATACTTGGTATGGAGGCTAGCAAAAGACTAGGAGCGACCGACTAAGAGAGCAATAATGGCCATAATCATGCAAAGCAACAAAACATCATTAATCAAAGCATAAAGTGATATTACAAGTCGAAAACTAAAGGATCATAAAGGCTATGGTGACTTGGGATAGTCATAACATAGTGTGAGCATGCGCCAAGTCAACCCAAATAAAGCATCAAAGGAGAATGCCACAATACTATGCTTTAATATGCTAAAACAACACATGATTCTTTCAAGGCACATTAAGCAATATCAATTGTTTATAACATATCATGCTACAGCAAAAATCACTAAGCATAAAGCCAAAACAGTATCAAGCATGACATGATAAAGTCTAAGTCACAGTAAAAAAACAAGCTCCTTTTTACCACTTAAGCATGAACTTTCCACTCTCTTCCAACACCAATCGACTTATTTGAAACAACTCACAAAGATAATAATAAATAAAGATCAGTGAGCTTGTCTCCTGAATCCACAAAGAAGAACTAAAAAGTTCTAAGCTTAAAGCACAAGAAAACTAAGGCTAAGCACAGTGCTAGCAAAAGAGAACACTCACAAGACAATAAGAATGAAAACTAGAGTATTCTAGGCAATGAATAACGGGGTGTCTCTCTCTCTCCAAAAGAAGTGTGTTGGGATCCAACCAACTTATTTAAGCAAAATAAAACTAAAAACAAAAACAAAGATGCTCCAAGAACAACATAACAATGCATGAAACAATAAAAACGAAGTGTCTAAAAAGACGTGAGCTTTTTATTGATGAAGAAGGGGATGCCTTGGGCATCCCCAAGCTTTGACGCTTGTACCTCTTGAATATTTCTTGGGGTGAAACGGGATGGAATCCCAAGCTTGAGTTTTTTTCCATTCTTCATCTCATTACATCATTCTTTCCCTACACCTGAAAATTTCCTTCAGACAAAACTTCACACAATCTTCATTAGCAACATTAGTGCATTCAAAAGATAATAAACCTTTGGGTTTAGTTTTAAAACAGCAAAACTTTCATTAAAAACACAAGGTACTGTAGAAATTCCCTCAAAAATCTCAATTCACCAAAAAGAACCCAAAAAGAAATCGATAAAGAGGCAAATGCAAATAATGGCAAAAATCTGTCAAAACAGACAAACAGGTGAAAATCGATTTTTTCGAAGACCTTCTGTTGATCAAATCAAAAAGTGTTGAACTAACGGCAGTTAGCTAACAACCTGGAGGATTTATTCAGAAAATTACAGCTCAATCCGACATATAGAGGTTTTTCACGAATTTTTACAGTGAAGCACAAAAATCTGTTTCGGGACAACACTTCCCCAAATCTTACTTCCCTCTCATTAGAGGTTATTCTTGGCACAAAAATCAAATAAAAAAGGATAAGGAGGTGTTATTATAGAAGTAATAACTTCCAAGACTCAATAAAACTATTGGTTTATCTCCTAGGAAGTACTTTTTTTAACGCCTTTAAGTTAGGCATGATAGTTTGAGAAGATGCTCACATAAGAAATATGAATTGAAATAAAAGAGAGCATCAAGAGGCAAATATAAAACACATTTAAGTCTAACCCACTTCCTATGCATAGGAATCTTGTAAACAAACAAGTCATGGAAGCACAAAACAACAAGCATAGTAAAGCACAACAAGTGCAACTTCAAGACTTTCAACATAAAGAGGGGAAACTTAATATTGTTAAGATGCATAAAACCATGTTTCCCTCTCTCATAATAACTTTTAGTAGCATCATGAATAAAATTAACAATATAACTATCACATAAAACATTCTTATCATGAGCCACATGCATAAAAGAATTAATACTCTCCACATAAAAATAGTCATTCTTATTAATTGTAGTGGGAGCAAAATCAACAAAATAGCTATCATTATTATTCTCATCACCATAATCATCAAATATAGGAGGCATATTGTAGTCATAATTAATTTCCTCCTCAATAGTAGGTGGACTGAAAATATCATATTCATCATTGTAATTGTCATAAATTGGAGGCATAGTATCATCAAAGTAAATTTTCTCCTCCGTGCTTGGGGGACTAAAAAGATCATTCTCATCAAAACAACTTCCCCAAGCTTAGACTTTTCCATAGCATTAGCAATAATGGTGTCCAAAGAATTCATACTAACAACATTTCTATTAGCATGCAAATAAAGTTCCATAGGTTTTTTAATTTTTTCTTCAAACACTTCATGTCCTAACTCAAGATAAATACTATAAAGCTCTCTAATTTTGTTGTTTTTTCCATTAAGCCTAACTAGTGAAAACAAGAAACAAAAAGACAAAATTACAAAATCTAAAGGAAGTAACTTTGAGCACTCACACCGGAGGATGTGAGTACCTTTTACCTTACCTCCCCTGCAACGACGCTAGAAAATAGCTTGATGTCTACGCACTTCTATTCTTGTAGACAGTTGTTGGGCCTCCAAGTGCAGAGGTTTGTAGAACAGTAGCAAGTTTCCCTTAAGTGGATCACCCAAGGTTTATCGAACTCAGGGACGAAGTGGTCAAAGGTATCCCTCTCAAGCAACCCTGCAATCAAGATACAAGAAGTCTCTTGTGTGCCCAACACACCTAATACACTTGTCAGGTGTATAGGTGCACTAGTTCAGCGAAGAGATAGTGAAATACAAGTGGTATGGATATAAGACAACGGTGCCAGAAAATAGCTTTGATGGCATGTGGTTGACGTGGGAAGATACTAAAGGCAAACTAAAATAAAGATGGAAGCAAGCAAACATGTAACAGATCTAGTTGCAAATGGTGTTTCAATGCTTAGAAACAAGGCCTAGGGATCATACTTTCACTAGTGAACACTCTCATATAAATATCTTCTCTTTATGATACTACTCTGAACTACCCTTCGGTTGGACACTCTAATCCATGGTAGGGCTATAACAACACACCTCAAAGTCCGCTTTTCCCATCTAGATAAACCCACACTGTCACCTTGAGCACTAGATGATTCCAACAAACACCACAATTTTATAGAGACATCCAACTCCAAATATAACTCATAACCAGTAATTGTAATCTCTAGACTAAGTGCCACCATGGTGTGCACGCTGTCACTTTCACACACATGGGAGAGCAGAGATCTATTAAAGCACTTGAGTAGCAAGGTAGATCTACTTGATTACAAAGATCATGATCACAATAAGATCATGCATAGAGAGAGATATAAACACATAGCTACCGGTAGAACCCTTAGGCTCGAGAGAGAACTACTCCCTTATCATCATGGGAATTAGCAACTGTGATGGAGATGGTGGTGGAGATCAATGTAGATGGCTCCGGGGGCACTTCCCCGCCACCGGTATCACAGGGGAGCACCGTCCCTTAGCCCCCTTCCTTCATGGCTTATTGGGAGCCCTCTCCCATGAAGATGGGATCTATCGGAGAGGTAAAAACGTGGCTTTGGTGGCTGAAAATTCGTGGGTGGAGGTGTCTCCCACGAATTAGGTTTTCTCCCTTTATATAGCTTCTCGGATTCCCGTCACCGCATCTTGGACTGCAGTAAATCGGGCCTATCGGGCCTGTCCGGACTCGGAATCAGCTAAATTTTATGTCCAGGACGTTTAGCGAAATGTGCAACAACTTTGTAGTTGAAGAGTTTTCCGTTTGACGCTGTCTTCGACCTGAAATATGACCATCTTCAAAAAGAGTTCTGCGACAGATTTCTAGAAAATCCTAATTTGACTCCAACAAGGTTTCCATTTGTATTATTGGTAATTCCTACACATCAAAGTGTAAAATTAGAACATTATGCACTTTTTCAATTATTAGTAGGTTAGTCCAAATAAATCATAAACTTTATATAAAAAGTAGTATCAAAAGCATATTATTAGCATAAAACCATCAAAAATTATAGATACGTCATGGACGTATCATGCTCCATTCTTCCCCATCCCGTCTTGCAATGTGCATCTTTAGCCGGGACAGTAGGCCTCCGAGACCCCGCTGCTTCGAGTCTTGTACGGGAGAAGGGTGATAAGGTTTTTGGGGAGCTTTATCGGTGCGACTACTGGCTTCATCACAGACTCCTTCACGGACATCGACTGTGCCAACGACGACTTCCCGAGCGAGGACTTCTTCCCCGACATCAACAATCTCTTCCTCGATAACATGGCTGACGATGGTGCCAACACCGACACTGGCGGTTCCTCTAGCGGTCCTTCTGCTATGATGTACATCCTCTTACTTAATCTTGTTTATCTTCGTCAGACAGTATGTCGTTCCCTTTGGATTGCTATAGATCTTGTTCTGATATTATCTCAAGTTGTATGCTTTGCAATTCTCTTTGATATATGTCTTATTTTATATCTGCTAAATCATATGATTAGTTTAACTTCTATTATTCTATTCATGTTTTATTTAGAATTTACATTGGGTAAATTGCTCTTAAACTCAACAGGGCATAGACTTCTAAAGGTATCAAAATGTTCTCTCATTCACATGGTTGGTGGTATGAATTATGCAAAATTATATATTTTTAGAGGTAGCACTTTTCCTGATATTGCTGTTGTTGTTACTTCTAATTATTCTGGTAAAACTAATCTATGCCATATGCGCCTAGGGGATGTGAGTGCATGGTTGATGGTTGCAACTTGAGTAAATTTGAATTATGTGAACATTTTATTTTAGGTAAGCATAAAAGAGTAAAATCCAATAATTGTGTTTATACCACCAAAGGCATATTAGATTATGTGCATGTTGATGTATGAGACCTTTGAAGGAGATATTCCCTAGAGGCAAATAATAAGTAGGTTTTTATTGTCATATCTCAATTAGTTCATAATAGTTTCTGATGGGGATATGCCAAAGGGGGTATGCCCAGCAGAACGTTCCGAGTGGGCCGAAAGGCCTACGAGTGCGTCTGAAAGACAGCGACTGAACTATGAAGAAAGGGAAGGCCCATCGACTGGCGACTGGAAGCCTAGAAGCGTAGCAGAAGCCCAGTCGGATTAGGTCAAAAGTCTCCGGATCCTTATCTTGTTCGGGGACAGCTTGTAAACCCTAGCGAGGTGCTTCATATATAAACCTCCCTAGGGTATCCTGGAACCTTAGGTTCCATCATACACCCCCTCAAGCGACTCGCTGCCTAGCCGCCGAGCTCACCACCCCTGTAACTCGCTCTCTCATAATCTAATCTAGCAGGAGTAGGTCTTTACCCTCCCGAGGGCCAAACCTGGGTAAACCCATGCGCATCCGCCCCCATCTCGCACCGCAGATGGCCGCCAACTCTTCCTCACAAAACACTCAATCGCTGCCAGTGGCAGCGACTGCCGTGGCCATTTCCATGATAGTGGCGCCCACCGTGGGGCATAGCGGGACTGGCCTGAGTTCTGCGGCGAGACTCTACTCGCTGATCGATCGGCCGATCGCCACCGGTCGCATGATCGCCATCGGCGGGATCTTACAGATCCTGCCCAACAGTTACATCCCAACGTCACGCCTAGTCACCCACGCCGCGGTGATGCCGGTCGGCTCCATCAACCTCTTTGTCGGCTTCACCGGTGCGATCGACCTAGCCGTGACAGTGATCATCGGCGGATCGCCACCACACCGCGACCTGCTTTCGGAGGAGCAGGTCCGCTCCATCAGGAGCCTCGTCACCAAGTACGACTCAGCCGCCAGCGACGCGGTCAAGACTAACGCCGCCACCAACGACGATGCCCTGAACGACGACGTCAACTCCGCGACCCCTGCATCGGTCGGCGAATCCATCACCGCCGCATCACGGGAGAACTCCATCACGCGAGTCTCCAACCCCAAGGATTTTGAGGACACCTCCATCCTGGGGATCTTCGACTCCGATTCCGGCTCGGAATCCCCCGAGGATTTTCGTGCCAGATCCAATCGCTTTAACGCGATTTACATGGCGGGTAGCACGGCCGCCCCGCCAGATCCGTTCTCCACGCTGATCCTGCCGACCGCGATGGCCACGGAGGTGGAGCAAGCCCGCCTGCGGCTCGCGGAGGCGCAACGCAACGAACTCGCCGAGCGCGAGAAATACCGCCTCGAGCGAGAGACGGCGCGGGAGCTGTCACTCTACCACCAGCGCCGCATCATGACCCGCCTGAACCCCAACGTTCAGGGCCGTGTCCTGAATTTCAACGACGAGGGCGACCCCACGCGCGCCGCCGAGTGTGAATACTGCGAGAACGCGCCGCCAGGGGGGAGAAACCCCGCAAGACCACCACTTGGAGCGCCGGCGACTAGGGCTCCTCCACCACCAATGGGCCGCGCGCCCCCACCGGACCAACCGCGGATCATCATCTCGCCTCAAGCCCGTGACGCCAACGGGCTACCACTATACTCCACCCCGATGGACAATGTCGTCGCGTCTGATGTCGCGATCGCCAACCTCGATGTCCAAGGCGATGGCGCGCTACAGATCTAGTATGCCAAGGCCCTACTCGTCAGGGCCGTCGAGCAACAAGCCGCGGGAGTCGACCCGTGGGGGCGAATGTACACCTGCTCTTCAGCAAGCAGGGCGACATCAAGCGGCCACCCCACCGTGGCAAACGCATTAGTTTGCCCACCACCCCAGCCCCTGGAAAACCAACCATGGGCCGCCAATCCAGCGCTGTCAACCAACAAGCCGCGACCGGCGAACAACACGGTCGCTGCCAACGGGCAGCCCCTCGACGCCCGAACGAACATCATCAACAATCAGACGTGGCGGTCGCGCCAGCGCTGCGACCTGCGTCACACCCTTACCAACCGCGGTGAACCGGAGCCAAGAGGCTCGCTCAGCCGAGTCGGGCCGCAATGTTTTGGACCAATGATTCGTAGGGAAAAATACCCCGCCAACTTCAAGGCCCCTAAGGAGATCAAGAAGTACGACCCAATGTACGACCCCGCTGTCTGGTTGGACACATACCTCATGGCAATGGGGATCGCAGGCCACACCGACCTGCTCGCCGCTCGCTACCTCCCCCTGATGATGGAGGGTGCGACCCGGCAATGGATCAACACGCTCCCTCCCGACATCATTGATTCCTGGGAAGAAATGTGGGACGCCTTCGTCAGGCACTTCGAGGGCTCCTACACCCGCGCCACCACCATAGAAGACCTGGAGCGATGCATCCAAGGACAACGCGAGTCGACCCGCTGGTGGATCCAAAGGTGGCAAGAACTGTGGATAAACACCTCCGGCATCCACCCAGACACGGCGATACACTGCTTCAAGAACGTGTGCCGGTACGAACCCCTGGTCGCCAAGATCAAGAGGGTCTACCGGACGCTCGATAACATCCCCGACCTCCTCGAGATCGCCAAGCACTACGCGGAGGAGGACCCTAACCAAGACTCCGACGACGAGTCGGGAGGAAGACGTCGCACTAGCATCCATGACAGTGGGTGCTTACGCGACATGCGCTACAACAATACCCGCATCACCGGCAAGCGCCGCACAGATGGGCGAGTCGATTTCGTCGCCAATGCCGGCTATGGCCAGCGCGACTCCAAGAACTATCGCTGCGACGGAGGAAACTACCACGACAGTGGGAACTACCGCGCCAACAACGCGACGAGGCCGAAATTCGACCCCGCCGCCCTGCTCAATCAGCCCTGGATCTACCATAGCAGGGAGGGAAAACCCGCTACCCACACCACCGCCGATTGCCACTCTCTCAAAGAGATTGAGAAGGCGAGACGTGCAAGGGAGGACCCCAACAACAACCCACCTCGGGACAACGGGAACGGCGGCGGCTTCAGAACCGATGTCGGGTCACTACATACCTTCACCGGACTCGGCACCAAGCGTGAGAAGAAGGTGCTCGCCCGTGCGGTCGCCGTCAATGCGGTGACGCAAGTCGACATCCCTCGCTTCCTAAACTGGTCCGAGCAGAGCATCACCTGCAGTCGCTAGGACCACGCGCCAAGAATCGAGTACCCAGGGCGAGTCACCCTGGTAGTCAGGCCCAAGCTGGCCGACTACTGGCTGCCCAAGACGCTGATGGGCGGCGGGAGCTCCATCAACATCTTGTACCTCGACACGTTCAAAAGACTCCAGCTCCCAGAAACAGCCATCGAGCCAACATTGACGACATTCCACAGTATCGTCCCTGGTCAGAAGGCATACTCGATCGGGAAAGTGACGCTGCCAGTCACCTTCGGCACTCCAGCAAACTACCGCACGGAGAGGATCGTCTTCGAGCTGGTGAACTTCCGCAACCCTTACCACTGCGTCCTAGGCCGCCAGGCATTCGCAAAGTTCATGGCGACCCCACACTATGCCTACAACATGATGAAGCTCCCCGGGCCAAGCGGCATCATAAACGTCCACGGCGACCCCGACATGGCCGTGGAATGCGAGGAAAAAGGCACCGAGCTCGCCGACGCCATCATCGCCGTGGAGACCGACCACGCGGAGGAGCTCGCGAAATACACAGGCAACATCAACAAGGACGACCCCACCATCCTGAAGAAACCAATCGCCGCGAACTCCACGTTCGAGGCGACCGCGCACACCCGCACCGTCGAGCTCGTCCCAGGTGACTCCAGCCAGACGGTCACCATCGGGGCGCACATGAGCCCCGCATAGGAAAGTGCGCTCATCGGGTTCCTCCGTGAGAACCGTGACATCTTCGCATGGAAGCCATCTGTAATGCTAGGTGTCCCGAGGGAACTCGCTGAGCACAAACTCAATGCCGACCCCAAAGTGCGACCTGTAAAGAAGTCACTACGGCCCTTCAATGAAGAGCGCTGCCGAGCAATCGCCGAGGAAGTCTAGCGCCTGCTAGCCACAGGCTTCATCCGGCCAATCAAATACTCCAAGTGGCTGGCAAACCCAGTCCTGGTTCTCAAAAAGAACAACACATGGAGAATGTGCATCGATTACACCAACCTCAACAACGCCTGCCCAAAGGAGGAGTTCGTCCTACCGCGCATCGATCAGATCATCGACTCGACCGCGGGATCGGAGTCGCTATGTTTTCTCGATGCTTACTCTGGCTATAACCAGATCAAGATTGCGGTCGAAGACGAGGAGAAGACGGTGTTCATCACACCATTCGGCGCATTCTGCTACACGGCCATGACGTTTGGCCTCAAGAACGTAGGCGCCACATACCAGAGGTGCATGCAGGATCTCTACTGAGCCAAATTGGCCGCAACATTCACGTCTACATCGACGATGTGGTGGTAAAATCCACCCGCCAGGACGACCTGCTCGCCGACCTAGCTGAAACCTTCACAAACTTGCGGAGGTACAACATCAAGTTGAATCCTGGAAAATGCACCTTCGGCGTACCCACCGGACAGTTCTGGGATACGTAGTCTCCAAGCGAGGCATTGAAGCCAACCCCACCAAGATCGACACCATCGCGCGACTCAGGAAACCCGAGTGCCTGCGCGACGTCCAAAAGTTGGTAGGGCGAGTCGCGGCCCTCAGTCGCTTCATCCCCCGACTAGGCGAGAAGGCAATGCCTCTCTACCGCCTGATGCGCAAGAACCCAACGTTTGAATGGGACACGGAGGCCGACGACGCACTCAAAGTGCTCAAAGAAGTGCTACTCGCGGCACCACTACTCGCCGCGCCACTCGACAAAGAGCCAATGCTCGTTTACGTCGCGGCTTCTAATCGAGTCGTCAGCGCCGTGATGGTCATCGAATGACCGGAAGAGGGCAAGGAGCGCCCCATACAGCGCCCCGTATACTACATCACAGAAGTCCTAACGGACTCACGATAGCGCTACCCGCTATACCAAAAACTGGTGTACGCGGTATTCCGAGCACAGCGGCGGCTCCCACACTACTTCCAGGAGCACCCAATCACGGTGGTCTCCCCCGCGCCCCTACAGGACATCATACGCAATCATGAGGCAACCGGGCGAGTCGCCAAGTGGGCTGTCGAGATCGGCATCCACAACATCAAGTACGAGCCCCGAAAAGCGATCAAGGCACAAGCCCTAGCTGATTTCCTTGCAGACTGGGAAGAAGCACAGCAGCCAGAGAAGCTCTCATAGCTCCACTACTGGTCGCTCCACTTCGACGGCTCCAAGAACACCGACGGCGCGGGGGCTGGGGTCATACTGACCTCCCCCAAAGTTGACAAGCTCCGCTAGATGCTCCACCTCAACTTCAAGCCCTGCACCAACAACATGGCGGAATACGAGGCCCTCCTTCATGGCATGAGAGCTGCCAAGGAGATGAACATAAACTGCCTACGATGCTATGGCGACTCCGACCTAGTCGCCGGCCAAGTCGCCGAGACGTGCGACGCTGTCTCCCCAACAATGATCGCGTACCGCCAAACCGTTGACCAGTTGGGAGGACACTTTGATGGCTATTCTGTCGAGTGGATCGACAGGCGTAAAAACAAGGAGGCAGACGCCCTTTCCTGCATCGGATCGACCCGACAGGCGCCACCAGTAGGCGTCTTCCTCGACATCATCCACAAACCCTCAGTCAGCCCACCGAAAGAGATCGACATTGGGATCCCACTGCAACCAGAACCGGCCTTAGTCGCCATGATTGTGGAACCTAGCGACTGGACAGCGCCATACGTCACCTTCCTGGAACACAAACTCCTACCGAGCAACGAGACAGAGGCGCGAATGATCGTGTGCCGCTGCAAATCCTTCGTCATCATTAACGGCGAGCTCCACAAGCGCAGCGTGACCGGCATGTTCCAGCGCTGTGTACAGCCAGAAGAAGGCCGCAAGATCCTCCAGGACATTCACGCCGGCGACTACGGCCATAACGCCGGCGCCAAGTCGCTAGTCGCCAAGGCCATGTGGCACGGTTTCTACTGGCTCACCGCACACGCCGATGCCACCAACATCGTCCAACGATGCGTTGGGTGCCAGAAGTATGCCAACCAGACGCACCTCCCTGGCTCGACACTCAAGACAATCCCCATCACGTGGCCATTCGCCGTATGGGGCATGGACATGGTAGGCCCATTCAAGAAGGCCCCGTCTGGGTTCACTCACCTCCTGGTCGCAGTCGACAAGTTCACCAAATGGGTCGAGGCCAATCCGATCAAAAAGTGCAAAGGTAAGACTGCCACCAAGTTCCTACGTGAACTCATCTACCGGTACAGCTACCCGCACAACATCATAACAAACAACGGCACCAACTTCGCCAAGGGGGCCATGGCGGAATTCTGTGAAGAACACGGCATCCGACTCGACCTCGCATCAGTCGCCCACCCGGAATCAAATGGCCAAGAAGAGCGCGCCAACTAGAGCGTCCTCCACGGGATCAAGCCGCGACTACAGGTGCCCCTCGAGCGCACCCCAGGACGCTGGGTCGACGAGCTCCCCTCTGTGATATGGGGGATTCGCACCTCCGTCAACCGATCAACCGGGTTCACGCCTTTCTTCATGGTGTATGGCGCCGAGGCCGTAATGCCAACAGACCTGGAGCACGACTCACCTCGAGTCGCCAACTACGTCGAGGCGGCCAACGAGATCGCCCGCCAAGACAGCATCGATCAACTCGACGAGGCACGCGACCTGGCTCGCTCCTGCACCACCATATACCAGCAAGGACTCTGCCGCTATCACAGCCACCGAGTGCGAACTCGCACCTTCCAGGAAGGCGACCTGGTCCTACGACTGGCCCAAGACAAGAAGGGCATGCACAAGCTCTCTCCCCATGGGAGGGGCCATTCGCCATAGGCCGAGTCCTTGGCAACGACGCCTACTACCTCATCGACATACGGGGTGATGGCCAATTGGAGGTCGGGAGGCCATGGAATGTAAACCTCCTCAGAAAGTTCTATACTTAGAACCTCACACTGTACTCCATCGGAATATATAATGAAATTCATTCGGATCGCACAAATTGTGCCCACTTGCCATATTCTTGTGCCACTCGCACTCGTACATGCTAGCAATACGCTATTTACGGAAGTCAACCTCTGGTCGAGCGACCGGCACGACAAAGTAGTGCGGCACAAGGGCACCGGAAATATTCGGGCCTTGGGTCGTCCACAAAAAACGCCAACCCAGAGCCGCCATTGGAGTCGCCTAGCCCGACTGGCCCGCCGGGCCAAGACATCCGATACACGCTTCCCACAGCGCTCTGTCCCTCCCACCCTCGCGCAAAGTGACTCGAACGGTTAAGTACCACGCACGGGGACTCCGCAAAATGGGAACCCCCACGCGGCTCGGGAACACACCAAGTAAGAGAGCTGCCTAGGGCTCGCCAAGCGACTGGCTCTCCGGGCCAGGGGAGGAGACGCGTTACAAACAACGCATTCACAACCTGCAACAGGATCATGACCAATACGGTCGGGCACCATGCTCGGGGACGCGCTCATAAGTCAGCCTTACTCGCGCTCGGGGACTCGCCACTCAGAAGACGCGAGGGATAAAAACAAATGCGTAAACAAAACAAACACACATAAGTATACAATCGAGTTATACCCCATTAAAAGGCGGATGCGCCCGGGGACTCGCTCAATCAAAACAATGCATAAGCAAAAACACAACATACATTACTCATCAAAACATGAGTCGATCGACCCCCCGTGGCATATGTTACAAAAATATCTTATAGCATTCGCCACTTGGCATTCATCACAACTTGGAAAATTACATTGTCTACTCTACATGCCCTGATGACGAAGCAGCACCACCCCCCTTGACGCGCACAAAAGGCTGCCACGGGTTCGTCGGGTACGTCGTCAGCGACTTCGACAACGATGACCGAAAGGGATGCTCCGACTTCATGTCGCGGTACTCCGGCTCGGGGTCGCCAGGCACCAACACCGTCTCCTGATATGGCAGCAGATCCCCCATCGCCAAGACACGATCGGCGTAAGGAGTGGCCTTCACGGTCAGCTTCAGCACCTCCGACATCTCCACCGTGCTGGTCGTCGACGGATAGCCACTCGTCACATCGTTAAGATCGAAGTCGTCAGGGAAATGGGCGAGACCCAAGCTCAACGCCGTGGCAGCCCTGCGTCTGAACGCCGAGTGCGTAATCCACTCCACAACGGCGGGCACCTCCTCCAGATAGCGCCACACCTCCGTCAGCCCCCTAGGGATAACCTCGGCGGGAGACATGCCCTGGAGAGCCGCTTGGACGCACAATGCCGAGGCCGTGTCTGCATTCACCACGGCAGTCACGCACTGCGAGGCATTGTAAGTCTGCACAACCGGGTCGCTTTGGCCTACCACAGCTGCAAAGTCAGGCGTCAGTGAAACTATGAAATCCCCAAAGCAGGGACTAGACGAAAGGGTCAAGCAAAGACAAAGACTCACCAAGGAGTTTGCGGCAGTTCTCCTTGACGTGCTTCTCCAAGGCAGTCTGCTCGTTGTGCAAGCCCACGATGATGGAATCCGTGGCTTTGCGTTCTTCCTCAGCCGCGGCAATGGCAGCCTTCGCTCGCTCCTCTAAAGAAATCGAGGCCTCTCTCGCCTCCTCCAAATCCTTGACCAAAGAGGCTACTCGCTCATTCGCCGCGTCCAGCTCGGCGATCGGAACATACCCCTCACGTGCCTTGGAGATCTCAGCCGGGAAAGCATCTGCATGAGAATACATCAGAATGCTATACACGACCAGCTCAAACCCAAAAGAGGAGAAAAAAGACGATGCAGACACTCACCAATAGTTTCCTGAAGCCGCCGGTTCATCTCATGCACTTCACGCAAGTCACGCTCCAAGCGCTCTCTCGCAGCCTGCCGATCAGTCGACTCCCTTTGTAATCCCTGCAAACAAAGAACTCACCTAAGCATTTGACAAAACAAAACCCAGTTCCCAGTCGCTAAAATGCAGCGACTAGGAACTCGGGGACTGGAGGAGGAAGAAAAAGAAAACCAATTCCTAGCCGCTAAAATTCAGCGACTAGGAATTCGGGGACTAGAAAGGAGCAAAACCCAGTTCCCAGCCGCTGAAATTCAGCGACTAGGAACTCGGGGACTGGAGAAGGAAGAAAAAGAAAACCAATTCCTAGCTGCTGAAATTCAGCGAATAGGAATTCAGGGACTGGACATACCTGAATAGCAGCGCCGAGCATCTTGTGAAGTTCCCCGACGTCAGTTGATGGGATCGTGAAGGAGGTGCGCCCGCGGCGGGACCCAATGTCCGCATCCACGATTTTCGGACTCTACGGAGACTGCGTGTCCGCCACACCTGGAAACCCCTTCGCCATAAAACGAGGGAACATCGTCGATGCCCTGGCGGGGGCGCTGGTTGCCGGGACCGGCGCCTCCGGCGAGGACGCGGCCAAGGTTGGCTCCGATCGCATCGCCGCAACCTCTTTGGTGACTGGCGGAGCAGCTATCTCCGTGGCGCTCCCCCTGGTCACAGTGTCGTCGACGCCCCCTTCTGCTTCTTCGCAACCTCGGCGGTCGCCACATCTTCGGAGGCCTTCCTCTTCTTGGGTAGGTCACCCTCTCCCATGTCGGCGGCCGGTGGAATCTTAGCCACCGAAGGGTGACCAATCTTTTTAGCCCTCGACCTGCACGAGCCCCTTCAATCAACACAACAACAACACAAAAGGAGCAAGGCGAACTGGGACAAGGAAGTGCTACTTACTTAGCGACCGGAAGGACGCGAAGCCCGATGCTAATATGGGCGGGCTTGTCCAACTCAAGAACCAGCTTGCGGCTGTGCCCCCTCTCGAAGACGTATGAAGCCCACGAAACCGAGGGCTTCCTTGACGATGAAGCTGCAGTCGTCGGGATCTCCGGCTCCGATGCGGCCGCCTTTGACGACTGTGGCGACTTGGACGCCATCGCCTCAGCTGCTTCTTGGCTTGGAACCCCCAATATCGTCGGTGCAATCGCCGCCAGGGGAACCTCTACCACCACCTCAGTGTCCTCGCCCTCCAGCCCCTTCGCCGAGACTGTGTCCCTTAGGGCCTTGTGCGAGACTTCGGGAGATCCTTCATTGTCGGAATCATCATCCGACTCGAACACCACCGATGACCTGGCCGGTGACGTAGGCCTTTTCACTGGCGACTTGGGCCGGCGCGGGGGCTTCGACGGCGTAGCGGTGTGCTGGGACATTTGCTTCGGCTTCTCGTTGTCTCTGCATCCGGGTCTTGCGAGCCACAGGTGCTAGGGGAGGGACCTCTTCTTCCTTCCCGTCGCTGTCGGAAGGATCCCCCTCGGAGTCTTCCTCCAGTTCCTAGGGAACCTCTTCATCAAGCGGAGGGAGCCAACCCTCCAATACCTGAAAAAGCTGAGGACCACCACGAGTCAAAAAACACCAAGCGAGAAGACTAAAATTGAGATACAGACGCAATGATTGGAAAGAGAACTTACTGTGGGGGCTTCATTCTTCACAGGAGTGTACGGGGCGACCCCGACCGCCACGCCGGTGAACTCCACGTCGGTGATCTTCTTCAGGGTGGCCTTGTAGTCCTCGGCCTCCCACGACTCCTTGCTAGTTCGAGATGGGTCATGCTTTTCGCTGTATTCGTACATCCAGTGCGGTCGAGCCGCCAGCGGAACCAGGCGCCGCCCGAGCCAGCAGTTGTAGAGGTTGATCGGAATCAACCCCTGGTCCTTCAGCTTCTGGATCTGATCCATCATTTCTGCGACGACCATCCACTGATCTTCGGGAAGCTTCTTTGGCGCCAACCGACGGGGCTCGCTCCTCTTAGCGACGAACTCGGGAAGAGACACCTCGCCGGAGGGAGTGGCTTCCTTGACGTAGAACCAGCTCTTCTTCCACTCGCCGGTGGCCTTCTTCGGCAGGAGGAGCTTGACGAAGTTGGCCTTCGGCTTCAATTGAAAGGTGAACCCACCTACGGCCAGTATCAAGCCACTGGACGCCTTGCGCCCGATGTGGCCGTGAAAAAGCTCCAGCCATAGCGGGAAATATGGCCTGCAGCCAAGATAGCATTTGTAGAAGGCGACGAAGATCGCCAGCTGCTCGATGCTATGTTAACCAAGATCTGACGGCTTGATCGCGTAATACGTGCAGAAGCGGCGGAAGAGGAGTGAGGTGGGGAACCCCAAACCCCTCTCAAGATGACTGGTGAAGCAGATGAATTCGCCGGGTCGTGGCCTCGGCTCGGTCTCAGAGGAGGGGGGAACCCGCCAATTCCCCTTGCGGAGCACCCCGGCGTCCTCGAAGGATCTAAGTTGGGCCGTGGTGCACTTGGATTTCCCCCATGAGCCCTTTGGAGGCGCCATCGAGTAAGATGTGGAATCCCGCGACGTGGGGAGAACAAGTCGGGAGGACGCATGAAGAAAGTGCAAATGAGGAAGGATGAAGAATGCGAAGAAGGATTGCGGAGCTGAAGCCATCACTCCCCTTATATGGGAAACGTCACCCACCAAAATCAGGATAGCCGTTACTCACTGTAATTGCGCCGTAGTTACCGTTGGAAATTCCAACGGATAGTTTGACCGGGTTTGACGGTCCAACTCCTTTGGTCTACTCGCCACCCGCCAGTCTTTCCTCTCGCCGAAGCGACGACTGGGTGGCGGTGATGTTCATTGAAGTGACGAGTGGAAACCTGGGGAAATCTTCCTCGGTTCTAATAGAGTCCATCGCCGACTCGACTGGATGCCCAAATTGGGCTCGCCTACTCTGAATGCCAAAAGGACGCCCGCGCCTGCATCAACGATGGCCTCGGGGACTAGTGATGGGGATATGCCAAAGGGGGTATGCCCAGCAGAACGTTCCGAGTGGGCCAAAAGACCTGCGAGTGCGTCTGAAAGACAGTGACTGAACTATGAAGAAAGGGAAGGCCCATCGACTGGCGACTGGAAGCCCAGAAGTGTAGCAGAAGCCCAGTCGGATTAGGTCAAAAGTCTCCGGATCCTTATCTTGTTTGGGGTCAGCTTGTAAACCCTAGCGAGGTGCTTCATATATAAACCTCCCTAGGGTATCCTGGAATGTTACGTTCCATCATACACCCCCTCAAGCGACTCACTGCCTAGCCGCCGAGCTCGCCACCCCTGTAACTCGCTCTCTCATAATCTAATCTAGTAGGAGTAGGTCTTTACCCTCCGGGGGGGCGAACCTGGGTAAACCCATGCGCATCCGCCCCCATCTCACACCACAGATGGCCGCCAACTCTTCCTCACGAAACACTCAATCGCTGCCAGTGGCAGCGACTGCCGTGGACATTTCCACGACAGTTTCATATTGTGATATAACTGTATCAAGAGGGAACATTGATATAGGTGTGGTATGAAACAAACAAAGTCCCTAGTAGCCTCTGCTCAACTAGTTCATTGGTCAGATAATGATCAACGTTTCCTGATCATGGTGCTAGAAAACAAAAGCAAACTGACAATAAAGTCATATCATATGAATGATGTGATGGACATCACCTAAAGATTGTGACACGATCAAGTTATAGAGTTCATTGTTGCAATAGTTAGAAACATAGTCTCCTTTTCCTTAGACCGTGAGATCATATTACTCACTGTCTTCCGAGGCTGTCTTGACTGCATCAAACGTCACTCAGTGCATGGTGATCATAAATGTGTACATTAGGTATTCCAGAGGAATAGTAGATTACATATGACTCAAGAACAGGATTTGTTCACCCACATGACGGGTAAGATACGTATGGCTTACTTGATGAGATTACATCCACAATGTTGCAACATGTGACTAGGTCACAGGGATGTAATATAACGGTAACAAGTAAAACAGAACTTGTTGGTAACAAGATTGAACAAGGTATGTGATACCAATGATCGGATCTTGGACAAGTCGTATCAGAGAAACAAAAGGAATTGGACTCAACATTTTAAGGTTCAAATGATAGTGTCATCGTGGAATGCACAGGGGTCATTGTGGGCATCTCGATCCCGCTATTGATCATTGATGGGATCATGTCTGTGCCATTCCCATAGGGAAATACACTTAAGGGTATGATGAGCTAGAGATCCTTTGTAAGTTGGAATCACTATATGAAAGAGAAAAGGACACCAAAAAGTTCCGTGAGAAAACTAGGATCGTTTTAGGAAGTTTCGAAGTCGTTCGAAGGAAATCAAAAGGGAACTGAAAGGTGTTTCAGGTCAAATCGGATTTTGTAATATGCATTTACATATTAATTAATGTAATTAATATTAAATATAATATTAAAATCTAATTTGAAGGGGTCTACTAATGGGCCAAATTCCTAGGGAAAAAGGGTCCATGAGGGAAAACTCCTAGAGGGAAGGGCTGAGGGCCAAAGGGGCCAAGCCTAGCCACCACATGGGGCCCACCAGGCCAGCCTTGGGATGTTCGCCAGGGTGGGATCCCCCTAGCCGGCTGGCCCATGGCGCCACCCCCTCTCTCCCTTGATTAGTCTCACATGGGAAACCCAAAGGGGAGGGCACACCTCCCCCTATATAAAAGGGTGCCTATGGGTGGGATTATACACACCAAGAGAAGGCCTTTGGTTGTCTTTCTCTCCTCTCTCGCTATCGCCCTTGTGACCATGGCCACATGTATGGGTTGTGTGAACAAGGCTTCACCACAGCGTACCGTTGTGCTGCGGAGATTCCAAGTCGGAGATCTACTTCCGCACTCCTGACAGGGATTAAGGAGTCGGAGGTCGTCATCGTACACCGTATGTGTATGAAACCTCAAGGGTGCCTCATACGAGGGTATCTTGGATGTCGTGAGCCGGAGCTACTGCACGATAAAGTTGGAGCAAGGGGTGACCTGGAAGGAGCTTCGTGACCTTGAGGTCGGCCACGAGTTCGACTACTTCTACCACGTTCCCCTCGGAACATTAACCGCGTACAATCTATAAGGGTATGTATTCTATACGCTTCAGTCGTGTGTTACTACATAGAAAGATCTTGGACGTTAGGGAGTTCCAACATAGATTTTTTTTTGTTTTCTGGTATGCAACCCTTCAACCTTCCCATAAGATTTATATTGGTGGTGCTAATTACATTCTTACTATATTTGATAATTACTCAAGAAAAGTGTGGACTTATTTTCTAAAACATAAATCTGATATTTTTGATGCTTTTAAGAAAATGATAGTTATGGTAGAAAAGAAAACTAAAAGGAATGTAAAATAATACATACTGACAATAGTATGGAATTCCATTATAATTTTTAAGGATTTTTGTAGTAATGATGGTATAATAAGGTATCACACATCGCCTATACTCCTTAGAAAAATGGTGTATCTAAGCACATGAACATAATCATCATCTTGAGGGCCCACTATATGATGTCCAATACTGGTATGAGAAGGTGTTTTGGGGCTAAAGTACCAACATAGTGTGGTATCTCATCAATAGGTCAACTTCTATTCTACTTGAGAAGAAAACTCCCATTGAGGTTTGGTCTAGTTCACCGGTTGATTATTCACTACTAAAAGTTTTCGGTTGCACCGCTTATGCTCACATTAGTAATGGAAAGTTTGAGTCAAGGGTTGTTAAGTGTATATTCCTTGGTTATGGTTCGGGAGTCAAAGCATATAAATTATAGAATTTTTAAACTAAAAAGGTTTAGTTGAGTAGAAATGTTGTTTTTAATGAATCTTTTATGTATAATGACAACTTGCCTTCATATTCCTCTCATGTTTTCGTTGGGGAGGAGAAAGTTAGTGTGCAGGTGGAGCACCTGCAGGAAACAATTGAAATTGTTGATAATGATGTCATTGTTGAAGATACACGTGATGAAAATATAAGTGATTATGTTGTCCAACCCTCACCTACTGTTTTACAGCAACCCATATGACTCTATTGCTACTGATAGGCCGATGCATAATAAAGGTCCACGTCCTCGTTTAATTGAGGAGTGTAATCTTGTTCATTATGAGTTATGCTGAACATGTGGAGAATAATTTTGAACCTGCTACATACACTAAAGTTGTTGCATATGTTAACCGTGATAAGTGCTTTTATTCTATGCAAGAGGAAATGCAATCACTTGAGAAAAATGGCACATGGAATGTTGTGCTTGCCTAAATAGAAGAATGTGGTCCGGTGCAAGTGGATCTTCAAGAGAAAGGAAGGTTTGTGTCCTAATGAGCCTTCGAGGTACAAGGCAATGTTGGTAGCTAAGGGTTATAGTCAGATACCAGAACTTGAGGAGGAGATACATGGACCAACCTGAAGGATTCCTAATTCCTGAAAAGGAGGGTTTTATGTGCAAATTAAAGAGATCACTTTATGGCTTTAAGAAATCTCCAAGGCAATGGTATAAAAGGTTTGATTCAATTATGATCTCACATGGTTTCAAGAGGTCACAATATGATAGCTGTGACATATTAAGTTTGTTAATGGATCACCTATATACTTGTTGTTATATGTTGATAATATGATAATTGTTGCCAAGAGAATGAAGAAAATCAATACTTTGAAATCACACCTAAGTAGTGAATTTGAAATGAAGGATCTTAGTGCTGCTAACAAAATACTAGGTATGGAAATTACATGGGACAAAAAATCTAGTTTGCTATTTCTTAAGTAGCAAAGTTACATGAAGAAAGTTCTTCAACATTTTAACATGCATGATGCAAGTATGTTAGTACTCCTATTACTCCTCACTTCAAATTGTCTGCACTGGAATGTCCTAATTCTGATGAAGACTTTGAGCACATGTCATGAGTTTTTTATTCTAGTGATGTTGGTTCCTTGATGTATGTCATGGTTTGTTCTCGTCCTAATTTGTCATATGGTATGAGTTTGGTCAGTTGATACGTGGCTAATCATGGTAAATATTTTTTCATTCAGTGGATTTTAAGATATCTTCGTGGCACATCTAGTGATTGTTTGAATTTTGGCAAGACCGGTAAGGGACTCGCAGGCTATATGGATTACGATTTTGCTACAGTATCGAGAAAGAGAGGTCAGCTTAGAGCTAGACCAAATATCGTGAGGCAAAGGGAAAGACATGTACTCAACCTTGTGATGGTTCGTCCGAATGATCTTTATATGCGTTTAGGAGTTGGCACGTCTTGCTAGAGGCCGCTACCAACTATTGACGGAGTAAGTGTACTCGCGTCATGTCTATACGTGTATGAACCTATAGGGTCGCACACTTTAGGGGCTGGAAGCCTAATGAGGATTGGATCCGAATTAGACCAGGCTTAGGCTGCTAATGGGCTGCTAATGTAGAAGCCCACCAGGGATGCCTATATAAGAGAGTGAGGCGAGCTGAAAAAGAGATTCCACCCAGCCGCCACTCCTCTTCCGCCTGTGTTGCACGCGCAGACCTAGCAGTCTGGCGTGTGACGGCTTCCACTCCGGACGTGTGGATACCTCGGAGGTGCTGCATCTGTAGCACTTGGACGAGCCGCGCAAAGGGGAGCTGCTCGTGGGACGAGGACGAGGAGGAGACGTAGAACATCTACACTGCCGCAACGTGCTTCATCGAGTTCCGCACCTGCGCGTCTAGCGGTAATCCTGTGATCTATGACAATAGTATTCCTGGTTGACGCGGTAGAAATTTTTGATTTTACGCTAGTGTAGCCTACCCGTTACCCTTCAGTGGTATCAGAGCCGATGCTATTCAGTCATAGGTTCGGGAAGTTTGCATATGGTGATATGTATATTGATATGAATGATATGATCGTTTGTATGGCGGTGTTTCTGGATTGATCTATGATCTTACTTTCCGTGATCGTGATTCTAAGGTCATCGAACGACTTACCCCTACCGGTCGGTTTCCGCCATCGGGGTAGACAGTGACACATAAATCCTTCTGAATCACGCGAAGATCAATATGATTGATCGAATCGGGAATTAGATCTGAATCGACGTACCGTGATCAAAGGAGTTTGGTCGAATCGGAACTATGGTCGGTTTATGGTACCGCGAGGGGCGCTGCCCCTTCGAACCCCGCAGGGGGAGACCCCCTAGACCCCCCTTAGTCGTAGCCCCCTTTTTATATCTCGTTAAGGTTCATAGGTGGTACGATTTCACATGATCCGGTAGAATGCGATTCTATGCACAACTTGTTTTTTGCAGGATTTATGTGATCAGTATGGCCCAAAAATGTATGTGATGCATGTATGTATTTTTCATGACCTGCGTGTCGTGAGTTGGGCAACACGGCTGGAGCCATATGTGTTGTCAATTATTGTAATGGCCTGCGTGCCAACTTGTGATGATCCCAATACCATGTAATTTTGATTACTAGATGTTAGGAGTAATAGCTTGTATTAGTTCTTGGAGAACTCATCACTTGGAGGATGGCTCGCATAGAGCATGAAGATGGAGATCATCATGGTGGACAGGTTCTATGGCGATGGAGATCACCATGAGAAAATGGGCCATACTGTATCACATCTATGTGAATGCTATTCTTATACGTTTTACTACTATGCATGCTTAGATGATAGAAGTAGAACAATCCCTCACAAAGTTTAAGTTAAACCATGCCCTCCCAACCAAACCTTGCACCATCCTATGCCCTGTACAATCGTTGGTGGGTCTATGAAATTAGGGTGCCACGGTTTTCCTTGGCTGGATGGGTTTGTATCGGATACCTACACGCATAAGGGTTGGTGAGCTTAACAAGGTCATCTTAACAGTTAAGGACCTTGGGGCATAAAGGTTGGGCGCCTAGTTTTGACATAGAGATGTCACCCAACAACAAGAGTCATATGTGATATGATTAGCAAAGGTTGCTTACCGATTTACCTTGTCTTCTAGAAGTGATGCTAAAGCTCACTAGTCGACTTGTTAATTGTGGATCTTGAATCACTTAGTATCAGTAGAGGGATGTTGATTTAAGTGGGTGTATATGCTATTAAATTGTTTAATATGTTTTACTCTTTCATGGTTACATGGCTTAGTATTTTGCATATTTTTTTTGTTGTAGATCAATGGCACCGAACAATTCATCACCTTTTGCTTTGCGTTCGATTCTTGAAAAGGATAAACTAAATGGAACAAACTATTCGGACTGGGTTCGTAACCTGAGAATTGTTCTCAGGGCTGAGAAAAAGGAAACTGTTCTGGATACCCCAATCCCGGATGAACCTGCTGATAATGCAACTGCTACCCTTAAGAATGCCTACAAGAAAGCATGTGATGAATCTCTTGAGGTTAGTTGTCTTATGCTTGCATGCATGGAACCTGATCTTCAAAAGCAGTTTGAGGATCAGGAAGCGTACGATATGATTGTTGCGCTTAAGGACATGTTCCAGACTCAGGCTAGGACTGAGAGGTACAATGTCGCTAAGTCCTTTGTGGAATGCAAGCTGGCAGAGGGAGCAGCTGTAGGCCCCCATGTGATCAAAATGGTTGGTTACAGTCAGACTTTGGAAAAGCTTGGTTTTCCATTAGGCCAAGAGTTGGCCACTGATTTCATTTTGGCATCTCTTCCATCTAGCTATGGGCATTTCATTTCGAACTACCATATGCATGGGGTGGAGAGGGGCCTTAATGAATTATGTGGGATGCTGAAAACAGTAGAATGTGACATTAAGAAGTGTGCAGGGCATAGCCATGTGATGGCTGTGCAGAACAAGCCTAGCTTCAAGAAAAAGGGCACTTCTTGGCAAAAGACGAAGGGCAAGGCTAAGGATACGATCCCTAAGCCAAACCCTGCACCCAAGCAAAAGGCTGGTCCTGCAGGAGACACTGAGTGTTTCTTTTGTCACGAATATGGCCACTGGAAGAGAAACTGCAGCAAGTACCAGGCTTCTTTGAAGAAGAGTGGCAGTAAGAGTACTTCCCACTCAGGTACGCTTGTTGTAAATGTTGTGGACATTTTTCTCCTAGATTCTTATGTTAACTCTTGGGTATTTGATACCGGATCGGTTGCTCATATTTGCAATTCGATGCAGGGGCTAATAAGGACTAGAGAAGTGCAGAAAGGCGAAGTGGATTTTCGCGTCGGAAATAAAGCAAGGGTTGCTGCATTGTTCGTCGGCGTCATGCAACTTCACCTTCCGTCAGGATTTATCATGGAGTTGAATAATTGTTATTACATTCCTAGTATGGGTCGAAACATTTTATCACCTTCATGTTTGATGAGGGATGGTTATTCATTCGCGAGTACAAACAATGGTTGTGTAATCTCTAAGAATGCTATGTTTGTGGCTGATGCTCCCATTGTGAATGGGTTATTTATTTTAAATCTTGATAATGCATGTGTTTACAATGTTAGTCCTAAAAGGCTTCGGCCAAATGATTTGAGTCCTACCTATCTATGGCATTGTCGTTTGGGGCATATAAGTGAAAAGCGCATGAAGAAGCTCCATGGTGATGGTCTTCTGACTTCGTTTGATTTTGAATCATACGAGACATGTCAAGCTTGTTTACTTGGAAAGATGACCAAGACGCCTTTTACGGGGTTTCCCGAGAGAGCGACAGACTTGTTGGAACTCATACATACTGATGTATGTGGACCAATGAGCACGACAGCCAGAGGAGGATATCACTACTTCATTACTTTCACTGATGATTTCAGTAGATATGGCTATGTCTACTTGATGAAGCATAAGTCTGAAACTTTTGAAAAGTTCAAAGAGTTTCAAAATGAGGTAGAGAATCAACGTGGCAAGAAAATAAAGGCCTTGCGATCTGATCGCGGAGGTGAATATTTGAGTCACGAGTTTAGCAATCATCTTAAGAGTTGCGGAATTGTTCCACAGCTCACGCCGCCCGGAACGCCTCAAAGAAACGGGGTCTCTGAACGGTGTAATCGAACTTTGTTGGACATGGTTCGATCGATGATGAGCCAGTCGGATTTACCATTATCATTTTGGGGTTACGCGCTAGAAACAGCAGCTTTCACACTAAACAGGGTACCATCTAAATCCGTAGTTAAGACACCATATGAGATGTGGACTGGAAAGAATCCCAGTTTGTCTTTTCTAAAGATTTGGGGTTGTGATGCATTTGTCAAGCGACTTCAGTCGGACAAGCTAGCACCCAAATCAGATAAGTGCATTTTTGTGGGATACCCAAGGGAAACCTTAGGGTATTACTTCTACAACCGAGAAGAGGGCAAAGTGTTTGTCGCTCATAGCGGTGTTTTCCTAGAGAAAGAGTTTCTCACAAAGGGAACGAGTTGAAGGTCGGTGCGACTTGAAGAAATTCAAGATGAGCCAGTCGGGGATGCTTCTACGAGTGATGCTATTGTAGCAGAACAAGTTGAGGAACCCATGGCAATAGAAGCACCACAGCCACGAAGGTCGGCGAGGCTCCATGAAGCGCGAGAGTTATTATTGTTAGACAATGATGAGCCTGCGACCTATGCAGAAGCGATGGTGGACCCAGACTCTGAGAAATGGCTGATTGCCATGAGATCCGAGATAGAGTCCAGGGGAGACAATCAAGTTTGGAACTTGGTTGACCTGCCTGATGGTTTTAAAGCCATCGAGTGCAAGTGGATCTATAAGAAGAAGATTGATATGGATGGAAATGTTCACATCCATAAAGCTCTACTTGTTGCAAAAGGTTTTCGACAAGTTCAAGGAGTTGACTACGACGAGACTTTCTCGCCCGTAGCGATGCTTAAATCTATACGGATCATTCTAGCCATTGCTGCACATTTCGATTATGAGATATGGCAGATGGATGTCAAGACGGATTTCTTAAATGGAATCCTTTCTGAGGACGTGTATATGATGCAGCCCGAAGGTTTTGTTGATCCAAACAATGCTGGAAAGGTATGCAAACTTCAAAAGTCTATTTATGGGTTGAAGCAAGCATCTCAGAGTTGGAACATTCGATTTGATGAAGTTGTAAAGGAGTTTGGCTTCACCAAAAATGAACAAGAACCTTGTGTGTATAAGAAAGAAAATGGGAAATCACTTGTGTTTCTAATCTTATATGTGGATGACATATTATTGATTGGAAATGACATTCCTATGCTCGAGTCTGTTAAGACCTCATTGAAAAATAGTTTTTCTATGAAGGACTTGGGAGAAGCGGCATATATTTTGGGTATCAAGATCTATAGAGATAGATCAAGGAGGCTAATTGGATTAAGCCAGAGTACGTACATTGACAAAGTGTTGAAACGGTTCAGCATGGAAGAGGCTAAGAAGGGGTTCTTGCCTATGTCTCACGACATTAAACTCAGCAAGACTCAGTGTCCTTCGACCACTGATGAGCGAGAACGCATGAGTAGGGTTCCATATGCTTCGGCTATTGGATCCATCATGTATGCAATGACATGTACTCGCCCAGATGTTTCCTATGCTCTAAGTGTTACGAGCAGATACCAGGCTGATCCAGGTGAGATTCACTGGACAGCGGTAAAGAATATCCTTAAGTACTTGAGAAGGACTAAGGATATGTTCCTAGTTTATGGAGGTGAGGTTGAACTCAGTGTAAAGGGTTACATAGATGCGAGTTACCTTAATGACTCAGATGACTCGAAATCGCAATCAGGTTATGTGTTTGTCATGAATGGTGGTGCTGTGAGCTGGAAAAGTTCCAAGCAAGATACAGTGGCCTCCTCTTCAACAGAAGCTGAATATATTGCTGCCTCGGAGGCTGCAAAGGAAGCTTTTTGGATTAGGAATTTCCTGATCGCTCTTGGTGTGGTTCAGGGCTTGTCCAATCCCTTGGAAGTTTATTGTGACAACAATGGTGCTATTGCACAAGCCAAAGAACCTAGACAGCACCATAAGAACAAACATATTCGCATGCGCTACCATCTGATTCGTGAGTTCATTGATGAAGGTAGTGTCATGTTATGCAAAATACATACGGACTCAAATGTTGCTGATCCCTTGACTAAGCCACTCCCGCAGCCTGCGCATGAAGCGCACACAAGAGCAATAGGTATTAGATACTGTCTAGATTGACTCTAGTGCAAGTGGGAGACTGAAGGAAATATGCCCTAGAGGCAATCATAGAGATGATTGTATTTCATGTGTATCCATGAGTTATTATAATGTTCCTTGAATATCCATATACCAGGCAACTTGTATTGATTGGCAATTATGTGAATTGTTTGTGAAACTCTTTACTTGTATGGTTATCTAATAATTGTCCCTAGTCGGAGTTCATGCGAGGACACACGTGAATATTAGACTAGCACATCGATTGGTTGATGACTATGTTTCACAAGTCATTGACATGAAGATGTCAAACCAATGATGTGGACACATGTTATGAACATGGGGTTGGACTGACCCAACATGAGACTAGCAATAATACTTGCAGCTCTCTCTACACATCGTGTACGTTTTGTCCTTAGACCTGAGATTGTCGCATGTACTTGAGATGTGGATTGACCTACTTTGGGGCTATCAAACACTACTCCGTAACTGGGTAGTTATAAAGGTAGCTTTCGGGTTTGTCCTGATACATGCTGCAAGGCATCGGTCAATCAAGATGGGATTTGCCCCTCTCTACTTGAGAGAGATATCTCTGGGCCCCTCGAGTGATCGGATCCAGAAATGCATGGCCGTGCTACATATGGTTAAGAGTTAACCTAGTAAAGGGATTCTGAATCACAGTATCGAGAAAGAGAGGTCAGCTTAGAGCTAGACCAAATATCGTGAGGCAAAGGGAAAGACATGTACTCAACCTTGTGATGGTTCGTCCGAATGATCTTTATATGCGTTTAGGAGTTGGCACGTCTTGCTAGAGGCCGCTACCAACTATTGACGGAGTAAGTGTACTCGCGTCATGTCTATACGTGTATGAACCTATAGGGTCGCACACTTTAGGGGCTGGAAGCCTAATGCTTATTGGATCCGAATTAGACCAGGCTTAGGCTGCTAATGGGCTGCTAATGTAGAAGCCCACCAGGGATGCCTATATAAGAGAGTGAGGCGAGCTGAAAAAGAGATTCCACCCAGCCGCCACTCCTCTTCCGCCTGTGTTGCACGCGCAGACCTAGCAGTCTGGCGTGTGACGGCTTCCACTCCGGACGTGTGGATACCTCGGAGGTGCTGCATCTGTAGCACTTGGACGAGCCGCGCAAAGGGGAGCTGCTCGTGGGACGAGGACGAGGAGGAGACGTAGAACATCTACACTGCCGCAACGTGCTTCATCGAGTTCCGCACCTGCGCGTCTAGCGGTAATCCTGTGATCTATGACAATAGTATTCCTGGTTGACGCGGTAGAAATTTTTGATTTTACGCTAGTGTAGCCTACCCGTTACCCTTCAAGTAGGAGCAAGGAAATACCCCAAAGGTGTTGCTAGCTGAGCCTTGGCAGGGCGCACTACCGGTGCTAGTAGCGACGTGGAGACTTGCACAACACAACCATAGAACTTTGTCCCCAACTTGCAATGAGGTTGTCAATCTCACCGTGTTTTGCTGAAAACAAAGAATTAAACGTATCGAATAGAAAGAAGTAAAAGTTTGCAGAAAGTAAACACAAAATAGTAAACAGTTTATAGATTGTATGTAAAAGAAAAGGACCGGGATCCATAGTTCATTAGAGGTGGCTCTCCTTAAGATAGATAACATGCTGGGTGAACAAATTACAGCAGGGCAATTGACAAACATCGAGAAAGCATACAAGCATATACTAATCATCTTGACTCCTTTGAGACTTAGAACATTATACATAGACCGCCATCCAACTGCATCTATGACTAATAATCCACCTTCAGGTTATCATCCGAACCCCCTCCAGTATTAAGTTGAAAGCAACAAATTATTGCTTTACGAAGTGCGTGTAAAGTAAACAATACGATTGTTCTATGAACAAAGGATTGTTGTTTTCTCCCTAGTAGCAACAACACATCTAGTACCTTAGAGATTTTTGTCACTTCCCCAGATTACCAGAGGCATGAACCCACTATCAAGCATACATACTAACTCTTGGAGTTGCTAGCATCTACTTGGCCAAGATAGCTACTAACAACAGAAAGCATGCAAGATCACAAATAACAAAGACATGATAGAATCAATAATCAATCTGAAATAGCATCTCAATATCCATCGGATCCCCGCAAACACAACATGCAGAATTACAAATAGATGATCTTCATCATGAACGGACCTCACAAGATCTAAACATGAAAGCACAAAGGAGGAGAACCAGCCATCTAGCTACTACATGGATCCGTAGTCCAAGGATGAACTAGTCACGCATCACACCGGAGGCTTGCATGGTGATGAAGAAGGCCTCCAGGGTGAATTCCCCTCTCCGGCAGGGTGCCGAGAAGAGCTTCAGATCCCTCCTAATCTAGGGATGGAGATGACGATGGCTACGGACTCTTTCGTGGATTTTTGATCTGGTACTTAGGGTTTTCGTCCCGAGGGCATCTTATAGGCGGAAGGAGAGGCCGAGGGGGTGCCTGGGCTGGCCACGCCACCCCCTGGCGCGGGCCAAGCCTGGCCGCGCGGCTAGGTGGTGTGGCCGCCCTCTGGCCCTTCTCCGTCTCGTATTCTGGCATGTGATGACTTCCGGAAAAATAGGCACTTTATCTTTTGTCCCGTCCAATTCCGAGAATATTCATTTTCTGACTTTCCTGGAACCAAAAATAGCAGAAAACAGGCAGCTGGCATTGTGCTTCTTATTAGTAGGTTAGTCCAAGAAATCATATGAAAAGTACTCCAAAGTGTGGACAAAACACAAGAAAGTGGATAAAACCAAGCATGGAACATAAAAAATAATAGATACATTTGCAATGTATCAACATCCCCAAGCTTAACTCCTGCTCGTCCTCGAGTAGGTAAGTGATAAAAAGAAAGAATAACTTTTGAGGTGACATGCACCATCAAAGACTTGATCAAAGTATTTGTAAAACATTCAACGCTAGTATCATAGTACTTCAATCATAACATGAAAGACAAAGTTCTAGCAATAAGACAAAGAAACTATGATGCAACATGAAAAGGCACAAAAAAAAGATTCATGAATAACAATGCTTTGCAAGACGTTTGTTTGTTTCACATAAAGAAAATATAGCATACTAGTATTCAGCTTGTCCCTCATAGAGTAGCAAATATAGATGCATAGGACACCTCCAAAGTTCATAAGAGTGACTAGATACAAATAGTTTAAAACAAGCAATATCAAGTTATGCATTAATCTAATAGTGTTGGGACAATGCACATAGAACTAAGAATGGCCACTATGCTCTCAAAGTAGGTGCATAAAGGTAGAAGGTGGAGACTCAATATAATGGTGGAAGAAAAGCCTTTATAAAAGGAAGTAGGGATTCAAGTCTCATAAAGAGCTTCCAAAAATTATGGTACTTATAGCTTTCAGCTCTCATTGCCCCTATCATAAGCATCTTGAAGTGATTAAGGCTAAAGTGAACAAACTATGGTGTACATGCTTGACGAAGTACAAGTTAGAAATCTCATGTCCCGTGTATACAAGGGCCTCTCCTCATGCTACTCAAGTTTGGTCACCAGTAAGTTCTTATCATTGTAAGTACATGTGTATCATAGAGAACCGCCAACGGGATACCCCTTGCCCGATGATACGGAAGAATCCCCATATCAAAATGACAAGGCAAGCAGAGAGCGAGCATCTCAGCAATCTTCTTATTTACCATGTGAATATGGTGCTTTTTTCTCCTTTCCTCTTTTCATAATCTCTTTTTTTCTCTTTTTCTCAATATAGAACACTTTTTTTATAAGAAGAATGCTTCATAGACAGCTCATTATGGTTACGCTGCAGGTTTCCACCATGTCAGCATGGATTAGACCAGCGGCCCAGGCGTTTCTCTAACACATATACATAACTCCATGGACTTACAAGCTCCCCTTTCATTTCACACCGACGACATTGATACATTGCAAATGTATCTATAATTTTTGATGTTCCATGCTTAGTTTTATCCACTTTCTTGTGTTTTGTTCCAACTTTGGAGTACTTTTCATATGATTTCTTGGACTATCCTATTAAGAAGAGCCACAGTGCCAACTGCCTGTTTTCTGCTGTTTTTGGTTCTAGGAAAGTCAGAAAATGAATATTCTCGGAATTGGACGGGACAAAAGCCAAAGTGCCTTTTTTCCGGAAGTCATCAAGTGCCAGAATACGAGACGGAGAAGGTTCAGGGGGCCACCACACCACCTAGCCGCGTGGCCCAGCCTGGCCCGTGCTAGGGGGTGGTGAGGCCACCCTGGCACCCCCTCGGCCTCCCCTTCCGACTATAAGATGCCCTCGGGACGTAAACCCTAAGCACCCAATCAAAAATCCACCAAAGAGTCTGTAGCCGCCGTCATCTCCATCCCTAGATCGGGAGGGATCTGAAGCTCTTCCCGGCACCCTGCCGGAGAGGAGAATTCACCCTAGAGGCCTTCTTCATCACCATGCAAGCTTCCGGTGTGATGCGTGAGTAGTTCATCCTTGGACTACGGATCCATGTAGTAGCTTGATGGCTAGTTCTCCTCCTTTGTGCTTTCATGTCTAGATCTTGAGCTTCGTTCATGATCAAGATCATCTATTTGTAATTCTACATGTTGTGTTTGCGGGGATCCGATGGATATTGAGATGCTATTTCAGATTGATTATTGATTCTATAATGTCTTTGTTATTTGTGATCTTGCATGCTTTCCGTTGTTTGTAGCTATCTTGGCCAAGTAGATGCTAGCAACTCCAAGAGTTAGTATTTATGCTCGATAGTGGGTTCATGCCTCTGGTAATCTGGGGAAGTGACATAAATCTCTAAGGTACTAGATGTGCTATTGCTACTAGGGAGAAAATAGCAATCCTTTGTTCATAGAACAATCGTATTGTTTACTTTACACGCAGTTCGTAAAGCAATAATCTATTGCTTGCAACTTAATACTGGAGGGGGTTCGGATGATAACCTGAAGGTGGATTATTAGTCATAGATGCAGTTGGATGGCGGTCTATGTATAATGTTGTAATACCCAATCAAATCTCAAAGGAGTCAAGATGATTAGTATATGCATGTATTGCTTTATCGATGTTTGTCAATTGCCCCGCTGTAATTTGTTCACCCAGCATGTTATCTATCTTAAGGAGAGCCACCTCTAGTGAACTATGGATTCCGGTCCTTGTCTTTTACATACAATCTATAAACTGTTTACTGCTTTGTGTTTACTTTCTGCAAACTATTACTTATTTCCATTCGATACGTTAAATCCTTTGTTTTCCGCAAAACACGGTGATATTGACAACCTCATCGCAAGTTGGGGACAAAGTTCTGTGGTTGTGTTGTGCAGGTCTCCACGTTGCTACTAGCACCGGTAGTGCGCCCTGCCATCGCTCAGCTAGCAACACCTTTGGGGTGTTTCCTTGCTCCTACTGGTTCGATTAAACCTTGGTTTCATAACTGAGGGAAACTTGCTGCTGTGCTCATCATACCTTCCTCTTGGGGTTCCCAACGAGCTCTACATCATCATTGCTCCAGCATTTTTCTGGGCGCCATACTCGGAGCCATCAAGCATTTTTCTGGCGCCGTTGCCGGGGAGTCAAGGACATCTTCACAAGGGAAGTCCCTCATAACCAATCTCTTTACTTTGTTGTTTTTGTTTTGCTTAGTTTCCTTTTTATTTGTTTGCTTGTTTTATTTATTAAAAAAACACAAAAAAATTAGTTTTACAAGTTTGCTTTCCTATTTGAAAACCCAAAAAATGACTACTCTTGAAAACACTAAGGGTTGTGACTTCACTAGCACTAACAACAATGATTTTATGAGCACACCTATTGCTCCACATGTGCCTGAAGATACTTTCTTTGAGATAAAACCTGCTTTACTCAATCTTGTTATGAGAGAAGAATTTTCTGGTATTGGTAATGAAGATGCCGCTTCCCATCTAAATAACTTTGTTGAACTTTGTGAGATGCAAAAGCATAGGGATATAGATGGTGATATTATTAAGCTGAAATTGTTTCCTTTCTCTTTGAGAGGAAAAGCTAAAGAATGGTTGAATTCCTTAACTAGGAATAGTGTTGATTCTTGGACTAAGTGCAAAGATGCTTTTATTGGAAAATACTATCCTCCTGCTAAGATTATATCCATGAGAAGTGAAGTAATGAAGGTTAAACAACTTGATAATGAACATGTTGCTCAAGCTTGGGAAAGAATGAAATCTTGGTAAAGAATTGTCCCACTCATGGACTGACTGCTTGGATGATCATCCAAACTTTTTATGCAGGATTGAACTATTCTTCAAGGAACCTCTTGGATTCTGCTGCTAGAGGTACCTTTATGACCATCACTTTGGGTGCTGCAACAAAACTTATGGACAATATGATGGTTAATTATTCTAAATGGCATACTGAGAGAGCTCCACAAGGTAAGAAGGTAAATTATGTTGAGAAAACTGATGGGTTCATAGCATGGAAAACAAAAAATTTCTACCGCAAGAACGAACAAAACCTAGATCTAATCTAGATAAAAGCCAAGATCTAATCTATTAGATATGAGCAACGAGATAGATAGGAACTAACCCTCGTAAATCCGAAAGCGTTAACGAGATTAGATCGCGTGGTTGATGTAGTTGATCACTTGCCGATCTCAAGATCGTGTGGACGATCCTTCCGGCGTCGCGTTCCAGCAGCGCTTCCGCCCTCGGTCAAGTAGACGATCCTTCCGGCGTCGCGTTCCAGCAGCGCTTCCGCCCTTGGTCTAGTAGACGATCCTTCCGGCGCCACGTTTCGGCAGCGCTTCCGCAGTCGGTCACATGTGCGGAGTCGAAGTAGACCTTCCTCTCCCCATTCCAGCAAGCAGCAGAGGTAGTAGATCTTCTCCACGGAATCCCAGCAGCACGACGGCGTGGTGGTGGTGGTGGAGTAGAGAATTCTGCAGGGCTTCGCCTATGCCTGTGCAGAATATGGTGGAGGAGAGAGGCGGCAGAGATTGGACGTTATGAGAGCGTGAGAGGAGGGGGCGCCCCTGCCCCTCTATTTAAAGAGGGGAGGCGCCTAGGGAGGGGGAGTCCTTGTAGGACTCCCCTCCCTCTCTATGGCCGGCGGATTGGAGGTGGGGGGATGAGTCCTCCTCCCCCACGAATCCGTATCTTGACCCACCAGGACTCCTTGATCCCTATCTTGATTTTCAAGCAAACTCCAAGATATCTTCTAGAACCTTCCGGAACATTCCGAAACCTTCTAGAATCCTCATACAAACACTCCGGAACATTTCCTATCTCATAAAATGATCTCCTATATATGAATCTTATTCTCCGGACCATTCTGGATCTCCTCGTGATGTCCCGAATCCAATCCGAGACTCCGAAAAACATTCGGTCTCCAACGCACATTCCATATCTACTTAAAACAACTTCGAACCTTAAGTGTGTCACCCTACGGTTCGTGAATATGCAGACATGACAGAGACACATCTCCTATCAATAACCATCAGCGGGACCTGGAGATCCATAATGGCTCCCACATACTCAACGATGACTTTGCGATCGATTGAACCACTTACATACGAAACTAATTCCCTTTGTCTCGTGATACTATACTTATCTGAGGTTTGATCGTCGGTATCTCCATACCTAGTTCTACCTCGTTACTGATAAGTACTCTTTACTCGTTCCGTGATATGTCATCCCTTGTGACCCAGTCACATGCTTGCAAGCTAACTAGATGACATTCCACCGAGAAGGCCCAGAGCATATCTATCCGTCAAATGGATGGACAAATCCCAATCTTGGTTCATGCGCTTCAACACATACTTTCAGAATACCCAATGACACTTTTATAACCACCCAGTTACGAAGCGGCGTTTGATGTCATCAAAGTATCCATCCGGTGATGGTGATTAACATAACCTTATGGTCGAAGGAATAGGTTACTATGTGTTTGAAAGCTTACAGCAATACGAACTTAATGACTTGATCTTATGCTACGCTTACTATGGGTGTGTGTCCATCACATCATTCTCCTAATGATATAACCTTGTTATTAATCACATCCAATGTCCATGATCAGGAAACCATGATCATCAACTAATCAACAAGCTAGTTCAACAAGAGGCTTACTAGGGACTCTCTTATGTTTACAAAACACACATGTATTAGTGTTTCCTAATAATACAATTATAGCATGGGATGTAAACATTCATCATAAACACAAAGATATAATAATAATCACTTTTATTATTGCCTCTTGGGCATATCTCCAACAGTCTCCCACTTGCACTAGAGTCAATAATCTAGATTACATGGTAATATACCGAACACCCATGGCGTTCTGGTGTTGGTCATGCTTTGCCCTAGGGAGAGGTTTAGTCAACGGATCTGCCACATTCAGATCAGTGTGTACTTTGCAAATCTTTATGTCACCATCTCGGACATACTCGCGAATAGCGTGGAAACGTAGCTTGATGTGCTTCAGCTTGCTATGTGACCTTGGCTCCTGCGCATTAGCTATGGCACCTGTGTTGTCACAGTAGATGGCCATCGGGTCCAACGCACTGGGAACCACGCCGAGTTCAGTGATGAATTCCTTCATCCAAACGGCTTCTTGTGCAGCCTCCGAAGCAGCTATGTATTCCGATTCAGTTGAAGATTTCGCCACAACGCTTTGCTTCGCACTCCTCCAGCTCACTGCAGCACCATTCAAAATAAATACGTATCCCGATTGTGACTTCGAGTCATCCGGATCGGTGTTCCAACTAGCATCGGTGTAACCATTTACAACAAGCTGTTCATCACCTCCATAAGAAAGAACCATGTCCTTAGTCCTATTTAGGTACTTTAGGATATTTTTGACCGCTCTCCAGTGCTCCATTCCAGGATCACTTTGATATCTGCTAGTCAAACTAACAGCATGTGCTATATCCGGTCTTTTACACAACATGGTATACATGATAGAACCTATGGCTGAGGCATAGGGAATGTTATTCATTTTCTCTCTATCTCCTGCCGTAGCTGGACTTTGAGTTTTACTCAAGGTCTTACCTGACAACATGGGCACGAACCCTTTCTTGCTATCTTCCATTCTAAACTTCTTTAGAACTTTGTCCAAGTATGTACTTTGTGAAAGCCCTATTAGGCGTCTTGATCTATCTCTATAAATCTTGATGCCTAGAATGTATGCCGCTTCGCCAAGATCCTTCATTGAAAAACTATTATTCAAATAGGTTTTGACGCTATTAAGAAGTTCTATGTCATTCCCAATCAACAATATGTCATCTACATATAGTACTAGGAATGCTACAGAGCTCCCACTCACTTTCTTGTAAATACAAGCTTCTCCATAAGTTTGTATAAATCCAAAGTTTTTGATTACTTTATCAAAACGTTGATTCCAACTCCGGGATGCTTGCTTCAGTCCATAAATGGAGCGCTAAAGCTTGCATACCTTGTCAGCATCTTTAGGATCGACAAAACCCTTGGGTTGTACCATATACAACTCTTCCTCAATGTCACCATTAAGGAACGCCGTTTTGACATCCATCTGCCAAATCTCATAATTGAAATATGCAGCAATTGCTAACAAAATCCTCACAGACTTTAGCTTCGCTACTGGTGAGAATGTCTCATCATAGTCAACTCCTTGAATTTGTCGGAACCCTTTCGCGACAAGTCGAGCTTTATAGACGGTAACATTACCATCAGCATCTGTTTTTCTCTTGAAAATCCATTTGTTCTCGACAGCCTTACGGCCATCCGGTAAGTCCACCAAAGTCCACACTTGGTTTTCGTACATGGATCCCATTTCGGATTTCATGGCTTCTAGCCATTTGTCGGAATCTGGGCTCACCATAGCTTCTTCATACGTCGCAGGGTCATCAGTGTTGTCCATCAACATGACGTTCAAGGCAGAGTCATACCAATCAGGAGTGGTACAGACCCTCGTTGACCTGCGAGGTTCAGTAGTAACTTCGTTTGAAGTTTCATGATCATTATCATTAGCTTCCTCTCCAATTGGTGAAGGCGGCACAAAAACATCTTCCGGTGCTGCGCTACTCTCAAATCCGAGAGAAGGTTCAATAACCTCATCGAGTTCTACTTTCCTTCCAGTCACCTCTTTCGAGAGAAACTCCTTCTCAAGAAAGGATCCATTCTTTGCAACGAAAACTTTGCCTTCGGATCTATGATAGAAGGTATACCCAATTGTTTCTTTAGGGTATCCTATGAAGACGCATTTCTCCGCTTTGGGTTCTAGCTTATCAGGTTGTAACTTCTTTACATATGCTTCGCAACCCCAAACTTTAAGGAACGACAACTTAGGTTTCTTACCAAACCACAATTCGTACGGTGTCGTTTCAACGGATTTAGATGGTGCCCTGTTTAAAGTGAATGCGGCTGTCTCTAATGCATAGCCCCAAAATGATAACGGTAAATCTGTAAGAGACATCATAGACCGAACCATATCTAAGAGAGTTCGATTACGACGTTCGGACACACCATTACGCTGTGGTGTTCCCGGCGGTGTCAACTGTGAGAGTATTCCACATTTCTTCAAATGCATGCCAAACTCATAACTCAGATATTCACCTCCGCGATCAGAACGCAGAAACTTAATCTTCTTGTTATGATGATTTTCCACTTCACTTTGAAATTCCTTAAACTTCTCGAAAGTTTCGGACTTATATTTCATAAAGTAGACATACCCATATCTACTCAAGTCATCCGTGAAAGTGAGAACATAACAATATCCACCACGCGATGCTACACTCATTGGACCGCACACATCGGTATGTATTATTTCCAATAAGTCTGTAGCTCGCTCCATTGTACCAGAGAATGGAGTCTTAGTCATTTTTCCCATTAGACATGCTTCGCATCTTTCAAGTGATTCAAAATCAAGTGATTCAAGAAGTCCATCTGAATGGAGTTTCTTCATACGCTTCACTCCAATGTGACCAAGACGACAGTGCCACATGTATGTAGAATTATCATTCAATTTTATTCGTTTAGCATCTATGTTGTGAACATGTGTATCACTACTATCGAGATTTAGCAAGAATAAACCATTCATCTCAGGTGCATTACCATAAAAGATATTACTCATAGAAATCGAACAACCTTTATTCTCAGACTTAAAAGAGTAACCGTCTCGCAATAAACAGGATCCAGATATAATGTTCATGCTTAACACAGGCACCAAATAACAGTTATTTAAATTTAAAACTAATCCCGAAGGTAGATGCAGAGGGAGCGTGCCGACGGCGATCACATCAACCTTGGAGCCATTTCCAACGCGCATCGTCACCTCGTCTCTTGCCAGTCTTCGTTTATTCCGCAGCTCCTGTTTCGAGTTACAAATATGAGCAACCGAACCAGTATCAAATACCCAGGCACTACTACGATTACTAGTAAGATACACATCTATAACACATATATCAAATATACCTTTCTTCTTGATGTTGCCGTTCTTCAGATCCGCCAGGTACTTGGGGCAGTTACGCTTCCAGTGACCAGCTCCCTTGCAGTAGAAGCACTCAGTTTCAGGTTTAGGACCAGCCTTGGGCTTCTTAGCAGGTGCGGCAGCTTTCTTGCCGTCCTTCTTGAAGTTGCCCTTGTTCTTATGCTTGCCCCGTTTCTTGAAATTGGTGGTCTTATTGACCATCAACACTTGTTGCTCCTTCTTGATCTCCACTTCAGCAGTTTTCAGCATGGACAACAGTTCAGGCAACGTCTTGTTCATGCAGTGCATGTTGTAGTTCATCACAAAGTTCTTGTAACTTGGTGGCAGTGATTGAAGGAGACGGCGAATCCCCAATTCATTAGGAATCGATATTCCCAACTCTTGGAGCTTCTTTGCGTACCCAGACATGGTGAGCACGTGCTCGCTAACGGAGCTTCCTTCTTCCATCTTACAGTTAAAGAACTTCTCGGAGGCCTCATAGCTCTCCATGGCCACGCGAGTCTCAAAAATTAGCCTGAGCTCCTTAATGATCTCGAACGGGTCGTGGTGCTCAAAACGCTGTTGGAGCTCCGCTTCTAAACCGTACAGGATGGCACACTGAACTGTGGAGTAATGATTCTTCCGAGTGGCGAAAACATTCTTTTCGTTATCGGTGGCATTATCTGCAGGTGGGTCACCTAGCGGTGCATCGAGCACATAGGTCAACTGACCAGCCCTGAGGACGATCTTCAGTCCACGGAACCAGTCCGTGAAATTGCTTCCATTGTTTTTAAGCTTTTCTTTCTCTAGGAACGCATTGAAATTGATGGAGGGGGTCGCCATAATCTACAACAATTTGCAAGTAGTTTAGACTAAGTTTATGACAAATTGAGTTCAAATTTAATTCTTAAACTAACTAGGTGAACTCCCACTCAAAACAACATCCCTCACATTGTCTTAGTGATTACACGAACCAAGTCCACTACACCAAGTCCGATCTTCACGAGAGAAGATGTAGTTTCATCGGCAAACAATCTTCATGTTCATCATATCAATTATATGACTCATGCTCTACCTTTCGGTATTCCGTGTTCCGAGACCATGTCTGTACATGCTAGGCTCGTCAAGACAACCTCAGTTTCTGCATGTGCAAATCTGGCTTGCACCCGTTGTATGCACACGTAGAATCTATCACATCCGATCATCACGAGATGCTTCGAAACGATGAGTCTTAGCAACGGTGCCAACTAAGGGTGAACACTTTATTACTTGATATTTAGTGAGAGGGATCATCTTATAATGCTACCGTCGCGATCTAAGCAATACAAGATACATAAAGGATTAACATCACAGGCAATTCATAATAAGTGTGATATGATATGGCCTTTTCTTCTTGTGCCTTTGATCTCCATCTCCAAAGCACGAACATGATCTCCATCATCACCAGCATTGCGTCAAGGTCAGTGGCGCCGCTTCATGGTTGTCCATCATCGCCAGCAACTATTACAACTACTTGGAATAAAGCTATTACAAGACGAATAGACACGCAGGTCTTAACAGAATTAAAGACAACCATTAGGCTCCTGTCGGTTGCCATATTACAACAAGGATCATTGCATACATCAGATACAATCACAATCACATGATGGCCATATCACATTACAGAACCCCTACAAAAACAAGTTAGACGCCTCTAATTTTCTTTGCAAGTTTTACGTGGTTTGGGGCTTTCGCATAAGACCGATCTTACCTACGAACAAGAACCACAACATTGATACAAGTGTTGTCAAGATGCTCATTGTAAATCGAATCTTAACTATGGTGGGAGAGACAGACACCCGCAAAGCCACTTCTGCAAAGCAAGTTGCACGTCAAGCGTGGAGCAAGTCTCATGTGCGATGACATGTAATGTTAGCCCGAGCCTCTTCATCCCACCATGCCGCAAGATGCAAAGTACACGCTAAGACACTGACAACAAAAGCATCAACGCCCACAAAAACATTGTGTTCTACTCGTGCAACAGATCTACGCATAGACACGGCTCTGATACCACTGATGGGTTCGTAGCATGGAAAACAAAAAATTTCTACCGCAAGAACGAACAAAACCTAGACCTAATCTAGATAAAAGCCAAGATCTAATCTATTAGATATGAGCAACGAGATAGATAGGAACTAACCCTCATAGATCCGAAAGCGTTAACGAGATTAGATCTCGTGGTTGATGTAGTCGATCACTTGACGATCTCAAGATCGTGTGGACGATCCTTCCGGCGTCGCGTTCCAGCAGCGCTTCCGCCCTCGGTCAAGTAGATGATCCTTCCAGCGTCGCGTTCCAGCAGCGCTTCTGCCCTTGGTCTAGTAGACGATCCTTCCGGCGCCACGTTTCGGCAGCGCTTCCACAGTCGGTCACATGTGCAGAGTCGAAGTAGACCTTCCTCTCCCCGTTCCAGCGAGCAGCGGAGGTAGTAGATCTTCACCACGGAATCCCAGCAGCACGACGGCGTGGTGGTGGTGGTGGAGTAGAGAGAATTCTGCAGGGCTTCGCCTATGCCTCTGCAGAATATGGTGGAGGAGAGAGGCGGCAGAGATTGGACGTTATGAGAGCATGAGAGGAGGGGGCGCCCCTGCCCCTCTATTTAAAGAGGGGAGGCGCCTAGGGAGGGGGAGTCCTTGTAGGACTCCCCTCCCTCTCTATGGCCGGCGGATTGGAGGTGGGGGGAGGAGTCCTCCTCCCCCACGAATCCGTATCTTGACCCACCAGGACTCCTTGATCCCTATCTTGATTTTCAAGCAAACTCCAAGATATCTTCTAGAACCTTCCCGAACATTCAGAAACCTTCTAGAATCCTCATACAAACACTCCGGAACATTTCCTATCTCATAAAATGATCTCCTATATATGAATCTTATTCTCCGGACCATTCTGGATCTCCTCGTGATGTCCCGAATACAATCCGAGACTCCGAAAAACATTCGGTCTCCAACGCACATTCCATATCTACTTAAAACAACTTCGAACCTTAAGTGTGTCACCCTACGGTTCGTGAATATGCAGACATGACAGAGACACATCTCCTATCAATAACCATCAGCGGGACCTGGAGATCCATAATGGCTCCCACATACTCAACGATGACTTTGCGATCGATTGAACCACTTACATATGAAACTAATTCCCTTTGTCTCGCGATACTATACTTATCTGAGGTTTGATCGTCGGTATCTCCATACCTAGTTCTACCTCGTTACTGATAACTACTCTTTACTCGTTCCGTGATATGTCATCCCTTGTGACCCAGTCACATGCTTGCAAGCTAACTAGATGACATTCCACCGAGAGGGCCCAGAGCATATCTATCCGTCAAATGGATGGACAAATCCCAATCTTGGTTCATGCGCTTCAACACATACTTTCAGAATACCCAATGACACTTTTATAACCACCCAGTTACGAAGCGGCGTTTGATGTCATCAAAGTATCCATCCGGTGATGGTGATTAACATAACCTCATGGTCGAAGGAATAGGTTACTATGTGTTTGAAAGCTTACAGCAATACGAACTTAATGACTTGATCTTATGCTACGCTTACTATGGGTGTGTGTCCATCACATCATTCTCCTAATGATATAACCTTGTTATTAATCACATCCAATGTCCATGATCAGGAAACCATGATCATCAATTAATCAACAAGCTAGTTCAACAAGAGGCTTACTAGGGACTCTCTTATGTTTACAAAACACACATGTATTAGTGTTTCCTAATAATACAATTATAGCATGGGATGTAAACATTCATCATAAACACAAAGATATAATAATAATCACTTTTATTATTGCCTCTTGGGCATATCTCCAACAAAAACCTCCTCCTTGAGTGATAAAATTGATATTATTATGTCTGTTCTTGTTAATTGGAAAGCCCATATTGATCCAAATAATGTTCCTTTAGCTTCTTTGGTTGCTCAAGAAGAGCAAGTTGATGTGAACTTCATAAGAAATAATAATTTTGGCAACAATGCTTATGGTAATAAGTCTTATAGGAACAATTTTGGTAACAACAATTATAAGCCATATCCTCCCAACAATGGTAATGCTTATGGAAATTCTTACAACAATAATAAGAGTGCTCCCTCTGAACTTGAAGTTATGCTTAAAGAGTTTATTAGCAAACAAACTGCTTTCAATAAAACTATTGAGGAAAAACTCTCTAGGGCTGAAAGAAATATAGCATCTTTGGCTGAAGCTCAATCTACTTTGAATAAAATGGCTGCTAAACCTGAAACTAATGATAATCCCTTTGCAGCTACTAATGCCATACAAGTGAGAATTGATGAAAACGTTAGACTATTAGCTGAATTACATGCTAAGTGGGAACGAGAAGATGAAATTGCTAGAAACATTAGTGTTTCTACTATCACCACCACTAGTGTTGAGGCTAGTAATAGTTCTACTACTTTAGATGATAAATTTGATTTTGATCTTGATGGTTGCAATATCTCTAAAGTTATTAAGTTCCTACAAAAGCTTGCTAAAAGTCTTAATGCTAGTGCTATGAACATGGCCTTCACAAAACACATTACTGATGCTCTCATAAAAATTAAAGAAGAAAAGATGAAACATAAAGCTTCTATCCCTATAAAACAAGAAGATGGTTGGGAACCCATCATTAATATGAAAGTGAATGACTTTGATTTCAAAGCTTTATGTGATCTTGATAGTAGTGTTTCTATTATGCCTAGAAGGATTTATGATATGCTTGATTTGCCTCCTCTTGAAGATTGTTATTTGAATGTCCCAGTTGATGATAATGCTAAAAAGAAACTCATGGGGAGTCTTAATGATGTTCTTATTATGGTTAACAATTCCTATGTCCCCGTTGATTTCTATGTTTTGGATGTTGAATGCAATGCTTCTTGTCCTATTACTTTGGGAAGACCTTTTCTTAGAACTGTTGGTGCCATTATTGATATGAAAGAAGGAACCATTAAATATCAACTCCCACTCAAGAAAGGTATAGAACACTTCCCTAAGAAGAGAGGGAAGATTTATTTTGCTTCTCCTATGAAAACAAAATTTGGTCTTAATGCTTCTTCATTTGAGAACACTTGATTCTTTTTCTTGCTTCTTATGCCTAACTTAAAGGTGTTAAAGAAAAGTACTTATTGGGAGATAACCCAAAATTTTAAGATGAGTCTTGGAAGTTATTACCTCTGTAATAACCTCTCCTTATCCTTTTTATTTGCTTTTTGTACTAAGCGTAACCTCTAATGAGAGAGAAGTAATGATTGGGAAAGTTGCTGTCCCGAAACAGATTTATGTGCTTCACCGTAAACATTCTTGTAAAATCTCTAAACGTCTTTTTGAGGCGTGCATTTTTGTGCGTATGCCCCAGGTTGTTATCTAACTTTTGTTAGTTCAATACTTTTTGATTTGAGCAACAGAAGGTCTTTGAAAAAATTCGTCTTTACCTGCTGGTCTGTTTTGACAGATTTCTGCCATTTTCTGCATTTGCTTCTTGTTGGTTCCTTCTTGAGTTCTTTTGGGGAATTGAGCTTTTTGAGGGAAGTGCTACAATAGCTAGTGTTATAATGGAAGTTTATTTGGTGTTAGAACTGAACCTTAATACTTATTTATCTTGAGTGCACTAATGTTGCTAATAAAGATTGTGTGAAGTTTTGTATGAAGGAAAAATTTCAGGTGTATGAAAGGAATGAGTAATGAGATGAAGGATGGACTAAAGCTCAAGCTTGGGGATGCCATGCATGTCACCCCAAGAAATATCCAAGAAGTACAAGCGTCAAATCTTGGGGATGCCCAAGGCATCCCCTTCTTCATCAATAAAAATCCCAGGTTTCTTCTAAACGCTTCATTTTTATTGTTTCATGCACAGTTGTGTTGTTCTTGGAGCGTCTTCTTTTTCGTTTTTGTTTTGGTTTTTAGTTTGCTTGTTTTTCTTACTTTTCTGAATAAATTGGTTGGACCCCCTCTTTCATACGTTGGTTTGCAAATAGTTTGGTTTGGTTTGGAAAAGAGTAGGAAAGTTCATGCTTATGTGGTAAAAAGAGCTCGTTTTTGACTGTGGCCTATGCTTTGTCATGCCATGCTTGATATTGTTTTGGCTTTATTCTTAGTATTCTTTGCTGTAGCATGACTTGTTATAAACAATTGAGATTGTTTAATGTGCCTTGGATACGTTGGTTTGCAAATAGTTTGGTTTGGTTTGGAAAAGAGTAGGAAAGTTCATGCTTATGTGGTAAAAAGAGCTCGTTTTTGACTGTGGCCTATGCTTTGTCATGCCATGCTTGATATTGTTTTGGCTTTATTCTTAGTATTCTTTGCTGTAGCATGACTTGTTATAAACAATTGAGATTGTTTAATGTGCCTTGGATGAATCATGCATTGTTTTAGCATATTAAAGCATAGTATAGTGGTACTCTCCTTTGATGCTTTATTTGGGTTGACTTGGCGCATGCTCACACCATGTTATGACTATCTCAAGTCACCATAGGCTTTATGATCCTTTAGGTTTCAACTTGTAGTATCACTTTATGCTTTGATCAATGATGTTTTGTCGCTCTGCATGATTATGGCCATTATTGCTCTCTTAGTTTGTCGCTCCTAGTCCTTTGCTAGCCTCCACAACCAAGTATGAGTTCCCCTCATGCATCCAACTCCCTAAACCAAGTTTTTCCAAAGAGTCCACCATACCTACCTACTAGCTTATGCTATTCCAAGTATATTCATGCTTTTGTTTACCTTCCAAATTAAACTTGTTATGAGCGCCATCAAGTTCATGAGAGCTTTAATCACTAGTTTTCTCATAACAAGTTTAATTTGGAAGGTAAACAAAAGCATGAATATACTTGGAATAGCATAAGCTAGTTTTCTCATAACAAGTTTAATTTGGATGGCATCAAGGGTGCCATCAAGTTCATGAGAGCTTTAATCACTAGTTTTCTCATAACAAGTTTAATTTGGAAGGTAAACAAAAGCATGAATATACTTGGAATAGCATAAGCTAATAGGTAGGTATGCTGGACTCTTTGGAATAACTTGGTTTAGGGGATTGGATGCATGAGTGGAACTCATACTTGGTTGTGAAGGCTAGCAAAAGACTGGGAGCGACAAACTAAGAGAGCAATAATGGACATAATCATGCAGAGCCACAAAACATCATTGATCAAAGCATAAAGTGATACTACAAGTTGAAAACTAAAGGATCATAAAGGCTATGGTGACTTGAGATAGTCATAACATGGTGTGAGCATGCGCCAAGTCAACCCAAATAAAGCATCAAAGGACAATACCACTATACTATGCTTTAATATGCTAAAACAACGCATGATTCATCCAAGGCACATTAAGCAATCTCAATTGTTTATAACAAGTCATGCTACATGAAAGAATACTAAGCAAAAAGCCAAAACAATATCGAGCATGGGATGCCAGAGCATAGGCCACAGTAAAAAACGAGCTTTTTTTACCACATAAGCATGAACTTTCCTACTCTTTTCCAAACCAAACCAAACTATTTTCAAACCAATGTATGAAAGAGGGGGTCCAACCAATTTATTCATAAAACTAAGCAAACAAAGCAAACGAAAAACCAAAACGAAAACAAAAAAGAAGACGCTCCAAGAACAACACAACTGTGCATGAAACAACAAAAATGAAGCGTTTGGAAGAAACCTGGGATTTTTATTGATGAAGAGGGGGATGTCTTGGGCATCCCCAAGCTTTGACGCTTGTACTTCTTGGATATTTCTTGGGGTGACACGCGTGGCATCCCCAATCTTGAGCTTTAGTCCATCCTTCATCTCATTACTCATTCCTTCCATACACCTGAAATTTTTCCTTCATACAAAACTTCACACAATCTTTATTAGCAACATTAGTGCACTCAAGATAAATAAGTCTTAAGGTTCAGTTCCAACACCAAATAAAATTCCAATATAACACTAGCTACTGTAGTACTTCCCTCAAAAATCTCAATTACCCAAAAGAACTCAAAGAGGAACCAACAAGAAGCAAATGCAGAAAATGGCAGAAATCTGTCAAAACAGACCAGCAGGTAAAGACGAATTTTTTCGAAGACCTTTTGTTGTTCAAATCAAAAAGTGTTGAACTAACGAAAGTTAGATAACAACCTGGGGCATAAGCACAAAAAGTCGCGCCTCCAAAAGACGTTCAGAGATTTTACATGAATATTTTCGGTGAAGCACAGAAATCTGTTTCATGACAGCAACTTTCCCAATCATTACTTCTCTCTCATTAGAGGTTACTCTTGGCACAAAAAGCAAATAAAAAAATAAGGAGCGTTTATTATAGAGGTAATAACTTCCAAGACTCATCTAAAACTTTTGGATTATCTCCCAATATGGACTTTTCTTTAACGCCTTTAAGTTAGGCATAAGAAGCAAGAAAAAGAATCAAGTGTTCTCAAATGAAGAGGAATTAAGACCAAATTTTGTTTTCATAGGAGAAGCAAAAGAAATCTTCCCTATCTTCTTAGGGAAGTGTTCTATATCTTTCTTGAGTGGGAGTTGATATTTAATGGTGCCTTCTTTCATATTAATAATGGCACCAACAGTTCTAAGAAAAGGTCTTCCCAAAGTAATAGGACAAGAAGCATTGTATTCAACATCCAAAACATAGAAATCAACGGGGACATAGGCATTGTTAACCATAATAAGAACATCATTAAGACTCCCCATGAGCTTATTTTTAGAATTATCATCAAGTGGGACATTCAAATAACAATCTTCAAGAGGAGGCAAATCAAGCATATCATAAATCCTTCTAGGCATAATAGAAACACTACTATCAAGATCACATAAAGCTTTGAAATTAAAGTCATTCACTTTCATATTAACGATGAGTTCCCAACCATCTTATTTTTTTATAGGAATAGAAGCTTTATGTTTCATCTATTCTTCTTTAATATTTATGAGAGCATCAATAATGTGTTTTGTAAAGGCCATGTTCATAGCACTAGCATTAGGACTTTTAGCAAGCTTTTGTAGGAAGTTAATAACTTCAGAGATATTGCAACCATCAAGATCAAAATCAAATTTATCATCTAAAGTAGTAGAACTATTACTAGCCTCAACACTTGTGGTGGTAATAGTAGAAACACTAATGTTTCTAGCTATTTCATATTCTCTTTCCCACTTAGCATGTAATTCAGCTAATAGTCTAACATTTTCATCAATTCTTACTTGTATAGCATTAGTGGCTTCAAAGGGATTATCATTAGTTTCAGGTTTAGCAGCCATTTTATTAATCAATGAAGATTGAGCTTCAGACAGAGATGATATATTCCTTTCAGCATTAGAGAGTTTCAATTGTAAACTAGAAATTTCCCTATTTAGATTCTCAAGTTGATGGCTAATGCTCTTCAACATGGTAGATTGTTCCTCCATAGTTTTAGTAAATAGTTTATTTTGCTCATATTGCATTTGCATGAAGTTTTTAGTGGCTCTCTCAACTTCTAAAATTCTTCCTTCACTAGGTAATCTAGGTTTACCATTATATCCATAAGTATTATTAGGAGGGTAGGGCCTATATTTTTATTACCATAAGCATTGTTGCCAAAATTGTTATTTCTTATGAAGTTCGCATCAACTTGCTCTTCTTGAGCAACCAAAGAGGCTAAAGGAACATTATTTTGATCAATATGGGCTTTCCCATTAACAAGCATAGACATAATAATATCAATCTTATAACTCAAGGAGGAAGTTTCCTCAACAGAATTTACCTTCTTACCTTGTGGAGCTCTCTCAGTATGCCATTCAGAATAGTTAACCATCATATTATCCAGAAGCTTTGTTGCAGCACCCAAAGTGATGGTCATAAAGGTACCTCCAGCAGCAGAATCCAATAGGTTCCTTGAAGAATAGCTCAATCCTGCATAAAAAGTTTGGATGGTCATCCAAGCAGTCAGTCCATGAGTGGGACAATTCTTTACCAAAGATTTCATTCTTTCCCAAGCTTGAGCAACATGCTCATTATCAGATTGTTTAAACTTCATTATTTCACTTCTCATAGATATAATCTTAGCAGGAGGATAGTATTTTCCAATGAAAGCATCTTTGCACTTAGTCTAAGAATCAATACTATTCCTAGTTAAGGAATTCAACCATTATTTAGCTTTACTCTCAAAGAGAAAGGAAACAATTTCAGTTTAATAATATCACCATCTATATCCCTATGCTTTTGCATCTCACAAAGTTCAACAAAGTTATTTAGATGGGCAGCAACATCTTCATTACCAATACCAGAAAATTGTTCTCTTCATTACCCCCTGTGGCCCACCTCCACTCCATCTTCTGGCATCTTGAGTCTTTTGGAAAAATAGAATTTTCCGTATATTTTCCCGGATTTTCTGATCTCCGCGAATTTTGCCTCCAAACAGCTCCTTTTCCATCAGAATCCTGACTACAGCGGTCCATGCTCCAAAAGTCATCAACCATGCAAAAAACAGATGAAATAACATAAGTATCACCTCTCAATACGAAATATATCAATGAATAATAGTGAATTAAGACATAGAGTAGTGATGCAAAATGGACGTATCAACTCCCCCCAAGCTTAGACTTCGCTTGTCCCCAAGCGAAACTGAGCTCAATAAACATGACCTCAAGTTTATGGAGTGAAGAGTCGATAAAAGGATACGGACAAGAAGCATCACATTCATCAAATACATAGATCATAATAGAATACAACTCACTATTATACAACTCAACTTGCAATGAGTAAAGGAAACACAATAAAGATACATAAAGTGAATCACAATTGGCAATGGCAAACTTAGCTCTTGGTCGAAGAATAGTTGATAATTTGCTGGAGTTCACAAATAGCTGGTTTTTCAATGATAGGTTTCAAAGTAGTAAACATCAGGATAAGAGCAATATGCAAAGCAAGGAACATAAGAAACATGAATGCATAAATCACCGTATGAATGAATGAAACACAACAACTCAAAATACTTGCTGAGGTAGAAGGGAACAGGTTTACTGACTCAACTACAAAGTAAAAGAAAGGGCCCTTCGCAGAGGGAAGTAGGGATTACAAGTCTCATAAAGAGCTCCCAAAAATTATGATACTTACTAGCTTTCAGCTCTCATTGCCCCTATCATAGGCATCTTTAGGTGATTAAGGTTAAAGTGACACAACTAAGAGGATATGCTTGACAAGTTACAAGTTGAAATCTCAAGCCCCTTACTTATGAGTACCGATCCTCATGCTACTCAACTTCAGTCACGAGCAAGCTCTTGTCATTGGAAATACATGCGTATCATTGAGAACCGCCAACGGGGTACCCCTTGCACATGACACAGGAGCTATCCCATAATCAAAATGACAAGGTAAGCAGACAGTGAGCATCTCAGCGATATTTTTATTTGCTATTTGCATAGGTTTTTTATTTAGGATGCTTCATAGAATGCTCACTATAGTTATGCTGCAAGTTTCCACCATGATTAGGCATTGGTTAGGCTAGCGGCCCAGGCGTTTCTCTAACACACATATAAACTCGATGATCTTACAAGTTCCACTTTTATTTCACACCGCCGGGATCCATAAGCAAAAGAACATGATATCAACTAGGTACAAGTACCAATGAAGTGTTGAAAGCGGTCCCCATGATACATGGTTCGGCTAACTTCAACTCATAAAGCGCAAGCATATACGCAACAAAGAAGGACCCAATGGTTCAAGTTTATTAAGTGCAGAAAATAAAGTGTGCCATCAAGTTCGTGAGAGCTTTAATCACTAATTTTCACATAACAAGTTTAATTTGGGAGGTAGATAAAACAGGAATTTACTTGGAATAGCAATAATGCTACTAGGTAGGTATGGTGGACTCAAATGGCAAAGGTTTTGGTTTAAAGGAGGTGGATGCACGAGAAGAATACCCTCTCAGTACAGGTTTTTGGCTAGCAAGGCTGGGTAGCAAGTATAAGAGTTGAAGGAAACAAACAAACATACAAGTGATAGAAACAAACATGCAATCTTCCTTGGAAGCACAAAAGATCTTAACTAGAGAATACTAGACTTATGAGCAAATCAAGAAAGAAAGATGATGAAATTATTTTTCTCTAGAGTACTTCTATCTTTTTCTTTTCAACTCTCAAAAAGGTGTTGCTACTGACCGAGCCAGGTTTGCCAAAACCAACTAAATTAACTCAATGATCCCAAAGTGCTACCAATACTAACAAGAAGATCAATCATATAACCACGAATTGAAAACTAATATAAGCTATGCAAAAGAGTAAATGATAGAACTTCTCATTAATATTCCATAGCGGAAACTCACACCAAGGGATACATATCTAACGAGAGAGGGGACACTTCCATAATGCAAACCATGCTACAAAATAACTCCTCTATTCATGATATGACTCTACTAACAAGGTAAAAAGATAGAAGATAGTGATATGATACCGCGACACTCCCCCAAGCTTGGAACAAACCAAGGGGATGCCAAACCTGATGACGAATTACTCCTTTGGTGGTGGTGGTATATTCTCATCTTCGTCCGTCTTCCAGGGTAAAGGCTTCACATCAACAAAGGACATCGTGGTTTCCAACATCCTGAAACTTGCAGCAGCACTTATGCATTTAAATCTAGCCTCATATTCACAGTTTTGATTTTGAATGTCATAGAACTATGCTTGCAGTTCGTTGGTTGTTTGGCGTAGTGAAAAGACTTCACCTTTGAGTTCAGAAGTCTCCTTTTGGTGCTCAGCGATGAGTTCGGAACAAATCTTGTGGATGATGTCCACTTCGTGCTCCGCCATCTTCCTGTACCTAAAGACTTCTTGCTCCAATGCTTTCATCCTGTCCTCCAGATTTCCTTCACCTTTAGGGCCTTGAACCTCCTTAATCCGGACCTCCCCACCTTCGAGCAACAACTCCTTGGGATGAATCTTCAATTCTCTCATATATGGGTTGATGATATCTTCTAAGGGATCTCCCTTGGATGTTCTAGGGGAAGACATTGTGGCTCCAAATCTAAGATTACACCTGGCAGAAATAGATCAAAACAAAAACACAACGAAAACACGATATACGAACCTCGGAAGATCCGGGGGGTTATATATTACGAAGTTTCATATCAAAAGGAAGGTAATGGGAGAAAACGGGTCGGAGAAGGAGTCCTGGGTGGCCTCGCCACCTGGTGGCACGGCCAAGGGTGGGCCCGCGCCATGGGGTGGTGTGGGCCACCCTGGCTCCAGTTTTTTCCCTTTTTCGCTTCATAGCTTTTCTTATTGACTGAAAACTGCAAAAATATAGTTGGATTGTATTTTCGTGGAACTTTTCTTACCAGAACTGTTACCTAGTTGGAAACGGACTCTGCAGGTCTCTGAATTTGGTCCTCAATGAATTTCTCTGGAGTTATAACTTGAAAGGCATCAACATATTCATCTTCATACACTCATTACTTGATTCATAAAACCTTTCTTTTCCTTATTACACCATTGTCTCCACTTCCTGGAAATTTCTTTCACACAAAACTTCACACAGTTCTCATTAGCAATATTAGTATAAGTGAAGTGATAAACCCTTTTTTTTGTCCAACTCCAACTAAAAACCATCAAAACATAAGATACTGTAGCAACTCCTTCCTAAAACCCAAAAAGAATTCAAAAAGGAACTCGAATAAAGAAGCAAATGCAAGAGTGGCAAAATCTGTCAAAACAGACCAGCAGGTAAAGATCAATTTTTTAGAAAATCTTCTATTGCTCAAATCAAAAAGTGCAAAACTAACGAAAGTTAAATAACAAGCTGGGGAAGAAGAACAAAAAATTACAGCTCAATCCGATATACAGAGATCCCTCACGAATTTTTACGGTGAAGCACAAAAATCTGTTTCGGGACAGCAACTTCCCCAAATCTTACTTCTCTCTCATTAGAGGTTGATCTTGACACAAAAACCAAACAAAACGGATAAGGAGCGGTTATTACCGAAGTAATAACTTCCAAGACTCAAAGAAACAAAAACAAACTGAAAGCAAAAACAAATTGGGTTGTCTCCCATAAAGCTCTTTCTTTATAGCCATTAAGATGGGCATGATAATTTTGAAGAAGCTCTCATAGGGATATGATTTGAAGTGAAAGAGAGAATTAAGAAGCAAAAACACACACATTTAAGTCTAACCCACTTCCTATGCAAGGGGATTTTGTAAGCAAACAAGTTGTTGAAACCAGAGGCAACTTGCATAAGAAGGCAAAACAAGTGCAACATAAAAACTTTCAGCATAAAACGAGGAAACTTGATATTATTGAAATGCATAAGAACACTTTTCCCCCTCTCATAGTAGCTTTCAGTATCATGCATAAACTTAACAATATAGCTATCACAAGGACTATCATAGCAATGATCACTTATTCTAACAGAAAACACAGGAATACTAGCTCTCATAACACTACTATGCGAAACAATATTAGCGGATAGTGTGTCCCTCTTTTTCATATTTAGCAACAAAGTCTTTCACATTTGCTACAATAGGTTCATCAATCATTTGTTTATCAGGTTCAGCAGCCTTACTCATACTTTCATTAACCATACTAGCTATCATAGAATGTTCCTTTACCTTAACTGGGAAAGGCATTTTCTCAATATAAGGTTTAGGTAAAACATGACTAGCAGTATAAACTTCAGTATTTCTTGCAGGAACACTCTTAGCAATATCTTTATAAGGTTCATGATACTTATTCCACTTCTTTTTAGGCACTTCAATATAAGAAGCAAAGGCCTTAAAATAAGAAGCAATAGCTTGAGAGTCTAGACCATAAGCATTTTTAATATTTTGAAAGTCATCAGTTTCCATAAAATATTCAATGCATTCATAATCATAATTTATACCTGACTTTCTACCTTTGTCGTTCTCCCAAGCTTCAGCATTGTCTTGAATACGGTCCAGAAGGTCCCATTTAACTTCTTCTTCCATGCGAGTGAATGATCCAGCACAAGAAGCATCCAATAAATCCTTGTCATGTAGAGGGAGCCTTGCATAAAAGTTATTGATAATAATATTGTTGGGGAGCTCATGAATGGGACATTTGAGCATTAGTAACTTCAATCTCCCCCAAGCTTGAGCAGTACTCTCTCTGTCAAGAGGCCAAAAGTTGTATATTTGATTCCGATCTTTATGAATTTCACTAGGAGGATAAAACTTTGAATAAAAGAGAGGCACTATTTGAAGGAAATATGCCCTAGAGGCAATCATAGAGATGATTGTATTTCATGTGTATCCATGAGTTATTATAATGTTCCTTGAATATCCATATACCAGGCAACTTGTATTGATTGGCAATTATGTGAATTGTTTGTGAAACTCTTTACTTGTATGGTTATCTAATAATTGTCCCTAGTCGGAGTTCATGCGAGGACACACGTGAATATTAGAATAGCACATCGATTGGTTGATGACTATGTTTCACAAGTCATTGACATGGAGATGTCAAACCAATGATGTGGACACATGTTATGAACATGGGGTTGGACTGACCCAACATGAGACTAGCAATAATACTTGCAGCTCTCTCTACACATCGTGTACGTTTTGTCCATAGACCTGAGATTGTCGCATGTACTTGAGATGTGGATCGACCTACTTTGGGGCTATCAAACACTACTCCGTAACTGGGTAGTTATAAAGGTAGCTTTCGGGTTTGTCCTGATACATGCTGCAAGGCATCGGTCAATCAAGATGGGATTTGCCCCCTCTCTACTTGAGAGAGATATCTCTGGGCCCCTCGAGTGATCGGATCCATAAATGCATGGCCGTGCTACATATGGTTAAGAGTTAACCTAGTAAAGGGATTCTGAATCACAGTATCAAGAAAGAGAGGTCAGCTTAGAGCTAGACCAAATATCGTGAGGCAAAGGGAAAGACATGTACTCAACCTTGTGATGGTTCGTCCGAATGATCTTTATATGCGTTTAGGAGTTGGCACGTCTTGCTAGAGGCCGCTACCAACTATTGACGGAGTAAGTGTACTCGCGTCATGTCTATACGTGTATGAACCTATAGGGTCACACACTTTAGGGGCTGGAAGCCTAATGAGGATTGGATCCGAATTAGACCAGGCTTAGGCTGCTAATGGGCTGCTAATGTAGAAGCCCACCAGGGATGCCTATATAAGAGAGTGAGGTGAGCTGAAAAAGGGAGCATTCCACCCAACCGCCACTCCTCTTCCGCCTGTGTTGCACGCGCAGACCTAGCAGTCTGCCGTGTGACGGCTTCCACTCCGGACGTGTGGATACCTCGGAGGTGCTGCATCTGTAGCACTTGGACGAGCCGCGCAAAGGGGAGCTGCTCGTGGGACGAGAACGAGGAGGAGACGTAGAACATCTACACTGCCGCAACGTGCTTCATCGAGTTCTGCACCTGCGCGTCTAGCGGTAATCCCGTGATCTATGAAAATAGTATTCCTGGTTGACGCGGTAGAAAATTTTGATTTTACGCTAGTGTAGCCTACCCGTTACCCTACACTATTTCCTCCCATTCTAGAGCCTGACCATTCTTCAGCAGCTTATACCATTCCTCAGCTCTTCCTTTCAGTGACAATGAGAATAACTTCTTCTTAACTTGATCTATTGTAATACCTGCACACTTGAACAACCCGCATAATTCGTGTATAAAGAGTAAATGATCACCGGGATGGACAGTTCCATCCCCAACATAGTAGTTATCCATAACACGATCAATAATTCTTGTAGGTATTTTGAAAACATCTTTCTCAGGAGATGGTGGCTTATCTACTACCTTAGCAGTGGTAGTAGCATTACCAAATAAGAAACTCAGCGAATTATCCATAACAAAAATAAAGCAACTAGCAGAAGTAAACAATACTCACAGTAGAAGTTTCCTTTACCAGTTCCACTCTCCAATAGCGCTTCACTCCCCGGCAACGACGCCAGAAAATAGTCTTGATGACCCACAAGTATAGGGGGTGTATCGCAGTATTTTCGATAAGTAAGAGTGTCGAACCCAACGAGGAGCAGAAGGTGCTGGCTAGTGGTATGGATCAGGAATTCTCTGCAAATACTTAGCAAACGTATTTTTAGGGGTTTTCGATAAAGCAAGTAAACAAATTACGAGTAAATAAAAGACAGTAAGAATAAATGCAGCAAGTGGCCTAATCCTTTATGCAGCAAAGGACAACCCGGTTGTATTTCTATAGATGACCAAACGTTCTCGAGGACACATGGGAAGACTGTCAAGTGCTTTCGCTTCATATAGTCGATTAATCTTCTCTAGCTTGCTAAGTGTTGTGTGGGTGAACCTGTGCTAATGTACCGTCCCATCCAAGACTTAATACATACTTGTGATTAAACCCCCTTGCAAACATCTGTAAGTACAAGAAAGTAATTAAGGTAGAAACCTAACCACAGCTTTAAACTCTACGACCCTTACGTCCCTTGTGCAATGGTTTCCTAACGGGGGTTCAGGTTTCTGTCACTCCGGCAACCCCTACGATTAGTAGCCAAATACACAATGCATTCCCCTAGGCCCATATAGGTGAAGTGTCATGTAGTCGACGTTCACATGACACCACTAGAAGAAGTACACCACAACTTAAATAACAATCTATTGAATCTTTTCTCAACACAACTCCACTACTAACAACAAGACTTCTCCCATGTCCTCAAGAACAAAACGAACTACTCACAAGACATCATATGGATCATGATCAGAGATGGAATAATGATGTATAACAATCTGAACATAAACAATAATTCAATGGTTCACTCAATAGCATCAACTACAAAGAGTAATCAACACCAAGAAAGTTTCCTGTATGAACTATAGCAAGATTCAACCCAATTGTTACAGCAATATGGAGATGGTGATGAGGGAGCTGATGGTGGTGATGGTGGTGATGATGATGATGATCCCGATGAAGTCCAGCTTGATGGTGGTGTTGATGGCGACGATCTCCCCTCTCTGGGAAGGAATTCCCCCGGCAGAAATCTGTCTGCCGGAGAGATCTTTCTCTCTCGGTGTTTTCGGGAAGAAGATATACGCCAGACGGGAGAGGCTGGAGTGGGCGAGGGTGGCCACACCACTCCCTGGCGCAGCCGAGGCCTGCCTGCGCCATGGGGTGGTGTGGGCCCCCTGTGGCCCACCTCCACTCCATCTTCTGGCATCTTGAGTCTTCTGGAAAAATAGAATTTTCCGTATATTTTCCTGGATTTTCTGATCTTCACGAATTTTGCCTCCAAACAGCTCCTTTTCCATCAGAATCCTGACTGCAGCGGTCCATGCTCCAAAAGTCATCAACCATGCAAAAACAGATGAAATAACATAAGTATCACCTCTCAATACGAAATATATCAATGAATAATAGTGAATTAAGACATAGAATAGTGATGCAAAATGGACGTATCACGCCGCCAGGAGGAAACCCTAAAATTTGACAAAAGCCCAACTATATGGTTGGAACACATTGTTCCGACCGTATAGTTCCGCCCGTATAGTTGCGTCCGACCACAAAATCGCACGGGAAGGTACTTCCAACTCGAAAACTTCAATCCTTTTTCTTTCTTCTACCTCCAAACTCTCTCAAAACCTCAAGAGATCTTCATCTCTGCTCAATTTTGTTCGATTTCCTCGCACACAAGTGATCTACGGTATGTTTCTCCTCCAATCCTCCAATTACTTTTTGCAAATTCATCTTTGATATATATTCATTATCAATCTAGGGTGAGACCTAGTATGAACCAATTGCCATGATTTTCTTGCCTAGGTTGCTATTTTGAGGAGAATTCTTTAGTGTGCTATGATGAGGAATATGATGCACTTACTGTTGTTGGATCAAAAAAATTATTTTTGCCTTTCTTCAATGTTTTAGATGATGAACACAAGGAGCCAAACTTGTGCTTGTGCCACCGCTAGCGCTTCTTGGGCTACCGCTCAGGAACGCATGTGGATACGGTTCAGGGATGAGGCCCATCGTGATCACTTCAACAGGATCAAGAACCGCGAAGTGAAGGCCACCAAGTGGGCTTGCCCCATCATAATGAACCAACTTAGTATTTCTGATGACTTCAATTTACTTTGCAATAGAGTTGTCCTGCAAAACTTTGTGTACAATGATGTACCTACTTATCGCTGCTTAACCTTTGAATTTCTAAGTTTGTTGCAAAGCACCATAAAACAATGGCAAGGAGAGGACACTATTTCTTTCCATCTGATGAACAACAACTACACCTTAACATTAGATGAATGGTGCGCATGTTTTAATTTGCCAAACAATGATATTCATGCCTTACGTGAATCCTTTACTGGCTTAGAACCTACCCCTGAATAATACTATAATGGAATGAGTTTTACTAGTAGAGTGAACAAGGGGAAGAATATCCAACATCCTACAATTCGCTATTTGTTCTATGTTATTGCTAACACCTTGCAGGCACGTAATGAGTTCAGAAGACTCAACGAGGAGGACATCCTAGTCCTCACAAAGGCCGCTTACATCAACTACGGCTTGTCACTCAACTTGGGCGCCATCCTTGTGCACTACTTGGAGCACCAAGCCTCCCAAAGCCAAGGGCCAATCACAAGTGGAGGCATCATCACCGTGCTTGCCACTGCCCGAGGCCTCAACCTAGGTGAGTGATGTCTACGCACTTCTATTCTTGTAGACAGTTGTTGGGCCTCCAAGTGCAGAGGTTTGTAGAACAGCAGCAAGTTTACCTTAAGTGGATCACCCAAGGTTTATCGAATTCAGGGAGGAAGTGGTCAAAGGTATCCCTCTTAAGCAACACTGCAATCAAGATACAAGAAGTCTCTTGTGTCCCCAACACACCCAATACACTTGTTAGGTGTATAGGTGCACTAGTTCAGCGAAGAGATAGTGAAATACAAGTGTTATGGATAAAATACAACGGCGCCAGAAAATAGCTTGATGGCATGGAAGATACTAAAGGCAAACTGAAATAAAGATGGCAGCAAGCAAACATGTAACAGATCTAGTAGCAAACGTGTTTCAATGCTTAGAAACAAGGCCTAGGGATCATACTTTCACTAGTGAACACTCTCATATAGATATCTTCTCTTCATGATACTACTCTTAACTACTCTCCGGTTGGACACTCTAATCGATGGTAGGGCTATAACAACACACCTCAAAGTAAGCCTTTCCCATCTAGATAAACCCACACTGTCACCTTGAGCACTAGATGGTTCCAACAAACACCACAATTTCATAAAAACATCCAACTCCAAATATAACTCATAACAAGTAATTGTAATCTCTAGCCTAAGTGCCACCATGGTGTGCACGTTGTCACTTTCACACACATGGGGAGAGCAGAGATCTATTAAAGCACTTGAATAACAAAGAAGATCTACTTGATTACAAAGCTCATGATCACAATATGATCATGCATAGAGAGAGATATGAACACATAGCTACCGGTAGAGCCCTTAGCCTCGAGAGAGAACTACTCCCTCCTCATCATGGGAGTCAGCAACTGTGATGGAGATGGCGATGGAGTCGATGGAGATGGCTCCGAGGGCACTTCCCCGTCCCGGCAGGGTGCCAGAACGGAGGCTTCTGTCCCCCAAATCTCCTCTTCGGTGGTGGCGGCGTGGCGGAAATTTTCGTGGCTGTATGATCTGGCCCTTAGGGTTTTCGTCCCGGAGGCTTCTTATAGACGAAGGGGCAAGGACTGTGGCCAGCCAGGGGGCCCACACCATGCCCTGGCGCGGCCTAGGGCTGCCCACTCCAAGGGGTGGTGTGGCCGCTCTGTGTCCCCCCTTCATCTCTCCTTCGGACTCCATGTGTCTTCCGGTAAAATATCAACTTTGCCTTTTTTCTGGTCCAATTCCGAGAATATTGATTTTCTGCCTTTTCTGGAACCAAAAACTGAAGAAAACAGGCAGCTGGCACTGTGACATCTTGTTAATAGGTTAGTCTAAGAAAGTGTATAAAAATACTCCAAAGTGTGGACAAAACATAAGAAAGTAGATATAAAACAAGCATGGAACATCAAAAATTATAGATATGTTAGCAACATATCAACATCCCCAAGCTTAACTCCTGCTCGTCCTTGAGTAGATAAGTGATAAAAAGAATAATTTTTGAGGTGACATGCACCATCACAATCATGATCAAACCATTTGCAAGCATTGAAAGCTGGGATCAAAGAACTCTAAACATGAGCATGAAAGATGAAGTTCTAACAATAAGACAAAGTAACTATGCTGCAACATGAAAAGGCACAAACAAAAGATTCATGAATAACAATGCTTTCCAAGACATTTGTTTGTTTCACATAAAGAAAACATAGCATAGTGGCATTCAGCTTGTCCCTCATGGAGTAGCAAACATAATTGCATAGGACACCTTCAAAGTTTAAAAGGGTGACTAGATACAAATAGTTTAAGAACAAGAAATTCAAAGTTATGCACCAATCAACAAGTCTTGGGATAATGCACATAGAACTAAGAATGGACACTATGCTCTCTCAATAGGTGCATAAAGATAGAAGGTGGAGACTCAACATAAAAGTAAAAGAAAGGCCTTCATAGAACGAAGCAGGGATTCAAGTTTCATAAAGAGCTTCCAAAAATTATGGTACTTATTAGCTTTCAGCTCTCATTGCCCCTATCACAAGCATCTTGAAATGATTAAGGTTAAAGTGAACAAACTATGGAGTATATGCTTGACAAAGTATAAGTTGGCAATCTCATGTCCCTTGAATACGAGGGCCGCTCCTCATGCTACTCAAGTTTAGTTACCGGTAAGTTCTTGTCATAGTAAGTACATGTGTATCATAGAGAACCGCCAACGGGGTACCCCTTGCCCAATGATACGGAAGAATCCCCATATCAAAATGACAAGGCAAGCAGACAACAAGCATCTCAGCAATCTTCTTATTTACCATGGGAAAATGGTGCTTTTTTCTCTCTTTCCTCTTTTCTCAACTCTTTTTTCCTTTTTCTCTTTTTCTAAATCTCTATCTCTTATTTATAAGAAGAATGCTTCATAGATTGCTCATTATGGTTACGCTGCAGGTTTCCACCATGATTAGGCATGGATTAGACCAGTGGCCTAGGCATTTCTCTAACACACATACATAACTCCATGGACTTACAAGCTCCCCTTTCATTTCACACCGATGACATCCATAGACAAAAGAGCATGATATCAACTAGGTACAATGTACAAGTGCAATGTTGAAAGCATTCCCCATGACAACATGGTTCTGCTAATCCCCAACATATAAGTGCAAGCATATACAACATAGACGACACAATGGTTCAAGTTTATTAGGGGCAAGAAAAGTAAAGTGTGCCATCAAGTTCGTGAGAGCTTTAATCACTAGTTTTCTCATAACAAGTTTAATTCGGAAGGTAGATAAAAACATGAATATACTTGGAATAGAAAATGCTAATAGGTAGGTATGGTGAACTCTTTGGAATAACTTGGTTTTATTTGGAGTTGGATGCATAAGTGAAACTCATACTTGGTTATGGAGGCTAGCAAAATACTGGGAGCGACCAACTAAGAGAGCAATAATGGACATAATCATGCAAAGCGACAAAACATCATTAATTAAAGAATAAAGTGATATTACAAGTCGAAAACTAAAGGATCATAAAGGCTATGGTGACTTGGGATAGTCATAACATGGTGTGAGCATGCGCCAAGTCAACCCAAATAAAGCATCAAAGTAGAATACCACAATACTATGCTTTAATATGCTAAAACAATGCATGATTCTTTCAAGTCACATTAAGCAATCTCAATTATTTGTAACATGTCATGCTACACAAAAAATCACCAAGCATAAAGCCAAAACAATATCAAGCATGGCATGATAAAGTCTAAGTCACAGTCAAAAAACAAGCTCCTTTTTATACCGCTTAAGCATGAACTTTCCTACTCTTTTCCAATTCAAATCAACTTATTTGAAAGAACTCACAAAGATAATAATAAATAAAGATCAGTGAGATTGTCTCACAAATCCAAAAAGAAGAACTAAAAAGTTCTAAGCTGAAAGCACAAGTAAACTAAGACTAAACACAGTGCTAACAAAAGAGAACACTCATAGAATAATAAGAATGAAAACTAGAGTGTTCTAGGCAATGAAAATGGAGTGTGTCTCTCTCCAAAAGAAGTGTGTTGGGATCCAACGAACCTATTTAAGCAAACCAAACAAAAGAAAACTAAAAACAAAAACAAAGACACTCCAAGAAAAACACAATTTTGCATGAAACAATAAAAACGAAGTGTCTAGAAATATCTGAGATTTTTATTGATGAAGGGGATGCCTTGGGTATCCCAAATCTTTGACGCTTGTACCTCTTGAATATTTCTTGGAGTGACACGGGGTGGCATCCCCAAGCTTGAGCTATTGTCCATTCTTCATCTCATTACATCATTCTTTCCCTACACCTGAAGATTTCCTTCATACAAAACTTCACACAATCTTCATTAGCAACATTAGTGTACTCAAGATAATAAGTCTTTTGGTTCAGCTCCAACACAAATAAAACTTCCATTAAAACACAAGCTACTGTAGCACTTCCTTTAAAAAGTTCAAATGATCAAAGAGAACTCAAAGAGAAAGAGATTAAGAGGCAAATGCAAATAATGGCAGAAATCTGTCAAAACAGACCAGCGGGTAAAAACCGATTTTTTCAAAGACCTTTTGTTGCTCAAATCGAAAAGTGTTGATCTAACGAAAGTTGGATAACAACCTGGGTCAGAAGCACAAAAAATCATGCCTCAAAACAACGTACCGAGATTTTACACGAATTTTTTACAGCGAAGCACAAAAATCTATTTCGAGATAGCAACTTTCCCAAGCATTACTTCTCACTCATTAGAGGTTACTCTTGGCACAAAAAGCAAATAAAAAGGATAAGGAGAGGTTATTACTGAAACAATAACTTCCAAGACTCATCTAAAACTTTTGGGTTATCTCCCAATAAGTATTTTTCTTTAACGCCTTTAAGTTAGGCATGATAGTTTGAAAAGATGCTCACATAAGAAATATGAATTGAAGTAAAAGAGAGCATCAAGAAGCAAATATAAAACACATTTAAGTCTAACCCACTTCCTATGCTTAGGAATCTTGTAAAGAAACAAGTCATGAAAGCACAAAGCAACAAGCATAGTAAATAAAAACAAGTCTAACTTCAAGACTTTCAACATAAAGAGGGGGAACTTAATATTATTGAGATGCATAAAACCATGTTTCCCTCTCTCATAATAACTTTCAATAGCATCATGAATAAAATTAACAATATAACTATCACATAAAACATTCTTATCATGAGCCACATGCATATAACAATTATTACCCTCCCTATAAGAATAGTCATTCTTATTAATCATAGTGGGAGCATACTCAACAAAATAGCTATCATTATTATTCTCATCACCATAATCATCAAATATAGGAGGAATATTGTAATCATAATTAATTTTCTCCTCAGTAGTAGGTGGACTGATAATATCATATTTATCATTGTAATTATTATATATTGGAGGTTTGGTATCATCATAAGCAATAGAATAGCTATCTTCCAAAGCTGGGGAAAAAAGATCATTTTCATAAAAAATAGCTTCCCTAAGCTTAGACTTTTCCATAGCATTAGCAATAATGGTGTCCAAAGAATTCATACTAACAACATTGCTATTAGCATGCAAAGAAAGTTCCATAGGTTTTTTAATTTTCTCTTCAAACACTTCATGTCCTAACTTATGATAAATACTATAAAGCTCTCTAATTTTGTTGTTGTTATCCATTAAGCCTAACTAGTGAAAACAAGAAACAAAAAGACAAAATTGCAGAATCTAAAGGAAATAACTTTGAGCACTCACACCGGAGGATGTGAGTACCTTTTACCTTACCTCCCCGGCAATGGCGCCAAAAAATAGCTTGATGTCTACGCACTTCTATTCTTGTAGACAGTTGTTGGGCCTCTAAGTGCAGAGGTTTCTAGAATAGCAGCAAGTTTCCCTTAAGTGGATCACCCAAGGTTTATCGAACTCAGGGAGGAAGTGGTCAAAGGTATCCCTCTCAAGCAACCCTGCAATCAAGATACAAGAAGTCTCTTGTGTCCCCAACACACCCAATACACTTGTCAGGTGTATAGGTGCACTAGTTCAGTGAAGAGATAGTGAAATACAAGTGGTATGGATAAAAGACAACGGTGCCAGAAAATAGCTTGATGGCATGGAAGAGACTAAAGGCAAACTAAAATAAAGATGGAAGCAAGCAAACATGTAACAGATCTAGTTGCAAATGGTGTTTCAATGCTTAGAAACAAGGCCTAGGGATCATACTTTCACAAGTGAACACCCTCATATAAATATCTTCTGTTTATGATACTACTCTGAAGTACTCTCCGGTTGGACACTGTAATCCATGGTAGGGCTATAACAACACACCTCAAAGTTCGCTGTCCCCATCTAGATAACCAAACACTGTCACCTTGAGCTCTAGATGGTTCCAACAAATACCACAATTTCATAGAAACATCCAACTCCAAATATAACTCATAACAAGTAATTGTAATCTCTTGCCTAAGTGTCACCATGGTGTGCACGCTGTCACTTTCACACACATGGGGAGAGTAGAGATCTATTAAAGCACTTAAGTAGCAAACTAGATCTACTTGATTACAAAGCTCATGATCACAATATGATCATGCATAGAGAGAGAGATGAGCACATAGCTACCAGTAGAGCCCTTAGCCTCAAGAGTGAACTACTCCCTCCTCATCATGGGAGTCAGCAACGGCGATGGAGATGGCGATGGAGTCGATGGAGATGGCCTCGGGGGCACTTCCCCGTCCCGGCACGGTGCCAGAACAAAGACTTCTGTCCCCCCGAATCTCCTCTTCGGTGGCGGCGGCGTTGCGGAAATTTTCGTGGTTGTATGATCTGGCCCTTAGGGTTTTCGTCTCGGAGGCTTCTTATAGGCGAAGGGGCAAGGTCGGTGGCCGGCCAGGGAGCCCACACCATGCCCTAGCGGCCTAGGGCTGCCCGCGCCAAGGAGTGGTGTGGCTGCCCCGTGGCCTCCCTTCGTCTCTCCTTCAGACACCATGTGTCTTCCGGTAAAATATCAACTTTGCCTTTTGTCCAGTCCAATTCCGAGAATATTGATTTTCTGCCTTTTCTAGAACCAAAAACAGAAGAAAATAGGCAACTGGCACTATGACATCTTGTTAATAGGTTAGTCCAAGAAAGTGTATAAAACTACTCCAAAGTGTGGACAAAACATAAGAAAGTAGATATAAAACAAGCATGGAACATCAAAAATTATAGATACTTTAGCACGTATCAGTGAGTTGCAACCCATGCTAGGTGAGACACGTGTTGGTTTCTCCACTTTGAGAGCCTGCAGAAATCTCACTAGGAGAGGTGGTGTTTATTATCTGCATATTGCTGGAGCTGGGCATCTCTACCCCACTCCTTTGCCTAATGGTATTTTCTCTACCAAGGAAGGATGTTTTCTATATGATTTGTAGGTTGAACAACACCAACCCGAGGAGGAGATTCCGGAGGAGGATGAGGAGCAAGAAGTTCCTTATTGATGACTGCAAGTGCACAGACTGTTTGTAGCTAGTTTCAAAATAAAGATATCAATCCCACAGGGAGCAGGAGTCTGAAGTCTAATAACTCTTGAAATAAGTATTACGATGGAAATGCTAGTTAAAGTTCTAAGTGACAAGATAAAATGCGAGTATTGTGTAAAAAGGTCTTTTTGAGTTTTGGATATAAGAGCAATAAAATAAAGTAAAACAACTTAGTACAGAAAGTAAGTATCGCGTATGTAAGAGAGATTGAAACTGCAGTAGGGAAAAGGCGTTCTTAGGGAGTAGTAGATACACCACTAGTATTGTAAAGATTTAAGATAAAGATTATCATCATGAACATTCTCAACTATGTATGTGCGGGAGGAACTCCGTATTTGGACGAATAGGCAACAACCGCTGCTCACATCATCCTCATAACCACAGCAGTTAGCAATCGACATCAATCGAATTACTATGCTATTAAGGGACATAATCCCGTAGGACGTATCCCATGGTATCGATAGTGTTCCGTGAGTTTCCTCATTTTCCCAAGTTGATACGTAAGGGGTGCCAACAGCTTTATAGTCACTGAAGTGCTAGCACGCCTCCATCTACCAACAATTAGTTTCCTCCATCAAGTCCCCACGAGAGGCAAATATTGAGAGGCCGACTTCTCTCAACATCAAGATGTAGAAAATCTAACACATGGTCACAACGATGAATATCATAATAGACTTTATCTTATTTCAATCTCATACTAGGGTTTATCCATCTCCCCAAGAACTAATGGTCTACTCAGACATGGAGGCAATCAACATCATGGCAATGGTAATAGAAACAATCATAGATGAATAGTACTTGTATAAATCCACAACGAGTATAGGAATTACAACAAGATCTAGACAAGATGTAGATGGGATGGATGAAGATGGTGGTGATGTAGTGGTGGATGATGAAGATCGATACCTTAGCCTCCCGGATCTACGTAGGGCGAAGATGGATCCCTTATGGACGAGTTCCCCCTCTAGATGCCTTCCGGAGGTGAGGTTTCTGCGATTTCTAGGTGTTCTATATGTCGTATCCTTGAACCAATTGCACGGGGTGAAACTATTTAGTGAGGCGGAGGTGGAGCCAACTATACGGCCGGAGCTATATGGCCGGGAAGATTGCTCCGCCCGTATAGTTGGTTGTTGAACTCTCTGCCTCCCTTGTTCACTTCTGGTTTTCTTCTAGTATTATTAATATTTCCCAAATAAGCGATTTACGTTGTTTTTGACTCCTTTTCTCCACAGTACAACTGCTCCAAGAATTGTATCTATTGGATCCATCATCTATCTCGATCCTGGTGAAAACAGACATAAAATGTGCGCACGAACACTATAAAATACCAAGATCCTACATCTACAATGCAAAATAATAATGTAAAACATGATGCAAATATGCACTCATCAACTTCCCCAAGCTTAGACTCTTGCTCGTCCCGAGAAAGTTTTAGCTTATGGATGTGATCCTCATATTCATGAAGATGACTCGATAAAATTAATGAGGCAATTGCAGCATGTGTTTATTATGTACGATACATGGGAATAAGTTCATGAATAGTACCTTACTCGAACCATCTAAATAGTATTAGCCGGCTTCCACACCTTAGTGATTAACAGTTCATAAAAGATGAATTTCAACATAATGTAAAAGCATCCGGTTCAACCGAATGAGTTAGCGAGGTAGTCCCAAGTGTTTTTAGGATTCACGTATTCACTTGGGATTCAAAATCTCAAAGGTTTATCTTTGTCCTACTACAATGCAGTGGTATATGCCTACTTGCTCTTTGCACACTCGCTCTTTTTCTTTTTCTCCCCTTATATATATATATATGCTCACACTTTTGTTTAAGTGTTGTGCAAATGAGCTAGCCATACATTCCACTTCATGTAGGAATCCAAATTTTAATGATCTCAATTATCAAATTCCAAGTGTATATGAAGCATTCTTATGACTTGAAGATTCTGCCTCGTCTTATTCCCACTCTATTCTGATAGCACTTTCATATTCCTTTGTTCAAAGTTTATTTCTTAACTAAACTGTATAGATGATTTTTCTTTGTAAATCAAACTGTAGACTTACACCATATTGACGAAATTATCTTTAGGTGTTCCATTAATTACCAATGGTGTGGAAGACTCCTATTGCTATCATCAAGTGCAAGTTAAATTATACTCAAGCCATTCATATATCAATAAAGCAAACACAAACCCAATATTGCTCCATATATAATAATAAACTCTAAATTTCATAAAAGGGATCGACTATTCCTAAAGGGAATTCTAATGATGCAAATTTTATTTCTAGTTTGAACTAATGCGAAAATAGTAATAAAACTTATAAGATAGATTACAAGGTCTTAAAGATCTCCCCAAGCTTGGAATCAAGCCATACGGGATCGAATAATCCCTTGCGATTATTTGATACCGTGATTGTTGTAGATCACTGTGGAGCCATGGCACGTGGTATCTTTTCCTCATGGGCCAGCTTGAGGCGGAGGGATTGATTGACAGCTTCTAATTCCTTAACACGCAGCTTGTAGAAAAGAATGTTCCTTTCCAGGACCTTCACTTGTTCTTTAATGAATTCATTGTTATCCTGAAGTGTTTGTAGCGCCTTAAGACTCATAGAAAAACCTGCTTTGGTTGTCCGCTTGATATCTCCATCTAGTTTATCAAGATAAAGTCGCAACAATCAAAGGTGTTTAGGTATCCCTGGCTTCTCCTTGTCCAACTCTTGAATCTTCAGTTCCAGGGCCTTCAAATACCTCTTTCGACACCCATGGTCAGCGTCGAAGAACTCTATAGGGATGGCCTTGATCCCCTTGCTTTGCTCGCTATTGCTCCCGGTCTCCATGGGAGCTTTTCTTCTTGACCTCTATCCCTTGGTTGAGAGTCCTTACATGTGAATAAGAGGTAGATTGGTTCCTGGAGATTATGATTTGAGAGAAAGACAATGACAGTATATAAGGGGGGTCAGGGGTCGGTAAAACTTGCGAGAAACACCAAATTATCGCCCAAGAAAAGAATCTGAACAAAACAGGGAAAGAAATCACGGATTTGGAAGTGTCCTACCGCGTAACAGCCAACTATACGGGCGTGGCTCGTATAGCTCCGGCCGTATAGTTGGTTCCGGGCAAATATTTCCAAATATCTCGAGTCCAGGTCGATTAAATCACGACTCATAACCGACAATAACTTTTTTTAGATGAATAAACGAAAGATCAAACGAAAAAGTGTCTGAGGGTTTAACGACCAACTATATAGCCGGAATTTTTGCTCCGGTCATATAGTTGCGACCGTATAGATACAGACATTGAAAATCAAAAGTGTCTGAAAGTTTAACAACCAACTATACGACCGGAAGTTTTGCTCCGGTCGTATAGTTACGACCGTATAGATACAGACATCGAAAAGCAAAACCATCTAAGAGTTTAACGACCAACTATGCCATAATTTTTGTTCTGTTCGTATAGTTGCGACCGTATATATACAGACATCGAAAAGCAAAACCATCTGAGAGTTTAATGAGCAACTATACGGCCCAAATTTTTGGCTCCGATCGTATAGTTGAGACCGTATAGTCTTAGATAGCAAAAACAATTTTACGAAGATGATACAGAGAGTTTAGCGACCAACTATACGGCGGGAGCTCCCTCTCCGGTCATATATCTCCGTACGTATAGTTGGTAAAACCCCTCTAAAACTTCAGAAAAACACAAGGAATTCAAAGGCAGAATTTTCAATAGTAAAAATTGTGAAAACAAATCACTTATTTGGGTAAGAACACTGACGGCCCAAAATACTGAGCTCGTTGGGGAACCCCAAGAGGAAGGTATGATGAGCACAATAGTAAGTTTTCCCTCAATTATGAAACCAAGGTTATCAATCCAGTAGGAGCAAGGAAACACCTCCAAGGTGTTGCTAGCTAGTCTTTGGTAGGGCGCACTACCGGTGCTAGCAGCAACATGGAAACCTGCACAACACAACCACAGAACTTTGCCCCCAACTTTCAGTGAGGTGGTCAATCTCACCGGTTTTGCTGAAAACAAAGGATTAAACGTATTGTGTGGAAGAAAGTAATAGTTTGCAGGAAAAAAAATAGGTAAACAGTTGTAGATTGATGGTAAAAGAAAGGACCGGGGTCCATAGTTCACTAGTGGTGGATCTCCTTAAGATAGATGACATGCTGGGTGAACAAATTACAGCGGGGCAATTGACAAACATCGAGAAAGCAATCATGTATATACTACTCATCTTGACTCCTTGGAGATTTGATTGGGCATTACAACATTATACATAGACCGTAATCCAACTGCATCTATGACTAATAATCCACCTTCAGGTTATCATCCGAACCCCCTCCAGTATTATGGTACAAGCAACAGATAATTGCATTATGTATTGCATGTAAAGTAAACAATACGATTGTTCTATGAACAAAGGATTGTTTTTTCTCCCTAGTAGCAACATCACATCTAGTACGTTAGAGATTTTTGTCACTTCCCCAGATTATTAGAGGCATGAACCCACTATCAAGCATACATACTAACTCTTGGAGTTGGTAGCATCTACTTGGCCAAGATAGCTACTAACAACGAAAAGCATGCAAGATCACAAATAACAAAGACATGATAGAATCAATAATCAATCTGAAATAGCATCTCAATATCCATCAGATCCTCGCAAACACAACATGTAGGATTACAAATAGATGATCTTGATCATGAACGGAGCTCACAATATCTAAACATGATAGCACAAAGGAGAAGAACCAGCCATCTAGCTACTTCATGGACCCATAATCCAGGGATGAACTACTCACACATCACACCGGAGGCTTGCATGATGATGAGAAGGCCTCTAGGGTGAATTCTCCCCTCCGGCAGGGTGCTAGGAAGAGCTTCAGATCCCCCCGATCTAGGGATGGAGATCACGGCGGCTACATACTCTTTCGTGGAATTTTGATCGGGTCCTTAGGGTTTCTGTATCAGGGGCATCTTATAGGCGAAAGGGGAGGACGAGGGGGTGCCCGAGGCGGCCAGACCACCCCCTGGCGCGGGCCAGGCCTAGCCGTGCGGCCAGGTGGTGTGGCTGCCCCTGACCCCTCTCTGTCTCATATTCTGGCTTCGTGTCCCCCTCGGTGAAAAACTAACTTTGGCTTTTGTCCCGTCCAATTCCGAGAATATTCATTTTCTAACTTTCCTGGAACCAAAAACAGCAGAAAACAGGTAGCTGGCACTATGGCTCTTGTTAATAGGTTAGTACAAGAAAGTGTATAGAAAGTACTCCAAAGTGTGGACAAAACATAAGAAAGTAGATACAACCAAGCATGGAACATCAAAAATTATGGATATGTTAGCAATGTATCAACATCCCCAAGCTTAACTCCTACTCGTCCTCGAGTAGGTAAGGGATAAAAAGAAAGAATAATTTTTGAGGTGGCCTGCACCATCATAAACTTGATCAAAGTATTTGTAAAACATTGATAGCTGGGATCATAGTACTTCAAAATAGCATGAAAGATAAAGTTCTAACAATAAGACATAGCAACTATGTTGCAACATGAAAAGGCATAAACAAAAGATTCATGAATAACAATGCTTTGCAAGACGTTTGTTTGTTTCATATAAAGAAAACATAGCATAGTGGCATTCAGCTTGTCCCTCATAGAGTAGCAAACATAAATTCATAAGACACCTTCAAAGTTCATAAGAGAGACTAGATACAAATAGTTTAAGAACAAGCAATATCAAAATTATGCATCAATCAACAAGTCTTGGGACAATGCACATAGAACTAAGAATGGCCACTATGCTCTCAAAGTAGGTGCATAAAGATAGAAGGTGGAGACTCAACATAAAAGTAAAAGAAAGTCCCTTCATAGAAGGAAGTAGGGATTCAAGTTTCATAAAGAGCTTCCAAAAATTATGGTACTTATTAGCTTTCAGCTCTCATTTCCCCTATCATAAGCATCTTGAAGTGATTAAGGTTAAAGTGAACAAACTATGGAGTATATGCTTGACAAAGTATAAGTTGGAAATCTCATGTCCCTTGAATACGAGGGCCGCTCCTCATGCTACTCAAGTTTAGTTACCGGTAAGTTCTTGTCATAGTAAGTACATGTGTATCATAGAGAACCACTAACGGGGTACCCCTTGCCCGATGATATGGAAGAATCCCCGTATCAAAATGACAAGGCAAGCAGACAACAAGCATCTCAGCAATCTTCTTATTTACCATGGGAAAATAGTGCTTTTTTCTCTCTTTCCTCTTTTCTCATATCTTTTTTTCTTTTCTCTTTTTTCTCAATATCTGACTCTTTTTTTATAAGAAGAATGCTTCATAGACAGCTCATTATGGTTACACTGCAGGTTTCCACCATGACAGCATGGGTTAGACTAGCGGCCCAGGCGTTTCTCTAACACACATACATAACTCCATGGACTTACAAGCTCCCCTTTCATTTTAGACAGACGACATCCATAGACAAAAGAGCATGATATCAACTAGGTACAAAGTACAAGTGCAATGTCGAAAGCGTTCCCCATGACAGCATGGTTCTGCTAATCCCCAACATATAAGTGCAAGCATATACAACATAGACGACACAATGGTTCAAGTTTATTAAGGGCAAGAAAAGTAAAGTGTGCCATCAAGTTCGTGAGAGCTTTAATCACTAGTTTTCTCATAACAAGTTTAATTCGAAAGGTAGATAAAAACATGAATATACTTGGAATAGCAATTGCCAATTGGTAGGTATGGTGGACTCTTTGGAATAACTTGGTTTTAGGAGTTGGATGCATGAGTGGAACTCATACTTGGTTATGTAGGCTAGCAAAAGACTAGGAGCGACCAACTAAGAGAGAAATAATGGCCATAGTCATGCAGAGTGAGAAAACATGATTAATCAAAGCATAAAGTGATACTACAAGTCGAAAACTAAAGGATCATAAAGGCTATGGTGACTTGGGGTAGTCATAACATGGTGTGAGCATGTGACAAGTCAACCCAAATAAAGCATCAAAGGAGAATTCCAGAATACTATGCTTTAATATGCTAAAATAAAGCATGATTCTTCAAAGGCACATTAAGCAATCTCAATTGTTTATAACATGTCATGCTACAGCAAAGATCACTAAGCATAAAGCCAAAACAATATCAAGCATGGCATGACAAAGCATAGGCCACAGTCAAAAACAAACTCCTTTTACCACTTAAGCATGAACTTTTCCTAGTCTTTTCCATTACAGACCAAACTATTTGAAAACCATTGCATGAAAGAGGGGGTCGAACCAATTTATTCAGCAAACTTAGAAAACCAAGCAAAAGAAAACCAAAAACGGAAAATAAGACGCTCCAAGAACAAGACAACTGTGCATGAAACAATAAAATGAAGTGTTTGGAAGAAACCTGGGATTTTTATTGATGAAGAAGGGGATGCCTTGGGCATCCCCAAGCTACGACGCTTGTACCTCTTGAATATTTCTTGGGGTGACACGGGGTGGCATCCCCAAGCTTGAGCTTTAGTCCATTCTTCATCTCATTACATCATTCTCTCCATACACCTGAAATGTTTCCTTCATACAAAACTTCACACAATCTTTATTAGCAACATTAGTGCACTCAAGATAATAAGTCTTTAGGTTCAGTTTCAACACAAATAAAAATTCCATTAAAACACAAGCTACTGTGGCACTTCCCTCAAAAATCTCAATTCCCCAAAAGAACTCAAAAAGGAACCAACAAGAAGCAAATGCAAATAATGGCAGAAATCTGTCAAAACAGACCAGCAGGTGAAAACCAATTTTTTCGAAGACCTTCGTTTCTCAAATCAAAAAGTGTTGAACTAATGAAAGTTAGATAACAACCTGGGGCAGAAGCACAAAAGGTCACACCTCAAAACGACGTACAGAGATTTTACACGAATTTTTACGGTGAAGCACAGAAATCTGTTTCGGGACAGCAACTTTCGCAATCATTACTTCTCTCTCATTAGAGGTTATTCTTGGCACAAAAAGAAAATAAAAGGATAAAGGAGAGTTTATTAATGAAGCAATAACTTGCAAAACTCATCTAAAACTTTTGGGTTATCTCCCAATAAATACTTTTCTTTAACGCCTTTAAGTTAGGCATAAGAAGCAAGAAAAAGAATCAAGTGTTCTCAAATGAAAAAGCATTAAGAGCAATTTTTGTTTCATAGGAGAGGCAAAAGGAATCTTCTCTCTCTTCTTAGGTAAGTGTTCTATACCTTTCTTGAGTGGGAGTTGATATTTAATGGTGCCTTCTTTCATATCAATAATGGCACCAACAGTTCTATGAAAAGGTCTTCCCAAAGTAATAGGACAAGAAGATATGCATTCAACATCCAAAACATAGAAATCAAAGGGGACATAGGCATTGTTAACCACAATAAGAACATCATTACTACTCTCCATGAGTTTCTTTTTAACATTATCATCAAGTGGGACATTCAAATAACAATCTTCCAATGGTGGCAAATCAAGCATATCATAAATCCTTCTAGGCATAATAGAAACACTACTATCAAGATCACATAAAGCTTTGAAATCAAAATCATTCACTTTCATATTAATGATGGGTTCCCAACCATCTTCTTGTTTTATAGGAATAGAAGCTTTATGTTTCATCTTTTCTTCTTTAATTTTTATGAGAGCATCAGTAATGTGTTTTGTAAAGGACATATTCATAGCACTAGCATTAGGACTTTTAGCAAGCTTTTGTAGGAACTTAATAACTTCAGAGATGTTGCACCCATCAAGATCAAAATCATAATTATCATCTAAAGTAGTAGAGCTATTACTAGCCTCAACACTAGTGGTAGTGATAGTATAAACACTAATGTTTCTAGCAATTTCATCTTCTCTTTCCCACTTAGCATGCAATTCAGCTAATAGTCTAACATTTTCATCAATTCTAACTTGTATGGCATTAGTAGCAGCAAAGGGATTATCAATAGTTTCAGGTTTAGCAGCCATTTTATTCAAAGAAGATTGAGCTTTAGCCAATGATGCTATATTTTTTTTCAGCATTAGAGAGTTTTTCCTCAATAGTTTTATTGAAAGCAGTTTGTTTATTAATAAAGTCTTTAAGCATATGTCAGTGGTTGTCTGGATTATGCTTATGGATTTCATCCCATGGATTATGCTCATGGATCCATCTATTCATATCCTATTATGCTGGAAGTCTTTATCAAGGACGGCGCTTATATTGGTTATCTCGGTAATAATTGAGGCTATGTCAAGGATGCCTTCCCTCTAGCTCGGTGGTATGATTATGTTGCTCATATGTCTATGGAATAGATTCACCTATTTGTGTGCATTTGTATTCCAATGCAAAATTCTAATATGCACACATTGAGGGGGAGTCTCTTCCATGGTTATTGCTATTTGTCTTGTGGATTTTTCCTGCAAATCCCGGTATTGTCATCTAACACCAAAAAGGGGGAGATTGAAAGAACATTTCATGTTTTCCTATGTTTTGTGTGTTAGATAACAATACTGTGGAGATTATTCATGTGCGCTAAGTGTGCAGGAAGCTTTGAGGGGGGCCGGATTATCCGCCCCACCAAGGGCCGCATAATCCGGCCTACCTCATTGAGCAAAGGGAGCCAAGGCGCGTTGCTCAGTATCCGGTCGGATTTTCTCCTGGAAAATCCAAACTGGGCGGTTTTTCCTCCCTAGGCCGGATAATCCGGCCGTCGCATGGGCCGGATAATCCGGCCACCAGTTTTTGAGCAAAGGGAGCCAAGGCGCATCGCTCGGTATCCGATCGGTTTTTCTCGCGGAAAATCCGAACTGGGGCGGTTTTTCCTCCCCAGGCCGGATAATCCGGCCTTCACATAGGACCGGATAATCCGGCCCAGAGAAGTTGATCAAGGGCAAGCTCGGCGCGACGCTCTGATAGGGGGACAGATTATCTGCCGGATATTCCGAGTCTAGGGCAGAATTTTCCCCAGGCCGGATAATCTGGCCCTCACTTGGGCCGGATAATCCGGCCCCCAAAGTGTCCAACGGTTGGTTTCAGAGGGGGTTATAAATACCCCCTCTTCCCCAACGTTCAGACTCCTTGATTCATTCGAAATTGACCAGACATTGCGTAAGAGCTCCCATTCTCGATCTCCCACTTCAACCACCCGAAGGCTTTGATCTTTGGGGGAATTGAAGGAGGAGAGGATCATCATCATCATCACGAATCAAGCGCATCAACTCCTCTCCATTCACTTGGAGAAATCCTTGATCTAGTATTCTTGTCAATACCTAGATCTTGTTCGTTGTATTTGATAACTTTATTCTTGTGGCAGCTTGTTGTCATTTCGGGAGCCTCCAAGTTGATTGTGGAGTTGTTTCCCCGCCAGTTGTGTAAAGGCGCCGGTATCCGCCTCGAAGGGTACCTATAGTGGAAAGGTGGATTAGGCCTTTGGTGGCGGGATCCATCGGAGAACAGGGTGAGGCCTATTCTGGCATGGTGGTCATAGTACCGCCCACCCCTCCAATGCACACATACTTCCCTTAACAAGGCAGGAACTGCGGTCAAACAAATCCTATGTCTCCGCGTGCTTCACTACGGTTTACCCGTTCCTCTTCCACTCGCTCTTTACTCGCTAGTAGATAGGTTTGCATATAGGGAAATTCCACCTTATAGTTTATCTAGAGAATTTACCCTTTGTCTTAAGCCTAAAATTGAGAAAGTATTAAAATTTGGAGTAGCACCTATTCACCCCCCCCCCTCTAGGTGCCCATACGATCCATTTCAGCACTCTCGTGCTTTCTTCGGGTCTCCCCTGATGGTGATTACGCCGTTGGGACCTAGAATTTTCATCATATTGTAAATGTAACACGGACGATCCATAAAGGCCCAGTAAGTCGGAAGTCCGAATATAGTGTGGTACGCGCTCTTGAACTGGACTACTTCGAAGGAAAGTGCCTCTGTCTGATAGTTCTTTGGAGTTCCAAAGGTAACATCCAAAGTGATTTCTCCTAGGGAATTAGCTTGTCTTCCCGGGACAACTCCGTGAAAAATCACGGTTATGTGATTCAGCTGGGTCTCCGAGATCTTCATCCGGCGTAGTGTTTCGACATACAGAATACTGATACTGCTGCCACCGTCCATGAGAGTCTTGGAGAAACCATAACCGTCAATAAGTGGATTGACAATCAAGGCGTATTTTCCTCGCATGTGTAGCTTAGGCGAATGATCAGCGCGGTCAAACGTGATTGCCACTTCCGACCAATCCAAAAATTGGGGGATAGCCAGAACTGTTGCATTGAGCTCGTGTAGAACTGCTTTCTTGACCTTTGCTGGTTGAGATCCGAGGAAGGTGACATAAGTGTCTTTCTTGGTTGGAAATTTTTTCTTCCCTTCTGGTTTGGGATTTGAAGCATCAGCTTCCTCCATGTCAGAATCTTCCTTGGTCTCTTTATCTTCTTCGGGATTCTTCTTTCCCTTCTTCCGCTTAGCTTTGTAGCCAGCGGTGTCATCTCTCTTGATGTCGTCATTGAAACAACACTCAGCGTTGGTGTGGGACGAGCCCCCATTGGCGTCTAGGTGATGCACACATGGGTTGTTGGCAATGTCAGCCCAAGTGTAGGTTCTACCTGGTTGCTGGTCTTCTCTACCTTGAACTCTCAAAGTCCCACGACCACGCCCGCAGCCTCCGACGCATCCTCCTCGTCCTCCAGACCCAAAAGTAGCAGTGACCACTGTCGTTTCCACGTTGGGTTTCTCTTCCGAGGTGTTCTTATGTTTCTGAGCTTGTTGCTTTGGTTGTTTTGTCGACTGTGGCACAACCAGGGCGTTGAGTAATCCCTCTGCGTCATCGTCAGCATCCGCATACTTGCTCGTTGTTTCTGTCATTTCTCCCAAATTAGTAACTTTGTCCCACTTCAAGCGATGATGTAGTAAACCAATTGGGAGACTTGCAATGAAAGCTTCAATCGCAGTTTGGTCATTTACTCCTTCACAGGAGTTCTTGGTGTCGATCCATCATCCGAGGTAATCCCGGCAAGTTTCTTCGGCTTTCTGGGTGCAACGCTGTAGGTGTCCGACCGTATAGGGCCTCCGGTATGTGCCTTCGAAATTCCGAAAGAACGCACTTTGCATGTCATACCAGTTGTGGATGGTGTTCTCCGGAAGTTCATTGAGCCATGATCGTGTCGTCTTCCGCAACATGAGTGGGAGATATCGGGTTGCGACCAGGCTATTTCCGCCTTTGGCGATGTAGCAAGCTTGGAAGAAATCCTGTAGCCAGGTATCTAGCCGAGCGATGCCGTCGTAGGCTTGGATATGTCTTGAGATAGCAAATCCTTCTAGGAATCTTGTAGCTCTTATGCGTGGTCCGAAGCACTTTAGGCCCACGTATATATCATCATTTTCATAGAGCCGCGCCTCTATGTTGGAGTTTATCCCGTGCCTTGCATCATTCGGGGATAGACATCGTCCCGAATGTCGGTTGTGGCTGTGGTGCCTTGGAGCCGGACTTCGGCTTCTACCACCACCTCCTCCATCTCGACGCCCTCCCTGGCCTCCTTGAGAGCCGTTGTGATGGCTACTTGGTGGAGATGGTGGAGCAGTTGGGTTATTTCCGGCTGATCGCCGGCCTCCATCCGAAGTGTCATTATTCCGGTTCCGAGGAGGGTCTTCATTACGACGAGCCCCCTGCCGGCTTGACTCAGCACGATGTCTGTCGTTCCCTCGTCCGTCGTTCCCACCACGGTGGGGCTCAGCCATACGGTTTTGCATGTCTAGGGGGTGGCATTCTTTGTCGGTCCTCCTCCCGACATTTCTATTTGTCTTCTTTCCTGTGATCATTCGATTCTTGCCGGGGAGCATTTCTCGGATGCAGTGCAGCAATTGCATCTTGCTCGGCGGCTGGAGCAACATTGTGCCAGTCGCGTGCAGTTTTGTGGTGCTGTCTTGATGATCCGGTTCTGGAGCAGTTGTCTTCCCGTCGGCCGGAACGGTGATGCTGTTCCGGAACACGCTGGGGCCTTATATCATTCCAGGCTGAGTCCGTGCGACATTGGTCAGATTTGGAGACCAGTTTTCTGCTTTCGGATTTCGCAGCCCTTTGTTGTTCCAGACCCTTAGTGAGTAGCTTGATGCCCAATCGAACCTATTCTAGGCCTGGATTATTTGACAGGATATCCCGAGCAGCGACAGTGTTCTGTACCGGTGTTGGATACACCAGATCTCCTTTGCTATCGAGACGAGGCATCCCTAGATATCCCTCAAAGAGAACCTTTTGTACTTCTGGGAATTGATCGTTACACGTGTGACGTTTCCGGTTCTTCTGATGCTGCCGAGAGATGTACTTCTCCATAGTTGTCATGCGTTTCTTCTCCTCCTCGATGTTTTTGGCTTCATCAAGGAGTTGTTGACGACACGCTTCTAGGGCCTGGGCCCTTTCGTCCAGCTCTTCAGCAGTAAGTTCTGCAGTTGTAGGGATAGGTGTGGTTAATGCAGCATTGATGAATTTACGCGCACCTTCAGTGATCACGTGTTCATCCATCGATTCTTCTTTTTTGGGCTCGTCTGGGATAAGTTCTATATCCGAGTCTTCCTCGTATTCCTCGGCAATCAGCTCCTCTGCTAGAGGATCTTTTGCCAGGGTCTTGTTCTTCTTCTTTGCCTTCTTGGCAGTGCCGGTAGCAAAGACGGCTTTGGGTCCATTTCCCGGAGTCAAGCTCTGATCGGTACTTTCGGACATCTGGACTTCGGGATTATCTCCGACTTCCATGTCATCCTGCGCTTTGGGAGAGTGTTCCCCGGATCCTTCATCCATGGCTTCTCCTTCTTCTGCAGCCTTGGAGTTATACTCCTCTTCATATTCCACGGAGAACTTTCAGAAATCTGCTGACGTCATCGATTCATCCGAGGATGCGGGTATGTCGGCGTTTGTTCCAATTGCCTCCAGCACAGAGTCGGTGTTTTCTCCAGCGTCGGTAGAGCCGGATCCGGATCCAACATATCCGACGAAGTGTGACGTGTGCTTCCTGAGGTATATGCGGCTCTCGCGATCTACTTCGTCGAAACTTCTGATGGCCTCGAGAATTGCATCTGCACTTGAGTTTTGCATTATCATACATCGCAGCGTGTACCTTAGGAAAGGCCTGTCTGTCCCGGCGTCATCAGAGCCAGAATCAGTGTCGTTCTTATGCTCCTCCTGGATTTCGACTTCGACGGGTGGGTCGATCTGGGATTCGATCTCTCTAGGGAGATCCACTCCAGTATCGATCTGGACCGCTAGGTCTGCTTCAGGCTCAGATTTCTCCACTATCTCCGCGACTGGTGCGGGCTGGGTGGGATTAGGGTTTTCTGAGATCCGAAACTCTGCCGCCTCCGCGGACAAAGGGGACCCAGAAGATTCTTCTGCCTCTATCATCATCGCTGGGGTGGGTGGGACAGGTTCAGCAAAGCCAATGTAAACATCAATCTCGCTAAAAGACATGATGGTGTAGGCAGTCACAGCCTCCCTAGCCGGAATCCAGGTCTCGTCGAGAACGATGAGAGGGACGTCGCTGGCGTAGAGGATGCGACCGACGACGATGGTTTCGCCGATTCCAATTCTTGCAGATTCCGCTCGGAGCGCAGATCCGAAGCTCACTTGCCCCACGGTGGGCGCCAACGAGCATCCTCTACGTCCCGGGAATTGCACCATGATCGGGAGATACGTCACGCTGGACAGGGACTTCAGCGACCCAGCCGGCACGGAGCGGTACTTCCACAGCCCGGATGCGGCACGTACTGATGCTCCGGCTGCACCACAAACCGCCTCGACGGACGTCGCCTCCTGCAACCGCGCTCCAGCTGACGCCTCCAGCCCTTCTGCCCCTCAATGAACTTGATCCCCGGTATGTTGGGAGTATTTGTGACTTGAAACATTTGTCTTTTCTTTGCGCCATGTGAACAATTGTCCATCTTTGACGTACTGAACTTATGTGGGAGCATCGCCTCCCTCCGTCTATTTGCTCGTTCTCTTCTATTTGCACTTTCTGTTTTGCATCTTTTGCATGCCTATTTCTTTGTGGGGGCGTGCAAGCGCACCCACAGGGTGTAGTCCCCAATGTTCGGGCCGGCTAGAGAATACAGCCGGGTCGAAGCTCCTTTGTGTTCTTTGTTTTGCAGGTTTCTGCGTGGGGGCGCGCAAGCGCACCCACAGGGTGTAGTCCCTGAGGTTCAGGCCGGCTGGAGAATACAGCCGGGTCAAAGCTCCTTGACCTGCTCTGGTGCCACCTAAAAGCTGTCTGCCTCTGCCTTGGCGGTGCTCGCCGTTGAACTTTGCCTCATGCAAACATAGAAACAAACAAGTTGTTTGCCTGGTTAAGCATATGCAAGTTCGAACTGTATTCTTAAATGAACTAGTTTTCAGACTTTTGCTGTTTCGCGCAAATTCAATGTCTTTGCTCTTTTCTTAGTGAGCATTGGCCAATTTCAATGTTGTTCCCTTGCTGGCTTTTAGCCGGAGTCAAAGGGGTAGCTTAGTAGGCGTACTGCATGATATTTCGGGTTTGGGTCATTGCCTTTGAGCGAGCGAGCACATCCAGGTCGTCTAGACGTTTTTGTTTTCCTCGTGGCATTTTCGTGTAGGGGCCTTTGAGCGTTCTGCTCTTGCCGGATCTGTCAGCCGGCTTGCGGTCTACAGCCAAAATCGAAGAGGAAGCCTTAAGAACCATGTAGTACTTTACCGCGTGGGTCACGCAGCCGTCTAGGCCAACCGGTGAGTCCTTGAGGCGGATCGCCGGCTCCGGGGCTAGAGTAATGCAGACGGGAAAGCCAATTTGTGCAACATGGCGTGCTTATTTATTGCGGAGTCCCCGAGACTGTATCGAGGCTCCTATGCTTGTTCATTACATGAAACTAAGGTACATACACTTCTTGTTCAAGTGTAAAAGGGGCGGAGCAGGCTCGCGTTCCATGGGTGTTCAGTTTCTTCACCTGAGCAGTCCATCTTGTTCTTTTCTAGCTTGCAGGTGTCGATGAGGTAGTATGAGTTGTTCTACAGTGCCCGGCTGATTATGAATGGGCCCTCCCAAGGTGGAGACACCTTGTGCATCCCCTTGGTGTCTTGGACCAGCCTTAGCACCAGATGCCCTCGCGGAACGAGATGCTATGTATCTGGCTGGCGTGATAGCGGCACAGGTTCTGCTGGTAGATGGTGGACCTGGACAAGGCCAGTTCGTGTGCTTCCTCCAAGAGATTGACACTGTCCTCCCGTGCTTCTTTGGCCTGCTGCTCTGTGTAGAGCAGTTTGCGGGGTGCGTGGAACTCGATGTCAGTGGACAAGACCGCCTCCGCCCCATAAACGAGGAAGAAAGGAGTGTAGCCGGTGGACCGGTTTGGCGTGGTGCGTAGGCTCCAGAGTACAGCCGGCAACTCCTCAATCTAGCAGCCGGGGGATCACATTAGTGGTTCGATCAGTCGGGGCTTGATTCCGGCTAGGACCATGCCATTTGCTCTCTCGCACTGCCCATTGGACTAGGGGTGTGCCATAGACGCGAGGTCTAGGCGGATGCCCTTATCTCCGCAAAATCGCGCGAAAGCTTCCTTGGCGAAGTTTGTTCTGTTGTCGGTTATGATGTTGTTGGTGTAGCCAAAGCATGTGATTATGTCTGTGAAGAAATTGAACACCGTTGGCCCATCCAGCTTCTTTATTGGCTTTGCCTCTATCCACTTGGTGAACTTATCCACCGCTACCAGCAAGTGAGTCATGCCGGATCTGGCTGTTTTGAAGGGGCCAACCATGTCCAGCCCCCAGACGGCGAACGGCCAGGTGATGGAAATCGTCTTAAGTGCTGCAGACGGAGTGTGCTTCTGCTAGCTGAACCGCTGACACCCGTTGCACGCCTTGACAATCTTCTCAACATCTTCTAATGTTGTGGGCCAGTAGAACCCGTGGCGGAATGCCTTTGCCACTATGGCTCCTGACGATGCGTGGTGTCCGCACTCGCCCTAGTGGATGTCGACCAGCAGCCGGATTCCCTCCTCTTGGCTCACACATCGTTGATAGATGCCGCCAACGCTGCGCTTGTAGAGCTCGTTGTTGATGATGGTGTACGCACTGGCCCTGCGCTTGACCTGTCTTGCCTGTACCTCCTCTTTCGGCAGCTCTCCATTGGCTAGGAAATCCATGAACGGCTTGGCCCATGTTGGGGTTTCCCGGATAGCGCATACCGCTTGCATTAGCAGATTCACCTCTGCTTGGATGGCCGAGTCAGGCTCGTCCAGAGGCCGACCGGGTAGGGCGGCGGAGCCGGCAGCTGCTAGGCTAGAGGCGGCAGTCCCCGGGTGCAATGCAGCCGTCGTGGAGGTCTTGGAGTCGGCAGTCCTCGGGTGCGGCGAAGCAGTCCCCAGGTGCGGTGCAGCCGTCGCAGAGGTCTTGGAGCCGGCAGTCCCCGGGTGCAACGAAGCAGTCCCCGGGTGCAGTGCAGCCATCGTGGAGGTCTTGGAGCCAATAGTCCCTGGGTGCAGCGAAGCAGTCCTCGGGTGCGGTGCAGCCGTCGCAGAGGTCTTGGAGCCGGCAGTCTCTGGGTGCGGCGAAGTAGTCCCCGGGTGCGGTGCAGCCGTCACGGAGGTCTTGGAGCCGGCAGTCCCAGGGTGCGGCGAAGCAGTCCTCGGGTACGGTGCAGCCATCGTGGAGGACTTGGAGCCAACAGTCCCCGGGTCTGCGTCCAATCTGATGGAGTCAGATTCGGGAGACGGTGTGATTGATGGTTTGCGCAGGTGCTCAAGGGAAACTCCAGGCGGAATTGGTTGTCTTGTCGACCCGATGCAGGCGAGCGTGTATGTAGCCGCGTTGTTTACCCTAGGAACATGATGAAACTCGCACCCTTCGAAACAGGTGCATAGCTGTTGTACGAAGAAACGGTATAGAGCCATGTTTGCGTCTCTGGCGTCCCAATTGCCTGACACTTGCTGCACCACCAGATCAGAATCGCCAAAGCATAGGATGCGCCGGATGCCTATTTCCTTTGCCATCTTGAGGCCGTGGACGAGCGCCTCGTACTCAGCAATGTTATTGGACGCGCGGAAGTGGATCTGTAGCACGTATTCTAGCCGGTCTCCTTTTGGGAAGGTGATGACCACTCCGGCTCCGAGACCTCTATACATCTTGGAGCCGTCGAAATGCAGCTTCCAATGCGTGGAGTCAGGGCAAGGTGGCAGGTACTGTGTTTCTGCCCAATCGACGAGGAAATCGGCCAAGGCCTGAGACTTGATCGCCGTTCTTGGCTCGTAATGTATGTTGTGGGCAGCGAGCTCTATGGCATGTGGTGTCTATGTTGCTGATGATCTCCGCAAGTGGCGCTAGCACCACCACCCGGATGGAATGCTCTTGGAAGTAGTGCTTCAGTTTCTTGGCGGCCATGTACATGTCGTACACCAGCTTCTGGTAATGAGGGTAGTTCTGCTTTGAGAGCGAGAGTACCTCACTCAGGTAATACACCAGTCGTTGGACTGGCTACGCCTTTCCTTCCTCCGACCTCTCCACTACCAACACCACACTGACAACCCTGTTTGTTGCATCAACATGGGTTCCTTTGCTGCTGGTGCTGCCAGAATAGGTGGCGAGGTGAGCATGCGCTTGAGGTCACGGAAAGCTTCATCCGCCTGCGATGTCAGACGAACTTGTCCATCTTCTTCATGCGTTGGTACAGTGGGAGTGCTTTCTCGCCCAGCTAGCTGATGAACCAGCTGAGGGAGGCCAGGCAGCCGATGAACTTCTGGACGTCTCTCAAGTTCTTGGGCGGCGGCATGCGCTCGATTGCGCCGATTTTCTCCGGGTTCGCCTCGATTCCTCGCTCAGATACAAGAAAACCGAGTAGCTGGCCGGCTGGGACACCGAATACGCACTTCTCCGGGTTCAGCTTCATCTAGAACCGGCGGAGGTTAGTGAATTTTTCCTTCATATCCTCAAGGAGTGTCTGGCGCTCCTTGGTCTTGACAACCACATCGTCGACGTAGGTGTGTACGTTTCTGCCAATCTGGGTCTGCAAGCACTTCTGCATGTAGCGCTGGTATGTTGCTCCAGCGTTCTTCAATCCGAATGGCATTGTGGTGTAGCAGTAGGCTCCATAAGGAGTGATGAATGATGTCTTTATTTGATCAGCGGGGTTCATCTGGATCTGGTGGTAGCCGAAATATGCATCTAGAAATGACAACAGCTCGTAGCCGGCCGTGGAATCGATCACTTGGTCTATCCTTGGCAGGGCGAATGGATCCTTGGTACATGCTTTGTTTAGACTGGTGTAGTCAACACACATGCGCCAAGTCTTATTCTTTTTCAGCACGAGTACTGCGTTTGCCAGCCATTCTGGGTGGACAACTTCCATGATGAATCTGGTTGCGAGTAGCCGGGTGATCTCCTCCCCAATTGTTCTTCTTTTTTCTTCCGCGAAGCAGCGCAGTGACTGTTTTACTGGTTTTGCATCCGGCCTGACATGTAAAGAGTGCTCGGCGAGCTCCCTCGGAACACCTGGCATGTCCTTGGGGGACCATGCAAAGATATCCCGATTCTCACGGAGGAAGTCGACGAGCGCGCTTTCCTATTTGTTGTCAAGGCCATCTCCAACCAGGACGAACTTGTCCGGCTCGGCCTTGTTCAGCAGGATCTTCCTTGTGCCCTTGGATGGCTTGAATTGTGCCTCTCCGGCCAGCTTGGCCTCGCCAGCCGACATGTCCTTCTACAGGGCCGCCACGTTCTGCATGATTACGCGTTTTTCTTCTACGATGATCATGGCTTTAGCTATTTTGGATCCGTCTGTGGCACATTCCAAAGACCGTCTGTAGCAGCCGAGCACGGTGATGACGCGTTTGGGCCCTGGTAGCTTCATCTTGAGGTAGGCATAATGTGGTACCGCCATGAACTTGGTGAGCATTGGACGCCCAGGATTACGTCGTACACGCTGCAGAGGTTGACCACCTCGAACCAGATGGGCTCGCGGTGGAAGTTGTCCTCTGATACGTCCATTTTGCATCACTATTCTATGTCATAATTCACTGTTATTCATTGATATATTTCGTATTGAGAGGTGATACTTATGTTATTTCATCTGTTTTTGCATGGTTGATGACTTTTGGAGCATGGACCGCTGCAGTCAGGATTCTGATGGAAAATGTGCTGTTTGGGGGCAAAATTCATGAAGATCAGAAAATCTGGGAAAATACATGGAAAATCCTATTTTTTCAGAAGACGAAGGAAGCCAGAAGGAGGGCTGGAGATGGGCCACAGGGGGCCCACACCACCCCCTGGCGCGGGCCAGCCTAGGCCACGCCACCAGGTGGTGTGGCCACCCTGGTTCACCCCTGGAACTCCCCTCTGGCGTATATTATCCTCCCGAAACCCTAAGACTCGGGGAGCGACCACAGAAAGATTCCGCCACCTCTACGGGGCGGAAAACACCGAGAGAGAAATATCTCTCCGGCAGACAGATTTCTGCCGGGGGAATTCCTTCCCGGAGAGGGGAGATCGTCGCCATCAACACCACCATCAAGCTGGACTTCATCGGGATCATCATCATCACCACCATCATCACCATCATCACCATCTCCATATTGCTGTAACAATTTTGTTAAATCTTGCATAGTTCTTAGGGGAAACTTTCCTGGTGTTGATTACTCTTTGTAGTTGATACTATTGAGTGAACCATTGAATTATTGTTTATGTTCAGATTGTTATACATCATTATTCCATCTCTGATCATGATCCATATGATGTCTTGTGAGTAGTTCGTTTTGTTCTTGAGGACATAGGAGAAGTCATGTTGTTAGTAGTGGAATTGTGTTGAGAAAGATTCAATAGTTTGATATTTAAGTTGTGGTGTACTTCTTCTAGTGGTGTCATGTGAACGTCGAATACATGACACTTCACCTATATGGGCCTAGGGGAATGCATTGTGTATTTGGCTACTAATGTAGGGGTTGCCGGAGTGAAAGAAACCTGAACCCCCGTTAGGAAACCATTGCACAAGGGACGTAAGGGTCTTAGAGTTTAAAGTTGTGGTTAGGTTTCTACCTTAATTACTTTCTTGTACTTACGGATGTTTGCAAGGGGTATAATCACAAGTATGTATTAGTCCTAGAAAGGTCGGTACATTAGCACAGGTTCACCCATATAACACTTAGCAAGCTAAAGAAGATTAATCAACTATATGAAGCGAAAGCACTTGACAGTCTTCCCATGTGTCCTCGAGAATGTTTGGTCATCTTAAGTAATACACTCGGCTTGTCCTTTGCTGCATAAAGTATTGGGCCACTTGCTGCATTTATTCTTATTGTCTTTTGTTTACTCGTACTTATGGTAGAAAGTCAGGTATAAATTATTATTATGAATACATTGAATCTTTTATGGGAACTGATGACTTTCAAAATATTAAAAATCCTTATGGTCTAGACTCTCAAGCTATTGCTTCTTATTTTAAGGCTTTTGCTTCCTATATTGAAGTGCCTAAAAAGAAGTGGAATAAGTATCATGAACCTTATAAAGATATTGCTAAGAGTGTTCCTGCAAGAAATACTGAAGTTTATACTACTAATCATGACTTACCTGAACCTTATATTGAGAAAATGCCTTTCCCAATTAAGGTAAAGGAACATTCTATGATAGCTATTTTGGTTAATGAAAGTGCAAATAAAGTTGTTGAACCTGATAAACAAATGATTGATGAACCTATTATAGCAAATGTGAAAGACTTTGTTACTAAATATGAAGAAGAGGGACACACTATCCTCTGTAAGGATACCTCTAATATTGTTTCATATAGTAGTGCTATGAGAGCTAGTATTCATGTGTTTTCTGTTAGAATAAGTGATCATTGCTACGATGGTCCTTGTGATAGTTATATTGTTAAGTTTATGCATGATACTGAAAGTTATTATGAGAGAGGGAAAAGTGTTCTTATGTATCTCAATAATATCAAGTTTCCTCGTTTTATGCTGAAATTTTTTATGTTGCACTTCTTTTGCCTTCTTATGCTTGTAGCCTCTAGTTTCAACAACTTGTTTGTTTACAAAATTCCCTTCCATAGGAAGTGGGTTAGACTTAAATGTGTGTGTTTTTGCTTCTTAATGCTCTCTTTCACTTCAATTCATATTTCTGAGTGAGCATCTTCAAAATTATCATGCCTATCTTAATGGCTATAAAGAAAGAGCTTTTTGGGAGACAACCCAATTTGTTTTTGCTTTCAGTTTGTTTTTGTTTCTTTACGCCGGTAATAACCGCTCCTTATCCTTTTTGTTTGGTTTTTGTGTCAAGATCAACTTCTAATGAGACAGAAGTAATATTTGGGGAAGTTGCTGTCCCGAAACAGATTTGTGTGCTTCACCGTAAAGATTCGTGAGAGATCTCTGTATGTCGGATTGAGCTATAATTTTTTGTGCTTCTGCCCCAGGTTGTTATTTAACTTTCGTTAGTTTTGCACTTTTTGATTTGAGCAACAGAAGATTTTCTAAACAATTGATCTTTACCTGCTGGTCGTTTTTGACAGCCACTCTTGCATTTGCTTCTTTATTCGATTTCCTTTTTGAATTCTTTTTGGGTTTTCGGAAGGAGTTGCTACAGTAGCTTATGTTTTGATGGTTTTCAGTTGAAGTTGAACTCAAAAGGTTTTATCACTTCATATATACTAATGTTGCTAATGAGAACTGTGTGGAGTTTTGTGTGAAAGAAATTTCCAGGTAGTGGAGATAATGGTGTAATAAGGAAGAGAAGGGTTTTATGACTCAAGTAATAAGTGTATGAAGATGAAGATATTGATGTTATTCAAGTGGTGACTCCGGAAGAATCTACTCAATACCAAATTCAGAGACTTGTAGAGTCTGTTTTCAAATAGGTAACAGTTCTGGTAAGAAAAGTTCCGCGAAAATACTATCCAACTATATTTTTGCAGTTTTTAGACAATAAGGAAAGCTACGAAGCGAAAGAGGGACAGAAACGGAGCCAGGGTGGCTCATACCACCCTATGGCGCGGGCCCTCCCCTGGCCGCGCCACCAGGTGGTGAGTCCACCCCGGACTCCGCCTCCGACCCGTTATCTCCCAGTACCTTCCTTTTGATATGAAACTTCGTAATATATAATCCCCAAGATCTCCCGAGGTTCGTATATCGTGTTTTCGTCGTATTTTTGTTTTGATCTATTTCTGCCAGGACATACTCTTTGAAGGTTTAGAAGCACAATGGTGTCCGCCAAAGATAAAGGGAAGGAGCCTAGGGAAGAAGACCTCCAAGACCCTGGGAAGGAGAAGGAGATCAAGAGTGAAGGTGAAGAGGAGTCAAAGCACACTGGCACTACCGTTGCAAGCATTGGAGTGGTGGCGAACCCTGCCAGGATCAGAAGGACTGCACAGATGTCAACTGGAGGGAAACCTCCGCGTCACTGTTTGGCTCCAAGGACACCTTCTCCAAGCACCAAGAGTCCCTTCCATACCTTTATCCATAACCATGTAGAAAAAGAAGACTCCAAGAGGGAAGAACGGAAAAAGAATCACAAGAGCTGGGATCCACAATCTGACATGATCATGCACTACATCAAGCATAACTCGGAGTTGATTCGTACCCTCACCTTCGAGATTGAGGACTTGGGGAAACTTATCGGGGAGCTCATCGAGAGGATACCACCAACACCGAAGGAGTAATTCGTCATCAGGTTTGGCATCCCCTTGGTTTGTTCCAAGCTTGGGGGAGTGTCGCGGTATCACATCACTATCTTCTATCTTTTTTACCTTATTAGTAGAGTCATATCATGAATAGAGAAGTTATTATGTAGGATGGTTTGCATTATGGAAGTGTCCCCTCTCTCGTTAGATATGTATCCCTTGGTGTGAGTTGCCGTTATGGAATATTAATGAGAAGTTCTTTCATTTACTCTTTTGCATAGCTTATATTAGTGTTCAATTCGCGGTTATATGATTGATCTTGTTGTTAGTATTGGTATCACTTTGGGATCATTGAGTTAATTTAGTTGGTTTTGGCAAACCTGGCTTGGTCAGTAGCAACACTATTTTTGAGAGTTGAATGAAAAAGATAAAAGTACTCTAAAGAAATATAATTTCATCATCTTTCTTTCTTGATTTGCTCATGAGTTTAGTATTCTCTAGTTTAGATCTTTTGTGCTTCCAAGGAAGATTGCATGTTTGTTTTTATCACTTGTATGTTTGTTTGTTTCCTTCAACTCTTGTACTTGCTACCCAGCCTTGCTAGTCAAAAACTTGTACTGAGAGGGAATTCTTCTTGTGCATCCACTCCTTTAAACCAAAACCCACGCCATTGGTGTCCACCATACCTACCTATTAGCATTATTGCTATTCCAAGTAAATTCTTGTTTTATCTACCTCCCAAATTAAACTTGTTATGTGAAAATTAGTGATTAAAGCTCTCACGAACTTGATGGCACGCTTTAATTTTCTTGCATTTAATAACCTGAATCATTGGGTCCTTCTTTGTTGCGTATATGCTTGCGCTTTATGAGTTGAAGTTAGCAGAACCATATATCATGGGGAACGCTTTCAACACTGCCATGGTACTTTGTACCTAGTTGATATCATGATTCTTTTGCCTATGGATCCCGGCGGTGTGAAATAAAAGTGGAACTTGTAAGATGATGGAGTTTATATGTGTGTTCGAGAAACACCTGGGCCGCTAGCCTAAGCCATGCCTAATCATGGTGGAAACTTGCAGCATAACTATAGTGAGCATTCTATGAAGCATACTCAATAAAAACCTATGCAAATAGCAAATAAAAAGATCGCTGAGATGCTCGCTGTCTGCTTACCTTGTCATTTTGATTATGGGATAGCTCTTGTGTCATGTGCAAGGGGTACCCCGTTGGCGGTTCTCAATGATACACATGTATTTACAATGACACGAGCTTACTCGTGACTGAAGTTGAGTAGCATGAGGTTCGGTACGCATAAGTAAGGGGCATGAGATTTCAACTTATAACTTGTCAAGCATATCCTCTTAGTTGTGTCACTTTAACCTTAATCACCAAAAGATGCCTATGATAGGGGCAATGAGAGCTGAAAGCTAGTAAGTATCATAATTTTTGGGAGCTCTTTATGAGACTTGCAATCCCTGCTTCCCTCTGTGAAGGGCCTTTCTTTTTACTTTGTAGTTGAGTCAGTAAACCTATTCCCTTCTATCTCGGCAAGTATTTTGAGTTGTTGTGTTTCATTCATTCATATGATGATTTATCCAATCATGTTTCTTGTGTTCCTTGTTTTGCACATTGCTCTTATCTTGATGTTTACTACTTTGAAAGCTATCATTGAAAACCAGCTATTTGTGAACTCCAGCAAATTATCAACTATTCTTCGACCAAGAGATAACTTTGTCATTACCAATTATGATTTACTTTATATATCTTTATTGTGTTTCCTTTACTCATTGCAAGTTGAGTTATATAATAGTGAGTTGTCTTCTATTATGATCTATGTATTGATGAATGTGATGCTTCTTGTCCGTATTCTTTTATTGACTCTTCACTCCATAAACCTGAGGTCGTGTTTATTGAGTTCAGTTTCGCTTGGGGACAAGCGAAGTCTAAGCTTGGGGGAGTTGATACGTCCATTTTGCATCACTACTCTATGTCATAATTCACTGTTATTCATTGATATATTTCGTATTGAGAGGTGATACTTATGTTATTTCATCTGTTTTTGCATGGTTGATGACTTTTGGAGTATGGACCGCTGCAGTCAGGATTCTGATGGAAAAGGTGATGTTTGGAGGCAAAATTCGCGAAGATCAGAAAATCCAGGAAAATACATGGAAATCCTATTTTTCCAGAAGACGAAGGAGCCAGAAGGAGGGCTGGAGATGGGCCACAGGGGGCCCACACCACCCCCTGGCGCGGGCCAGCCTAGGCCGCGCCACCAGGTGGTGTGGTCGCCCTGGTCCACCCCTGGCACTCGCCTCTGGCGTATATTATCCTCCCGAAACCCTAAGACTCGGGGAGCAACCACAGAAAGATTCGGCCGCCTCTACGGGGCAGAAAACACCGAGAGAGAAATATCTTTCCGGCAGACAGATTTCTGCCGGGGGAATTCCTTCTCGGAGAGGGGAGATCGTCGCCATCAACACCACCATCAAGCTGGACTTCATCGGGATCATCATCATCACCACCATCATCACCATCTCCATATTGCTGTAACAATTGTGTTGAATCTTGCATAGTTCTTAGGGGAAACTTTCCCTGTGTTGATTACTCTTTGTAGTTGATGCTACTGAGTGAACCGTTGAATTATTGTTTATGTTCAGATTGTTATACATCATTATTCCATCTCTGATCATGATTCATATGATTTTTTGTGAGTAGTTCATTTTGTTCTTGAGGACATGGGAGAAGTCATGTTGTTAGTAGTGGAATTGTGTTGAGAAAGATTCAATAGTTTGATATTTAAGTTGTGGGTGTACTTCTTCTAGTGGTGTCATGTGAACGTCGACTACATGACACTTCACCTATATGGGCCTAGGGGAATGCATTGTGTATTTGGCTACTAATCGTAGGGGTTGCCGGAGTGACAGAAACCTGAACCCCCGTTAGGAAAACATTGCACAAGGGACGTAAGGGTCTTAGAGTTTAAAGCTGTGGTTAGGTTTCTACCTTAATTACTTTCTTTTACTTACGGATGTTTCCAAGGGGGTTTAATCACAAGTATGTATTAAGTCTTGGATGGGACGGTACATTAGCACAGGTTCACCCACACAACACTTAGCAAGCTAAAGAAGATTAATCAACTATATGAAGCGAAAGCACTTGACAGTCTTCCCATGTGTCCTCGAGAACGTTTGGTCATCTTAAGTAATACACCCGGCTTGTCCTTTGCTGCATAAAGGATTGGGCCACTTGCTGCATTTATTCTTATTGTCTTTTGTTTACTCGTACTTTGTTTACTTGCTTTATCGAAAACCCCTAAAAATCCGTTTGCTAAGTATTTGCAGAGAATTCCTAATCCATACCACTAGCCAGCACCTTCTGCTCCTCATTGGATGCGATACTCTTACTTATCGAAAATACTGCGATACACCCCCTATACTTGTGGGTCATCATCCTCCGTGCCGAAGATGATGTCCAGCCGAATTTTTTCTGATGGGGGAGTGCGAAGGGCCGGGGACGGCTCAGTGGAAGGAGGTGCTTGACGGCTCCAACTGTGACTCACTGATACCGAGCCGGTCGAGGGAGCTACTGTACAGGAGGTTGATGATTCTCCCTTCGTCTACGAGGATGCGAGAGAATCTGCAAGAATGCTTCTGGGAGACAATGATAGGATCCAGAACCATCACGTAGGTGCCCAGGTGAGGCAGCCTAGCTGGCTGGTCCTTCCGGCTCCATGCAACTTCTTGTTCCGACCAGTTGAGGTACTGGGGAATGGGAGGAACAATCGCGTTTACTTCCGCCTCGCGACGCCTTTTGTTGTGCTTGGTATCTGGCTCCATAGTGAAGATGTGGTAATTTCCCACCTGACGAGGATAGTTGTTATCATCATCCTCCCTTCGACGTTGGTTGTTGCGATCGCCTGGCGGCTCGCTGGCTCGAGGAGGTGGCGCCTGTCCAGCTGGTGCGCCGGCAATTTCCGTCATCTTCTTCGTCCAGGTGCACTGGCGTGTGGTGTGCGTAGCCGGCTTGTAGCCCCCGTTAGTGAACTTGCATGGCCCATCAAGCATCGACTCAATGGTGTACTTGGGCCTTGGAGGCCGGTCATCAGGCTTCTGTCTCCGGCTTCCGCCTGCAACGGATCCTCCTGCACTGTCGCCACCTGCCTAGAGCCATATTGGTTATCCGGCTGGTCGTCCTTTCTCTTGTCGTGGCGGTTGTCGTGCCGCCTGGAGTTGTGTCCATTCCCTTCCGGCTGGCGCCGATCTATGGCGACGTCGACGATGATTTGCACTTGGTCGTCCACCCGGATGGATCTTTTCATTGCTGCGTCGGCCGTGGCGTACTTGTCTGCGATGGCCATGGTCTGTGCCATGGTTGTGGGCTCCACCCGGTGAAGCTTATGCTTGAGCATAGTGTCGTCTCTACAGCCGTTGATGAAGAAATCAACTGCCTGATGTTCGCGTACCCCTCATAGGAGTTGTGCATGCTCGTCCATCGGGTGATGTAGGAGCGATCAGATTCATCCGGGCCCTGCACATAGAGAGCAAGCTCGCTAGGCCGGCCTGGGTGCTTGTAGGTGTCGGTGAAGTTGCGAACGAACGCCTGCTCGAAATCGATCCAAGCGTTGATGTTGTTGTCGGGGAGACTGTTTAGCCACGTTCTGGCTGAGTCGAGTAGCATGAGAGGTGCGTAGCGCACTGCTACCCGGCGGTTGCCGTTGGCAATTCCCACGGTGGTGGTATAATCCACCAGCCAATCCTCCGGCTTGACCGAGCCATTGTACTTTGGTGTAACCCTTGGGAGCGAAAATCCCTTTGAAAACAGTTCATTCCGGATGCGTGGTCCAAAACATCTTGGTCCGGCTAGACTTTCTTCCTCTAGCGCGCATGACTGGACTAGCAGGTCGATTTGCGCACGCGCATCTTCTTGTTCATCTGGCTCGAGCGGTCCCAGTCGGCTAGATAGGTGGGACTTGGGGAGCGCTTGGCCTTTTCCGGCTTCGTCGGCCGACTCGCGATTTTTGCTGGTAACGGCTGCCGCGTCGCAGGCGTTGTGCCCACAGCCTGCAGATCTACCGCGTGGGTGGTTGCTCTGTCTTGCTCCAATTGGGGAAGACGCCTTGCTACCGCCTGCAGCCGGGTCTGCCATCCGGCGAGCCGGCTGGGTTCTGCTGTTGCCAGCCATGCTAAATTCTGCCTTGGCCTGTTGCTTGTTCGCCGTGACCACGAGGAGCTGGACACGCGCTTGCTGACGGAGCAGTTCCTCGCCCTCTAGGTGGCTATGTTCCGCGACTGCCGCCTCCGCGGCCCTCATGTTTTTGGCGGGGGTGCTGTAGACCGGCTGCACCGCGGGTGTGCGCGGATCAGCGGCACGATCCATCTCCGAACCGAGGTTCCGGTCTTGCGACTGAGCCAGGCAGCTGGTGCCGGGTAAGCGCGCGAAGCCGTGCACGATGTTGTACTCCCACATGGTGGCATTCATCCGCCGTTGGGCGGTTTCCACCTTGCCGGCTTCCTACAGAAGGTTCTGGCAGGTGGTCTCCAGGGCTGTCGCAACTGCAGCTGGATCCGCCTCGATGGGGGTGATGGGGTTGCGGAGGTGCTCGATGGACGCGTTGATCAAGTCCGGGTTTGAGAGGCGTGAGTTAGTGGCGTGGCCGTCCACGTTACGCTCTAGAGGTGGGAGGTGGTTCTCCACCGAGCCTGCCATCATGACCTCGACGCTGCCGCTGGTGATGCGCGAGGCGGAGAAGCCAGGGGGTGCACCGAAGACGGTGACGACCTCACGAGGGAAGGCCTCAGGGATGGTGACGATGTAGACGCGGTGCTCGCCGAAGCGCATGATGGAGCCCCCGCTTGGGAAAGTCCCCCCAGTGAATCAGGACGCTTTGTCAAGGACGCAGTCGTAGGAGCCGAGAGTGAGGACAAGGCCAGAGGCTACTCGCTCACCAGCGACGAGTGGAAGTCCCGTGCGAAAGATGATCCCAGCCGAAGCATTGTGCCCCACGGTAGGCGCCAACTGTCGTGGTGTGGAACTCGGCAGTGCCATCGGGGATGGCTTGAAGGGGACAATCAGATTGCTATTGGTGGCTACTCGCAATGGGTTGGGCACAGATACTGCAAACATAGCGATGTACCCAGGTTCGGAGCCCTCTTGGCGAGGTAAAACTCCTACTCCTGCAAGGATCTACTATCAAAGGGGGCAAACGCCCAATACAAGTGCTCCTTGAGCTGTTTCCTTAGCTACTTCTTCCTTGGAATTCTCTAAGTCCTTCTTCTGGTGTCTATTTTTCCTTCTGCTTGAGCTTACCTAGAACCCTAGCGCTACCCCATTTATATACAGGTTGAGGAGGTAGCTTACGAGATGGGTCCTAGGGTTTACTGTTTGGATTTGGGCCTTACAAAGTGGGCCAGCTGGACAGGGCCAAACGATAGGCCCAGGTCTAGTCAAGCCTCCAGTACAGGGGAGGACCATGTGATGGTGCATGTCACCTCAAAAATTATTCTTTTTGTCACTTACCTACTCGAGGACGAGAAGGAGTTAAGCTTGGGGATGTTGATATGTCATAAATGTATCTATAATTTTTGATGTTCCATGCTTGTTTATTATCTACTTTCTTATGTTTAGTCCACACTTTGAGGTATTTTTTATATGTTTTCTGGGACTAACCTATTAACAAGATGTCACAGTTCCAGTTGCCTTTTTTCTTCTGTTTTTGGTTCCAGAAAAGCCAGAAAATGAATATTCTCGGAATTGGATGGGACAAAAGTCAAAGTCAATATTTCACCGAGGGGAACACGGAACCATAAGACGAGATGGAGAAGGGCCTCAAGGAGGCCACACCCCCTGGCCGCGTGGCCTGGCCTGGCCCGCTCCTCGGGGGGTGCAGCCGCCTCGAGAACCCCCTCGGCCTCCCATTTCACCTATAAGAAGCCTCCGATGCAGAAAGCCTAAATGATCGGGGAGAAAGCCACGAAAACCTCCACATCACCGCCACCACCGAAGGGGAGATTTGAGGGAAAGAAAGTCTTTGTTTCGGCACCCTGCCGGGATGGGGAATTGCCCCCGGAGCCATCTCCATCGATCTCCACCACCATCTCCATCGCCGTTGCTGATTCCCATAATGATGAGGGAGTAGTTCTTCCTCGAGGCTAAGGGTTCTACCAGTAGTTATATGTTCATCTCTCTCTCTCTCTCACTCTATGTGTGATCTTATTGAGATCATGAGCTTTGTAATCTATAGACTACTCAAGTGCTTTAATGAATCTCTGCTTATCCCCACGTGTGTGAAGTTGACAGTGTGCACACCGTGTGGCACTTTGGATAAGGTTACATAAATACTTGTTATGAGTTATATTTGGAGTTGGATGTCTTTATGAAATTGTGGTGTTTGTTGGACTCATCTGGCGCTCAAGGTGACAGTGTGGGGTTTTCTAGATGGGAAAGATGGACTTTGAGGTGTACTGTTATAGCCCTACCATCGATTAGAGTGTTCAACCGGAGAGTAGTTAAGAGTAGTATCATAAAGAGAAGATATTTATATGAGAGTGTTCACTAGTGAAAGTATGATCCCTAGGCCTTGTTTCTAAGCATTGAAACACCGTTTGCAACTAGATCTGTTACATGTTTGCTTGCTTCCATCTTTATTTAAGATTACCTTTAGTCTCTTCCTTCCTGTCAAGCTCTTTTCTGGTACCGTTACCACTTATAATTATCCATGCCACTTGTATTTCACTATCTCTTCGCCAAACTAGTGCACCTATACACCTGACAAGTATATTGGGTGTGTTGGGGACACAAGAGACTTCTTGTATCTTGATTGCAGGGTTGCTTGAGAGGGATACCTTTGACCACTTCCTCCCTGAGTTCGATAAACCTTGGGTAATGCACTTAAGGGGAACTTGCTGATGTTCTACAAACCTCTACACTTGGAGGCCCAACAACTGTCTACAATAATGGAAGTGCGTAGACATCATTGAGTAGCATGAGGATTAGGTACTCGTATTCAAATGGCATGAGGCATTCAACTTATATTTTGTCAAGCATATATCTCATACTTGCCATCATATTAACCTTAACCATTCAAGATGCTAATGATAGGGGGAAATGAGAGCTCAAAGCTAATTAATACCATAGTTCAAACATAATCATAAGAGGAAGCGTTTGGAAGCTATATGAAACTTATTCATTATTAATCACTTCTTATTATCTATCTTTCCAAAGTGTCCACTTTTATATTCAGAATTTAGAAGAAACTCCATGACCACTATAGGATGTTTTTACTTTACTTTTGCTTTTGCATTCATTTGGTCCATAGCTCTTTCTTCTATGTTACACTTTGTGAATTACTATTGATCATCTTTTCATTGTATATGAGATATCACTTCATAATCTATCCTGCATATTGCTATTCCTCTTAAGAATGAACCATTTGACTTTATGTAGCAATAGTAATCAATCTTGATATCCAAAATAGTATTAAACTCTAAAGTCCATGTTATTTTTATCACCTTTGTGATCGAGGACGAGCATAGGTTAAGCTTGGGGATGATGCATGTAAAATGCATACATAAACTTCGTAGTTTATTGTGCTAAAATGCTTATTATTTTGCAACTTTATTATATTTATTGGGAATAACCTATTAATAGTTGCAAAAGTACACAAGTTCTTATTTTACACTTTGATGTGTAGGAAAAAGTTGAATATGGAAGAAAATCGCTCGATATAACAGTATTTGGAGTTTCCTGAAATCTGTCCTGCTGAACACTTCTCAAAGATGAACTCGGAAGAGCTTGAATATGGCGTCAAAAGAAAAAGTGATAAAAATGCAAGTTGTGGGGAATTTCAAGCTGTACGGTTTAGAGTCACAAATCATCCAAAACGGAGTCTGGACGCTCCAGAAAATCCCGATTACTGAAAGGTACAAAAGCAGTTTCAGGATTCCAAAGTTGGTGACGTGGTTGACTTAAACTCTTGCCATATGAGATCAATTCGGCCAAGCCATAAATTTAGACACTTTTGGACCTTTTTAGGAATCACCATGAAGGTTTTAGAGGTTCCCAAGAGTCCTTGGATTCAAGGGTTTTGATCCGATGGCCCCGGTGAAGACTCCACCACTATATATTGTGGAAAACCCATATTTTTGAAGGCATCATCCCATAGCCACGAAATATCTCCTCCTTGTCAGCCGCCAAGCAGGGGGAGAAGTTCCTCAAGACCAGCACCATCTCCAAGGAAAGAGGAAGGAAGGGGCCTCCATTCCTAGGGAGTCGCCGGGGTGCCGCCGCCCTACACCACTGCCGACGCCGCCTCCTCTCCTTGGGGAGGCACGTATCCATCTCCATCTATAACAACTCTCCATCATCCCCCTATTGTAATCTCTTGGCAAACATGATGTATGAAGCAATATTTTATCTTCCTTTGATCTATTGTGACTCCATGTCTTTGTTTGAGTAGTGAATTGTTAGGACAAAAGTAAAATAGTTCGTTTATTGGTTGGATTCAATGTTGTAATCTTTTATGATTGTCTTATTGTACAATAGATGAGTACACGCATATGTTGGGAAATGCATGTAAGGTGATCACCGTGATGTAATGGAGTGGGGAGGACCGTGGAGGACAGAAAACCATGGTCCAATTCATAAAGTTACATTAGAGGGACATATATCTAGAGTTTATAGTTATGGTGAGACAATTATGTCTTAATAATTCCTATGTTTGCTTAGTAACATGGACTTAGGATCTATCATAATAGTTGTGTATGCACATCTATTTGGATGCAGCTAATTAAGGCTCCGTCCTGGAAGAAACAATAAACAACCAAACAAATGAATGAAATAACAATTTCCTAAACATTTAATCCCTTAGAGAAACTTGCTACTTGAGAAAACTTGCCTCCACTCCACTTCAGTAGATCAATTTAACACACACTTGTAGTTTCCACTAACACATACTTTATTTATTTTCTGCCTAGTACCAAAACAAAACAAATAGTTTGATCCTAGCTTTGCATAGAAGGCCATATAAGAGGGTTATAGGGCTTTAGAGAATAGATGGTTTACTTTTAGCTCTTCGTGGGTTCAACACTCAAATACTTATCGAATTGTACTACGGTAATCCCATGCACTTGTGGGTTATCACTCGCTGCTCGAGGACTTGTCTAAGGAACGCCCAGTCCAGCTTGTCGTAGGCCTTCTGAAAGTCCAACTTGAGGAAAACCCCTTTCTGATGGCGTACCTTCACCTCATGAATGATTTCATGCAGCGCGAGTACTCCATCATGAATGAGGCGTCCCTTTAGGAAGGAAAATTGTAGAGGGTGGGCCAGAAGTTCCATGACATGGGTGAGGAGAATGGTGTAGACCTTGGAGAAAAGCTTCTGGATGAAGTTGATCACCGTGATTATACGAAACTGGCAGATATACATGGCCCCCACTAGCTTGGGGATCAGAGTAATCACACAAAATTAATCTGAGACATGACAAGAGTCCTAGAATAGAACTCCTGAAACATCGGCATAATCACGGGACGAAGCTGATCCCATAAGGTCTAGAAGAAAATCGCCGGCAACCCATCTGACCCGGGCACGGAGTTGGTCTTCATCCCTTTGATGGCCTCGGCAACCTCGATATGAAGAAATGGAAGATTTAGTTCTAGGTTCTTCTCCGCGGTCACCTTGGCCCCCCAGCCTAGAAGTCCATACTCAGAGCCAGCCCCAACCTCAGGATTAATGAGAAAAGGTCCCTAATGAGGGTTTAACTCATCAATGCCCACTGTTATGGACTTGGGTTTTGGAGAAGGAGGGAGCGCTGGACACATCTATCGGCTAGCAAACAAGCACACAGGGGACAAAGATTTACCCAGGTTTAGGCTTCGTAGAGGTCCCTACTCCTGCTTGTCTGCTCGTGGAATTATTGAAGGAATCGAAGGTTACAATGGTGCGCAGATGCAATCTAGCGAGGGTTGTGGAAACTAGGGTTGCGTGTGTCTTCCTCGCCGCCCCCTCCTAGCCTTTATATAGGTAGGCTAGGTCTCGGGTAGCAGGTCGAGTCGGTTACAAGTTAGGGTTTTCCCCTTCAAACTTTCTATCTTTAGCTTCTTCTTGTTCTTCAAGTCATTGAGAGTCCGTAGGTTACTTGAGTCCTTCATTTGGGCCTTGGCGACACCGTGGGCCTTTACGTATTTAGACCGTATATACCAAGGTCGAGTACCTGTCGGGTATACCCATGTCAGTAGCCCCCGAGTGTCCAGTGGAATCGCAGTTCGACTGGGGACTTTTTGAAGTCTTTTGAGTGCATGAATGAGTATATTTTCGACTGCTTCGTTTGTGTCATATGGATTGTTGATGTACGTGCCTGATATAACCGAAGTATCGGTATCAGTTAACCACCTTAGGGTGAAACAACGCAATCTACTCGAACTCGAGTCCCCGGACTCGAATCCGGAAAAATGCTGGTGTAATTTGACTCAAGCTGCGGAGGTCTTACAGGAGTCGAATTCCAGTTATATGGATGTGAGCACTCGACGCGTCCGTCAAGGCATATTCATCGTACCTGTAGGCACGGATATATTTCTGGTAGTGCGCAGCTGATGCGTTGCCAGGCCTTATTCATGTCTTACCTTCATGCTGTAAGCGCGGCATCCGAATTTTATCATCGCGGAGACGATTCGGGTGCCCCAGGAGACGCAGTCTCTCTGTAGGGAAAATTATAAGTGGTGTCGCCATGAGCTTCAAGTGTGGATATTATCAACACATAGTTTTTTGTACAAATAATCATAGGGTGCGCGACCAGCGCTCCCTATGGGAGTATCCCCCGAGTGCCTGGTTGAGTCGAAGACTCAGGCAGGGACTAAAGAACTTTTGCGACTGCTGTCGTCTTTTGCTTGCTTGTTTCAGTCGAATTTGTTTCCGGTGCTCCCTATGGGAGTAACCCATGTTCCTAGTCGAACCGTATTTCGAGTGATTGGGTTTGCCTTTGATTTTCCATGTTCCTGCAAAAAGAAGAGAAAAATCGTAGGGTGCGCAACCAGCGCTCCCTATGGGAGTAGCCCCCGAGTGCTTGGTGGAGTTGAAGACTCGAGCAAGGACTAAAGTAGTCGATGTTCTCTGCTGCGTAGCTTTGATGATGTCAGTGCTGACGCTTTCATGACCTCAGTTGCCCACGTGAGCGAGTTTGACGGGACGTGACAAGCAGTGGGTCCCACTTCTGACTTTGATTTGACTGGGCGTGCGTAATCTTTATTTTAACTGCGCCTCCTCGATTTCCGTGCGTAATGGGAGTAGTGGAGGGACGGTTCGCGCTCCCACTCCTCCACGTGTCCAACACGATGTTTGCCACGCGTCCAGTAGGGTTTTTCTGAGCCGTTGGATTGCATCTTCCAGGGGTTAAGTAGCGGCGTTGCGATGGTAATTTTCTCATCTGCTCTCATTCATTCTTAGCTTCCATCGCCATTGCCGCTGCTCCTCTGCTTTCTCTACGCTCGTTTCTTCCACTACACTGGACCAGCTCCGCTCGTTTCCGAGCTACTTTCTTCGCTCGCATCACCGTCGCGCAACGGGGAAGAAGAAAGGAGGCGTTGCGGCTGATTCCGTGGCCATCATTGCCGCGGAGAAGAAGAAGGGCGCCTCCGCCGCTGCGGGCACCAGCACCGCCGCCGGCGGGAAGAAGAAGGCCGCAGGCACTCGCGCCATGAATGGAGCGTGGCGCCCCTCCATCATCAAATCTTCGGATCTCCGTCTTCTTCGCCAAGACGGAGTACTGTCTGCCATAGCCGACAACGCGCGTGTCCCCAGCGGTGAGATAATTCCATCTCCCCCAGCTGGTTTTCGAGTGATGTTTTTGGCTTTCATCATTCGCGGCCTTTCCTTGCCCCTTCACCCCTTTTTTAGGGGCCTCCTTTGTTTCTACGGGCTCCAGCTCCATCAGCTGTCCCTGAACTCTATCCTCCATATTTCTTGTTTCATCACTCTTTGCGAGTGCTGGCTCAGAATCGAGCCGCACTTCGGCCTCTTCAAGCGTCTCTTCAAATTGAAGCGCCAATCTGCATCTGGCTCTTTAGTCTACGATGTAGGTGGTTGCGGAATCCACGTTGATCCTTCTGCCACCTATTTTGACATCAAGCTCACGGCGTCCGTCCAAGGGTGGAGGGACAAATGGTTCTATATCCGCGATGAAAAGGCTGACGGGGAGCACTTCGGACTCGCACCCTTCAATCCCGCGACGCCGTGCAAGAGGAGGCGTTCCTGGGAGAACATAATCATGCCTGTCGAGTCCACGGAGACAGATGTGTTGTACGAGCGCGTCTGCGACCTCGAGAGCCGCATAGGCAAAGAGGAACGGGGTTGCGCTCTCATTCGCACATGGCTGCGCCGTCGCGTCTAGCCCCTGCAGGCCAGAGTCCAACCCATGTTTCAATGGGCTGGCGCTGATGATGCCACTCGCGTATCTGCCGATGACATGTCCGCGAGTGAGGTGGATAAGAGGGTTCGACTGGTCACCAAGTACACCGTCAAGGATGTACTCCCCGGTGAGCCAGTTGTTCCTCCATTTGATGCTACTAACCCTACTCCTGAGGTATAGTTCTGCTATGCAGTAGCTAAATTTGTCGATTGCTTCTCTGTTGTTTTACTTGCCTTTTGCTGAATTTACTGTCTACATGCAGGATTGGGCGGTGTCACCTTGTATGCCCCCTCTTCCTGAGGGGATTATTCCTCGCGAGGTCTTGGAAGAGGATGAGTCGGAGTCGACCGTCCCCTCTGACGTGGAGGAGGAAGCCCCCGAGTCTGGTAGTCCGGATACTCGCAAGCGTTCGCGCAACAAGGATTCCAATGCGTCGTCTCCTTCGACTCCAGAAGGTCCAGGTGTTGGTGCGGAGTCGCTGATACCTGCTATTCATGTGAGCGTCATGGCACCATCCTCTCGCAAGAAGATGCGGTTGCCCAAGGAGTCCTCGTCGGAGTCGGGGGAGGCCACTTTTGACTTTGACAAGTTTGACTAGTAAGTTTTCTGTTTTACTTGTTCTTCTTTGTTTTGCCCTTGTTGGCTCGTCTCTGGGTTTGCTCTTTCTTGATGTGGGTGTTGTCTTGCAGTCAAGAGGCGTCGTCATCTTCTGGCGACGTCCAATTTTTGAAGGAATCAGGAGTCACGACCTCAAGGGCCAAGAAAGAGGTCGAGCGCGCTCCTTCCCCTCCATTGGTGGCCCACTCCAGGCACAACTCTTCCAGTTCTCCCCCTGCAGGGGAGCATCGAATGGTTGCCCGGATGACGGTACAGCAGACATCTTCGGAGTCATTGGAGGACCATGTAAGTGTAGTTTTTCTCCTTTTAGTGTTGCAGTCGATGTTATCTATTGCCTCTGTTGATTCCTTGTTGTGCGATAGTTCCTTGTAAAGGAAGCCGCGCACTTGGCGGAGCAAGTTCTTGCGATGGGCCGCCAGCATGCGATGCTGGAGACGCGTCATCGCGTGGTTGAGAGTGAGCGTTCTACACTTCTTCTTTTTCGTCTTCTCCATTTGATATAGTCGACTGATAGTCAGTTTTTGTTTGTCGTGTAGCTGAGCATAATGCTCTCTTGCGTGATGCCGCCACCTTGGAGAAGACACTCGCCGCGGCTGTGAAGTGTCACGACGAAGCAATCGCGGCGCGTGACGAGGCACGGAAGCGTGAAGAGGATCTGCGTGCCTCCTTCACAGCCAGCGAGAAGGTGTTCGAAGAACAACTGTTCTCAATTGCTAAGGCCCTCTCAGGTACTTTGCTTTGTGGATATTGTTATCCTTCTCTGCTTCGAATTTTTTTGCCGGTGACGCTGATGTTTTTGTCCATGTGTGGATTTATGTACAGATGCTGGCGATTTGAGCTTCGACCCGCAGGCCCTTCGTCGTGATGACGCTCTGGCGGGTGCACTATCAGCAGTCGAAGACCGCAGCACCGCCGTGCAAGACACGCTCTCCAAGGCCAAAAGTGTACTCAGTCGCCTTCGGGAGCAGTTGATGCCCAAGGCGGAGCTAGTCGAGAATATAGACGAGCTGGTGGAGTCACTCGCTGGAGGTGTGCCTTCCATCTTCAAGAACTCGCTCCGCGCGGCCGGCGCGTCCATGTCACTTGCCATGGTGCAGGCCCACGGAGTCGAGATTGATCATGCCGCTGTGTCGAAGGCGATGCCTGTTAACGCGGATGGCCAGCAGGTAGTCTTCGCTCCTTTCGCGGCTGCCTGTGGCAAATATGGGCATCATCTGATAAATACTGTTGCGAAGTATTCTGAGGAGCTCCAACATGCCAAGAAGGCGGCGAAAGCTTCGGCATTAGGGGCTGGCGGAAAGTCAGTGGCGTCTAACACTACCACGGACTCGATGAAGCCCCCGAAGCCATCGAAGTCGAAGAAGCAAGTCGCTCCTTAGTAGCCTTTGTAATAGTTGACTAGTTTATGTCCTTTTGTTACGAACATGCCTGCTGGCGAGTGTATCTGCTGATACTTTTGCTAGTCTTGAATGCATCTGAACCTTTTGCCTTTGTATTGATTTGGTTGTCTTATTTGTTTCTATCTTGACTTGTGGTGGGGTTCATCGAGTAATCCTTTAAGGGAAACTCAGGACTCGCCGCCTCTTGATGATACTTTGGCACCGCCGCACTCCAGGGTAGATGAACTGTCCCTGCTCTCGCGACTGCACGACCGCGTGAAGCAGCTGGAGCGTGAGTTGCCCGTGCTCCGCGGTAACGCGGATGTGTGGAAGTCGAAGGCGGAGAAAGCCACCGCCAGAGAGCAGTACCTGCTTGGCAAGGTGACGCAGCTGGGCGACCAATTCAAGTGTTAGTTTGCTTGCTCTTGTCTTTCCCATGTAGTCACTTGCGATGCTGTACTTATGCTGCTGCTCGCTGCTTCGTGTAGTTGTCAGCGCACGTCATCCGCAGGATGAGAAGGATAGAATTGCCATTCGTATGCATAATCTCACCCAAGAGCAACTTCAAGAGAGTGGATACTTCTGGGTAGATCATGATAGTGCGATTGCGCTGGCGACCCTGCAGGATCGCGCATCGCGAGTGCTGCACTTTCTGAAGAAATCGCAGTCATATTTGAAGAACATTTATCGGACGATGTTTCCGCTGGATGTTACTCCATCAAGCCTGCTGGCGCTCCTTGCCAAGTTTCAAGATTTGTCCTCGGTTCGCAAGTGCGTGAGGCAACAGTTGGTGGCTGGTACCAAGGCTGCTCTCTCGCTGGTGCAACTGCACAGGCCTGACGTAGATGTTGCGGCAATCGCGTCTGGGCCGCCTGCACCCCCAGCAGGTTCTTCTTGGAATATGGTGCCGCACTACCAGGCGGTGGATCGCCTAGCAGAAGAGATCGTCGACTTCTTTGAGGAACAAACCAACATTCCCTTGCTGCAGTGGTAGCTTAGTTTGTATCCTGCACATAAGTGTACTCGTGTTGTAAAGTTCGTATAGATGTTGTATAATTTATTGTTGAATATGTACAAAGAGCTTTGTTAATGTGAAGTGCGTTGCACTATGTGATTACTTTTCGTTAGCTTGGCCATGCTTTTTATCTTAGTCCCTTGTCAAACTGTCAGGTGCGTTGCATCTGGGTTGATGTTGCGTCAAGGGTTTCGATTGATGTACCAGCTACTCAGGATAACGCGTTTTGGTTTGAAGAACAAATGTATATAGGGTGGCGCAACCCCCGAGTAGATAAATTGAAAAGGTAAAGGAGAACATGGAGTTTTGGGGCACTTAGCTTTATTTATTCGAAGAACAGTGCGAGGTACAATGTGTGGCTAAGTAGCCTTGGCTGAGTAGCCTTACTTGCAATGTAAAAGGTAAAAACGACTAGGGGTAGAAGCGTCGCAGCTGTGCAACGTTCCATGGGTTGGAGTATGCGACTCCTGTCTCTAAATCTTGAAGGCGATAGGCGCCACCTGGGATTACTTCTGTAATCACGTATGGTCATTCCCAGGGGGACTCGAGCTTGAGATGCCCCTACTGCTTTAGTCGCAGGACCAGGTCGCCTTCGACGAAGAATCTGGGGCGAAGCCTCCTACTGTGGTAGTTGCGCAGGTTCTGCTGGTAGATCGTGGATCTCTCCGTGGCGATTTCCCTTGCTTCGTCAAGGAGGTCGACGGAGTCTTCGAGTGCGAGGGATGACTCTTGTTCGCTGTAAGCGACCACGCGCGGCACCTTGTACCGTACCTCGGCGGGTAGCACTGCCTCGGCTCCGTGCACTATAAAGAATGGCGTGTAGCCCGTGGCGCTGTTTGGAGTTGTACGTAGGCTCCAGATTACAGATTGCAGTTTGTCCGGCCAGCAACCCACGGCTTGTTCGAGTGGCCGGAGGAGTCGCTTCTTGATGCCACCGCATACGAGCCCATTTGCTTTTTCCACCTAACCGTTGGTCTGTGGATGTGCTACTGAGGCGTAGCTGATGTTGATCCCTAGGTTCTCACAGAATTCTTGGAACTCCTTGGATGTGAAGTTCGTCCCGTTGTCGGTGATGATGTTATGCGGCACTCCTAAGCGGTAGACGATGGACTCGAAGAACTTGACTGCGCTGTGACCTGATTGGTTGGTCACTGGCATGGCCTCAATCCACTTGGTGAATTTGTCGACTGTGACCAAGAGGTAGACGTAGCCGCCTCGTGAGGACCTTGGAAGTTTGCCGACCATGTCGAGCCCCCATTGCGCGAAGGGCCAGGCCAATGGGATTGGTCGTAGCTCTGCGCCCGGTGCGTGCGGCTTGTCCGCGAATCGTTGGCAAGCGTTGCATTTTTGGACGATATCATTGGCGTCGCGCATGGCCATAGGCCAGTAGAATCCGACTCATAGAGCTTTGGCAACGAGGGCGCGACTGCCAGCGTGGTGCCCGCAGGTCCCTTCATGGATGTCGAGGAGAACTGCTCTTCCATCGATCGTGGAGACGCATCGTTGGAGTACTCCTGTGATGTTGCATTTATACAGTTCGCCGTTGATAATAGCAAACGCCTTGGATCGCCGCGCGACGTGCCGTGCATCTGTCTGATCGTCCGGTAGCCTCTTGCTGAGGAGGTATGTGATGTACGGCTGTGTCCAGGATTGCTCAATCATCATGACGCTCATTGGTCCTTCAAGTCCTGTGTCCAGCTCCAAGTCATCGAGTGCCATTTGCTCATTGGGTGGCGTAGCCCCCGAGTCCGTTGCTGCGCTTGTTTTCTTCTCTGTGGCCTTTGGCTTGATGGAGCGTTCGCAGATGCGCTCGAGAAATACCCTAGGTGGTATGGGGGCGCATGTAGAGCCTATGTTGGCGAGTGCGTCCGCATCTTCGTTGCTTTCGCGACCTACGTGACGCAGCTCGCACCTGTCAAAGTCTCCTTCGAGTGTGTCGTAGAGGTCGCGGTACGCGATCATGTTGTCATTCAGTGCGTCGCACTCATGCATCATTTGGTTGACGACCAACTTAGAGTCGCCGTATATGATGAGCCTCTTGGCGCCGCAGGCTTTTGCCATCCTCATCCCGTGCAACAGGGCCTCGTATTCAGCCTCGTTGTTGGAGGCTGTGAACTGCATTCGTAGGATATACTTCAGCTTGTCCCCTTGAGGTGATGTCAGTATGACACCTACGCCTGCTCCGTCCTTCCGCTTGGACCCGTCGAAGTGCATTGTCTAGAGGTAGGACATGTCTGGTTTGTCCGGGAGTTGGTTCTCCATCCAGTGCACGAGGAAGTCAGGAAGAACTTGCGACTTGATTGCGTCGCGCTTTTCGTATGTGATGTCTCGTGGAGACAATTCTATTCCCCAGAGCGTGAATCGTCCCGTGGTGTCGGGGTTATTGAGGATATGTCTCAACGGGGCGTCGTTGACCACCACGATTGGGTGTTCCTGGAAGTAATGGCGCAGTCGCCGGGCGGTCATGAAGACACCGTACGCCAGCTTCTGGTAGTGCGGGTACCACTGTTTTGTTGGCGTGAGGACCTCGCTGAGGTAGTATACTGGACGTTGTATGCCATGGACCTTGTTTTCCTCGGCTCGCTCGACGACGAGCACTGTGCTGACCACTTGGTTGGCGGCGGAGATATGCATCAACAGTGGTTCCCTTTCTCGTGGGGTCACCAGCACTGGCGCAGTGGATAGCAGGCGCTTGAGGTCTTTGAATGCTTCTTGTGCTTCATTGGTCCACTCGAATTTTTCAGCTTTGCAGAGGAGCTGGTAGAAGGGCAGCGCCTTTTCACCCATCCGACTAATAAATCGAATGAGGGCTGCGATTCGTCTAGCCAGCTGCTGAACGCCCCTTATGTTTTTCGGCTTCTCCATGGCCAGTATGACTTTTATCTTCTTCGGGTTTGCCTCGATTCCCCTCGCGGAAATGAGATATCCGAGTAGCTTCCCAGATGGTACGCCGAAGGCGCATTTGTCTGGATTGAGCTTGATCCGGTAGCGGTCAAGGTTGGTGAAGGTTTCGCGCTAATCGTTGATTAGGGAGGCTTCCTCCTTGGTCTTGATTACTATGTCGTCAACATAGACTTGAATGTTGCGGCCTAGTTGTTCCTTGAGGCAAGCCTACATGCACTGCTGGTAGGTGGCTCCCGCATTCTTTAACCCGAAGGGCATTGTGTTGTAGCAGAACACACCAAAGGGCGTTGTAAACGCTGTTTTCTCTTGATCTTCCTCCTTCATTCGAATTTGATTATAGCCTGAGTAGGCGTCGAGGAAGCATAGGCGCTCGCATCCCGCAGTGGAGTCAATGATCTGGTCGATGCGCGGCAACGGGAAGTGGTCCTTTGGGCAGTGCTTGTTCAGAGAGGTGAAGTCCACGCACATCCGTAGGATATCCGTGTCCTTTTTCGGTACCAGCACCGTGTTGGCGAGCCAAGTGCTTTCCTTGATTTCGCGTATGAACTTGGCCTCAAGGAGTCTGTTGATCTCCATTCCAACTGCCTGCGCTCGTGGCTCAGACAATCGCCGAATTGTTTGCTTGACTCGCCTTGCGTCGGGGTTGACGTTGTGTGCGTGCTCGGCGAATTCCTTGGGAACTCCTGGCATGTCCGCAGGACACCAGGCGAAAATTTCCTAGTGCTCACGGAGGAATTCGACGAGCGCGAGTTCCTATGCGGGACTCAAGTTGTTGGCGATGAGGGCTGTCTTGGCGAGATCCTATGGGTGGACCTGCACTTTCTTTGTGTGCACTGATGAGTCGAAGGAGAGATCAGGTGAGCTTGGCCGGCTCAGGGGAGGCAGACTGTTGTCTGTCGTCTCCTTTAGTCTCACGAGTTCCTCCTGCATGCCGAAGGACTAGGAAATTATGTTGAATTCCCTGTCGCAACTGTCAGATCGCTCGAAGCTCCCGTTGATCGTGATGACGCCATTGGGACCTGGCATTTTCATCTGCAGGTAGGCGTAGTGGGGCACTACCATGAACCTAGCGAACGCGACGTGCCCGAGGATGCAGTGGTACTGTGAGGGCCAGTCGACGACCTCAAAGTCGATGCGCTCGCGCCGGAAGTTCTTCGGCGTGCCGAAGATGACGTCGAGGTTGATTTTGCCCAAGGGGTATACGCCTTTCCCTGGGACGATGTCGTGGAACGTTGTGTCCGAGGCATCCAGGAAAGTTAGAGGGATCCTCATTGCTCGCAAGGTACTCGCGAATATAAGGTTGATGCCACTTCTGCCATCCATGAAGACGCGGCTCATGTCGAAGCCCCCGATTTGCGCCTCGAGTACGAGGGGGCAATGGCCTAGACGGGGTACCTAAGGCGGATGGTCGCGTTTGTCAAAGGTGATGCATGACTCGCTTCCGTTGAGGTACTCACTGGTAGATGTTGGCGAGTGTGTGGCCAAGTTGACTTGGTGAGTGATGGCCTTCTGCATCCGATTGGAGGGGTGTCCCTTTTGGATCATCATGGTGCCCATGGCTCGTGGGTACGGTTCGCCTCCGTGGTGCTGGTCCGGTGCAGCCGCGTTCGAGGGTGGCCCAGGTGGTGGTGGCGGTGCGCCATGTGCCACGGCGCCTGGAGCGGCTCTGTAGCCTCTTTCTACTGCATTGCGGTTCATCCGAACCAATCCCTCATGTAGCTTGAGGAACTCGCGACAATCCTTGAGGAGGTGGCTGGACTTCCTCTTGTCGTCATGCTTGTCGATGTAGAAGTGTACCGTGCATGGCCCGGACAGTTTGTCCTTGATGGAGTTCGCGGGTGCCTCATCGCGAGTGCGGTGTTGCCACACTTGCGTGGTTTTCTCGGAGTCATGGTATCCGCTGTTGTGGTTATCGTCGCGTCTATCGGCGTAGCCAGCTGAGACCATGTTGACGTTGTCGCGGTCATCGTAGATGTGCATGCGGCGCTTGCCTTGACAATCGCGTCTGTGTTTGAGTTCCGCCTCCCCGTCAGAGTGAACGCGATTCTTCACCGAATCTTCTCCATCGGCCCACCGATTCGCGATTTCCATCAGGTGGTCGATGGTCTGGGGCTTTGAGTGGCCTAGCTCCTCCTTGAGTTCTAGGCGGCGGACGCCACCGTTGAATGCGTCAATCGTGCGATCTTCCGAGATGTTCTCTGCGGAGTTCTTGATGATGGACCACCTTTGGATGTAGGAGCGCAGCGATTCACTAGATCTTTGCTAGCAGCATCTCAGCCCTTCGATTGATGCGGACCGCTTGTATGTGCCCTTAAAGTTGCGCACGAAGCTGTAAACCAGCTCATTCCAACTGCGAATGGATCCGCGTGGGAGGTTGTTGAGCCATGCTCGGGCGGCGCCCTGCAGCTGTAGCTGCAAGCATTGCATGGCCGTGCTCCAACTGCCTCCGTGGAGTCTGACGGAGGATACATGGTCCTCCAGCCAGATCTTGGGGTCCTATAGGCCGTCAAACTTCGGGTTCTCCGACGGGAGAAACCCTTTAGGCATTCGCTTCTGCCTAATGGATCTGCTGAAGCATCTGGCGCCGCAGAGCTCCACATCTTCTTCTTCCATGTCAGTCGACCGAGCACGTCGTGCCCTTGATTTGTCGATCTTGCGCTGCGTGAGGTCGTCGCACGCATCATAGTCACGGCCGTGTCACCGTGAGCGACGGCGTCAAGACAGGTCGTGACTGTCATCGCTGGACGAGGGCGAGGAGTAGCGCTTGGCTAGTGCCTTGCCCTTCTTCGGCTCTGGTGTTGGCTCCTTGTCGAGGGCGGCCTCGATTAATCCCAAGCCCGCGATCGTAGATCGGTGCATGGCGGTTCGGGGATCTCCAGCTGGCGGCTGGTTGTTAAGGAGGTACATGGTGGCCGCTATCACCGCAGCCTGCGGTGTCTTAGGGACCACGTTGCCTCGTGTGTCGACTGTCATAGAGCCAAAGTCGAGGACTTTTGCGGATTCTATGCGTTCTTGCTCGGTGAGATGGGCCATCCGAGATTGCCTTTTCTTGGCGAGGTACTCGTTGCCCCTTGAGGAGGATCCTCCGTAGGAGGAGAGCCCAGCATGATGAAGGCTCGACTCGTCAGCCGCCTTTTTGCGCGCCTCGAGTTGCGCGATTGTTTGTACTTGGCGCTTGAATTCTTCCTACAGGAGCAAGTGATATCCCATCAGCAGTTCTTGCGGGGATCCGAAGGGTAGAGGGGTGCCTCGTAGGGCCTCGCGGCAGCGAGCCCATTCTTGCTCGTTGAGCTTGATCACGACACGTTCGCCGGTTTGCTCGTTTACTATGGTTGGAGGTTCGACTGCTCCTCCATTGTCAACGGGGGTGCGATTGCCACCGTTACCGCCGTTGCCACCATTGCCACCGTTGCCGGCGTTGGGTGGGTCGGTGCCGTTACCGGGATTGCCACCGTTGTCGCGATTGGCAGAGGTATCGCCCGCATTGATGACGGTGCACATGAAGTGATTGGGGAAGCTGCTGCTTCCACAACTCTCAGATCCGGAACCGTAGGTTCCATCGGAGTCGCAACTGTTGTCGCTGACCGTGTACTTGACTGCTGTCGGGGCGTTGAGCTCACTGAGGGTGCCGATCGATGGAGCAAACCATGATGCTGGGGCAATCGCCGGTGCTGTCATGCGAAGCGTGCCCATCTGACCAACTTGGAAGCGGAAGCTCCTGATCGCCAGACTGATTCCGTCGCCCACGGACTCGAAGGCCGAACGAGTGGCCGGCGTGTGGACGGTGAAGTCGAACGCGCCGAAGAGCTGGCGAATCTCCGTTGTTGCGGAGTTGTAGATCGCGGTTGATGGGGCCGAAGAAGCCGCAACATCAGCACTCCCAATTCCCACAGACGGCGCGAATTGATGAGGGTTTAACTCATCAATGCCCATTGTTATGGACTTGGGTTTTGGAGAAGGAGGGAGCGCTGGAGACATCTATTGGCTAGCAAACAAGCACACAGGGTACAAAGATTTACCCAGGTTCAGGCCTCGTAGAGGTCCCTACTCCTGCTTGTCTGCTCGTGGAATTATTGAAGGAACCGAAGGTTATAATGGTGCACAGATGCAATCTGGCGAGGGTTGTGGAAACTAGGGTTGCGTGTGTCTTCCTCGCCGCCCCCTCCTAGCCTTTATATAGGTAGGCTAGGTCTCGGGTAGTAGGTCGAGTCGGTTACAAGGGTTTTCCCCTTCAAACTTTCTATCTTTAGCTTCTTCTTGTTCTTCAAGTCATCGAGAGTCTGTAGGTTACTCGAGTCCTTCATTTGGGCCTTGGCGACACTGTGGGCCTTTACATATTTAGACCGTATATACCACGCTCGAGTACTTGTAGGGTATACCCATGTCAGTCCCGGTAGAATGCGTAAATATGGGTCAACATCTCTCTCTGGTCCTTCAGAAGAGAGTCCGCGTCCTAGAGGCAAGGGATCGAGCACTTTCACGCCTACCACTTGCAATGGTGTGGAAGTAGGTCGTCCTCGATTCCCCTTGGACAGTCCAGTTCTATCGACTCCTCTATCTCCTGAATGCCTCCTCTCCCTTATATATCTCCATAATGGAGGTCTCAAGGGAGTACCAATGGGACCAAGAGCCAGCCGACAGTCCCACCAGGTGCGCCTCCTAGTCTAGGGCCTGGATCTCCTACAGGATGGCATCATTCTGCCCTCTAATCGCGGCTCCAAGGTTGGCCCTCAGCCTCGCATAAGTTGCCATGACGTCTGGGCACAATGGTGACATACATCCACAACACAATATGTGCGGGGGGTGGGGTGGGGGAGTGGCCACGGCCTCCGTCAATCCAGCACGAACCGCCTCCGCGAACCCTCGCTGTTTAAGCCAGAAGTTCTCAAAGTGGAAGCAGTTCAGTCTTGGTGGAGACCCTCCGCCCAAGGATAGGAGGGGTCAGATCCAACCCTAGTGACCACGCATAGAGAGCACAAGGGGAAGGCCATCTCCCATTCCATCGAGACAAAGACTCTATAAATGGGAGGACTGGGGGTGGCGACAACCGTGGCTGACCCCTGGCGTCGAGGTTAGGCGTGACGGGGGCGAGGGAGTAGCACACAACCTCGGGCGAGCGATGGGAGGACTGGGGGAAAACCTCCATACCCACGCTCCCCAAGGTATCCTCGGAAGAGGGCGTCCGTTGGGGCGGGGGGAGTGAGGCATCCACCCCCCGGCCTAAGTCACACTCAAGATCAGCTGAGACATGTCGATGTTGGTACCATACTGCATGATGTCGAGGTCAAGCGGCTCCTGTAGAATGGGGCGGGAACAACGCGGAACGTCCACGGGGGGCCATCTTGGTAGGCACGCTCTTGGAGAGGGGACGCCAGGCCGGGAAGAAGGGCCCGCTGCTACAGCGACGCAGCCCATAGTCAGGATGGACGCCCCTCCCCCGAGTCCTAAGGTACCTACTGGGGAGGAGGGGGCTCCCGACCTAGGGACTTGTCCGCCTCTACCGACTCATCACCCGAAGAGTCCTGCTCAGACGCCCCCACCCTATGGCAGGGTCGTCAGCCTATGGCGGGGAGGGGAGGGAGAGCCAGACCTTGGAGGAGCCAGAGCGTCGTCTAGCTCCAACAGCAGGTCCCTACTAGTGCGGTCGAAGAAGAAGCATGGAATCTTCACGGGTAAGACGTCCGGGTCCGGGCAGAGGATGCACAACCGTATCGCGCCATGGCCTGAGAGGGAGCGAGGGTCGACCTCTAGGAGCTTGCCCACCGTCTGAGAGATGAGGGCGATAATCCCCTCCTGTATCGCCTCCACGGGGACCCCAAGCAAGTGAATCCAGACCTCAGACAAAATAATAGTAGCCCCTGGTCTGCGGAGGAGGGCCTAATCAGAACCTTCAGCTGGTGAATCGGCAGGGTGAAGGAGGCACCGATGGTGCACATGTGTAGCGTCACCACTAAGGGGAATGACACTTCGAACTCGGTGGCCGAGACCCTCCGCACTGGCCGAGAGGGCCTCACAAAGCTTCTAGTGGATCAACTCCTCCGTCACCTCGACCTACAGCAGCCGGCCTTGCTCTAGAACTGTCACCATTGCTAGGGTCTCCGGAACCATCATCTGAACACCCCCATATCAATGTAGTAAAATCCCCCCATTGACCCTGTGGCCATAGTACTCAAGGCACTCATGACCATGGCGGGGGCAGTAGGCAAAACCATACCAGCGGGCGTCCCTTTGAGGCCCGAAGTGGATGACAACGTAGCGGGATCCTTCTTGTTCTTCTTCGTCCTCTTCTTCTTCTGCGCCCCGAGGGGCTCTCGCCGGCCATCCCGGGAGTGGCCACGGGGGACTAACCTTGGCGGGGTCCATGGCTGTACCGCCAATTAGCGACGTCAGAGCAGCCCGGATCGCCCCTAGAAGCCTGAGAGCCCCCGTGAGAGGCGAGCGCCTACTGCTGTAGTGCCTGCTACCGCAACGCCTCCTCCTGTCGGGTGGCCTCAAGCGAGGCGGTACTACTAGTGCGTTGCTGGTCAGGAGCGAGCTCCCGCCTCTGTTGGCATGGCGGCAAGCGAGAGGGGCGACGGTGACCAGCGACACGGGGCGGAGGCGGAGAGCGACGAGCCTGGTGGCTGTCCGACCCCCTCTGCCCATGAGCCGATGCCTGCTGCCGCAGGGAGCGATGGGATGACCACGTGAGGGGCGGGGCGGCGGGCCTAGCGAGCAGGGGACTCTCTGACAGGGAGAGGGATCCCATCAGCGCGGCGACGCCTCCCTAGGAGGGCTACAAGGCCATTTGGGGGCCATCAGGGCGTCCCTATACGAGCGCACGGGCGAGGAAAGCTGTGGCAGAGACGGGCATGGCGGTGGCAGTGGACCGGAGGTGGGGGAGTCAAGGTCGGGGTGGAAAGAAGCACGAACACAGAAGGTGGCTCTCAGGCCAGGATATGCGATTTCGGGCCACGCCCTAGGATTTCCAGGGGTAGGGTAGTCGCGGGCCCGGTAGCAGGCCAGTACCCAGCGACAGCATGTGGGCCTCTAATAGGCCGAAGCCCATCAGAAGCCCACCAGCCATGCTAGGCCAGCACGCTAGGCGATACATGGAGCCTCCCTTCCTCTAGAGTGCCGCTAGCGACGGGCGGCGAGCGCTAGGAACACGGGCATCCCCGGCCGTCAGGGGCGGGCTCGGTCGCCTCCCCCTGACCCGGCTGCGCCAGGAAGATGTAGTCCCCCAACGACGGTCGGCGCAGAGCGGAGACACAGCATGAAGTCACTACCCCCAGCCCGCTGTAATAGGGGACGGAGGTTCCAGCGCCACCGAGGCCTCCACACCACCCTCCTCGGCTTCCTCCTCGACGTCGTCCCATTGCACCCCTGCAGGTTACCCAAGGCCGCCACTTCCTCCGGCGTTAGCGGTGGAAGGTCCGATTGTCGAGGCACCGTAGGCAAAGGCAGCATCTTAGGCGGTGATGACCTGCAAGCAGAAGAAACGTGGTTAGGGTTCACCTGGCGGCCGACGTGGACACGGTGGGCAGGGAAGGCGACGATGGTTCATGCGCGGACGAACTCGCCGCGCGAGCGGGCGGGCGTCGGTCACCATCTCCTTGATGTTGAGGAGGACGAGCCCCCTCGCCTCCCCATGGAGGATGACGACCGCCAGCTCGGGGGGTTGACGACAACTCGGGAAAATGGAGCTCACCGAAGCTTGCCATCGGAGTGGAGGGTCGCGGTCGCGGTGTGTCCACGAGGCCATGGCACGCGGCGGCGGGGGAGAGGGTGGGGGAAGCAAGGGAGGGGGCCAGCGAGGGACGGGGGCGACCGCGTCGGCAGGGCGGGCCTACCGGCCGCCGGAGCCGTGCACCCACAGGCGGAATTCAAATTGGCCATATGTCCGGAGAGTCCATCCCGTACTCAAGAACTCCCTTCGTAACAGATTGTTAGGCTAAATTAGCAAAATGCTACTACCTCTGTTCCACAATATAAGTCTTTTAGAAACCTAAAGTAACTTCTAAAAAGACTTATATTATGGAACGGAGGTAGTAGGACCTAGTTGAGAGAAACAATGAGTACATGCATGAGAGTTAATTGGGTCGTATGCAGTGGTTTAGGACGTTTTTAGGAGGAAATAAGCCATGCATGGGAGTTAATTAGGGTGGTTAATACACAATTTAGCCTAATAATTCGGTATATCTCCGAAACTAGTACGTAGTCCAGTAATCGGTACGGAGGGAGTAGTTCTGATCAATAATGAACATAGACTTGTGTCTTAGGGTGTATTTGGTTCGGGAACAAAGTGGAATGAAATGTTATGGTTCCATTCTTCTGGAATGGGTAGGTTATGTTTTTATGTTTAGTTAGAACAAAAAAATATAATGGAATGGTTCTATCCTATGTTCGGTTTGATGGGTTCGTAGCATGGAAAACAAAAAAATTCTACCGCAAGAACGAACAAAACCCAGATCTAATCTAGATAAAAGCCAAGATCTAATCTATGAGACATGAGCAACGAGATAGATAGGAACTAACCCTCGTAGATCCGAAAGCGTTAACGAGATTAGATCTCGTGGTTGATGTAGTCGATCACTTGCCGATCTCAAGATCGTGTGGACGATCCTTCCGGCGTCGCGATCCAGCAGCGCTTCCGCCCTCGGTCAAGTAGACGATCCTTCCGGCATCGCGTTCCAGCAGCGCTTCCGCCCTTGGTCAAGTAGACGATCCTTCCGGCGCCACGATTCGGCAGCGCTTCCGCAGTCGGTCACACGTGCGGAGTCGAAGTAGACCTTCCTCAGTCGGTCATATGGATGGATAAATCCCAATCTTGGTTCATGCGCTTCAACACATACTTTCAGAATACCCAATGACACTTTTATAACCACCCAGTTACGAAGCGGCGTTTGATGTCATCAAAGTATCCATCCGGTGATGGTGATTAACATAACCTCATGGTCGAAGGATTAGGTTACTATGCATTTAAAAGCTTACAGCAATACGAACTTAATGACTTGATCTTATGCTACGCTTACTATGGGTGTGTGTCCATCACATCATTCTCCTAATGATATAACCTTGTTATTAACGACATCCAATATCCATGATCAGGAAACCATGATCATCCATTAATCAACAAGCTAGTTTAATAAGAGGCTTACTAGGGACTCTTTTATGTTTACAAAACACACATGTATTAGTGTTTCCTAATAATACAATTATAGCATGGGATGTAAACATTTATCATAAACATAAAGATATAATAATAACCACTTTATTATTGCCTCTTGGGCATATCTCCAACAGTCTCCCACTTGCACTAGAGTCAATAATCTAGTTAAAAATTTGTGCATTCAACACCTATGGCTTTCTGGTGTTGTATAGACACTATTGCTAGTGGTAAACATAATCTTTGGATCTGACACTTCCAGGTCCGTGTGTATTTGCATGTCCTTGCGTCTCTGCGCATTACTCATTCTCCAATGAGATGGCATTGTATAAATTTGGTCCTTTGGTGAGACCTTTAGTTCCTCGGGATTAAATCATGTTGATACAATTGTCATACAATGTATCTTCATAGTATTATCCCGCTATGAACCACACCTAGTTTGATAACAAACTACTTAACACAAATGCCCTCCTTTGCTGCTACTATAGCAGTTTATATACTTAGCCTTTTGTTGTAGTATCTGTCACAATGTTTTAACTTTGGTACTCAACCAAATCCGTTATGGAACTTCCTTTCATTACATTGTGCCACCCATAGTTTAAATTGAGATAGACTTAATTTGTATCCTGTGACAAAACTAGTATCAATGTAACACTTTACAATGAACTACCTTTAACTATTTGTCACTTATACATGATATATTCTTAGTTCTTCCAAAGCTCATAAGAATATCTTTACTATCTTCCAATGATCATCTTATGAATCATTCTGGTATATGCTCATAACATTTAGAGCATAGGACATATCTGGATGTGTACATCTCAAAGAATGATTGATCAAGATATTCTTGTAATTTCACCAAGTGTCAAAACACTTGAATCTCGTGTCAACACACTCGAATCTTGATTCAGTCCTTTCCGTGCATCAAGAACCTTTCTTGTTGTTTCCATATTGAACTCATTCAACATGTTATCTATGTACATTTGGCAAAACCATATTAGCGCCTCAATCTATTCATATAGACATTGATGCCTAATTCTTGGGTTATGCTTAAGTCTTTCATCGAAATGAAATTCTTAACCTGTGTCAATACAAGATACATTATTTCCAATCAACAATATGTCCTCTACATAATGTATTAGAAATATGTCTCAGCGCTCCCACTTAATTTCTTGCAAATGCAAGCATCTTCATCATCTCCGATGAATTTAAACTCTTTTAACAGTTTCATCATGGTGAAGATTCCAACTCCGCTATGCTTACTTCAACCATTGAAGTTTTGCATACTCTTTTAGCATCCTTTGAATCAACAAAACCCTTTGGATCGTGTCATGTACACGTCCTAGGTAACTATTCTATTAGAAGAACTTGTTTTGTTTGTTCAACTACCATATACCAAAATATATGTAGTGGTTGCTACATTAATCCGTCCAGACTAAATATCGCTATGAAAGATCAAATCTTATCATAGTCAATCCCTTGAACATTGTCGTACATGTCGACTATTTCATAGATTTGAAACATCCATGTCTATTTCTTTATAGATCCAAACACGACCGATAGGCTTCACGCCTTTCCGGAGGGTCTTCAAAGTTCAGAAACTTGATTTCTCGTATATGGATGCTATCACGGATTTCATGACTTCTAGTCATTTTATGGAGTCAGGGCCCATCATCGCTTCTTTGCATGTAGTCGGTTCATCATTGTCAAAACAATAACGACTTGCTTATCAAATCTTACTATTTGATTATTACCGACCCACACGGTTCTATAGGAACTCTAATCTCCGAGATCACACCTTTTGTAATCACGAGAGCCATGAGCATTGTGGCCGTCACCAGGACACTTTCCGGCGCTGCGCTACTTAGCACATATAGCTAAGGTTCAACAACCTTATCAAAGTTCTATTGTCCTCCCACTTAACTTTTCATGAAAAATTCCTTCTCAAGAAACTTGACGTTCCAAGTAACAAACTCTTTTGTCCTCAGTGTTATGGAGAAATTCCCAACAAATTCTTTGGGATAACCTACAAAGACGTGCTTATCCGACTTTGGTTGTAAACATTTTACTTATGCATAGCATACCAAAATTTAAGAAAAGACAATTCGGGTTTTATCCCAAACCATGACTTATATGGTGTCATTTCAACGGATCACGATGGAGCTCTTTTCAGTGTAAAAGCGGTAGTCACTAAAGCTTTAATCTTTAAAATATAATGGCAGTTTTATAAATGACACATTTGATCTTACCATGTCAAACAAGGTTTCATTACATATCTTGAACACTCCATACTCCTATGGTGTTTTGGGAAATGCAAATCCATGGAACGATTCCTCAAATCTTAGGTGTTTTGCTAAACTTGTAACTCAAATATCTTTCTTTATGATCCAATCATAAACTCTTTTATTTTCTTGTTACAATGATTTTCCACTTCATCTTGAAAATCTTTGAACATTTTTCAAATGTTTCATACTTCTTCCTTATTGAGCAAGTACATACATATACTCACTCAAATCTTCGGAGAAAGCATATGAAGTTGAAATCCATCGCCCATGACTACACATAATGGACTATATACATCAATATGTACAAATTCCAATCAGTTAGTCGTCCGTTCCTCTTTTGGCCTACGAACGGAGTTTTAATTATCTCCTGGAAAGTATCATAAGCGTCATTTGATCCAAATCAAAGACTCCAAAAATCCATCAATATAGAGTTTCTTCATATATCCTTTCAATATAATTTAAACGGCGATGTCACTTCGCAAGTGATCTTTCAATCATTTGTCTTGCGACATTTTAGCATTAGTTTTTATGGTCGTTATTCTTCCAACCAGACTTGTATATCATCCATCTATTATGGAATACGGTAATTATTTGAACAACCTTTTTGTCGTCATAATACCTGATCAAAATAACAATTATTGAAACAAATCTTGAAGGCAAGCTTTGATGTTAACGAGTAACACAACAACCCTTTGTTTGTTTTCGATGAACATCATCACATATTCTCTTGCTAGTTACTTAGGCCATTGTAGTTCATGAATTATGTTGTCCTGTATGACACTTCATACCAGCCAATTTGGTGTCCAATACCGGAGAACCACATTGTTTAACAAGCAAGGAATACAACCATAACATGTATATCTTCTATATGCCTAAGTTGGACATCTCCAACCTTTTATTTTCTGCCAAATATTTTATAGATTCTCTTTCAACAATTCCTTTTCTTTTAAAAGAATTTATCAACATCAACAATGGTGTCATCAACATGACACATGGTACAAAGCGTATATAGTCAACTACTAATACCTTTGGACTTGCACTTTGAGGTGGATCACCATCATCAAATGTTTGGTGTTCTTTCAAAAATCCATTCTTTAGTAATCTTTTAGTGTAGTAAACATTTTACTTACATCTTCTATTCATCCTTATCATGACAACTTTCATGATCAAGCTGCTATAGCTTATAAAGGTGAATTGCGAGTATAATGTTTCTTTTTCAAAAACTTTTGGAGGATTAGGACGACTAGCGTCTCCAACCTTCACAAATTCTCATCAAATATGAGGACGTATACTCTATCATGTTGTAACCAACACATTGTTTTAGATATCGCAATACCTTTCACATATGATGGTTTCTGAAACATTGCTTTCAGCTCTTAGATAAACTTGATATTAAAAAACAATATTTTTGAGTATCAAGAATCATGGAGGCAAACATGATACATTAGATACTAACACTGGAATTGTTACTCTTGATTTAATACTACTTATTAAACTTCATGGAGCAAATAGAGTTTGCTGAAAGTTTGCCATAGGACTTATAAACTTTAAATTGACATTCAAAACAATACGATACCAGTTCGTAAAGTAAATATCCAGAATTTCTATAGTTCTACTATATCAACTATGACTAAGCGTAAGGTGGTGAACGGATGCCAATGACTACAACAAACTATGCAAATTCACTTTGATTGTGTTTATGATAAATTGAGTTCTACTAATCCAAATTACAAATAAACTCCCACTCAAAAACAACATCCCTCGAGTTGTTTTAGTGATTACACGAACCAAATCCACTACACCAAGTCCGATCATCACGTGAGATGATGTAGCTTTAAAGGCGAACAATCAACATGTTCATCATATCATCCATATGACTCATGCTTTACCTTTCGGTATTCCGTGTTCCGAGACTATGTCTGTACATGCTAGGCTCGTCAAGGTTAACCTTAGTTTCTGCATGTGCAAATCTGGCTTGCACCCGTTGTATGCACACGTAGAGTCTATCACACCCGATCATCACGAGATGCTTCGAAACGACGAGTCTTAGCAATGGTGCCAACTAAGGACGAACACTTTATTACTTGATATTTAGTGAGAGGGATCATCTTATAATGCTACAGTCGCGATCTAAGCAATACAAGATGCATAAAGGATTAACATCACAGGCAATTCATAATATGTGATATGATATGGCCTTTCTTCTTGTGCCTTTGATCTCCATCTCCAAAGCATGGACAAGATTTCCATCATCACCGGCGTGGCGTCAAGGTCCGTGGCGCCGCTTCATGATTGTCCATCATCACTAGCAACTATTACAACTACTTGGAATAAAGCTATTACAAGATGAATAGACACGCAGGTCTTAACAGAATTAAAGGACAACCATTAGGCTCCTGCCGGTTGCCATATTACAACAAGGATCATTGCATACATCAAATATAATCATAATCACATGATGGCCATATCACATCACAAAACCCCTGCAAAAACAAGTTAGACGCCTCTAATTTTCTTTGCATGTTTTACATGGTTTGGGGCTTTCGCATAAGACCGATCTTACCTACGAACAAGGACCACAACGTTGATACAAGTGTTGTCAAGATGCTCATTGTAAATTGAATCTTAACTATGGTGGGAGAGACAGACACCCGCAAAGCCACTTGTGCAAAGCAAGTTGCACGTCAAGCGTGGAGCAAGTCTCATGTACGATGCCATGTAATGTTAGCCCGAGCTGCTTCATCCCACCATGCCGCAAGATGCAGTACATGATAAGACACTGACAACAAAAGCATCAACGCCCACAAAACATTGTGTTCTACTCGTGCAACAGATCTACGCATAGATACGGCTCTGATACCACTGATGGGTTCGTAGCATGGAAAACAAAAAATTTCTACCGTAAGAACGAACAAAACCCAGATCTAATCTAGATAAAAGCCAAGATCTAATCTATGAGACATGAGCAACGAGATAGATAGGAACTAACCCTCGTAGATCCGAAAGCGTTAACGAGATTAGATCTCGTGGTTGATGTAGTCGATCACTTGCCGATCTCAAGATCGTGTGGACGATCCTTCTGGCGTCGCGATCCAGCAGCGCTTCCGCCCTCGGTCAAGTAGACGATCCTTCCGGCGTCGCGTTCCAGCAGCGCTTCCGCCCTTGGTCAAGTAGACGATCCTTCCGGTGCCACGATTCGGCAGCGCTTCCGCAGTCGGTCACACGTGCGGAGTCGAAGCAGACCTTCCTCTCCCCGTTCCAGCGAGCAGCGGAGGTAGTAGATCTTCTCCACGGAATCCCAGCAGCACGACGGCGTGGTGGTGGTGGTGGAGTAGAGAATTCTGCAGGGCTTCGCCTATGCCTGTGCAGAATATGGTGGAGGAGAGAGGCGGCAGAGATTGGATGTTATGAGAGCGTGGTTTTAGGGGGCGCCCCTGCCCCTCTATTTAAAGAGGGGATGGCGCCATGGGGAGGGGAGTCCTTGTAGGACTCCTCTCCTCCCTAGGCCGGTGGATTGGAGGTGGGGGGAGGAGTCCTCCTCCCCCACGAATCCGTATTTTGACCCACCAGGACTCCTTGATCCCTATCTTGATTTTCAAGCAAACTCTAAGATATCTTCTAGAACCTTCCGGAACATTCCGAAACCTTCTAGAATCCTCATACAAACACTCCGGAACATTTCCTATCTCATAAAATGATCTCCTATATATGAACCTTATTCTCCGGACCATTCCGGATCTCCTCGTGATGTCCCGGATCCATTCCGAGACTCCGAACAACATTCGGTCTCCAACGCACATTCCATATCTACTTAAAACAACTTCGAACCTTAAGTGTGTCACCCTACGGTTCGTGAATATGCAGACATGATAGAGACACATCTCCTATCAATAACCATCAGCGGGACCTGGAGATCCATAATGACTCCCACATACTCAACGATGACTTCGCGATCGATTGAACCATTTACATATGAAACCAATTCCCTTTGTCTCGCGATACTATACTTATCCGAGGTTTGATCGTTGGTATCTCCATACCTAGTTCTACCTCGTTACTGATAAATACTCTTTACTCGTTCCGTGATATGTCATCCCTTGTGACCTAGTCACATGCTTGCAAGCTAACTAGATGACATTCCACCGAGAGGGCCCAGAGCATATCTATCCGTCATATGGATGGATAAATCCCAATCTTGGTTCATGCGCTTCAACACATACTTTCAGAATACCCAATGACACTTTTATAACCACCCAGTTACGAAGCGGCGTTTGATGTCATCAAAGTATCCATCCGGTGATGGTGATTAACATAACCTCATGGTCGAAGGATTAGGTTACTATGCATTTAAAAGCTTACAGCAATACGAACTTAATGACTTGATCTTATGCTACGCTTACTATGGGTGTGTGTGTCCATCACATCATTCTCCTAATGATATAACCTTGTTATTAACGACATCCAATATCCATGATCAGGAAACCATGATCATCCATTAATCAACAAGCTAGTTTAACAAGAGGCTTACTAGGGACTCTTTTATGTTTACAAAACACACATGTATTAGTGTTTCCTAATAATACAATTATAGCATGGGATGTAAACATTTATCATAAACATAAAGATATAATAATAACCACTTTATTATTGCCTCTTGGGCATATCTCCAACACGGTTGGGCCAAAAAAATTGGAATGAAATGGTTCCATTCTATATTTAAGTGCATTTAGCGAAAAGGATGGCAAGAGAATAGAGAGTGAGAAGGTTTGGGTGGTTTTAGCATAAAGGAATAGGGAGATTCCACCGATTTGGAGGAATGGATGCGTTGTGGATCTAGAGGGAATATTCTCTTTTAAGGAACCACCTCGTTCCATTCCATTTCTCAACTGAACACTAGAATGACTCTCAGGTGTGGAACTATTCTATTACATTCCACTTCGTGACATCAACTGAACACACCCTTAAAGATGTTGGCTACTCTTCGTCCATACCCATAAGTGTTTTAAATTAAATCTTGGCAAATTATTTTGAGAAAGGTAGTCACATTTATGATACCAAGGTACTATCCCCTTCCATAATATAAGCCTTTTAGCAAACTGTTTTATAGCTTTCTAAAAAAACTTATATTGTGAAACGGATGTAGTACCATTATAACTTGATTCGTTTTAAAGTGAAATTTTATAATATATTAATTTGATGTTATATATTTCTACTCCCTCCGATCCAAATTAGTTGACTCGGATTTGCTAGATTCAAATATCTATCTACTATTTTATGTTGTGGTACGTTCGTCGTCTGAGTTTTTTTCCGTCTGCCAATGTTTGACGATTTTGCCCTGAAGGTTTGGAGGTTTTATCGGTAGTGCCACCGCCAAGTCAACCAGCCTCGCTGCCCCGAGACCCTATCCCGCGATCCCCTTCCTCCTGTCCACTGCCGCCCCCTGCCATGTCCCCGTCGCCATGACCCCGTCGCCAAGTTCCCGTCGCCAACATCTCTCCCCGCGTGCCCCCGCTCTCCGCGGTCTGCCGCCAGCTGCATCCTCAGCGCATCCCCGCCTCCCCATCTTCCCCGTCGACGGCAAGCGTGGTCGCACGTCCCTTCGTCCCCTCTGCCTAGCTCAAATTCGTACGTCGTGCAATTTTCCCGTCCTTCAGTATTAAAAACTTTTTCCTGCAGTCTAAATCAAAACGGCATCTGCAAACTTCCTGCGTCAGTAGAGTCGCAGGCTGCATCGGCACGGTCGATTCCGCAACTTCTCCCAGGCCCGGCTCTTGCTTCGTGGGCCGCAGGGAGTCGCCGGTGGGGGAGCTCTGGCTGCGGAGTGTGGAGGAGGTGCCGGTGCTGCGGAGGCAGCCACGAGAGTGAGATGGACCTAGCCCTGCTCGTCAGCGACTTCGTGGATGGCAGGAGCAGGGACTCGCGTGACAGTAGCGACTGTGAGTCCGGCCTCTCTGACCTCACCGATATGATCTCGGTATGTTTGTTCGTTGCTTACCTTCTAGCCTCCCCTGCTACTCCCTTCTCGGTATGTATGTTTGTTTTGGCCGGCGAGCATGGATTGAAATTGTCATTGTCACTGCAAGAAAATGACAATCAGTGCTTGAAGCTATGGCGTGGTTGGAAGTTCTCTCAGAAATTACCTTTATGCGAATTGTTTGATTTGAGAACATGGCTTGAGTTCACATAAATGCCAATAAGTACTTGTGAAGCTACGGTGCGTCTGGAACTTCTGGGTGCATAGCTGCTGCTTTCTTCATCTGAATTGTCGTCACTATTTATGTTGCTGTTGCTGCCTTGTTTATCTCTGAGTTTGCTTGCCTCGTGGCAAGGGTGCAAGGTAAACAATGAGTTTGCTTTGTTGCGGTTGTCATTTCAATTGTCTATGAATAAATTGATAGTTACCACTAAACCAATGGTGCAGTACATGTGGAAATTGGAATATCAAATACATTATGGGTACATGTGAAAATTCTTGTCAGATTATTTTACTATTTCAATTTGTTTATCCTTTGCAAGGATTAGGTGCAGTCATATAGTATGGAATTATGTTCCTTTAATTTTCATACATCGTGCAATTTTCTGAGGAAAAAAGTTTGTTCGAACTCGAGTTTGATCAGAAGTCCTTTAGCATTAAGCAGAAGAAGACTAGAGATTACATTCTTGTCGACCATGCCCATCTGATTGAACCCGATGGTACAAAGAAGATACAAGAACGAGAAAACTAGAGAGAGAGGAAAGTAGTTAGACAAAACGACCATGTGCACTGGACAGAGTTTTGTTAGAACAACTATGCTTCATTTCTTTTTCACTTACATAGAGTCATGGGACAAAGTATTGTGCTACCGTAAAGACCATGCCGTTGATTTGTTAAACTTTTATAAAAGAATTAAAGAGACGGTTGATAGAAACAATATGACAGTATCTATCCTTACATGAATACAAACTACGCACCGTCATGTCTGAAACAATTCTTAAATAAGAACCTGTCATGCACGAATCTTGATCCAAATCCAACGATTCAAGAATTGACCGAGGTCTAACTTATTTCTCGGTCAATTAAAAATTAGCAAAACAGAAATTTCAATCAACTATGGTACATGCATATTTACTAGAGATATCTTTAGAGTGATTTCTCTACAAAATTTACAATTTAGTAATATAATCTATATTATTAAAAGGCTAGCCGTACGTTTGTCCTAATACGTCCGTCTGCGATAATACGCCTTCAGGCTGCGGAGCTGCTGCGTTGCGCGTGGAGGTGCAGGATACGGACAGGACCAGGGAGCAGAGGCGCGGAGGTAGACGAGAACGCTCGGGCTGCGGAGTTCGGCCCAACATCCTCCTCCGCGCCGAGTCCCCGTCCCGAGGCGCTCGGCCGCTGACAGGGTGCTCCTGTCGGAGATGATCAAGGAAGCTGCCAAGATTGGACGAGCGCACTTCTGTTCGGGCGCCAGCGCCGGTAGCTGCTCCACTGGCACCCCATAGTGCCGTCGTCGCCTCCCAGCCACCTATGTCGGCCTCCCGACCTACTCGACGCCAGCTTGGATAGAAGCACGCCCCAGCCTCCCACCAAGAGCATGAGGCTCACAAGGTAGATTTCTGTATCTCATGTTCTTGCTTCAAATGTTTCCTCTCAGCCTGTAAAAGTTTCCTTTAAGCCCATCTCTTTTGTTAGCAAGAGCTTTGACACATGTTAGCAAGAGCTTTGACACACGTGTATGATGACAAAATGTGCAGTATCACCCTGAAGCAGTAATTTTTTTATCAAGTTGCATGTGCAGTATTCGTCGGTATGTTAAAGTTTAGTAATTCCAAGGACAACAAAGATTGGGAAAAATGGTGTGTTGATTATGAATAGAGACCATATGTCGCTCAACATTTTTTCTCAATTTTATATAATTGTTTTATTTGTTTGTTTATATAATTTGTTGTTATACCATGGCAATGCACGGATATTCAGCTAGTATGTATTATTTTAGTTCTCGATACATCTGAATCTAGACAAACGAAATCAACTAATTTGAATCGGAGTGAGTAATATATTAGTAATTGATTAAATTTTAAATCTTTAACTTAAGATAATCCCAAAAGTAGGCAGGCGCGCTCTTATTCTCTTCCCGTCCGGTCCTGAATCGGCGGCAAACCACACCGACCTGGCCTAATTTAAGCAGAGTATACTAGGAGTACGCTAATCGCGGATGAGCCGGCCGATCAGCACGACGGCTCCTACTGAGAGGACCAAACGCCCCTGCTCGTGCTCTCTGGCCGGCACGGACTGAAACCGATCCGAGCCGTCCAGCGTGCGCGATGGACCCTCTAAAGAAGTGCCCGATAGTCGTCAAGCCGGCCGGTTGGACTTATCGACCTGCCCGTTCTGGTACTGTCCACGCACGCGATACCATTTCCGAACTTTGCCTGGAGCAGATATTTTCCGCCTCCCCTCCCCACACCACCCTACGCCACCGTCCTACTCCTTCCACGCCACCGCCAACAAGGTCCCACATGTATCTCGTCACGTCGGGGTCCACACGCCAATGACGAATGCTGTTTCCCGTGCACATCTGACTTTCGTACCGTAACAGATATTCCCCGACGACATGGCCGACACGCGGGACCCACGCCGCGCGTCGGCCCACCCGTCGGTTTCCTCTACGCAGGCGGAATCCTGATCGTCGTCTTCCCCGCTGGACTGGATAGTTCGCTTCGCTAGCTAGGCACACAGATCAGAGAGAGAGAGAGAGAGAGAGAGAGAGGAGAGAGGAAATATTAAAATCATCACAGAGAGGAGAGGAGAAGGGAAGAAACCAGACAGACAAGATTTTTATCGATAAAAAAAAGGCAGCGTGCGCGGTGGGGGTTCACAGGCGACGCGACGCGATAGAGAGAGAGAGGGAGAAAAAGGGGGGAGAGAGATCACGAGGTGGGCTTCCTCCTCCGCCCAATCCCCCAACCAACCCGCGAATCCACCACCCTCTCCCTCCGAGCTCAGCTAACTACACTAAAGCGGAGGCGTACGTCTTCGATCGCGCGAGGTCACGGGAGGCGCGCGCGCGGGAGCTCGAGCCGTCGACCGGCCCAGTCCAGGGATCGATCGATCGATCAGGCGAGCTCTGCTTCGCTTCGCTCGCGGGGAGGCCAGCGCGCCGGCCGGCGGCGGCGTAGGGATGGACCGGGCGGCGCTCACGGTGGGGCCCGGGATGGACATGCCGATAATGCACGACGGCGACCGCTACGAGCTCGTCAAGGACATCGGCTCCGGCAACTTCGGCGTCGCGCGACTCATGCGAAACCGCGCCGACGGCCAGCTCGTGGCAGTCAAGTACATCGACAGAGGGGAGAAGGTAACGTACAGTACAGCAGGACTCGCGCTGCCTCTCGTGCTCTTCCTCCTCTGCCGCGGAATCAGGATTTCTAGAACCTCTTCTTCTTCTGCTGCAGATTGACGAGAACGTGCAGCGGGAGATCATCAACCACAGGTCGCTGCGCCACCCAAACATCATCCGCTTCAAGGAGGTCATCCTCACCCCGACGCACCTCGCCATCGTCATGGAGTACGCCTCCGGAGGGGAGCTATTCGAGCGCATCTGCAACGCAGGAAGGTTCAGCGAGGACGAGGTACGGTACGGCCGGTCACCGTCGACCGACTCGTCGCTAATCATCATGGCGTTTTCCCGTTTCGGCGTGCGTGCGTGGACTACTGACTACTACTGCTAACGGGCGGGCTGACCAAACTGTTGAATTTTCTGACTTCTCTTCTTCAGGCGCGCTTCTTTTTCCAGCAACTGCTCTCTGGAGTCAGCTACTGCCACTCCATGGTACTCTTCCCCTTTTCTGGCAGAGCTGTAGTCTGAGTGTACATAAGTTACTAGTACTACTGTAGCTACTGAAATTGTTTCGTCTTTTTTCTCTGTTTTCGTTTTAAGCAAGTATGTCACCGTGACCTGAAGCTGGAGAACACTCTGCTGGATGGGAGCACGGCTCCTCGCCTCAAGATATGCGACTTCGGCTATTCAAAGGTACCACTAGTTTCCAGAAATTCACATTTTTACTCCGTTGTCAATAGTTTTCACCAGAATCTGTCTCCTCCTGAATCGACCTGTAATTCTGCTCATCGTTGTTTTCTGTATTTTTTGCAGTCTTCGGTTCTTCATTCACAGCCGAAATCAACTGTCGGGACGCCGGCGTACATTGCTCCTGAGGTTCTTCTGAAGAAGGAATATGATGGAAAGGTATGCTTACATATTGGGATTCCATGTTGATGTATATCGGAATTTCAAGTTACTAGTTCTCATAGTCTCCTGTTCCTCTTGTGTTGTGTACTCATGCCATGTTCGTATTGAGAAGCATTTCCATTTGTCAGATGCACGATGTATAATCTCGTGGATACTGGACTTTGTAATGCTCACTACCAACCACTAACTCTTTGTTACTCGATGAAGATTGCTGATGTGTGGTCATGCGGGGTGACGCTCTATGTTATGCTAGTTGGTGCATACCCCTTTGAGGATCCTGACGAGCCTAAGAATTTTAGGCAGACAATTCAGGTTCCTGCTCCAGCCATCTTAACCTCTTGTTCATCTCCATTCTGACCACGAAACTAACGAGCTTAATTTGCCAGAGGATATTGAGCGTGCAGTACTCGATTCCAGATTACGTGCACATATCCTCCGAGTGCCGAGATCTTATTTCCAAGATCTTCGTTGGCAACCCAGCTACTGTGAGTACTCATTTCTTCAGCCGTGTAGTGCTGTTTTGACTCACTATATTTTTCAATACGTACTGTTTCCATTGACATAAGTAACAATCGTGCTGACATACATACAGAGAATCACAATCCCCGAGATAAGAAACCATCCGTGGTTCTTGAAGAATCTCCCGGCCGATCTAGTGGACGATAGCACGATGAGCAACCAGTACGAGGAGCCCGAGCAGCCGATGCAGAGCATGGACGAGATCATGCAGATCCTGGCAGAGGCCACCATACCGGCGGCCGGTTCTCGAATCAACCAGTTCCTCAACGATGGTCTTGACCTCGACGATGACATGGACGACCTTGATTCAGACGCCGACCTTGATGTGGAGAGCAGCGGGGAGATAGTGTACGCTATGTGACACTTCGAATCCTCCCAAAGTGTTAGCCGAGCTTGCCTGCGATATGACCAAGATACTGAACATAGTACCGAGAGCACACCAAGATACTGAACCGTTAACCTTGCTATCACTGTTGGTTTCTGTACTTTCAGTGCTGTGTGCGACAGTCTCGTTAGTTTGAGAAATGGTAGTAGATTATCTTGAACAGTTTCTGTGTGTGAGCCCCTGAACTAAGGGACGGCAACCTAGTTGTGTATTATCACATCTTGTTTGTAGTTTGTACCATGTATAGGCAAATAAGAGACGCTCCAGTTTGATCGCTTCTCTGTGCAACCTCATAATTCCAGCATTTTGTGTGAGTGATCTATCCGAAGTTTCCACCTTTCGGTTCAGATGAGTTTGTGTGTGTGTGTTTGCGTCCTGGTTCTTTCTGTGATTCGGTGCAGATATGTTGCATCGCTAGGTTCCAGATGTGAAGATGTGCGAATCTGTTCTGCAAGCACACAGTTTGAACTGTTTGTTGCAGAAATCACAGGGACGCAGTTGGAAAATGGTTTAGACAGTCAACTTGAGCTAACATTATTTTACAAATTTAAGAAGTGCATATTATAATCCGTTTCGCCTTATCTTGGGCGCCATCTGTCCATTCTCTCCCAGTCACAGGCACACGTATCTCTTGGACAACAACGTCGCTCTCGGCAGCTTGTCAACCAAACCCAGACAACAATATCCGGATTGACAAAACGACCCAGATTAATCTCCAAATTATGCAAATAGACCATTGTTCACACTTCATCAAAGAGGCACCGACCACCATGCTCGTTTCATGTTTCAAGCAGGCAAAGCACAAAATTCCATAGCAATCCTGTATCATTGTCATTCTACAACCTCTCGTACATCGCAAGGCATTATTCAGAAACAAAACACATACGTACTACATTGGATTTATTACACAGGCAGCATGATCAAACGTTGAAACCCTTAGCTTCCATGTGTCAGACGAGGTCGCAGCCCAGATAAGCTATTCAGAGCAGAACACACTACGAAGACACGAGGGGATTGGCCACATGACCAATGAATAGCACCACGCCGGTGATGTCTTCTCGAATAAGGAAGAGGAAGGGGTGATCCGCGACGAAATCCATCTTCACGGGCTCTACTGGCAGCGACCTGAGCATGATCACTGCAGCAGTTGCTGCGGCAGCCTCGGTTCCTTCCTCGTTCACTTCAACAAACGACTTGTGGAAAACAGATGAGACGCACAACCTCTTTGCCACCGGCGAATCCACCATCTCCGAAAGATCCGCTTCCGCGCTAAATGGCAGCTGGAGACCCAAGCCTTTGAGCAAATCCGACGCTTCAAATCCAAATGATATCTTGAACTTGGGGAGCTTGAACTGCCCTACTGGAACCTTCTGCGATGGGATATGCTTCTCGATGAACTCTGGGTCGGTGCTCAACTTGTTGGCCAAGTTTGAGAGACCATCCTGTGCTTCTGGAAGAAGAATGTACATGGAGAACTGCCTCTTGTCCCCACCTTGCTGGTAAGGGAGCTTAAGTACCTTCAAGCTGTCGGAAGCCAAAAGGTATTGCTTCTTTGTAGTGGTCATGAACGGTGCTTGAACTGAGCTCCCATCAAGAAGGTGGAACTTGTCATCTTTTGTCTTAGATGCATCAAACTTCTCTGTCCAGGCTCCTTTGAAATAAAGGGCATTCCCAAGAACCAGTCTAGTGGTACTATCAACAGACCCTGCAGGAAGGATCTCTTTGATGAGACCTGTTGTGATTTTCTCTACCCATGAGTTCACTTGACCAGCAACTTCAGCAGCCTAGATCAAGCAAAAATACATCAATAATTAGCACAACTGAAAAAGACATAATAAATAATCTAGTTGCAGTTTCTAGAATGGAGAAAGGGGCAAATGGTTGATATTATGGTTCCACCAAACTTTCGACCCCGAGAAATTATTTCCTTTCAAACAAGACTGAGAATCCAACACAGCAAACCAACATTTTCATAAAGCATTTCCGTAGTAATTTTTTAGCATTCAACTGATAAAAGATAGAAAGTTTTTTCATAAAGAAAAAGATAGACATTTTGCATGATTACACTGATTTAAATGGTAATCACCCCATCCAGATGCAGCACAGTGCACTACCACTACTGATCATTCGACAATTATAGTCATTAGTTGATTATTTGTACACCTTACAAACGATTGATGGTAATAAATTAAAACCACATAAGGAGCTTGGCCACAACTCTCACTATGGGAAACCACATAAGTACCCTACTTGAAAAACATATAAATACATGCCTACAAATTTGGAAGGCCCTAGACATTCCTATTGATGCAACATACATACCAGGATCAAGAGCCTAAAAGCATAAACACCAGAAAATTCCCTAGCCATCAAGTTCCTATATAGCACACCGAAAATTTACACTTCTAAGAAGATACATTTGCTCACAACACGGTCCGGCTAGCAAAAAATCAACCTGGTGTAAGGTCCAAAGTTTGAATTATTTGCACAAAGGTAAACCCTAAATAGTACTAGCTTTTATCATAACTTGAAAGAGCAGAAATGCAGGACATAAAGAAGCTCTCATGCTATATGCCTATAATAAGCCACTAAAATACAAGAAGTAACAAGACACCATAAAGAGTAATACTTCCAAAGTTCTATTAATTTCTACACTTCAATAATTAAGTTGGACAAAAATGGCAGAGTATTAATAAGTTTATCACATGTTTAAGCTAGACAGAGGAGGAAATTGCACAAAGCTTGAACGGAACAGTTGAGCGTTCAGACCAACCTATTTCAATCTACTAACAGAACCAAAAAACTAGACGCTTCAGCATTGCTCTATAGCTACCTATGCGTATGTATCTACACGACAGTACTAAAGCTACAATGGTTACAGATTTAGAGAAATGTCAACATGTATCCATCTCTACATCACATCAGCACGGCGAAGTGTAAAAAAAAGGTGAATCAAACTACTAGCTAGCTAGTGATTGTCCTCCACAGATAATGAGCGAATCTCTACTTTGCTTTTTTTTTTCCTGGTGAAGAAACTTCCCGTGGTTTCAGGAACTAGCTAGGCAAGCAAGGAAGGGGATCACCTTAGTTTGGAAGTCCACGGCCTGGGTCTCGGCCTTGTACTTTCCCACAGCGAGATCCTTGAAGGAAGGCTTGAGCGGGAGCGACGCGTCGACAAAGACGCCGTTGCCGAAGGAGACGCGTGGGCCGCCGGCGGCGGAAGCGTCAGCGAGCACGACCTGCACGACCTGCTCGGCGAGCGAGTGGAGGCTCTCGGCATCGCCTGTACCCGCGTCCCCGAGCGTGGCGGCGAGCTGGTCGCGGGTGGCGCCGCCAGCGCCGGCGGCGACGAGGCTGAGCGCGACGTGGAGGGAGAGCGGGGAGAAGGCGGCGTTTCCTTTGGAGCCCTTGGAGTCGGAGGTTGAGAACACGGCGGAGGCGAGGCGGAGGGCGAAGCGGGTCTGGTGCTCGATGGAGAGGCGGATGTCGGTGGTTGCCATGGCGGAGGTGGTGGTTCGTCGGAGTGGAGAAGAGGGGATGAACTGGGAGTGTAATTTCAAGGACTTCAGGGTACTTTGTGGCTATTTGACGGGTGCCTGAGAAAGAGTAGAAATGGAGGTAGATAAAGTGGAGGGTTTGTTTGTGTATTACATTTAGAACAGAAGGGAAGTTTTGTGAAGATGACAACCGAAAGTCAGGACTCAGCAGGCCGCGTGTGCGTCTCTCGCAGGATCGGGGACAGGCTGCGTCCAGCTTCCAGCGACCAGCGTCCAGCGATGGATTGTGGGATCGTGGGCAGTTGTGTGTGCTCGATGGCGTGTTTGGTTGCCCACACCGCTTTGCTATTTTTTTTGGGAAAATCTGTTCTAAGGAAGTTCGGTGGTTGGCTAAATTTGGTGGAAATGTGAACGCGCTATCGGTCAGCTTAGGATGAAATTGAAAATTTTATACTCCCTCCGTCCCGTAAAGGATGTCGGAGGCCCAGTTATAATTCATTTTTACAAAAAGGTCCTGGTACATTGAAAACGTGTCAATATTGGCCTTCATGTATGAATCTCAAACTGGAATCTTTCTCCGTCTCCGTCGTCCTCGACATCCGACGTCCGCCGCGGTGGTCGCCCTGCTCCGCCGCGAAGCTCATGTTCCTGCTCCAGCCGAAGCTCCTCCTCCGGCCATCCCTCTTACCTCCTCTGCTCCGATAACGCGGGGTCGCCAAAAGCTCCCGTTCCCGCTGCCGGACCCAGCCCCTGCTCCATGGAACAACCCCCGCCCTCCTCCGCTCGACCAGGATCTCCGCCTCGCCGAGAGCTACGCCCTCCATGAGCCACGCTTGTCAGGAAGCCGCGGATTAACAGAATCGAGGCCGTCTCCTCCCAATCTGGTCGTCGCTTCCCCACACGAGCTCGACGCCGTCGCGCCTCCTCAGTCTTCCCCGAGCCGTTCAACAACTTTTCCCATCTCGCTTGCTTGCTGGATTGTCTCGCCGTCGTGGTCTGCCGCTGGAGCTCGTCACCGTAACTCCTCCGGTGACCAAAAACTGGCGGCAGCAGCATAACCACACTCAAAGACACTGACAATTTTTAAACTGTGTGATAGCTCAAATTCTTTGTGAAAAATCAAATCACATACAAACCGAGGGCAATTTTCAGCAGACAGAGTTTCATCGATCACCTTCTAAACATCAACTTTAGCAGATACAACTATACCGTGACTTCCACCTAGGGCAGCCTAAAAACAGTAATCAGAACATGCAAGTAAATTGATTAGCTGAAGAGAGGCTGATGATAAAGTTTTAGAGAGCAGTAGACACAAATAGGAATAACCGCACAAGATGGACAATATGGGAAATGGGTAAACCTGTGAGACACCAAGAATATAATCCTTTCTCAGGGTCACAAGAAACAGTCTGTCCCGGCTACACTTCCACACTTGTACCAAAAATATCAAACAACTGTAACCAATAAGGAAATAACACTTCTCACCTTCAGGCCGCGGAGGAGGGAGTGTAACCAATAAGGAAATGTCAAACAACTGTAACCAACTCATCCCCAACCTCCAGGCTGTGGAGGAGGGAGTGCCGGCAGCTCTCTCACCTTCTCGCCGGCAGCGTGGTGTGCTTCGGCAGCCCATCCCCAACCTCCTAGCTGCGCACGCAAAGGACCGAGATGTGGAAGAGGAAGCTGGGACGCGTCCACAGTTTTGGCTTGCACATCGTATTACTCCGCTCTAGCGAGTCTGACAACGAGGAGGAGGTGGCGTCCTCAGCCTCTCCACCTTCAACATTGCTGTTGGACACGAGCTCCAGTTGCAGCTCCTCGCTAGACGCGCCGATGCCACGAGCTCTAGCACGCTAGCATCTGAAGAAAAGGACACAAGAAATGAGCAGATTGTAGGTAAGCCTAATCGTGTCAAATTGTAGCCGAACTGTGTCAAAGATACAATGAGAAGAAATGGGAAGCCAAATTGTAGCCTAATTATTCTAACCAACTTGTTCTTGCACCTGATATTGAACTCTACATGTAGATATATCATAGATTATGCAGTCTAGACAACTGTTCAAAGAAGATGAACAACTGGTCTGTGCAAGGGGACATTTAAAGTATGCTAATGCACCCCCACATCCAGATTTCAACTTCTTAGCAGGCACAATGGTGTCAGGATCAGAACAAGGAGCATAATGTTTTATTGTTGTACTCCAACATCAATGTATGTATACTACTCTATGTCACAATAACAAGATTGCACAAACAAATTCTGGACTAAATAAGATTGTAACAGAATGCAAATTACACTCCTGTATTAATGCACATTACTACTTCTTAACAGCGAACACAACAAGTTCTGCAATCTGGATCATACTCCTAATAAGACTTTAAAGACCACTATATATGTGAGACAGATACTTCAATAGTTAAACTTGTGAGACATAAGGTTCTATTCTGATAATTGTACTTGTAGACACATAGTGCATGGCAGGTTTTCACCAAATGTGCCCAGGGCCTGAGCAGTCACCACAAACTATGTAATTTCTTCAGCAAATACTAAAACAAATAAGAGCAACATTACCTTATGTCTATCAGCAAATACTGAGTCCTAGACTAAAAAGAAGGAAAACTAATCTAAGCTGTATACTCTACAAAACAATGATCAGACTATTGTCAATTACATAAGTTTCATAAGCAGGAAAAGGACTCCTACCAATAGCGGAGTACATTCATTCAGTATCAAAGCTAGAAATCTTGTGACACAGGTGGTAGTTCATGAACTGGTAAATGAAGTTCATGCATCAATGAAGTAAAATGTCTATGAAAGAAAGAGTGTACCTGCATCAATGAGAACTTGCATCCATTTCTAGCAACTCGATCTCCATTTCTTCTATAAGGGCATAGGTTTTTTCAAGTAGCTCTGTCGTGATAGATAGAGCTATTGGTAGTCGTCCTTCTGCTTGCCGATGTTCTTTATGATTGTGTGGCATGGCGTAGCCGATGCCTCCTCCAACTTCCATCACCCCGATCATAATATACTGTAGTGTGATGAAACTTCAGGAAAGCGTGTCCACATCGTAGTTGTGGAATTCTTCCTCTACACCCTCTATCAGTTCCTTGATAGTTCCTGGTGCTCTATTATCAGTGAGTGATTCAAGTGACCTGAAGAAGCAAAGGTCCAAGACATTCAAGTCCAGACTGTTTGGTGGTTGATTCATCAATTGAATGTCCAAGTCAGTCACGGCCACGGTCCGTCGAAAAGAGATATCACTAGGGAGAAGATGAGGTTTTGCATTGTCTTGCTGTATCAAGATTGTTCTTCCTATATCCTCATCGGGCCACTGGTCTTGGATTGCTGGAACTACTTTCTCACAAATGAACTCCCTCATGACATTACGTGTTACTTTCAATGGTTTCAATTCAATTGTCCCTCTAGGTCTGCGTCGACTTTTTTTTAGCTAGCGTCTCTTGGACAAACGCCCATGTGCCAATCTTTCCATCGAATGTGACCACTCCTCCTTCACCGTACCTAGGCTTGGCCACAGCTGTCAAGAACATCACTTTCCCAATGTTGTTCTTATTATGCACTATGCGCAATGGTACACTTTCTTCAGGGAGTAGGTAGTAGTTATTCTTCACCTTGGTCATGTAGAACCACTTTTCATCTATGTGGACGACATTGTCCATTAGCTTGAACATAGGCCAAGGACTTGTCAACCCGCCCTCGTCGAGCATCGAGACACAGAACTGCAGTCTCTTAAGCTTGTTTGCTAGTGTCATAGAAGGTTTCAAGCGGCTACTATGGCGTCTCAGAAAACCCAACTTAAACCTCCGGTGTAAGGTTGACGGGCTCACACCCAATGATCTTGCTAAACCTCTAATGGTCCTTCTTTTGTTTAGTGGTATTGTTGCTACACTCGGCAGATCCATGCCTTTCTTTTTTCTCCCAACATTACCCTTCTTCTGATTTGAAACATCAACTTCTTCATTACGTGCAATCTGGCCTAGTGCTTTCAATCATATTCTTTCAATTGTACGGACACTTGTATTCATCATAACTGCAATGAGCTCCTTTTCATGCATTTGAATTGAACCATCTCTGCACTTAATCACCTCCAAAGCAAAATACACACCAAACCTTTGCTCATTTGTGAGTTCTGGTTTTGGGCCAACACCTGCAGGAACATTGCAAGCAAAGGAATTTCAGGAACATTGCAAGCAAAGGAATTTCAGAAACATTGCAAAACATTGCAAGCAAAAGAATTTCAGGAACATTGCAAGCAAAGGAATTTAAGGAACATTGCGAGCATCCAAAGTATTACCTTCTTCTTCTTCTAGAGCATCTTCTTCTGGAGCATCCAAATCTAGAGCATCTTCTTCTTGAGGAATCTCATTCAAATTGAGACATGCTTCTTGAGGATTCTCATTCAAACCGAGACCCGCTTCTTGAGGAATATCATTCAAACCAAGACCCGCTTCTTGAGGAAGCTCATTCAAATTGAGACCCGCTTCTTGAGGAAGCTCATTCAAATTGAGACCCGCTTCTTGGGGAAGCTCTATAAAACCAAGAGCCGCTTCTTCAGGAAGATCATTCAAATTGAGACCCGCTTCTTGAGGTAGCTCATTCAAATTGAGGCCCGCTTCTTTGGAATCTCATCCAAACCAAGACTCGCTTCTTCAGGAAGCTTATCCAAACCGAGACCCGCTTCTTCAGGAAGCTCATCCAAACCGAGACTCGCTTCTTCGAGAAGCTCGTCCAAACCGAGACCCACTTCTTTTGGAAGATAAATTCGAGGGAACTCATCCTTGTAGGTGTTATGAAGGTCTGTACACATTCCTGTAAAAGAGCGAGATTGTTTCAAGAACAACAAATATATGGTTTCTTTTGAGAACAAGAATGACATGGTTTCTTTCGAGCATAGTAGCTTACCATGTACCAAAGGTTCAGAGAATATGTCCTTTTGATGCATCCTGTTATATTTCCACATATGTTGTGCTTTATAAGGTACTTTCTTCCTCTTTTTAGACAGCTTACATAGATTTTTTCCGCTAATTTGTTTTATCATATACCTGTACAAAGAAAATATTAAATTTACTTTCATTGTGAATTTGTTCTTGTGATTAGGGCCAACTGAAACTTACACATTAGATAACACTATTTCCTGATCAAATTTCATCATTATGTTTTGTTATCTTGTACACACAGAGGAGCAGCAATTGGAGAAGAAGGTTTCAAGTGCCTTTGTTGAGATAACTCATCCACTTCAACATAGAACCATCTTGGTACTATTTACTGTACATACATGTGATGAAATATGGAGTTAGAAAAATATGGAGTCAGATGCTCAAAAAACTATTTATTGTACTAAAAACTAAAATGAAATGAAATATGTAAATTAATTTAAAACAACAAGAAACAAGGCTAGTACAATGGCTCAGTATGTTACAATGTCTATTAATTAATCAATGGATACACATTCATCACATAGTGTATTGTAGCTACCTAGGAGACCACTCTGAGCATCAAATAAGAAAGGGAAAGCAACATCAAGTTTATAAATGTCCAACAGGCTGCAATCCCAGAATTTCTTCATGGTTAACCCTAGGAGTAGCAGTTCTAATAGTTTTAATCGAGCAAAGGTTTAGAGAAATGAAAACTAGTGTATAGAAGTTCAATCAGGATTACTTAACAAGGTTATATACTGACTGCCTCAAGGCACCAAGTAATACAAGTGACACTATCAAATGACATGTTTGTTCCTGCTATAGGGCATGTTACTTAACAAGGTTCTTTTTCAAGATTACTTAACAAGGTTCTTTCTATAGGGCATGTTTGTTCCTGCTATAAAAGAGCGAGGAACTGAAGAGCAACAAAAGAAGTGGGTACCAATGGCATACAAGTTCCAGATAATTGGATGCTATGCGCAGACTGAACTTGGTCACGGTTCAAATGTTCAGGGACTTGAGACAACTACCACATTTGATCCAAATATAGATGTGTTTGTTGTGCACAGCTGACCTCTAGCAAGGTAATGTTTTGTAAACCTACTTTCAGTCTTTCTCCATGTCAACAGCAAAACACATCTTTAGAAATTTCATTCTTTCTCCATGTCAACAGAAAGACACATCTCTATAAATTTTAGTCTTTCTCCATATCAACAGCAAGACACGTCTCTAGAAATTTTAGTCTTTCTCCATGTCAACAGCAAGACACAGCTCACATGGCTTCCCAAGAATTAGACATTAAAAGTTACTCCGTAAATTTCATAAATTGCAAGTAACTAATGGATTAAATTTAATTCTAGATTTGGTTACAGATCAGAGAACTATGCATCAAACAGAAGCAAAGAACTATGCATCAAACAGAAATACTAGTAAAAGGACGAATTTTAGCACCAAGAGTGCAAGGAGGAGGAGGGAGGCCTCACCGGCTGCAGCGGCGGGTTGGGGAGGTCGACCGGAGGAGAAGCGTGTCGGAGTTGTGACAGGCCACGGACGGCAGCGGCAGGTCAGGCCGACAAGCACCGGAAGGAGCTTGGACCGGCGAGCACGGGCCTTCAACGCGCCCCCCCCGCCTCGGGCTACCTCCACCTTCCCGGCGGCTTGTTGAAGTCGGGGACGGCGCCCCCGCCTCAAGCTACCTCACCGCCTCGAGCTACCTCACCGCCGCGCCGCCTCGAGCTGCCTCACCGCTGCCGACCCGAAATCCCCCAATTTTCGATTTTTACTGTGTCGAGGCGCAACGGTGTGGCAAGGGTCAATGGGGCGAAGGGGGTGGTGGCTGGCGGGAGCAGACTGGGAGGGGGGTCGTGAGATGCACGGAGGGGGCAAGGGGGTGGTGGCCGGTGAGGGACCGGCCCTGTGCACGGGCGTCCAAGCGGCGACGGGAATGGAGAAGACGATGACGCGGAGGACCGCTGGTTTGGTCAGAATTTTGTCAAGGGCGTTTTTGCAAAAAGGATCCCGCGACATCTTTTTCGGGACGGGGGGAGTATATCTTATAGATCAAACCGTTTTTTTGATTTAAGATTCGTTTTCACTGTTGGACTAGTCGTGACGAGACTTTCAAAACTATATCCCATGTTGATATGTTCTGATAAATGCTCATGAAATGGTATTTCTAAGGTGCAATGAAAGTCAATAAGCTCAAAGGTAATGGAAAACACTTTTCAGATACGATATGGATCTGAATCAAGACAATGGATCTTCTCTTCTTTCTTTTTGATCTTCTTATCATTAGCAATGCTACTATGGTTTTGATGTCTTCTTGTGTCGAGCTCGCTATCCGAGGGTTTGAGATCCTTGTAATAGCTAAGCGTGTGGGTTGAAGTGAGTAAAGATCTTCGGCTAATTTTTTCCGGACCAAACAGTTATCCATTTCTAACACGTGAGTTATCCATGTCATAATATGTAACTTATCCACACTGTAACACATAAATTATTCACCATATAAACGTATTGGATAACAACATTCTTACATACGTGTTGAGTAAGTTTAATTGGAACGCGGTAGCCTAGGTGTTAGGGTACCGAGACTTTATCGTTATCGATGTGTTAGCATAGACGAGCGATAAAGAATCGGTACCCTAACACCCTTCGATGCTCCATCACCCGTACGTCGCGGTAGCGGCATCAACGAAGTCGGGTCATGAGACTACTGGTTACGCGTTACGTTTGTTCACTACGACTTAGAGTGATAGGTCGGGCATAAGACCTAATTTATTATATCATATGCAAAAGGAGCTTAAATTTAATTTATTGTGGACTGAGGCATAGCCCAGTGGTTGGGGTGGACTGATGCACCCTCACCCGCCCAGGTTCAAGTCTTTGTACTTGTATCTGGGATCATACTCATATTTCTACTATATCAAAAGCTCTTTGGGTTTCTCTCCTTAAAGCTATTCGTCTTAAATTTAATTTATTAAAAAAATATGCTTAATATTTACGTGGTAGTCTTTTAAAGTTGAGTCACGCGCACGCCGCGAGAGCGACTTTTATATTTTATCTTTGTGTAATTTTTATAGTTATGGATAATTTACATGTTATTTGGTGGGTAACTTACGTACTAAAACCTGGATAACTCTCATATTAGTGGTAGGTAACTTTTAGGGCAAACAAAGTCATGTACCCACCCCTAACACGCACATTATTCATGTCATAGTACTTAAGTTAACCATCCGGATACATATAAGTTAACCATATAAATTGGTTAGGTGAAGACATTCTCGCATTTCTCATGTGGATAACTTTTATATTTGTTTCGCCTCGTAAAATCTCGATTGCTCCTAAGTTTAATTAAGACGCGGTAGTCTAGGTGTTAGGATACCGAGATTTCATCATCATCGATGCATTAGCGGCGACGGGTGATGAAGCCGAGCCGCTAGACTACTTATTGCGCGTTACATTTGTTTACTACGACTTAGAATGGTGGTTGAGTGCGGGACCCCATTTATTATATCGAGTTGGCGAAAAAGAATCCCAGATCGGAGGAGTTCACATTTCTATTTTTCACGCATATACAAAAACTCAAACACATAACCCGTTTGTGGGGTGGATAACTTATGTGTTAACATGTGTGTAACTTATATATACAATCTAGATTACTTATCTATTACATGTGGATACTCTTTTGGTCCGAAAAAGAGTTCTCAAAACATACCGACATGGGATCTAGTTTTGAAGATCTCGTCGCGACTAGTCTAACATAAAAACGGATCATCAATCAGATAAACAATTTGAACTATAGAATATTTTAAATTTACGAATATTTTCATTAAATACCGCTATCAACAGTTTTGGTTTTATTTGCATGCATGCAAATCTGTCTAGTTTGACCGCCAGGATTTGCCATTTGAAGACCGGTCGTCGGATAGCAAAGTCCTTTTTAAAAAATGTCTTGGCATGATTTTTCCTAAACTGTGCCTGTCAATTTTTTTTACGAAATTCCACCGATCTATTAATAATCACACAACAGTACAAAGAGTTCTAAAAGTAATAAAAATTACAAATAGATTTGTGGATCACTTAGCGACAACCAACAGAACTAGCACGAGCAGAAGGCGCGCTCGTCCCTCCATCATCAGAGCCAGATAAAGCTTATCGTAATAGAGCTTGTTGTAGTAGGTAGACGAAAAATTGTCGTGCTAAAGTTTCAAAGGACCAACGCGCCAGAGCAGCAACCATCGTTGAAGATGGGAACCATAGATTGGAAGTGACTTCCCTTGAACGACACTCATGGATCGCGTCATTCGTTTACTTTTTCTACCACGTCATGCAGACAAACTAATTATGCCTTCTCAGCATTTTCGTCCTCCCCGCCACTTGGAGGCTGACAAGCTCGAGCCATGGGTCACTCTCCTCCTCTCAGTAGTTGGTGCCCCTTGCTCATTGGGCTATCATCGCTCTATCGAGTCTAGCCGTACTTGACTTTCACTCATCGCACACTAGCTCCATGACACACCCTCGAAACAGCTAGACACTCGCTTTAATCACCATGCAGATGCAGCCATCACAACCACATGAGTAATTCAATTCCTTTCTTTCTCACCTTTTTGATTCTCGATTCAGCTTGTTGACCCACTCTATGAATCTTGCGAACGTATATAAACCGGCAAGACTTAGAGTAATGAATCACTTGGGCAAGAGAAAAGGAATCATGAAAAAAATAGCACAAGTCCATCGATTTCTTAAAATAAAATATACTTGACTATTCTTTAGGCACTCTTCTTATTTTTCTTGTTTCGGGTTCTATATACACGACACACATCTAGCTCTTTTACTGCGTAAGAAACCAACCGCCCAGAACAGCTGGGCCAGCCAAGTTCGTCCAAGCCAGAAGCTAAGCCAGTTATGCGGATGAGAGGCGACAACCTACCCTTGTATCCTGCTCGACTCCTTTTTCTACTCCGTCACTTGCGCTGCTAGCAACACCCTGCTCGCTCGCCGAATAAAATACATCGAAAGTCATGAAACTTGCCCGTATAAATTACATTGGTCCCTATACTTAATAAAGCTAAATTGATAGTCACTAACTACGCATTGCTGGGTCATGTACGGTCACCACGGACACTTCAGATACGAATTGAATGACTTGGCAGGAATTTGACTAGTCAAACTGATGACTTAGATGATGGCCATAGGTAGGAGGGTGGTTTTGCAAAAGGGCCAACATAAGGGATGGTAGGAAACAAGCTCGTGATGGCGGTGAGAAGCTATGCTTACTATTAAGATTCGAGAAAATTAAACTATATTTGACATACATTTAAAACGATAACAAACAAATTAGACACTACATTCAGAAGCTATGCTTACTATTAAGGGTCTTATCCATCATATCATTTACTAATGAATGTGATCCTGTTATCAAATGACATCAATGTCCATGGTATAGGAAACCTTAACCATTGCTTGAGTAACGAACTAGTAGAAGAGGCTTACTAGAGACTCTGTGTTGTTTATTTATCCACACGTGTATTTAGTTTCCAATACATACAATAATAGTATGGACAATAAATAATATCATGAACAAGGAAATATGAATAACAACAGCTTTATTATTGCCTCTAAGGCATATTTCCAAGATGGCTTTATTTGCTCATGCGTAAACATGATGTATTTGATGTTTTTCTTCAGTTTCAAGATCATGTTAAACGTGTTCTTCGAAAGAAAATTATACATGTTCAATCGGACTGGGGTGATGAATATTTTCGCTTAAATCAATTTTTCTAGTTTCTTGGTATTTCCCATCGTGTTTCATGTCCACATAATCACAAAAAAAATAGCACCACTAAGCGCAAGCATATACACATAGTTGAGACCGGGCTTATTTTGCTTGCTCATACATCTTTTCCTTTTCCCTATTGAATTGATGGTCTGATACCATGTAAACGAAGCAATCTTGTATTGAGGGGAACAACGCTCGACACCCAAAGGGGTGTGGCTGACCTGGTATGTATTAGTGACAAAGGGTTACAAATACAACATATACTACTATTGGTATCTATACTGTGACAAATTAGACTGCCTAAGAGGTTAGGCCTAATACGTATTCTATCGTGCACTGTATTTTTCAAGTGTCTATGCATTTCAGCTCCCCGACTATATGCTTAGAGCTTGTCCAATCTTGTATCAGGCACACGACTCAGCTGCTTCCCTCCGTCCTGCTTATTCTTTTGTGTGGAAGGATCACTAGGGCGGTCTCTTACAAAGATAGACAAACACAAGTAGATATGATATAAGGTGGCACTTTCTCATCTTTGCCTGATCAAATTTCACAAGCAACTTAAAGCACAAGGCTCCACACCACTTCAGGATTATTGACATTCACCAAACTTCACATAGTAGGCAAGCCATTTATTTGATTTTATTGCACGGCAGCATGATTGAATGTTCAAACCCTTCACTTATTACATACTTCGCATACATGTGAAGAAGAGGTCACTGCCAGGGCAATAGACTCAAAACAAACACTTCATGAAGACATGACGGGATTGACCACATGACCGACGAACAACACCACGCCGGAGACATCTTCTCGGATGAGGAAGATGAAAGGGTGATCCGCAACAAAATCCACAGTCAGGGGCATTGAATAAGTAGTGGCCCCGACAGTAGTTGATGCCGCAGCCTCAGTTCCTTCTTCGTTTACTACGACAAATGACTTGTGGTGAATAGATGAGATGTACAGGTTCTGTGCCACTGACGAGTCCACCATCTCCGAAAGATCCGCTCCAGGGCTGAATGGTAACTGGAGGCCGAGACCTTTGAGCAAATCAGAAGCTTCAAATCCAAATGATATCTTGAACTTAGGAAGCTTGAATTGCCCAACTTCGACCTGCGTTGTTGGGATATGGTTCTCAATGAACTCTGGTTCGGTGCTCAACCTTTTAGCCAAGCTCCAGAGACCGTCCCGTGCTTCTGGAAGAAGAATGTACATGGAGAACTTTCTCTTGTCCCCACCCTGGTGGTAAGGAAGCTTAAGTATCTTCAGGTTGCCAGGTGATGAGATGTATTGCTTATTTGTGGTCGACATGAATGGTGTTTGAACTGAGCTCCCATCAAGAAGGTGGAACATGTCATCCTTTGTCTTGGATGCATCAAAACTCTGATGCCAAGCCCCTTTAAAATAAAGGGCATTAGCAAGAACCAATGTAGTGTTATTGTCAACAGACCCTTGAGGGAGGACATCTTGGATGAGACCTGTTGTGACTTTCTCTACCCACGAGTTCACTTGAGCAACAACTTCAGCAGGCTAACAAATGCAAAGTACATCAATAATTAGCGCAACAAGCAAACTTATACTCCCTTGATCCATAATAAACATCGCTGAACTTATACTCCCCCGATCCAAAAACTGTACTTTTCTTCGCAAACAAGAATTAGATTAAATGAGTAAAAGATAATGATGACATTCAAAATCCGAAACAGCATACTAAGGTTTTCATAAATCATTTATGCGGAAACTTTTCAATATGTTTCATATATACTCTCTCTCTTTCAAATTACAAGATGTTTTAACATTTTCGAAACACATATATCTAGACACTTTTTAGTGTGTAGGTTCAGAGCAAAATGAGTGAACATACACATTAGAAGGAGTCTAGATACATGTGTTTCATAAAAAGACTAAAACATATAATATTTTGAAACGGAGAGAGTAGTAAGACAATCCACATGAGAATACTAAGTGGTCATCACAACATCTACAGCAAACTATGCAGAACCTTTGTAAAGCACAACTAAGTAAACTTCCTCGAAATAGGCTTTACTCCCCGCTATATTAATAAAGAAACCAGCCGATACAAAGTTCCGAACAAAGCTAGGGCAGAACTAAGTAAACTTCTACTACCTCTGTTCCAGATTATAAAATGTTTTAGCCTACGAAAACATTAGATTTAGGAATGGAGGTAGTATCTAGTTATACTTGTCTACATGTCAGTGTCCGCACATAATGAAAATCTTTACTCTGTTTTTCTTTCTGATGAAGAACCTTGCATTCGAGAACTAGGCGCTCTTTAGTTTAAATGAATCTTATACTCTCTCTATCCTAAAATAGATGTGGCAAATTTATCTAAATTTGGATGTATCTTAGTGCATAGATACATCCAAATTTAGATAAACTTCTGACATTTATTTTGTGACAGAGGGAGACGGAGGGACTAGATAATTTGGGAGATTCTATTACTATTAGAAATTTTCTTATATAGCTTGTTTTGGTTTATAGGACACTAGAACATATTTTTTCCCAATAGCCTACTGTGCATGCAATTTCAATGTAAATCTTCCATTTAGTAGTCAAAACCAAGTGAAAATCATCTTTGGTTTAATGACAACTGTAGCATAGACATTCTTTTATAAAAAGAATTCCCATCCAAAAGGCATCTATTATACTGAGATTTAACATGTCATGACGTGATATTTCTGCGTTTATCCAATTTTTCCGCGTTTTGAAAGACCCGCGAAGCATAGCGACTGGCTACACAAGGAAAGGGAATTGGATGATCACCTTAGTTTGGAAGTCTACGGATTGGACGTCGGCCCTGTACGTTCCCACAGCGAGCTCCTTGAAAGAAGGCTTGAGCGGGAGCGACGCGTCCACGAAGACACCGTTGGCGACGGCGACGCGCGGGCCGCCGGCCGCGGACGCGTCAGCGAGCACGACCTGCACCACCTGCTCAGCGAGCGCGTGGAGAGCCTCCACATCCTCGCCTTCCTCCCCGGACCCGAGCACAGCGACAAGCTGCTCACGGGTTGCGCCACCTGCGCCAGCGGCGACGAGGCTGAGGCCAACGTGGAGGGAGAGCGGGGAGTAGGCGGCGTTGGTGGCAGCGTACTCGGGGTTGGAGGAGATGGCGGAGGCGAGGCGGAGGGCGAAGCGGGTCTGGTGCGCGATGGAGAGGCGGACGTCGGTGGCGGGGCTGGTTGCCATGGCCGGAGAGGTGTAGTAGTTCTTGGTTGGACTGGTGGACACTTCAGAGGAAGAGAATGTGAGTCTTTCGTGGGTATTTAAAGGGCACAAATTGTGCTGGCAACAAAAACCGCACGTAAAAGCAATCATAAAGGGAGGAGATAACTAATGTGGCGTCGCGTCATTTGGTTTTTGGACCGATCATAATTCATATCTCGGGAGAGCTTGCGGCTTCCGATCTAAGTTATCCGCACGTCTGAATTATGTAGAGCATCAGACTTATATGGAGATTACTTCTAGCCTCATTGCCTTCTGGGTGTTGCCTTAAGAACACACAACTGATTAGCACTAAAGTCCGAGCTTGGATTGCAATGCCGATGTGTAAAGTTTTACCTAGGAAGACGATTTGTGTGAGGTTGCATAACAGAGATATGTGGATTTGACTTGTGTGTCGTGAGGCGTGGGTTTAGCTTGTGGTGAAATTAATGTGTTAATACTATCATCCATGACTTGAGTGTCATGAGGCGTGGGTTCATGATTAATTATGTGTTGGTTTTCTCTTAGATAGTATGTGAAGTCGATCATATAATATTTATCTTCATAACTAGAGAGGAAATTACTATTGGGTATATGGTTGGATGTAGTGATAAGTGACGTAACGTATCGGCGTGATATTCATATGGTCAAGGGGAATAATAAGAGATTAACTAACGAAAATCCATTTTTGAATCCGGGTGCATCTGCAACGGTACAAAAATAACATATTTCAAAATATTGAAAATTTTAAAAAAATATATGTTTATGTGTAGCTTCATGTTTTAGTTTCACGTGAAGTCATTCCACGAAAAATCGATATGCTTTGTGACCTATATAAAAAGACAAAAAGTTGTCTCGTGTAGCACGTTACTTTAGCATTACCTTTTCTCTTTTTTGCACAAGTCATCCAAAATGTTCATTTTTCGCGACGATTTTGCGCGCACCTAAAACTTGAAGTTCGACGTACACATATTTTTTTTGGAATTTCAAATTTTGACAATAATCAAATTCAAATAAAGGGTGCATATGAGCTCGGGAGCCAAATAGCCGCGTCCATTAACTAAGCTCATATCAACATCTATGGGGAACCCTTAATTATGAGGGATCAGAGTGGCTTGTTTACGATCATCGCACTGTTTATTAGGGATGAAAAATAACATATGTCTTTCTATGATCATTCATTTATAGAGCTCTTCCCACACATATTGTGAACAAAGACATAGATTTATCATAATCATGATTAATACCAATGGTAGAGGTAGATCCTATAATCCATGAGAACACTTCGTCTTACTGTAGTTTAATTATCATTTATATCGTGTTCGTCTTCTTGTTGCTTTACTCTTTAGTATTTACTTCACGCACAAAACAACCCTCTTAAAGCACTCTTACTTGAGATCACGGGAAGCTTACAAGTATTTCCTGATGAATAGTGACGAGGACATTAAGATTTTAACTAAATAGCTTTCCGTGGTTCGATACTCTTACTTTTGAAACTAGCTATAATATTAATGTGCAATTGTGGTCATCATATATCAAAAGACAACTCGAACCTAATGACGTGCCAAGGATAACCTATAGCTTTCATGCATTAATGGAAGATGGAGGATATGCTCGTCGACTTTCGTCATAGGATGTTTGGACATACATCGAAACAATGTCGAAGTGACAAGTGAACGTATGTCATACTGCACGGTTGTACAGACGCACTGTTAAATTACTTACGACATGTAATGTAAGACTCTCCTTCTACGCTAAACTAACATGCTGATGGCATGGGACTTTGTTTGCAAGTTGTGAACGCGAGAACATTCGTGAACACAAGAAGATGTGCATGTGATTTTTGTTAGTCTTATCTTCTATTTCGTTAAAAAAGAACGTCACGGTTATGGTTTTGCTTAACCGATCGCTCTGTGGCTATGTCATCATCCATATCCCCTTCGCGATGACCCAAACATTTTTGTCCGTGATGTTCTTCATCTATGGTCTCTTCGACAACGTCTCCAAACGATTTCCCTAGCTATGGTCATCAATGTTGTACTCAGCATCCACACTCGACGATGTAAAGAATAATGTCATACTACTTTCCTAAAGTACTAATAATTTGAAAGATGATCTTTCTGCTTATTTAACTTGCTCATAAATGTGCATCTTTCACAAGCCTACTGTTATTGTGACAATGTGTCCAAATTCACCTATGGTCAAACACCGTCTAACAGTCATTCCTAGGGGCACAGAGAGGAATCTATTTCTTCCTTTATTTGTCCCGATTTTCTCAATAATGTGCCCATTATACAAGGAAATAAATAATCAAGAGGATTTGCACATCTATACAATAATTAATGGTTAGTGACAGGTCTAGAGGGATAATCTTATCAAATCTATGAGTAATATCTGGATTAAACGAGGATACATATGAGTGTACCCTCTTATGCCATGAGAAAATTGAGAACATGCCATAGTCGCATCGGCACTGCCATTTCTCATCGATGCCATTCTAGAAGTCGATCTCCATCCACCTTGGTACCTTGCCATCCTGAGAATGAAAAACCGTAACATGATCGAGAAATCAATAGAACAAATTTTTGAAATTAAGAGAGGATGACTGGTGGGTGGTTATACGGGGATAAGTGAGTAGTGGTGTGGGTGTATAAATAGTGACTACTAAATTATTGCACTGTCGATAGGACACACAAGTCAGCGGGACATTTCTGACCAGAGGGATGTGCTTGACTATTTTATAGTGTAAGACCCAGTTTTTATGTTGCTTACAAATGTACGACGCACTTATTTATGCCTCTGTCCCTAGAGCGCGGCATTTAGAAATGCCGTTATCGCATTCCACCAATCTCGTCGCCAATTTGTGCTGCAAGCCTAGCATGGACTCATTCACGACTTATAGTTATCCACCCACTTGATAGGCACCCAGAAAGCTCTTCCGTTTCGAGTAAAAAGATTTTATAGTTACTTTTATCTTATGCCGTCCAAAAAGTGCCGGCTATTTGGGGGGTGGGGGTGGGTATTTCTGTAGTAATCGAAACCACAATCTTTAGGCGTGCGACTTAGCGTTTAAATAGCGCTTTGTAACACCCGCCCTCCTGTAGTGACATGATCTTGGTAGGGCTAGGGTTCAATGTGTTTTCAAGTGTGCTAAATAACCTTAGAATTTGGATTGACCAAGATGAGAAAGTTTAGGATACCGAATTACTATAAGAATTGGGAGTTTTGAAGTTCAACTCAGATCACCACTATAAGATCAAGTTTTTAGAATTTTTATATTTTGGTTTTTGGGTCTTGTTCTATGTTTCTCATAGTCAGTGAATTTGGTTATCAAAAAAGATTCATGAATTCTTTGAATTAATTGTACGATTAAGAAAAACATACCTGATTTCTTTTTCTGAGACGTTGTTTCATTGCAACACATGAAAAAACAGAAATTTTCTTTTGAAGACTTCTCACTGCTTAGAAAGTTTCTCATCAAACACACTACAAATCCATCCTTATAGAAAAATATCATAGGATCCGATCATACAAATCAAAGAACCCAAAAATTAAAAAAACAATATGGTTCAAATCGTACAACATTCTTAACAAAATACTTTGAATCAACGATTCCCTTGGATAAATTGAATTTTGAACATAAGTTCAGGTTGGTGTATATATAACAATATTTAATTAGGGTGAAGGCCATATGCATCCAGGATGCAGAGGCTAGAGCTTTCCCCTTTTCGAGAAAAAGTTTAATCAGGTGATAAATCCAATAATCTAATACGACCAACACCCAAAGGGAGGGCCTCATGTACTAGTATCCTAATTACCCTCATAGGTGCACAACATACCTATAATACCAAGGAGTAGAACGAAGTGGATAAGTATATAAGGTGAAGATTTCTCTTCTTTGCTTGATCAAATTTCACAAGAAGGCAAGCCATTTATTTGATTTTATTGCACCCACGGCATATGATCACATGTTGAAACCCTTCACTTATTACATACTGCAACTGCCTGTGAAAGAGGAGGTCACTGCCAGGGCAATAGACTCAGAGCAAACACTTTATGAAGACATGAAGGGATTAACCACATGACCCACGAACAACACCACACAGGAGACATCTTCTCGGATAAGGAAGAGGAAAGGGTGATCCGCGACGAAATCTATCGTCATAGGCATTGACGTTTGCACGATTGTTGTAGCTGTTACTGCGGCAGCCTGAGTTCCTTCTTCGTTTACTTCAACAAATGACTTATGGTGAACACCTGAGATGTATAGGTTCTGTGGTGAATCCACCATCTCCGTAAAATCAGCTTTTGTACTGAATGGCAACTGGAGACCCAAACCTTGGAGCAAATTGGATGCTTCAAATCCAAATGATATCTTGAACTTGGGGAGCTTAAACTGGCCGACTTCAACCTTCTTTGTTGGGATATGGTTTTCGATGAACTCTGGTTCAGTGCTCAACCTCTTCGCCAAGCTCGAAAGACCGTCAAGTGCTTCTGGAAGAAGAATGTACATGGAGAACTTTCTCTTGTCTCCACCTTGATGGTAAGGAAGCTTAAGTATCTTGAGATTGTCAAGAGAAGAAATGTATTGCTTCTTTGTGGTCGACATGAATGGTGTTTGCACCGAGCTCCCATCGAGAAGGTGGAACATGCTGTCCCTTGTCTTCGATGAGTCAAACTTCTCATGCCAAGATCCTTTGAAATAAAGGGCATTAGCAAGAACCAACACGGTACTATTGTCAACAGATCCTTGAGGGAGGACATCTTCGATGAGACCTGCTGTGGCTTTCTCTACCCATGAGTTTACTTGAGCAACAACTTCAGCAGGCTGAACAATGCAAAGTACATCACTAATTAGCATAACACACAACATTATAGTACATACTAGTTGCACTTTCTAGAATGACCATTAACCAAAGAATAAAAATGATATGATCATGTAATGAAAATAGGCTAGCCACCAAACATTTTTTTTGCGGTTTTTTTTTGACTAACCACAAACTATAATCTCCTTTTTGAATAAGCACACTGTGCAATACAACTGATAATCTTTCCGCAACTATGATAATTAGGTCACTTCCCAAAATTTCTCGTCCCTTTGAGGCCGTTCCCATATTGTTAATTTTTTTGATGGAAACCACACATAATAAATTTTGTAATATTTCTCACCCTGATGATTTACAGGAATACTAGGCTGAAGAGCCAAAAACGATACATGTCACCAAATCACCTAGCTTTCGATTCAGTACCTAGATATCACACACACTAAGAATTGGCACTTCCAATTAGGGATGAAAGTGGAGCGGAAAGTTTTCGACTTTTCCACGGAAAAATGGAAATGGAATGAAAATATGGAAATAAAAACGGAATTTTGCAAAATGGAAACGGATTTTTTTTATGGAAGTGGAAACGAAAACAGAACAGTGTTTTCCGACAGAACAGACACTAAAATAGAATTTCCGTTTTCATCTAATATGGAATTTCCGTTTAGGGTTGATGTGCATGGCCAAATGCAACCGACACAAAACATGACCTTGTCAAGCCAAACTTGCAAAGTTGTTCATCCTAGTACTGAAGACTATGTAATCCCTTGATGCATTTGAGGAGGCTTCCACGAAATGATCATTCCCTTATTCACTTGTAAACCTAGCACCGTGCTATATATAGCCAGAGAACAATTTTGTTGGTTTTCTATAATGCATGAGATTTGTTGCATGATTACAGGGCTCTCTTTGTGCTGGGTAAAATCTACATTGTTTCGCGTCTGCACTGTATTTGGTCTGTATCTGCTTTCGACAATATCTACTTCTGTTTTTGTTTCCGGGGTTTCTGTATTATTTTCTACCTCCGCAAAAAAATATGAAAACAAATATGGCACCACTCAGTTCTGTCCGTTTCTGCTCCGTTTTCATCCCTACTTCCAATATGTCAGATTGCTCACGAAAGCAACATACTAGTTATCTGAAATACATGATGATTAGCATAACAACTGACGTTACTCACAATGCAGGATCCGAGGTGTAAACTATATATTCCCACAAGGGTAAACTCAAAAGAGAAAGTTTTACCATATTTTGTCAAGAGGAGGCGTGCAGCACATAGAGAATTTACGTATTAATATGCCTATACTACTACAAATACAAGAGGCAACATGACACCACAATGAGTAAATCTTACTACATCTCTGTTCCAATGAACACATCTTTTTTTTTGAAAAGTCAAACTACTCAAAGTTTGACCAAACTTTTAGAATAAATCATTAACATGTGCAATACAAAATCGATATCGTTAGATACATGAAATATGTTTTCACGTGATACCTATATACTCATTTTGTTCTAAATTATAATATGTTTTAGTCTTTCTCTGAACCATATGTATGTAAACGCCTTTTGGTGCGTAGGTTTAGAGCAAAAAGAGTTAACCTACACACTAAAATACGTATATATACATATGTTCAAAAAAAAGCTAAAATATTTTATATTTTGGAAAGGAGGGAGTAGTATTAAAGTTGTTAATACTAATTATTTTCAAAAGTTTGGTCAAACTTTGCATAGTTCATCCTTTTAGAAAAAAATATAATCCTTATTCATTGGAACGGACGATGAATTAATACCTAAAGTTAAATAATTTCTCTCAAAAAAGTTAAATAATCAATTGTATAGTATATAATTCAATTACTTTATGTGAATGCTTAAAGTTATTAATTACTTAAGTCGGACACAAATGGCAAGGAATTAATAAGTCTAGCATGTAAAGTAAATCTTGACTCAACCTTGCATTAATTGCGTGCACTCGTTTCACTAGATAAGGAAGGCGGTCGACGATCTCACCTTGGTTTGGAAGTCCGCAGACTGGACGTCGGCCTTGTACGTGCCCACGGCGAGCTCCTTGTAAGAAGGCTTGAGCGAGAGCGACGCGTCGACGAAGACGCCGTTGGCGAAGGCGACGCGCGGGCCGCCGGCCGCAGACGCGTCAGCGAGCACGACCTGCACCACCTGCTCAGCGAGCGCGTGGAGGCCCTCCGCTTCCTCGCCCGACTCCCCGGACGCGAGCACAGCGACAAGCTGCTCACGGGTTGCGCCGCCCGCGCCGCCGGCGACGAGGCTGAGCCCGACGTAGAGGGAGAGCGGGGAGTAGGCGGCGTTGGTGGCAGCGTAATTGGGGTTGGAGGAGATGGCAGAGGCGAGGCGGAAGGCGAAACGGGTCTGGTGCGCGATAGGGAGGCTGACGTCGGTGGCGGGAGTGGCTGCCATGGCCGGAGAGGTGTAGTAGTTCTTCGCTAGACTGGTGTTAGACCGGACAATTGAGAGGAAGAGAACGGGAGTGCTTCGACGCTATTTAAAGGGAACAACGGTTGGAACGTGAAGACTATCGGATCATATCTGGAAGAGCAACTGAAACCGCACGTAAAAGCAATCGATCGCATCATAAAGGGAGATAACTAATGTGGCGTCGCGTCATCTCTTTTTTGGACCGCTCATACCCGCTTCTAATCTAAGTTATCCGCACGCCTGTATTCTGTAGAATATCGGATTAATATGAAGATTACTTCAAATCTCATATGGTGTTTAGGTGCTGGCCTAGAAGCATATGGTGTTTTCTTTAGTACTACAACCAACGAAAAAAATAGCGTGCTATTTACTTTAGCGCCGTCTCTCTTCAAACGCTACGCAAGTTATAGCGCGTTAATAGCGTGCTTTTTTTTAAATAGCGTTTTGCAAAATAATAATTTTTTGATAGATACATTTTGTATACTAAGGATTTTAGTAGCTAAAAAATTGTGCAAAGTAATACATGCATCGACAATTAACCAGTGATGACCAAATGACGCTAAATTTTACAACTAAATTCCGAGCTTGGGATTGCCATGTCAATGTGTAATTTTATCTAGGAAGACGAATTTGCGTGAGGTTGCATGTCATAGATTTGTGGATTTGAATCTAGTGTCATGGGGCCTGGATTTAGCTTGTGGTCAAATTAAAGTGTTAGTTCAATGATCAAATGCACAGAGCGGAGCAGTCTGCAAATTGCACACCTTCACGTCCGCTATGCAATCAAAGTGTACATTGTACACCTCACCCAGCATCCCCAGGCCCCTCCCCGGAAATGAACATCTCCAGCGGAAAGGGCGCCCAACAGGAATCCAGACCCACTACTTTACATATCCGGCCACAGATACTTATGAAAAAAATGGAGGAATTTATTTTTTGCGGGTAAAAAAATAGAGGAACTTCACGTAGTATTGTCATCATAGCAGGGACTGGGTAACAGCAAATTGACAAAGTTTAGGGTCTTTTTCGCAATAAAACATCACCAATCTTACAGCAAATAGACGGTTGCAGATTCCTGTTGGGCACCCTTTCCGCTGGAGAAAATCCCCGTTCGTCCCTCCCTCCCTCCTCTCTCTCTGCCCCTCTCTCTCCCTCTTTGATTAATTAATAGGAGTAACTTTATTGCGACTGAAGCTGGAATTTTAAAATTGTTATATCGGTGAGGCCTCCTATGGAGCTAGACAAGCTAACTTAACCATAGGCCTGATTTTTCATAAACTTCCATGTAGTCAAATAAACTTCAAATAAATACATCCAAAAATGATAATCCGACTCAAAATTTGTGTGAAAGACTTATGGACTGCAAATGATCACCATGAATTATAGCGTAGCTAACCTTGGAAACCATGCAGAAAGAGAGTCATGGTTTTCATGTGTGATTGGGTTAATACTACCCATAAAAGTAACTTTAACCACATGATATACATACATGGAAATATACCATCGATGAGCCATTCGTTCATGCATGACAAGCTAAACAATTATATATACTACATCCCAGAGGATGGTAATAATGAATGACATGATTTGACATCCTTTACACTGTTGGATCCATATGAGTTAGGAAGTGAGAATGGTACATAGGATGGTGACCTATCCACGAAACTTGTTAATGATATTGATGATTTATTTTTTAGGATAGATATACACTCACTAGTAGAAACAAGGGCTTCGGTTCGGCCCCGATTCTTTGCCTAGTCCCGGGTGGGCTACGGGCCGGGACTAGTGCTAACACTAGTACCGGTTCGTTCTGGTTCGAACGGCTAGGAGGCCGGGGCAGCTTTGGCCCCGGTCGTTCCGGACCTCTAGTCCTGGTTCTTGACACGGCCCAGGACAAGAGGTCTCGTGCCAGCCAGCTCGACGCGAGGGAGCCTTTAGTCCCGGGTTGTATTACCACCCTATAGGTCAATTTTTGATTAGGCAAAAGTTACTGAAAATTGAAATTTGTAATTTTAGAGTTCCAGAGCTCTGAAGAGTACGATGTAGAAACATGGAGAATTGCAATGAAAAGTTTTATTCGAGTCTTAATTAAGCTTCAAATATATTACAAGCAAACACCACTTGAACATTATGCAACACTACTCGAACTATGCGCCGCCTAGAACTCTAGCGGTGCCGGCGGGTCGACAAGACCCCATTCTTCTTCGAGAGGCCTCGGTTGATTCTTATATGCTAATAAAGACATAATAGTAGCATTAAGGTAAATGTTCTACCTAAAATACAAAATTTTGTCTCTAAACAATTGCAAGCGTTCATAGTACAAGATGTTATTACAGCCACATATGAGTTAGCAGGTTAATAAAGTCTTATATTATGGGATGAAGAGAGTATTGTTTATAACATGACATTACTTTTTTTTGTATACATGCAACCACCGCGTGAACAAAAAAAGATGGATTGATGGAAGTAATCAATGCAAGGAAGATACCAATAATGTGAATATCTGGTTATGTAAGAAAAACTTTGATGGATGACTGATTATGAAAAACTAAGGTCAAGATTTAAAAACATTGTGTGTCCGCCTTATGAAAAACTTTTTTGCAATTTATCTGATGCAAGGCTTATGTGTGTGACTGGAATCTATTCTGATAATTTTACTATTTTTTTCATGATTGTATGACCTACTGCTAATTGATATCTCCACTAAAAATCTTTAGCAAAACCAATTAGTACTACCTTAGTTTCCCAATATATGTTTGTCGCTTTTAGGGGGAGGGGGTACCGGGGCACACTTATCTGCCATGCTGTCTACACGCTGGGTGCAAATTAGCAAAATCCGAGTCACAACTGAAAGAACATTTCATGGTTCCCTATGTATTGTGTGTTATATAACAATACCGCGAAGTTTTATCATATGTGCTAAGTGTGCAAGGAAGTGTTTTGGTCTTTGGGGGCCGGATTATCCGCCCCATCAAGGGCCGGATAATCCAGCATGTCCATCTTGGCAAAGGTTGGCCACGCGTGAGCTTCTGTCTGGAGGCAGATTTTCCCCCGGACAGTCCGGGGGCTAGGGCGGATTTTCCCCAGGTCCGAATAATCCGGCCCTTGATGGCGCGTGGTTGACGTGGGAGCTTCTTCTTCTTCTTCAGTCCCCGGCAACGATACCAGAAAATAGCTAGATGTCTACGCACTTCTATTCTTATAGACAGTCGTTGGGCCTCCAAGTGTAGAGGTGACATGGGTATACCCTACAGGTACTCGAGCTTGGTATATACGGTCCAAATACGTACAGGCCTACGGTGTCGCCAAGGCCCAGATGAAAGGACTCGAGTAACCTGCGGACTCTCGATTGCTTGAAGGACAAGAAGAAGCTAAAGATAGAAAGTTTGAAGGGGAAAACCCTAACTTGTAACCGACTCGACCTGCTACCCGAGACCTAGCCTATCTATATAAAGGCTAGGAGGGGGCGGTGAGAAACACACACGCAACCCTAGTTTCCACAACCCTCGCCAGATTGCATCTGCGCACCATTGTAACTTTCGACTCCTTCGATAATTTCACGAGCAGACAAGCAGGAGTAGGGACCTCTACGAGGCCTGAACCTGGGTAAATCCTTTGTCCCCTGTGTGCTTGTTTGCTAGCCGATAGATGTCTCCAGCGCTCCCTCCTTCTCCAAAACCCAAGTCCATAACAATGGGCATTGATGAGTTAAACCCTCGTTAATTGGCGCCGTCTGTGGGAATTGGGAGTGCTGATGTTGCGGCTTCTTCGGCTCCATCAACTACGATCTACAACTCCACAACAGCGGAGGTTCGCCAGCTCTTTGGCGCGTTCGACTTCACCGTCCACGCGCCCGCCACCCGCGCATCCTTCGAATCCGTGGGCGACAGAATCAGTCTGGCGATTGGGAGCTTCCGCTTCCAAGTTGGCCAGATGGGCACGCTTCGCATGCCCGATCAGCCGACAGCACCGGCGATTGCCCCGACATCGTGGTTCCCTCCATCGATCGGCACCCTCAGCGAGCTCAACGCTCCGGTGGCAGTCGAGAACACGATCAGCGACAGCAGTCGCGATTCCGCTCTGAGCGATCTGGCCACTGAAGATGGAACTTACGGTTCCGGATCTGAAAGTTGTGAAAGCAACAGCTTCCCCAACCACTTCATGTGCGCCGTTATCAACACAGGCGACACCTCCGCCAATCGCGGCAATGGTGGTAACACCGGAAATGGCACCGATCCGCCTAATGGTGGCGACGGTGGCAATGGAGGCAACGGCGGTAACGGCGCCAACGGAGGAGCAGTCAAACCTCCCAGCATGATCAACGAGCAAACCGGTGAATGCGTCGTAATCAAGCTCAACGAGCAAGAGTGGGATCGCTGCCGCGAAGCCCTACGAGGTGCACCTCTACCCTTCGGGTCCCCGCAAGAACTACTGATGGGCTACCACTGGCTCCTAAAAGAGGAATTCAAGCGCCAAAAACAAGCAATCGCGCAACTTGAGGCGCGTAAAAAGTCGGCGGACGAGTCGAGTCTTCGTCGCGCTGGGCTCTCCTCCTACGGAGGATCCTCCTCAAGAGGCAACGAGTACCTCGCCAAGAAGAGGCAGTCGCGAATGGCTCACCTCACCGAACAAGAGCGCGTAGACGCCGTGAAAGTCCTCGACTTCGGCTCTATGAAAGTCGACACGAGAGGCAATGTGGTTCCCAGGACGCCGCAGGCTGCGGTGACAGCAGCCACCATGTACCTCCTCAACAACCAGCCACCGGCTAGAGATCCCCGAACCGCCATGCACCGATCTACGATCGCGGGTTTGGGGTTAATCGAGGCCGCCCTCGATAAGGAGCCGGTACCAGACCCAAAAAAGGGCAAAGCGCTACTCCTCACCCTCATCTAGCGATGACAGTCACGACCTGTCTCGACGCCGTCGCTCACGGTGACACGACCGCGACTACGATGCGCGCAACGACCTCACGCAGCGCAAGATCGACAAGTCAAGGGCACGACGTGCTCGGTCGACTGACTCGGAAGAGGAAGATGGGGAGCTCTGCGGCGCCAGATGCTTCAGCAGATCCATCAGGCAAAAGCGAATGCCTAAAGGGTTTAAACTCCCATCGGAGAACCCGAAATTTGACGGTCTACAGGACCCCAAGATCTGGCTGGAAGACCACATCTCCTCCGTCAGGCTACACGGGGGCAGTCGAAGTACTGCCATGCAATGCCTGCAGCTACAGCTGCAGGGCGCCGCCCGAGCATGGCTCAATAACCTCCCACGCGGATCCATTCGCAGTTGGAATGAGCTGGTCTACAGCTTCGTGCGCAACTTTAAGGGCACGTACAAATGGCCCGCCTCAATCGAAGAATTGAGATGCTGCCAGCAAAGATCTAGCGAATCGCTGCGCTCCTACATCCAAAGGTGGTCCATCATCAAGAACTCCGCGGAGAACATCTCAGAAGACCGCGCGATTGATGCATTCAATGGTGGCGTCCGCCGCATGGAACTCAGGGAGGAGCTAGGCCGCTCAAAGCCCCAGACCATCGACCACTTGATGGAGATCGCGAATCGATGGGCTGACGGAGAAGATTCGGTGAAGAATCGCGCTCACTCCGACGAGGAGGCAGAACTCGAACGCAGACGCGACCGCCGAGGCAAATGCCGCATGCGCATCTATGACGACCGTGATGACGTCAACATGGTCGCACCCGGCTACGCCGATAGACGCGACGATAACCGCAACAGCGGATACCGCAGCGGCGGATATCGCGACTCCGGGAAAACCACGCAAGTGTGGCAACGTCGCACTCGCGATGAGGCACCCGCGACCTCCATCGAGGACAAACTGTCCGGGCCATGCATGGTACACTTCTACATCGACAAGCATGACAGCAAGAGAAAGTCTAGCCACCTCCTCAAGGACTGCCGCGAGTTCCTCAAGCTACACGAGGGATTGGTTCGGATGAACCGCAACGCAGTCGAAAGAGGCTACGGAGCCGCTCCAGGCGCCGTAGCACATGGCGCACCACCACCACCACCTGGGCCACCCCCGAACGGAGCTGCACCGGACCAGCACCACGGAGGAGAACCATACCCACGGGCCATGGGTACCATGATGATCCAAAAGGGGCGCCCCTCCAACAGGGTGCAGAAAGCCATCACTCGCCAAGTCAACTTGGCCATGCACTCGCCACCATCCACCACTAAGTACCTCAGTGGCAGTGAGTCGTGCATTACCTTCGATAAACGCGACCACCCGCCTCAAGTACCTCGCCCAGGTCATTGCCCCCTCGTACTCGAGGCGCATATTGGAGGCTTCAACATGAGTCGCGTCTTCATGGATGGCGGAAGCGGCATCAACCTCATATTCGTGTGTACCTTGCGAGCAATGAGGATCCCTCTAACCTGCTTGGAGGCATCGGACACAACGTTCCATGGCATCGTCTCAGGGAAAGGCATATACCCCCTGGGCAAAATCAACCTCGACGTCATATTCGGCACGCCAAAGAACTTCCGGCGCGAGCGCATCAACTTTGAGGTCGTCGACTGGCCCTCATAATACCACTGCATCCTCGGACGCGTCGCGTTCGCTAGGTTCATGGCGGTACCCCACTACGCCTACCTGCAGAGAAAATGCCAGGTCCCAACGGCGTCATCACGATCAACGGGAGCTTTGAGCGATCTGACAGTTGCGACAGGGAATTCAACAGAATCTCCCAGTCCTTCGGCATGCAGGAGGAGCTCACACGATTGAAGGAAACGACAGACAGCAGTCTGCCTCCCCTGAGTAGGCCAAGTTCACCTGATCTCTCCTTCGACTCATCTGTACACACAAAAAAGGTGCAGGTCCATCCATCAGATCCCGCGAAAACGGCCCTCATCGCCAACAACTTGAGTCCCGCATAGGAACTCGCGCTCGTCGAATTCCTCCGTGAGCACTAGGAAATTTTTGCCTGGTGTCCTGCGGACATGCCAGGAGTTCCTAGGGAATTCACCGAGCACGCACTCAACGTCAACCCCAACGCAAGGCCAGTCAAGCAAACAATCAGGCGACTGTCTGAGCCATGAGCGCAGGCAGTCGGAATGGAGATCAACAGACTCCTCGAGGCCAAATTCATACGCGAGATCAAGGAAAGCACTTGGCTCGCCAATACGGTGCTGGTGCCAAAAAAGGACACGGATATCCTACGGATGTGCGTGGACTTCACTTCTTTAAACAAGCACTGCCCAAAAGATCACTTCCCGCTACCACTGATCGATCAAATCATCGACTCCACCGCTGGATGCGAGCGCCTCTGCTCCCTCGATGCCTACTCAGGCTATAACCAAATTCGAATGAAGGAGGAAGACCAGGAGAAGACCGCGTTTACAACGCCCTTCGTTGTGTTCTGCTACAACACAATGCCCTTCGGGCTAAAAAACGCGGGAGCCACCTACCAGAGGTGCATGCAGGCTTGCCTCAAGGAGCAACTGGGTCGCTACATCCAAGTCTATGTCGACGACATAGTAATCAAAACCAAGGAGGAAGCCTCTCTAATTGACGACTTGCGCGAAACCTTCGCCAATCTCGATCTTTACCGGATTAAGCTCAATCCGGACAAATGCGCCTTCGGCGTACCATATGGGCAGCTGCTCGGGTATCTCATCTCCGCGAGAGGGATTGAGGCAAACCCGAAAAAGATAAAGGCCATACTGGCCATGAAGAAGCCAAAGAACATAAGAGGCGTCCAACAACTAGCCGGACGAATCGCGGCCCTCAGTCGATTTATCAGTCGAATGGGAGAAAAGGCACTGCCCTTCTATCAGCTCCTCCGCAAAGCTGACAAATTCGAGTGGACCAATGAAGCGCAAGAAGCATTCGAAGATCTCAAGCGCCTGCTATCCACCTCACCAGTACTGGTGACTCCACGAGAAAGGGAACCACTACTGATGTACATCTCTGCTACCAACCAAGTGGTTAGTACAGTGCTCGTCGTCGAGCGGGCCGAGGAAAATAAGGTCCATGGCGTACAACGCCCGGTATACTACCTCAGCGAGGTCCTCACGCCAACAAAACAACGATACCCGCACTACCAGAAGCTGGCTTCTCCCAAGCGCAGGGTAACCCCAAGGGGGTGTGGGTTTTTTTCTACCAATGGGGGCTTTCCCTTCACCGCCCCCATGGGGGTGGTCCACAGGGTTCATAACTACCCCTCTTACTACGGGTTGTTTGCCTAGCCAACACTTAGATCTGGCTCTACCCAAACTTTTTTGGTTCACCCCATCATTACCCACTTGTCCGACTGTTGCTAAGCAGTTTTGGGATACTAAACGGACCTCCGCAGATGGTAATCTTAAAGTGGCCGATTTACCCTCTTTTGCAATCAGTTTCGCTACAGCACCTGCTGCTCTAGCTAATTGCCCACCCCTTCCACGTGTGATTTCTATGTTATGCATGGCCGTGCCTAAGGGCATATCAGTTGAAGTAGATTCTTCTTTTCTCTCAAAAAACCCCTTCCCAAACTGTACAAGCTTCTTCCAAAGCATACGGCTTCCGAGGTATTTCTGTTAGTCCTCAAAATGGGATGACGGAAAAACTTTTTTCCCAATTTGGTCGTGTATTAGCAGACGATATATATATCGGTTCACGATGCATTGCCGCTCGAAATCAAGATATCGGAATTGGATTAGTGAATCGATTCATAACTGCATTCCTTATTATCGAATCCATGGGGGACTTGTCATATTTAGAATCTTTCTGCGGTCTGCTCTGTTTACAATTCTTTCGTACTCTCTTCTCTTTACCACGCGATAGGTCAGCGAAGCGTGAGCGGGTGCTCTGAGGCCAAACACTTCGGCCTAAGGGGAATGAGCAACAAAATGACAAGATGAGGTGCCCCGGGCACCCACGTACGGCGTCTTGGTGACCGCCCGTCGATTGCGCCATTACTTCCAGGAACACCCAATCGTGGTAGTCAGCAACGCCCCATTGGGACATATCCTCAATAACCCCGACGCCACGGGGCGAGTCGCACTTTGGGGAATTGAACTATCTCCACGAGACATCACATACGAAAAGCACGACGCAATCAAGTCGCAAGTTCTCCCTGACTTCCTCATACATTGGATGGAAAACCAACTCCCGGACAAGCCAGATATGTCCTCCCTCTGGACAATGCACTTCGATGGGTCCAAGCGGAAAGATGGAACAGGAACAGGTGTCATACTGACATCACCTCAAGGGGACAAGCGGAAGTACATCCTGCGAATGAAGTTCACAGCCTCAAACAACGAGGCCCTGTTGCACGGGATGAGGATGGCAAAAGCCTGCGGCACAAAGAGGCTCATCATATATGGTGACTCCAAGATGGTCGTCAACCAAACAATGCACGAGTGCGACGCACTGAACGACAACATGATCGCATACCGCGACCTTTACGATACACTCAAGGGAGACTTCGATGGTTGCGAGTTACGACATGTAGGTCGCGAAAGCAACGAGAAGGCGGACGCACTCGCCAACATAGGCTCTACCTGCGCCCCCATACCACCTGGGGTATTTCTCGAGCGCATCTGCGAACGCTCCATCAAGCCAAAGGCCGCAGAGAAGAAAACAAGCGCAACAACGGACTCGGGGGCTACGCCACTCAATGAGCCAATGGCACTCGATGACTTGGACCTAGAGACAGGACTCGAGAGCCCAATGAGCGTCATGATGATCGAACAAATCCTGGACGCAGCCGTACATTACGTACCTCCTCAGCAAGCGCCTACCGTACGACCCGACAGACACACGGCACATCGCGCGACGCTCCAAGGCATTCGCCGTTATCAACGGCGAACTGTATAAACGCAGCATCACAGGCGTGTTACAACGATGCGTCTCACTGGCCGATGGAAGAGCAGTCCTCCTCGACATCCATGAAGGGACCTGCGGGCACCACGCCGGCAGTCGCGCCCTCGTTGCCAAAGCTCTAAGAGCTGGATTTTACTGGCCCACGGCCATGCGCGATGCCAAGGACATAGTCCAAAAGTGCAACGCTTGTCAGCGATTCGCGGACAAGCCACACGCACCAGGCGCAGAACTACGGCCTATTCCATTGGCCTAGCCCTTCGCACAATGGGGGCTCGACATGGTGGGCAAGCTCTCAAGGTCCTCGCAAGGAGGCTACGTCTACCTCTTGGTCGCAGTCGACAAGTTCACAAAGTGGATTGAGGCCATGCCAGTGACCAAGCAATCAGGGCACAACGCGGTCAAGTTCTTCGAGTCCATCGTCTACCGCTTCGGCGTGCCGCATAGCATCATCACTGACAATAGGACAAACTTCACATCCAAAGAATTCCAAGAATTCTGCGGAAACCTGGGGATCAACATCAGTTACGCCTCAGTTGCGCATCCACAGACCAACGGTCAGGTGGAAAAAGCAAACGGGCTCGTCTGTAGCGACATCAAGAAGCGACTCCTTCGACCACTCGAGCAAGCCGCGGGTTGCTGGCCAGATGAGCTCCAATCCGTACTCTGGAGTCTACGAACAACTCCAAACAGCGCCACGGGCTACACGCCATTCTTTATGGTGCACGGAGCAGAAGCAGTACTACCCGCTGAAGTGCGGTACAAGGCGCCGCGCGTAGTCGCTTACAGCGAACAAGATTCATCTCTTGCACTCGAAGACTCCGTCGACCTCCTCGACGAGGCAAGAGAAATCGCCGCAGAAAGATCCACGATCTACCAGCAGAACCTGCGCAACTACCACAGTAGAAGGCTTCGCCCCAGATCCTTCGTCGAAGGTGACCTGGTCCTGCGACTGAAGCAGCAGGGGCATCTCAAGCTCGAGTCCCCCTGGGAAGGACCGTACGTGATTACAGAAGTAATCCCAGGTGGCGCCTATCGCCTTCAAGATTTAGAGACAGGAGTCGCATACTCCAACCCTTGGAACATCGCACAACTGTGACGCTTCTACCCCTAGCTGTTTTTACTTTTACATCGCAAATAAGGCTACTCAGCCAAGGCTACTTAGCCACACATTATACCTCGTACTATTCTTCAAATAAATAAAAGCTAAGTGCCCCAAAACTCTGTGTTTTTCTTTCACTTCTGTCAATTTTATACTCGGGGGCTACGCCACCCTACATACATCTGTTCTTCAAACCAATAAACGCGATATTCTGAGTAGCTGGCACATCAATCGAACCCCTTAACGCAAACTCAACCCAGCTGCAACGCGCCTGGCAGGTTGACAAAGGGATGGCCAGGCTAACGAAAAGGACTCGCATAGTGCAACGCACCTCACGCTAACAAAGCTGTTTATACACATTCGACAATAAAATATCTACAACATATATATGAACTTTACAACACAAATACACTTATGTGCAGGATACAAATCTGGCTACTGCTGCAACAGAAGAACATTGGTTTATTCCTCGAAGAAGTCAACAATCTCCTCTACTGGACGGTCCACCGCTTGATAGTGCGGCACCATATTCCAAGCAGATCCGGCTGGCGGCGCTGGCGGACCGGAAGCAATGGCGGCAACATCCACGTCAGGCATGTGCAATCGCACCATCGAGAGGGCAGCCTTGGCACCAGCCACCAACTGCTGCCTCACGCACTCGCGAACCGCGGAGATATCTTGAAATTTGGCCAGGAGAGCCAACAGGCTTGATGGAATGTCATCCAACGGGAACATCGTCCGACAGATATTCTTCAAACACGACTGCGACTTCTTTAGGAAGAGCAGCACTCGCGAAGCGCGATCCTGTAGGGTCGCCAATGCAGTCGCACGATCATTATCTACCCAGAAGTATCCACTCTCTTGAAGTTGCTCCTGGGTGAGACCATGAAGGCGGATGGCAATCCTATCCCTCTCCTCCTGCGGATGGCGTGCGCTAACAACTACACGAAGCAACACCAACAACATGAGTACAACGTACCATTGCGACTAACTACAAAGGAAAAGATGAGGACGAGCAAAATAACACTTAAGCTGGTCGCCTAGCTGCGTCACCTCGCCAAGCAGATATTGCTCGCGGGCGGCGGATTTTTCCGCCTTCGACTTCCACACGTCTGCGTTACCACGGATCAGGGGCAACTCACGCTCCAGTTGCTTCACGCGATCACGAAGTCGCGACAGTAAGGACAACTCCTCTACCCTGGAGCGCGGCGGTGCCACTGTCTCATTAAGAGATGGCGAATCCTGGTTTCCCCCCACAGGACCACTCGATGCACCCTACCACAAGTCAAGACAAAAGCAAATAAGGCGACCAAATTAACACAAAGGCAAGGGGAACAGACACATTCAAGATAAGCACAAGTGTTTACAAACACACTGGCCAACAGGCACGTCCTTAGGCTAAAAAGGCAACTGATCAATTATTACAACAAGCTAACTACGGAGCAGCTGGCTTCTTCGACAGCTTCGGGGGCTTCATCAAGTCCGTGGCAGTATCAGATGCCACTGACTTTCCGCCGGCCCCTGAGGCCGAAGCTTTCGCCGCCTTCTTCGCACGTTGGACCTCCTCTGAATACTTGGCAACAGTATTTATCAAGGAATGGCCATATTTGGCACAAGCAGTCGCAAAGGGAGCGAAGACTACCTGCTGACCATCCGCGCCAACAGGCATCGCCTTCGACACTGTAGAGGGATCTACCTCGACTCCGTGGGCTTGCACCATGGCGAGTGACATCGTCGCACCAGCCGCCCGGAGGGAGTTCTTGTAGGTAGCAGGCACACCCCCGGCGAGTGACTCCACCAGCTTGTCCATATTATCGACCAGCTCCGCCTTGGGCATCAACTCCTCTCGGAGGCGACTAAGGGTGACCTTGGCCTTGGACAATGTATCCTGGATGGCGGCGCTTCGGTCCTCGACCGCAGATACCGCGCCGGCCAGAGCGTCATCACGACGAAGGGCCTACGGGTCAAAATTCAAGTCGCCAACATCTACACCTAAAATACACACATGGATCAAACTCCTAGTGCCATCAGCAAAACTCTAGATGTAGATAGGAACATCAATAAAATATCTACCAGTAAAGGTACCTGAGAGGGCCTTGGCGACTGAGAACAGTTGCTCTTCGAACAACTTTTCCCCGGCCACAAAGGAGGCACGCAGATCCTCTTCGTGCTTCTGGGTATCATGACGAGCCGTGATTGCCTCGTCGCGCCCTTTCACAGCTGCGGCTAATGTCTTCTCCAACGTGGCGACGTTGCGCAGTAAAGCGTTATGCTCAGCTACATGGCAGTCAATAATTGGCTATTAGTCGATTATACCAAAACAGAGAGAAGACAAAAAGAATAAGTGTAGAAGCACTCACTTTCGACCACGCGGTGACACGTCTCCAGCATTGCATACTGGCGAGCCATCGCCATCACCTGCTCCGCCACTTGCACAACTTCCTTTACAAGGAGCTGTCACACGAAACAAGGAGTCAGAAGAGGGCAACAGAAGGCGTTGACTACCACATTAAAAAAGAAGGAAAGATTTACTTACATGGTCCTCTAGCGACTCCGAAGAAGTTTGCTGAACCGTCATCCGAGCAACTATTCGATGCTCCCCTAAGTGAGGAGAGCTCGAAGAATTGTGCCCAGAGTGGGCCGCCGCCGGAGGAGAAGGAGCGCGCTCGACCTCTACTTTGGCCCTTGAGGTTGCAACTACAGATTCCTTCAAAAACTCGACGTCGCCAGAAGATGATGACGCCTCTTGGCTACAAGACCAAATTCACATTGAGATAAGGAAAACACCAGGGCGAAGCCAACAAGAAGAAAACAGAAAAGAATTAGTGAACTCGCAAATTTACCAGTCAAAGTTGTCAAGATTAAACGTGGCCTTTGCCGAATCTGACGAAGACTCCTTCGGCAATCGCATCTTCTTGCGAGAAGATGGTGCCACAGCCCTCACAGGAATGGCGGGAATTGGTGACTCCACGCCAGCAGCTGTGCCTTCTGGAGTCGAAGGAGTCGACGCATCGGAATCCTCGCTGCGCGAACGTTTGCGAGTATCCGGGCTCTCGGACTCGGGGGCTTCCTCTTCCACATCAGAAGGGACAGTCGACTCAGACTCGTCCTCTTCCAAAGCTTTGCGAGGAATAATACCCTCGGGGAGAGGAGGCATACAAGGCGACACCGCCCAATCCTGCATACAGACAGTGAAGATCAGCAAACAGAACAGGTAAGCAACATAAAAATCAATCGCAAAAATAAGCTACTGCGTAGCACAACTGTACCCCAGGAAGAGGATTCGAAGCATCGAAAGGAGGAACGACTGGCTCGTTCGGAAGCACATCCTTGAAGGTGTACTTCGTGACCAGTCGCACCCTCTTATCTACCTCACTCGTGAACATGCCATCGGCAGACACGCGAGTGGCATCATCAGCGCCACCCCATTGAAACATGGGATGGACTCTGGCCTGGAGAGGCTGGACGCGACGACGCAGCCAAGTCCTGACAAGGGCGCAGCCTCCCTCTTCTGCGCCTATGCGACTCTCGAGGTCGCAGACGCATTGATATAGCACGCCTGTCTCTGCGAGTTTAGAAGGCATGACCACGTTCTTCCAAGAACGCATCTTCTTGCAGGGAGTCGCGAGATCGAAAGGCGCGAGTCCAAAGTGCTCGTCCTTGGCCTTCTGGTCACGAACATAGAACCATTTGTCCCTCCATCCCTGGACGGACTTGGCAAGCTTAATGTCAAAGTAGGTGGCGGACGGGTCGACATGGATTCCACAACCACCTATGTCGTAAACTAGAGAGCCAGATGCGGACTGACGCTTCAGTTTAAATAAGCGTTTGAAAAGGCCAAAGTGCGGCTCGATTCCGAGCCAGCACTCGCAAAGAGTGATGAAACAGGTGATGTGGAGAATCGAGTTTGGGGACAACTGATGGAGCTGGAGCCCGTAGAAACAAAGGAGACCCCTAAGAAAGGGGTGGAGAGGCAAAGAAAGGCCGCGAATGACGAATGCAAAAAACATCACTCGAAAACCGGCGGGAGGCACATGAATGGTCTCACCGCTGGGGACGCGCGCATCGGCGACTGCTGCAGAAATAACTCCGTCTTGGTGAAGAAGACGGAGATCCGACGCCTTGATGATAGAAGGGCGCCACGCGCCATTGGTCACGCGGGTGCCCGCGACCTTCTTTTTCCCGCCGGCGGCGGCACTGGTGCCCGCAGCAGCGGGGCCACCCTTCTTCCTCGTCATGGCGACGGTGGCCGCGGATTCAGTGGCAGCGCCTCCTTTCTTCTTTCCCATTGCGTGGTGGCGATGAGAGGGCAGAAAATAACTTGGAAATGAGCGGAGGTGGTCCAGAGTTGAGGAGGCGATGAGCGCAAGGAAAAGCAGATGAGCAGCAGCAATGGTGATGGCAACGAGGAAGAAAAGAGTGCAGATGGAAAATTACCGCCATAGCGCCGCTACTTAACCCCTAGGAGATGCAATCCAACGGCTCACAAAAACCCTACTGGACGCGTGGCACGCATCGCGCTCGACACGTGGAGAAGAGGCAGCACGAACCGTCCCTCCACTGCTCCCATTACGCGCGGAAATCGAGGAGGCACAGTTAATAATAAGATTACGCATGCCCAGTCAAATCAAAGTCAGAAAGTAGGACCCACCGCTCGTCATGTCCCATCAAAATCGCTCACGCGGGCAACTAAGGTCATGCAAGCGTCAGCACTGATGTCATCAAAAGCTACGCAGCGGAAAACTTCGACTACTTTAGTCCTTGCTGGAGTCTTCGACTCCACCAAACACTCGGGGGCTACTCCCATAGGGAGCGCTGGCCGCGCACCCTACGATTTTTTCTTTTCTTATTGCAGGGATATAGGCAATCACAATCAAACCCAACCACTTGAATCACGGTTCGACTATGGACATGGGTTACTCCCATAGGGAGCGCCGGAAACAATTTCGACTGAAACAAGCAAGCAAAAGACGACAACAGTCGCAAATGTGTTTTAGTCCCTGCCTGAGTCTTCGACTGAAACAAACAAGCAAAAGATGACAACAATCGCAAAAGATCTTTAGTCCCTGCCTAAGTCTTCGACTCAACCAGGCACTCGGGGGCTACTCCCATAGGGAGCGCTGGCCGCGCACCCTATGATTATTTGCACAAAAACTGTGTGTTGATAACATCCGCACTCGCAGATCATGGTGACACTGCCTCATAATTTTCCCTCCAAAGAGACTACGTCTCCTGGGTCGCCCGAATCGTCTCCGCGATGATAAAATTCGGATGCCGCGCTTACAGCGTGAAGGTAAGACCTAAATAAGGCCTGGCAACGCATTTAACTGCGCACTACCAGAAATATATCCGTGCCTGCAGGCATGATGAACATGCCTTGACTGATGCGTCGAGTGCTCACACCCATATAACTGGAATTCGACTCCTGTAAGACCTCCGTGGCCTGAGTCGAATTACGCTAGCACTTTTCCGGATTCGAGTCCGGGGACTCGAGTTCGAGTAGATTGCGTTGTTTCACCCTAAGGTGGTTAACTGATACCGATACTTCGGCTATATCAGGCACGTATATCAACAATCCCTATGACATAAATAAAAGCAGTTGAAAATGTACTCATTCAGGCACTCGAAGACTTCAAAAAGTCTCCAGTCGAATCTGCGATTCCACTGGATACTCGGGGGCTACTGACATTGGTATACCCTACAGGTTCTCGATCTTGGTATATACGGTCCAAATACGTACAGGCCCACGGTGTCGCCAAGGCCCAGATGAAAGGACTCGAGTAACCTGTGGACTCTCGATTGCTTGAAGGACAAGAAGAAGCTAAAGATAGAAAGTTTGAAGGGGAAAACCCTAACTTGTAACCGACTCGACCTGCTACCCGAGACCTAGCCTATCTATATAAAGGCTAGGAGGGGCGGTGAGAAACACACACGCAACCCTAGTTTCCACAACCCTCGCCAGATTGCATCTGCGCACCATTGTAACTTTTGACTCCTTCGATAATTCCACGAGCAGACAAGCAGGAGTAGGGACCTCTACGAGGCCTGAACCTAGGTAAATCTTTTGTCCCCTGTGTGCTTGTTTGCTAGCTGATAGATGTCTCCAGCGCTCCCTCCTTCTCCAAAACCCGAGTCCATAACAATGGGCATTGATGAGTTAAACCCTCGTCAAGAGGTTTGTAGAACAGCAGCAAGTTTTTCCTTAAGTGGATTACCCAAGGTTTATCGAACTCAGGGAGGAAGTGGTCAAAGGTATATCTCTCAAGCAACCCTGCAATCAAGATACAAGAAGTCTCTTGTGTCCCCAACACACCCAATACACTTGTCAGGTCTATTGGTGCACTAGTTTGGCGAAGAGATAGTAAAATACAAGTGGTATGGATAATTATAAGTGGTAACGGTGCCAGAAAATAGCTTTGATGGCGCATGGAAAATACTAAAGGCAAACTGAAATAAAGATGGCAGCAAGGAAATCTGTAACAGATCTAGTTGCAAATGGTGTTTCAATGATTAGAAACAAGGCCTAGGGATCATACTTTCGCTAGTGAACACTCTCATATAAATATATTCTCTTCATGATACTACTCTGAACTACTCTCCGGTTGGACACTCTAATCCATGGTAGGTCTATAACAACACTCCTCAAAGTTTGCTTTCTCCATCTAGATAAACCCACACTGTCAGCTTGAGCACTAGATGGTTCCAACAAACACCACAATTTTATAGAGACATCCAAATCCAAATATAACTCATAAAAAGTATTTGTAATCTCTAGCATAAGTGCCATCATGGTGTGCACACTATCAACTTCACACACATGGGGAGAGCAGAGATCTATTAAAGCACTTGAGTAGCAAAGTAGATCTACTTGATTACAATATGATCATGCATAGAGAGAGAGATGAACACATAGCTACCGGCAGAACCCTTAGCCTCGAGGAAGAACTACTCCCTCATCATCATGGGAATCAGCAATGGCGATGGAGATGGTGGTGGAGATCGATGGAGATGGCTCCGGGGGCACTTGCCCCTCCCGGCATGGTGCCGGAATAGAGACTTTCTGTCCCCCGAATCTCCCCTTCGATGGCGGCGGTGATGCGGAAATTTTTGTGGCTGGAGGCTCTCCGATTTAGGGTTTTCTCATCGGAGGCTTCTTATAGGTAGATGGGAGACCGAGAGGGTGCCGGAGGGGCCCACACCACCCCCTGGCACAGCCTGGCCTGGCCCGCGCCACCAGGTGGTGTCCCCCTCGATGAAATATTGACTTTGGCTTTTGTCCCGTCCAATTCCGAGATGACTTTCTTGGAACCAAAAATAGCAGAAAACAGGCAACAGGTGAAAGAACATGTGTGCCCCATGTGTGGTTTTGGTAATTAATGACAATCTTTATGGACTTATGTTTGCATTGAGTTTTACTTGTAGGATTTGTTCATAGGCAATGCTTGAACCATATGTTGGCTTCAAGGTTGGAAGAAGAAGAAAAGTGAAGAAGATCAAGTGTTGATCAAGATTTCAAGGAATGATCTGGAGATTGGTCAAGTAGAAGTTGAGCCTATGGCAAGTGTGTCTTGAATAATAAGATGATCTCAAGTGTAGCTTGACATACTTATGGTGATCATGGATATGTGAACATATGCCTAAAAGAGAGGCTCTTCCATAGTGGAGTATGGGGGAGCAAATTCCAAGTCTTCACCAAGCTAGCGCAATCAAGAAAGGTGTTCCATCTTGAGGTGTAGAAGATCGTCATCATCAACATCAAGTGGAATATACACAAGGCAATTGTTTGATATTGATAGGGTTTCTATCTTACCGGTCTCGTGGTGTTAGTTGGGGAGACCGGTTTATAGGATAGATAACCGTACTATCAAGAAGGGCTCTCGAGTGAGTAACTTGATCATATCCCTCAGTGAGAGCTCAAACCTTTGCATACTTGGCATCATATTTCTTGGTTCTTATTTGGGTCTTACTCATGTGAGTATTTAGATCTTGAGTTAATATCCATGAAAAGATGAAGTTCATCGAAAATGAATTTCATATGCATTCTCTATTGCGTTTTTGATGTCGGAGGTTTTATCGGTTCGTCTTTTTGGGAGAGGTCAAACCTTTCGTCATTTGGTTATATCCTACCTTGCTGGACTATGATGTTTCTCTGGATGGTCTTGTATATCTCATTGCCCTCTACAAAATGGTCCCAAGATCATCAAAAGTGGAGTCCGGATGCAAAAGTTATGATTGTTTCAGTTTCGCTGTTTCTGTCAGTTTTCAGGGGGCGGATTATCCGGCCATGGGGGCGGATTATCCGGCCCAATTTTCGAAAAACGGCTAAGGACTTTGAGGCGTGCCTCCCTGTAACAGGGGCTGATTATCCGGGTCTCCGAGGGCGGATTATCCGGCCCAAATATCCGCCCCCTATGCAGAGGGTCGCGCCGCGAAGTCCTTAGCCATATTTTGGCCTGGGGAACCCGGAATATCCGGGAGAGCGTCGGATTATCCGGCCTGGGAGGTCCCAAACGGTCATATTTCATTGGGGAGGGGTATAAATAGACCCCTTGTTCCTCCTTAGGCTGGTGGCTTGCATTCTCTCTCTCCTCCATTGTTTTGACATTCTAGAGCCTGCAAATACTCTCAATCCCTTCCATATTTCTTGAATCTTTTTGGGGGATTTGAAAGGGGGATCTAGATCTACAACTCCACCAATCCATCTCTCCCCTATGTGAGGGGAACATATTGGTATCTAGATCTTGGGGTTTCTTTTGTGGATTTCCTCTTGTGTTCTTCCTTTCTTATTTCCCCAATAGCTTTTGTAGCTTTGGTGAAATTTGGGAGAGAAGGACTTGAGCACTTCTTGTGTTCTTGTCATTGTATTTAGTGCATCAGTTTGTGTTCTCGGTGAGAATTTGATTGCGTGAAAGGTGAGTGGCTTTTTACTCTTGGGTTCTTGGAACCCTAGACGGTTTAGTTGTTTTGCAGGTTTGTGGATTACTTGGGGCCTCCAATTAAGTTGTGGAGCTTTCCCAAGCTTGTTTGTTGGGAGCCTCCAATTGAGTTGTGGAGAAGTGCCCCAATCTTTGTGAGAGGTTACGGATTGCCACCGACAAGTGCACCGATAGTGAAGAAGTGAACTAGGCCTCTTGTGGCGAGGTTCACAGGAGAATAGGGTGAGGCCTTTTGTGGCGTGGTGGTCCTAGTACTGCCCACCCCTCCAACGAGACGTACTCCCTTTATGGGAGGAACTCGGTAATAAATCATCATCTCCGTGTGCCTCCGTTATCTCTATACCCGAGCTATTACTTATGCACTTTACTTTGTGATAGCCTTTGTGCTTGAAGTCTTATATCTAGCTATCACATAGTTGCTTGTATTGCTTAACATAAGTTGTTGGTGCACATAGGTGAACCGTAGTTTATATAAGTTTTGTGCTTGACAAAGTAAACGCTAGTTTTATTCCGCCTTTGTTAAGCCCATATCGTAAAAGTTTTAAACCGCCTATTCACCCCCCTCTAGGCGGCATCTGTATCCTTTTCAATTGGTATCAGAGCCTGGTCTCTCATTTTAGGCTTCACCGCCTTGAGAGTAAAGATGTCGGCTAGGGGATTAGTTCACAGTGACATTTTCATATTCGATGGCACATATTATGAGATTTGGAAAATTCGTATGCTTAATCATTTTCGGGCCATGGACCCAAATTTGGAGAAAATTGTAGATATAGGTTTTTCTCCTCCAATGGATTTCCTAAATCTATCTTGTGAGGATGAGAAAAACTTATATCTCGATGCTCAAGCTTCTAATGTGCTTGTTAATGCTTTGAGCCATGTAGTTACTTCTTCAATCATTCCTTTTTGGAGCGCTCATGAGTTATGGACAAAACTTCAAGATAAATATGATGTGTCCAACATTATTGAGGATGATTGTATTGCTTCCACTTCTGGCCGTGATGAGTTCTCATCTTCTTCCACTTCACCAAAGTGTGGCAAGACACAAGGTAATGATATGGTGAGTGGTGGTGAAAATTGCAATGTTGATAGTAAGCTTACTATTGATGATTCTTCATCTATATCTTATTACAATGCTTCATCTTTGGACTTAAACACTTCTAGCACTATATATCATTTACATGCTCGTGTTGATAGTCCTTGCATATCATGTGTAAGTTGTTTGAATAAATCTCATGATGATATGCTTGATATTCCTTGTTGCCATGGTATAAATGCTTCTATTTCCTCTAGTTATGTGTTTCTAACAATGTAGAGGAAACTGAAGATTCTACGGGTCAAGACAACATCTTGAATGAAGCCTCAAGTAATTCTTCATTATCATCATCTCACGGTTCCCATCTATGCCTTATGGCTAGGGATTCAAAGGTATCTCCTACTTTGGAACCCAATACCTCTTGCGATGATGAGGATGAGTATAATGAGGAAGAAGAGATTGATGTTGATTTGTTACATGAAAAGGGTGAGATTGTTTATCATGCTATTGTTAAGAATAATATTGCTTGCTCTAACTTCGTTGAAATCTTGGGTTTTGCTATTGAGAGCAAAGAATGTATTGATAAGTTAGAAGCTCAAGTTGAGGAGCATGAGAACACAATTGACAAAATGAGTAGCTTTGAGCGTGAGTACGCTAATGATATTGCAAATCTAAATGCAGCTCTTTAAGAAGCACAAGCAACCAAAGAATCTCTTGAGGAGACATTTACTCTAGAAGTGTCTAAAGTAAAGGAAACCCGTGATAAAGCTCTTGAGGTGGCAATTGATCTCAAAAGAAAATATAATGAGATTGCCAAGTTGTCTTCTTCTATTGCTAATTATAATGATGCTTGTGCTACTAACTCTATTTCTTGTGAAGCTTCTATTTTGAAGGAGAATGTTGAGCTAAAGGCTCAACTTGCTTTGCTAACTAGAAATTATGGGAAATTGGAAGAAAGTCATGTTATGCTATCAAGCTGTCATGAGGATCTTCTAACCTCCCATGATAGGCTAAAGTTAGCTCATGAGGCTATTGTGTCAAAGGTAACATCTAATGAGCCTCATGTGGACATTAGCACTATATCCACTACAAATGTCGTACTGCCATGTGCTAGTCCTAGTAATTCATCATCTCATATTATTGCTACATCTTGTAATGAATTACATTCCTTGCCTTGTTTCTCTAACAATGAAGCTTCTACTTCCTCTAGTATTTGTGTTGATACTAACCATGTAGAGAAAACCAAAGAGCTCAAGGCCCAAGTCTCATCTTTGAAGAGGGACTTGAAAAAGGGTCATGAAGGGAGGGCCACACTCAATAAGATCTTGAGTGTGCAAAAATTCCCCAATGACAAGAGTGGGCTTGGATTCAAATCCAATGTCAAGAACAAGTCCACTAACAATAATAAGCTCAATATAAACAAGAAGAAGGGCCAAGAACATGTCAAGAATTTGGCCAAGATTGTTTGCTTCAAGTGCAAAATTAAAGGGCACCATGTTAGATCTTTCCCATTGAACAATAAGACTCTTAGTGAGAAGCAAAAAGGGAAGATGCCTCAAGTTCAAGGTCATGGTGTACCTCAAGTTGAAGAAAGGTCACTTCTCAAAAAGAATCAAGATAATACTCCCATGGTGGATAAATCAAGTGTGAAGAAATGGAAGAAAAGAACTTGCTACATATGTCGTGAGAAAGGTCACCTCTCTTCTTCATGCACTATTGAAAAGAACCATTTGGGTTGCAAAGCCTATTGTGACTAACTTCTTAGGACCCAACTTGGTTGGGGACCAACAAGCTAAAACTTGATCAATAGGTGTTGGTGGAGGGCATTGGAGACTTGGCTACATCATGGAGAATTAAGGAAACTTCATCAATTATATACTCTCAAGCCAAGTAATTTATATTATCTTATCTCTCTCATATATCCATTGTTCCTCCTTGCGGTAACATGTTCTCAACTCATTTACATTTAAAGTTACTCGCCCCTTGTGCATGTGTTGGTTTTTTATACCTTGCATGTGTTTTATATGTTGTGCATAACCACTTACTTATCTTGAGTTATTAAGTTTATTTGTGTATGTTGGCTTGCACACCATATACTTTTTTGTGTTAAGCCTTTATTGAATCTTCGTGTTATCCCATTTTTGGATATTTCTTTGACTTGAAATTGTTAATGCTCTATTTGATGTAGGTAGAGATGATGATCCCATGTGGGTGCATTTTGTATTCAAATACAAAATCTTAAATAATGCACTAATCATGGGGGAGTTTTCCTATATTGTGTAGAACACTCCTTTTATGCTTCTTCACAACATGTTTTGCTCCATATCATGTTTTATGTCTTTGGAAGATAAATTTTCTTTTGGTACTTTGTGACATCTTGAAAAGTGTTGAGAGTTGGTGTGGTTTTTGAAACCTTTCTCTTTTTGGGAGTTGGCTTTATCTCATTCCTTGTTAACCTTTTTGGCCTTTTAGAATGAGATAAATCCTTGAGAATTTGTGTTTTTTTATCTCTTTCTCTTTTTTTACCTAGTTCATTTGTTGAATATGTGTTCTTTCATGAGTTGATTTGGTTATTTGATATAATTTGAACAACCTTTTATCGTGTCACACTTTGGTGTTTCTTCTTGGTTTACTTGGTATTTTGTTCAAATTGTATCTCCTTTGGTTCTTGAAAGTAGTGTGCATGCATATTTACTAAATGTATATATTATGGCGTGCTTGCTTTACTTGATCCAATATATAGGGGAAACTCCACAAAATCCTAATTGTCTAAGATGTGCATGAAATGAAATTTCATATCAATATGCATATATTTATGTGGAGTCTCTCCTATGTATTTTAGTTGCTCTAACTTCTTTGGACCCAATAAGTTTGGGGACCATATTGTACTTGAATTTTGCTTTAGGTACATTGGAGGTGCATTGGATGCTTTTCTCTTTCATAAGGAATAAGTGATGATTCAATGATAATTATAGAGAAGCAATGATTATCAACAAACTCCTATCTACTTCGTCACACCAATGATATCTCCGTAACAAGTATCTCTTACTCATTTATACATATATCGTCTTCCAACCTATGGTAGGTTGCATTTTGGCATGATTTTTTATATATTTGCAGTTGTTGTGGTTCTTTATTTGGCCTTAAAGAACACTCTCTATTGCATATGTGAGTAAGTTGGGATGAGTGCATATAATTGGGACTATACAAAATCATGCTCATGATTCACAAATCCCAAATATGTCAATCTAGCAATTATGTTGCCTATTGTTTCCTCAAAGTACTCTCATGTGCAATATTGATGAATTTTCAAAGTTGATTCTTTCTTTGTGATACTTGATTCCTCTCACAATACATTCCAACTATCTCTACTTCCCTTAGTGATAGTTGTGATGTATTTGATATGTTTGTGGTTGAAGTTCATGAATATACAATAAGATAAAATTGAGCCTTTTGGCAATGCTATCAAGCAAAGATCTTAGTGGTGTATTGTCATGAGTTTGTTTTGGATATCTTGCTCTATTTGTTTTAGTATCTATTTTGTTTGTACATGTTTCTTTGTGGATCAATATCTTTGTGAGATTGTCTACTTAGAAACTTATACACATGAGAGATGTTACTTCTCTATTTTGATATCTTTGTTTCGCGTGTGCTGTATGGTCATACTAAGAAATATCATTCATTGAAGACTATGTTGATTCTCAATGATCATCCTTGCATTAGTCTTATACTATGCTTTGTCATACCTCTCACACATCCTTGTGGTTGAGCCTGCTATTATGTTGTCTCTTACTCGTTGCTCAACCATTTGTTTATTGCAAGTTTTATGCCTTGGTATATGCTCTTTTGTACATAGTTGGGTTTTAAATAATATCGAGGGAGTGAGGAACCCATGTTTGTGCATATTCTATTCAAATGCAATTTTTTTGCACAAACCTTGGGGAGCCTCCTCGTATTATATAGAACACTCTCTTTTCAATCTTATCATAATATCTATCTTTCATTTGGTATGTTCTTTTTGTCAAGTGGTTCTTTGGATCTGTTGATTGCTTGCTTCATTTGTTGATGCTTCTTTAGCTTGTTAATTTTTTTTTGCAATCTTTTGATCCTCAATATTTTTTAACTCCTCCTAAGTATTCATCATTGGATATGTGCATTTTATTCCACTCACACTATGAGAAGTGTACACATTTTGGAGGAATTATCATTCTATTGGTCGTCTAGAGCTTTTCACCCATTTTGGCAATCGATGCCAATGGGGGAGAAGTTTTGAAGGGTTTAAGGGAACTTGGTTTCATGCTTTGAGTTTGTTCTTATGCATTTTCCTATCATGCTCTTGCATCTTTGTTGTTGCTTTGCATGTTGAATATACAGATATAAACCCTCTCAAAGGGATTGTCATCAATTACCAAAATGGGGGAGATTGAAAGAACATGTGTGTCCCATGTGTGGTTTTGGTAATTAATGACAATATTTATGGACTTATGTTTGCATTGAGTTTTACTTGTAGTACTTGTCCATAGGAAATGCTTGAACCATATGTTGGCTTCAAGGTTGGAAGAATAAGAAAGTGAAGAAGATCAAGTGTTGATCAAGATTTCAAGGAATGATCTAGAGATTGGTCAAGTAGAAGTTGAGCCTATGGCAAGTGTGTCTTGAATAATAAGATGATCTCAAGTGTAGCTTGCCATAATTATGGTGATCATGGATATGTGAACATATGCCAAAAAGAGAGGCTCTTCCATAGTGGAGTATGGGGGAGCAAATTCCAAGTCTTCACCAAGCTAGCGCAATCAAGAAAGGTGTTCCATCTTGAGGTGTAGAAGATCGTCATCATCAACATCAAGTGGAATATACACAAGGCAATTGTTTGATATTGATAGGGTTTCTATCTTACCGGTCTTGTGGTGTTAGTTGGGGAGACCGGTTTATAGGATAGATAACCGTTCTATCAAGAGGGGCTCTCGAGTGAGTAACTTGATCATATCCCTCAGTGAGAGCTCAAACTTTTGCATACTTGACATCATATTTCTTGGTTCTTATTTGGGTCTTACTAATGTGAGTATTTAGAGCTTGTGTTAATATCCATGACAAGCTGAAGTTCATCGAAAATGAATTTCATATGCATTCTCTATTGCGTTTTTGATGTTGGAGGTTTTATCGGTTCATCTTTTTGGGAGAGGTCAAACCTTTAGTCATTTGGTTATATCCTACCTTGCTGGACTATGATGTTTCTCTGGATGGTCTTGTATATCTCATTGCCCTCTTTAAAATGATCCCAAGATCATCAAAAACAGAGTCCGGATGCAAAAGTTATGATTGTTTCACTTTCGCTGTTTCTGCCAGTTTTCAGGGGGGCGGATTATCCGGCCATGGGGGCGGATTATCCGGCCCAATTTTTGGAAAACGGCTAAGGCTTTTAGGCGTGCCTCCTTGTAACAGGGGCGGATTATCCGGGCCTCCGGGGGCGGATTATCCGGCCCAAATATCCGCCCCTATATAGAGGGTCGCGCCGCGAAGTCCTTAGCCATATTTTGGCATGGGGAACCCAGAATATCCGGGAGAGGGTCGGATTATCCGGCCTGGGAGGTCCCAAATGGTCATATTTCATTGGGGAGGGGTAGAAATAGACCCCTTGTTCCTCCTTAGGCTGGTGGCTTGCATTCTCTCTCTCCTCCATTGTTTTGACATTCTAGAGCTTGCAAATACTCTCAAACCCTTCCATATTTCTTGAATCTTTTGGGGGGATTTGAAAGGGGGGATCTAGATCTACAACTCCACCAATCCATCTCTCCTCTATGTGAGGGGAACATATTGGTATCTAGATCTTGGGGTTTCTTTTGTGGATTTCCTCTTGTGTTCTTCCTCTCTTATTTCCCCAATAGCTTTTGTAACTTTGGTGAAATTTGGGAGAGAAGGACTTGAGCACTTCTTGTGTTCTTGTCATTGTATTTGGTGCATCGGTTTGATTTCTCGGTGAGAATTTGATTGCGTGAAAGGTGAGAAGCTTTTTACTCTTGGGTTCTTGGAACCCTAGACGGTTTAGTTGTTTTGCAGGTTTGTGGATTACTTGGGGCCTCCAATTAAGTTGTGGAGCTTTCCCGAGCTTGTTTGTTGGGAGCCTCCAACTGAGTTGTAGAGAAGTGCCCCAATCTTTGTGAGAGGTTACGGATTGCCACCGACAAGTGCACCGATAGTGAAGAACTGAACTAGGCCTCGTGTGGCAAGGTTCACAGGAGAATAGGGTGAGGCCTTTTGTGGCGTGGTGGTCCTAGTACCGCCCACCCCTCCAACGAGGCGTACTCCCTTTATGGGTTGAACTCGGTAATAAATCATCATCTCCGTGTGCCTCGGTTATCTCTATACCCGAGCTATTACTTATGCACTTTACTATGTGATAGCATTTGTGCTTGAAGTCTTATATCTAGCTATCACACAGTTGCTTGTATTGCTTAGCATAAGTTGTTGATGCACATAGGTGAACCGTAGTTTATATAAGTTTTGTGCTTGACAAAGTAAACGCTAGTTTTATTCCGCCTTTGTTAAGCCCATATCGAAAAGTTTTAAACCGCCTATTCACCCCCTCTAGGCGGCATCTGTATCCTTTTCAACTGGCACTGTGGCATCTTGTTAATAGGTTAGTTCCAGAAAATGTGTAGAAGTACTCCAAAGTGTGGACAAAACATAAGAAACTAGATATAAACCAAGCATGGAACATCAAAAATTATACATACGTTTGCAATGTATCAACATCCCCAAGCTTAACTCCTGCTCGTCCTCGAGTAGGTAAGTGATAAAAAGAAAAAAATAATTTTTAGGTGACATGCACCATCACAATCAAGAACAAACCATTTGCAAGCATTGAAAGTTGGGGTCAAATTACTCTAAACATGAGCATGAAAGATGAAGTTCTAACAATAAGACATAGTGACTATGCATGCAACATGAAAGGATACAAACAAAGATCATGAATAACAATGCATTGAAAGACGTTTGTTTGTTTCACATATAGAAAACATAGCATAGTCGCATTCAGCTTGTCCCTCATGGAGTAGCAAAACATAAATGCATAGGACACCTTCAAAGTTCATAAGGGTGACTAGATACAAATAGTTCAAGAATAAGTAATATCAACATTATGAATCAATCAACAAGTTTTGGGACAATGCACATTTAAACTAAGAATGACCACTATGCTCTCTTAATAGGTGCATAAAGATAGAAGATGGAGACTCAACATAAAAGTAAAAGAAAGACCTTCATAGAAGGAAGCAGAGATTCAAGTTTCATAAAGAGCTTCCAAAAATTATGGTACTTATTAGCTTTTAGATCTCATTGCCCCTATCATAAGCATCTTGAAGTGATTCAAGTTAAAGTGAACAGACTATGGAGTATATGCTTGACAAAGTATAAGTTGGAAATCTCATGTCCCTTGAATACGAGGGCTGGTCCTCATGCTACTCAAGTTTAGTTATCGGTAAGTTCTTTTCATAGTAAGTACATGTGTATCATAGAGAACCGCCAACGGGGTACCCCTTGCCCGATGATACGGAAGAATCCCCATATCAAAATGACAAGGCAAGCAGACAATGAGCATCTCAGCAATCTTCTTATTTAATGGGAAAATGGTGCTTTTTTCTCTCTTTCCTCTTTTCTCATATCTTTTTTTCTTTTTCTCTTTTTCTCAATCTCTATATCTATTTTTATAAGAAGAATGCTTCATAGACAGCTCATTATGGTTATGCTACAGGTTTCCACCATGACAACATGGATTAGACCAGCGGCCCAGGCGTTTCTCTAACACACATACATAACTCCATGGACTTACAAGCTCCCCTTTCATTTCACACCGACGATATCCATAGACAAAAGAGCACGATATCAACTACGTACAATGTACACGTGCAATGTTGAAAGCGTTCCCCATGACATCATGGTTCTGCTAATCCCCAACATATAAGTGCAAGCATATACAACATAGACGACACAATGGTTCAAGTTTATTAAGGGCAAGAAAAGAAAAGTGTGCCATCAAGTTCGTGAGAGCTTTAATCACTAGTTTTCTCATAACAAGTTTAATTCAGAAGGTAGATAAAAACAAGAATATATTTGGAATAGCAGATGCTAATAGGTATGTATGGTGGACTCTTTGGAATAACTTGGTTTTATTTGGAGTTGGATGCATGAGTGGAACTCATACTTGGTTATGGAGGCTAGCAAAAGACTGGGAGCGACCAACTAAAAGAGCAATAATGGCCATAATCATGCAAATCGACAAAAAATCATTAATTAAAGCATAAAGTTATATTACAAGTTGAAAACTAAAGGATCATAAAGGCTATGGTGACTTGGGATAGTCATAACATGGTGTGAGCATGTGCAAGTCAACCCAAATAAAGCATCAAAGGCGAATACCACAATACTATGCTTTAATATGCTAAAACAATGCATGATTCTTTCAAGGCGCATTAAGCAATCTCAATTGTTTATAACATGTCATGCTACAGCAAAAATCACTAAGCATAAAGCCAAAATAATATCAAGCATGACATGACAAAGCATAGGTCACGGTCAAAAACAAGCTCCTTTTACCACTTAAGCCTGAACTTTTCCTACTCTTTTCCAATCCAAACCAACTTATTTGAAAGAACTCACAAAGATAATAATAATAAATAAAGATCAGTGAGATTGTCTCACAAATCCCAAAGGAAGAACTAAAAAGTTCTAAGTTTAAAGCACAAGAAAACTAAGGCTAAACCCAGTGCTAGCAAAAGAGAACACTCACAAAATAATAAGAATGAAAACTAGAGTGTTCTAAACAATGAAAGCAGATTGTGTCTCTCTCTAAAAGAAGTGTTGGGATCCAACCAACTTATTGCAGCAAACTAAGCAAACTAAGAAAATGAAAACTAAGAACAAAAATGAATACGCTCCAATAACAACACAATTGTGCATGAAACAATAAAAATGAAGTGTTTGGAAGAAACCTGGAATTTTTATTGATGAAGAAGGGGATGCCTGATGCCCCAAGCTTTGATGCTTGTACTTCTTGGATATTTCTTGGGGTGACACGGGTGGCATCCCCAAGCTTGAGCTTTAGTCCATTCTTCATCTCATTACATCATTCCTTCCATACACCTGAAAATTTTCCTTCATACAAAACTTCACACAATCTTTATTAGCAACATTAGTGCACTCAAGATAATAAGTCTTTGGGTTCAGTTTCAACACCAATAAAACTTCCATTAAAACACAAGCTACTGTCGCACTTCCCTCAAAAAGCTCAATTCCCCAAAGAGAACTCAAAAAGTAACCAACAAGAAGCAAATGCAAATAATGACAGAAATCTATCAAAACAGACCAGCAGGTAAAAACCAATTTTTTCGAAGACCTTCTGTTGCTCAAATTGAAACATGCTGAAATAACGAAAGTTGGAGAACAGCCTGGGTCAGAAGCACAAAAAATTACAGCTCAATCCGACCTACAGAGATTTTACACGAATGTTTACAGCGAAGCACAAAAATCTATTTCGGGACAACAACTTTCCCAAGAATCACTTCTCTTTCATTAGAGGTTACTCTTGGCACAAAAAGCAAATAAAAAGGATAAGGAGCGGTTATTACAGAGGTAATAACTTCCAAAACTCAACTAAAACTTTTGGGTTATCTCCCAATAAGTACTTTTCTTTAACGCCTTTAAGTTAGACTTGATAGTTTGAGAAGATGCTCACATAAGAAATATGAATTGAAGTAAAAGAGAGCATCAAGAAGCAAATTCAAAGCACATTTAAGTCTAACCCACTTCCTAAGCATAGAAATCTTGTAAAGAAACAAGTTATGAAAGCACAACGCAACAAGCATAGGAAAGCAAAACAAGTGCAACTTCAAAAATTTCAACATAAAGAGGGGAAACTTAATATTGTTGAGATACATAATACCATGTTTCCCTCTCTCATAATAACTTTCAGTAGCATCATGAATAAAATTAACAATATAACTATCACATAAAACATTCTTATCATGATCAACATGCATAAAAGAATTAATACTCTCCATACAAACATGGTCATTCTTATTAATTGTAGTGGGAGCAAATTCAACAAAATAGCTATCACTATTGTTCTCATCACCATAATCATCAAATATAGGAGGCATATTGTAATCATAATTAATTTTCTCCTCAATAGTAGGTGGACTAAAAGTATCATATTTATCATTGTAATCATCATATATTGGCGGCATAGTATCATCAAAGTAAATTTTCTCCTTTGTGCTTGGGGTACTAAAAATATCATACTCATCAAAACCAGTTTCCCCAAACTTAGACTTTTCCATAGCATTAGCAATAATGGTGTTCAAAGAATTCATACTAATAACATTGCTATTAGCATGCAAATAAAGTTCCATAGGTTTTTAATTTTCTCTTCAAACACTCCATGTCCTAACTCAAGATAAATACTATAAAGCTCTCTAATTTGGTTGTTGTTTTCCATTAAGCCTAACTAGTGAAAATAAAAACAAGAAACAATAAGAAATAATTGCAGAATCTAAAGGGAATAACTTTGAGCACTCACACTGGAGGATGTGAGTACCTTTTACCTTACCTCCACGACAACAGCGCTAGAAAATACTTTGATGACGCGTTGTTGATGATGACCCACAAGTATAGGGGGTGTATCGCAGTATTTTTGATAAGTAAGAGTGTCAAACCCAACGAGGAGCAGAAGTTGCTGGCTAGTGGTATGGATCAGGAATTCTCTGCAAATACTTAGCAAATGGATTTTTAGGGTTTTTTGATAAAGTAAGTAAACAAAGTACGAGTAAGTAAAAGATAGTAGGAATAAATGCAGCAAGTGGCCCAATCTTTTATTCAGCAAAGGACAAGCCGGTTGTAATACTTAACATGACCAAACGTTCTCGAGGACACATGGGAAGACTGTCAAGTGCTTTCGCTTCATATAGTTGATTAATCTCCTTTAGCTTGGTAAGTGTTGTGTGGGTGAACCTGTGCTAATGTACCAACCTTCCTAGGACTAATACATACTTGTGATTATACCCCTTGCAAACATCCGTAAGTACAAGAAAGTAATTAAGGTAGAAACCTAAGCACAACTTTAAACTCTAAGACCCTTACGTCCCTTGTGCAATGGTTTCCTAACGGGGGTTCAGGTTTCTGTCACTCCGGCAACCCCTACGATTAGTAGACAAATACACAATGCATTCCCCTAGGCCCATATAGGTGAAGTGTCATGTAGTCTACGTTCACATGACACCACTAGAAGAAGTACACCACAACTTAAATAACAATATATTGAATCTTTCTCAACACAACTCCACTACTAACAACATGACTTCTCCCATGTCCTCAAGAACAAAATGAACTACTCACAAGACATCATATGGATCATGATCAGAGATGGAATAATGATGTATAACAATCTGAACATAAACAATAATTCAATGGTTCACTCAATAGCATCAACTACAAAGAGTAATCAACACCGAGAAAGTTTCTCCTATGAACTAATGCAAGATTCAACGCAATTGTTACAGCAATATGGAGATGGTGATGAGGGTGCTGATGGTGATGATGGTGGTGATGATGATGATGATGCCGATGAAGTCCAGCTTGATGGTGGTGTTGATGGCGATGATCTCCCCTCTCCGGGAAGGAATTCCCCTGGCAGAAATCTGTCTGCTAGAGAGATCTTTTTCTCATGGTGTTTTCCACCCCGTAGAGGTGGCGGAATCTTTCTGTGGTTGCTCCCTGAGTCTTATTGTTTCGGGAGGATAATATACGCCAGAGGGGAGTGCCAGGGGTGGACCAGTGTGGCCACACCACCTGGTGGCGCGGCCTAGGCTGGCCCGTGCCAGGGGGTGGTGTGGCCCCCCTGTGGCCCATCTCCAGCCCCCCTTCTAGCTTCCTTCGTCTTCTGGAAAAATAGGATTTTCCGTATATTTTCCTGGATTTTCTGATCTTCGCGAATTTTGCCTCCAAACAGCACCTTTTCCATCAGAATCCTGAATACAGTGGTCAACCATGCAAAAATAGATGAAATAACATAAGTATCACCTCTCAATGTGAAATATATCAATGAATAACAGTGAATTATGACATAGAATAGTGATGCAAAATGGACGTATCAACTCCCCCCATGCTTAGACTTCGCTTGTCCCCAAGCAAAACTGAGCTCAATAAACATGGCCTCAGGTTTATGGAGTGAAGAGTCGATAAAAGAATACGGACAAGAAGCATCCCATTCATCAAATACATAGATCATAATAGAAGACAACTCACTATTATATAACACAACTTGCAATGAGTAAAGGAAACACAATAAAGATACATAAAGTAAATCATAATTGGTAATGGCAAACTTAGCTCTTGGTCGAAGAATAGTTGATAATTTGCTGGAGTTCACAAATAGCTGGTTTTCAATGATAGCTTTTCAAATTAGTAAACATGAAGATAAGAGCAATGTGCAAAACAAGGAACATAAGAAACATGATTGAATAAACCATCATATGAATGAATGAAACACAACAACTCAAAATACTTGCTGAGATAGAAGGGAGTAGGTTTACTGACTCAACTAGAAAGTAAAAGAAAGGCCCTTCGCAGAGGGAAGCAGGGATTGCAAGTCTCATAAAGAGCTCCCAAAAATTATGATACTTATTAGCTTTCAGTTCTCATTCCCCTATCATAGGCATCTTTAGGTGATTAAGGTTAAAGTGATCAAATATGAGGATATGCATTGACAAGTTGTAAATTGAGAATCTCATGTCCCTTGAATACAAGGGCCGCTCCTCATGCTACTCAAGTTTAGTCACCGGTAAGTTCTTGTCATCGTAAGCATATGTGTATCATAGAGAACCGCCAACGGGGTAACCCTTGCCCGATGATACGGAAGAATCCCCATATCAAAATGACAAGGCAAGAAGACAACAAGCATCTCGGCAATCTTCTTATTTACCATGGGAATATGGTGCTTTTTTCTCTCTTTCCTCTTTTCATAATCTCTTTTTTCTTTTTCTCCTTTTTTTCTCAATATCGGACTCTTTTTTTATAAGAATGCTTCATAGATGCTCGTTATGGTTACGTTGCAGGTTTCCACCATGTCAGCATGGATTAGACCAGCGGCCCAGGCGTTTCTCTAACACATATGCATAACTCCATGGACTTACAAGCTCCCCTTTAATTTCACACCGACGACATCCATAGACAAAAGAACATGATATCAACTTGGTACAAAGTACCAGTGCAATGTTGAAAGCGTTCCCCATGACAGCATGATTCTGCTAATTCACAACTTACAAAGCGCAAGCATATATGCAACATAGGTGAGCACAATGGTTCAAGTTTATTAAGTGCAAGAAAGTAAAGTGTGCCATCAAGTTCGTGAGATCTTTAATCACTACTTTTCACATAACAAGTTTAATTTGGGAGATAGATAAAACAAGAAATTACTTGGAATAGCAATAGTGCTAATAGGTAGGTATGGTGGACACAAATGGCAAAGGTTTTGGTTTAAAGGAGTGGATGCACGAGAAGAATTCCCTCTCAGTACAGGTTTTTGGCTAGCAAGGCTAGGTAGCAAGTACACGAGTTGAAGGAAACAACCAAACATACAAGTGATAAAAACAAACATGCAATCTTCCCTGGAAGCACAAAAGATCTTAAATAGAGAATACTAAACTTATGAGCAAATCAAGAAAGAAAGATGATGAAATTATTTTTCTTTAAAGGTACTTTTATCTTTTCTTTCAACTCTCAAAAATAGTGTGGTACTGACTGAGCCAGGTTTGCGAAAACCAACTAAATTAACTCAACGATCCCAAAGTGATACCAATACTAACAAGAAGATCAATCATATAACCACGAATTGAAAACTAATATAAGCTATGCAAAAGAGTAAATGATAGAACTTCTCATTAATATTCCATAACGGCAACTCACACCAAGGGATACACATCTAACGAGAGAGGGGACACTTCCATAATGCAAACCATACTACATAATAACTCCTCTATTCATGATATGACTCTACTAAAAAGGTAAAAAGATAGAAGATAGTGATGTGATACCGTGGCACTCCCCCAAGCTTGGAACAAACCAAGGGGATGCCAAACCTAATGACGTATTACTCCTTCGGTGGTGGTGGTAATATTTTCTTAGTTGACGTGAGGAAATCTTCCAGCATCTTGCGAAGCCTATTATTCTCCCATTGAAGCATGTCCGCCTTCCTCCTCAAGTCTCGGTACTTATCGCAGAACTCATTAGTGACTCGTAGAGCTTCCGTTGATGTGGGGCAAGAGACTAAAGGTACCAGCCCCTGCTTGGGGTCTTGAGAATCCTCCTCCATAGGCTCCTTTCCTTTATCCTTGGCAGACACCATTGTGCTTCTAAACCTTCAAAGAGTATGTCCTAGCAGAAACAGATCGAAACAAAAACACGACAAAAACATGATATACGTACCTCGAGGGATCCGGGGGATTATATATTACGAAGTTCCATAACAAAAGGAAGGTACTGGACGAAAACGAGTCGGAGGCGGAGTCCGGGGTGGACTCACCACCTGGTGGCGCGGCCAGGGGTGGGCCCGCCCCACAGGGTGGTGTGAGCCACCCTGGCTCCGTTTTCGTCCCTTTTTTGCTTCGTAGCTTCCCTTATTGACTAAAAACTGCAAAAATATAGTTGGATAGTATTTTCGCGAAACTTTTCTTACCAGAACCGTTACCTATTTGAAAACGGACTCTGCAGGTCTCTGAAGTTGGTATTTAGTGGATTCTTTCGGAGTCACCACTTGAATAACATCAATATCTTCATCTTCATACACTTATTACTTGAGTCATAAAACCCTTCTCTTCCTTATTACACAATTATCTCCATTTCCTGGAAATTTCTTTCACACAAAACTTCACACAGTTCTCATTAGCAACATTAGTATAAGTGAAGTGATAAAACCTTTTGAGTTCAACTTCAACCAAAAACCATCAAAACATAAGCTACTGTAGCAAATCCTTCCGAAAACCCAAAAAGAATTCAAAAAGGAAATCGAATAAAGAAGAAAATGCAAGAGTGGCAAAATGTGTCAAAACAGACCAGAAGGTAAAGATCAATTTTTTAGAAAATCTTCTGTTGCTCAAATCAAAAAGTGCAAAACTAACGAAAGTTAAATAACAACCAGGGGCAGAAGCACAAACAAATACAGCTCAATCTGACATACAGAGATCTCTCACGAATTTTTACGGCGAAGCACAAAAATCTGTCTCGGGACAGCAACTTCCCCAAATCTTACTTCTGTCTCATTAGAGGTTGATCTTGACACAAAAATCAAACAAAACGGATAAGGAGAGGTTATTACCGAAGTAATAACTTCCAAGACTCAAAGAAACAAAAACAAACTGTAAGCAAAAACAAATTGGGTTGTGTCCCATAAAGCTCTTTCTTTATAGCCATTAAGATGGGCATGATAATTTTGATGATGCTCACATAGGAATATAAATTGAAGCGAAAGAGAACATTAAAAAGAAAAAATACACAAGTTTAAGTCTAACCCACTTCCTATGCAAGGGAATTTTGTAAACAAACAAGTTGTTGAAACCAGAAGCTACTTGCATAAGAAGGCAAAAGAAGTGCAACATAAAGACTTTCAACATAAAACGAGGAAACTTGATATTATTGAGATGCATAAGAACACTTTTTCCTCTTTCATAGTAACTTTCGGTATCATGCATAAACTTAACAATATAGCTAGCACAAGGACCATCATAGCAATGATCACTTATTCTAACAGAAAACATAGGAATACTAGCTCTCATAACACTACTTTGTGAAACAATATTAGAGGTATCCTTACAAAGGATAGGGTGTCCCTCTTTGTCATATTTAGTAACAAAGTCTTTCACATTTTCTATTATAGGTTCATCAACCATTTGTTTATCAGGTTCAACAGCTTTATTCATACTTTCATCTACCATACTAGCCATCATAGAATGTTCCCTTATCTTAACTGGGAAAGGCATTTCTCAATGTAAGGTTTAGGTAAAACACTATTAGCAGTGTAAACTTCAGTATTCCTTGCAGGAACACTCTTAGCAATATCTTTATAAGGTTCATGATACTTATTCCACTTCTTTTTAGGCACTTCATTGTAGGAAGCAAAAGCCTTAAAATAAGAAGCAATAGCTTGAGAGTCTAGACCGTAAGCATTTTTAATATTTTGGAAGTCATCAGTTCCCATAAAAGATTCAATGCATTCATAATCATAATTTATACCTGACTTTCTACCTTTGTCATTCTCCCAAGCTTCAGCATTGTCTTGAATACGATCCAGAAGATCCCATTTGGCTTCTTCTTCCATGCGAGTGAATGATCTAGCACAAGAAGCATCCAATAAATCCTTGTCATGTAGAGAGAGCCTTGCATAAAAGTAATTGATAATAATATTGTTGGGGAGCTCATGAATGGGACATTTGAGCATTAGTAACTTCAATCTCCCCCAGGCTTGAGCTGTACTCTCTCCATCAAGAGGCCAAAAGTTGTATATTTGATTCCGATCTTTATGAATCTCACTAGGAGGATAAAACTTTGAATAAAAGAAGGGCGCTATTTCTTCCCATTCCAGAGCTTGACCATTCTTCATCAGCTTATACCATTCCTCAGCTCTTCCTTTCAGTTATAATGAGAATAACTTCTTCTTAACTTGATCTGTAGTAATACCTGCACACTTGAACAACCCGCATAATTCGTGTATAAAGAGTAAATGATCACTGGGATTGACAGTTCCATCCCCAACATAGTTGTTATCCATAACACGATCAATAATTCTTGTAGGTATTTTGAAAACATCATTCTCAGCAGGTGGTGGCTTATCTACTACCTTAGTAGTGGTAGTAGCATTACCAAATAAGAAACTCAGCGAATTATCCATAACGAAAATAAAGCAACTAACAGAAGTAAACAATACTCACAATAGAAGTTTCCTTTACCAGTTCCACTTTCCAATAGCGCTTCACTCCCCGGCAATGGCGCCAGAAAATAGTCTTGATGACCCACACGTATACGGGGTGTATCGCAGTATTTTCGATAAGTAAGAGTGTCGAACCCAACAAGGAGCAGAAGGTGCTGGCTAGTGGTATGGATCAGGAATTCTCTGCAAATACTTAGCAAACGGATTTTTAGGGGTTTTTGATAAAGTAAGTAAACAAAGTACGAGTAAGTAAAAGACATTATGAATAAATGCAGCAAGTGGCCCAATCCTTTATTCAGCAAAGGACAAGACGATTGTAATACTTAAGATGACCAAACGTTCTCGAGGACACATGGGAAGACTGTCAAGTGCTTTCGCTTCATATAGTTGATTAATCTCCTTTAGCTTGCTAAGTGTTGTGTGGGTGAACCTGTGCTAATGTATCGTCCCATCCAAGACTTAATACATACTTGTGATTAAACCCCCTTGCAAACATCCGTAAGTACAAGAAAGTAATTAAGGTAGAAACCTAAGCACAAATTTAAACTCTAAGGCCCTTACGTCCCTTGTGCAATGGTTTCCTAACGGGGGTTCAGGTTTCTGTCACTCCGGCAACCCCTACGATTAGTAGCCAAATACACAATGCATTCCCCTAGGCCCATATAGGTGAAGTGTCATGTAGTCTACGTTCACATGACACCACTAGAAGAAGTACACCACAACTTAAATAACAATATATTGAATCTTTCTCAACACAACTCCACTACTAACAACATGACTTCTCCCATGTCCTTAAGAACAAAACGAACTACTCACAAGACATCATATGGATCATGATCAGAGATGGAATAATGATGTATAACAATCTGAACATAAACAATAATTCAATGGTTCACTCAATAGCATCAACTACAAAGAGTAATCAACACCGGGAAAGTTTCCCCTATGAACTAATGCAAGATTCAACGCAATTGTTACAACAATATGGAGATGGTGATGAGGGTGCTGATGGTGATGATGGTGGTGATGATGATGATGATCCCGATGAAGTCCAGCTTGATGGTGGTGTTGATGGCGACGATCTCCCCTCTTCGGGAAGGAATTCCCCCGGCAGAAATCTATCTGCCGGAGAGATCTTTCTCTCTCGGTGTTTTCCGCCCCATAGAGGCGGCAGAATCTTTCTGTGGTCGCTCCCCAAGTCTTAGGGTTTCGGGAAGATAATATACGCCAGAGGGGAGTGCCAGGAGTGGACCAGGGCGGCCACACCACCTGGTGGCGTTGCCTAGGCTGGCTCGTGCCAGGGGGTGGTGTGGGCCCCCTGTGGCCCATCTCCAGGCCCCTTCTGGCTTCCTTCGTCTTCTGGAAAAATAGGAATTTCCGTATATTTTCCCGGATTTTCTGATCTTCGCGAATTTTGCCTCCAAACATCACCTTTTCCATCAGAATCCTGACTACATCGGTCCATGCTCCAAAAGTCATCAACCATGCAAAAACAGATGAAATAACATAAGTATCACCTCTCAATACGAAATATATCAATGAATAACAGTGAATTATGACATATAATAGTGATGCAAAATGGACGTATCAGTTGATGTGGGAGCTTCGTCTTCTTCAGTCCCCGGCGACGGCGCTAGAAAATAGCTTGATGTCTACGCACTTCTATTCTTGTAGACAGTTCTTGGGCCTCCAAGTGCAGAGGTTTGTAGAATAGCAGCAAGTTTTCTCGTAAGTGCATTACCCAAGGTTTATCGAAATCAGGGAGGAAGTGGTCAATGTATCCCCCTCAAGAAACCCTGCAATCAAGATGCAAGAAGTCTCTTGTGTCCCCAACACACCCAATACACTTGTCAGGTGTATAAGTGCACTAGTTTGGCGAAGAGATAGTAAAATACAAGTGGTATGGATAATTATAAGTGGTAACGGTGCAAGAAAATACCTTTGATGGCGCGTGGAAAAGACTAAAGGCAAACTGAAATAAAGATGGCAGTAAGCAAACATGTAATAGATCTAGTTGCAAACGGTGTTTCAATGATTAGAAACAAGGCCTAGGGATCATACTTTCGCTAGTGAACACTCTCATATAAATATATTCTCTTCATGATATAACTCTGACCTACTCTGCGGTTGGACATTCTAATCCATGGTAGGGCTATAACAACAGTCCTCAAAGTTCGCTTTCCCCATCTAGATAACCCCACACAGTCACCTTGAGCACTAGATAGTTCCAACAAACACCACAATTTCATAGAGACATCCAACTCCAAATATAACTCATAACAAGTATTTGTAATCTCTAGCCTAAGTGCAACCATGGTGTGCACACTATCAACTTCACACACATAGGGAGAGCAGAGATCTATTAAAGCACTTGGGCAGCAAAGTAGATCTACTTGATTACAAAGCTCATGATCACAATATGATCATGCATAGAGAGAGAAATGAACACATAGCTACCGGTAGAACCCTTAGCCTCGAGGAAGAACTACTCCATCATCATCATGGGAATCAGCAATGGATATGGAGATTGTGGTGGAGATCGATGGAGATGGCTCCGGGGCACTTCCCCCTCCTGGCAAGGTGCCGGAATAGAGACTTTCTGTCCCCCGAATCTCCTCCTCGGTGGTGGAGGTGCTACGAAACTTTTCGTGGCTCGAGGCTCTCCGATTTAGGGTTTTCTCATCAGAGGCTTCTTATAGGAAGAGGGGAGACCGAGGGGGTGCCGGAGGGGCCCACACCACCCCCTGGCGTGGCCTGGCCTGGCCTGTACCACCAGGTGGTGTGGCCAGCTAATAACCCACAAGTATAGGGGATCGTATGTAGCCTTTTCGATAAGTAAGAGTGTCGAGCCCAACGAGGAGAGGTAGGATAAATATTCTCTCAAGTTCTATCAACCACTGATACAACTCTACGCACACTAAACGTTTGCATTATCTAGGAAATAATACTAGAGCAACAATACGAGTAATAGAGATAGCTTTGCATGATAATAAATAACAAGAAAGTTAAGCTAGTTGCTGCAGCAATAAAATACACTAAACTAACAAAACCATGAGTGTGGAATAGTGGTGGTAATTGTGGTGGCTTTGTCCAAGTTTAAATAGTGAATAGATCAGGTTCATTTTCTTCGATGCAGTTTTCTATGTGGGAGAGGCTAAATATACATGCGCTTCACTACTTGGAATTACATGTACTATATGATTGGATTGTTAGCAAACATCCGTAAGTACTAATCAATGCATTAAGGTTTCCCCAACCATAGCCTTAAGTTTAATGGTCCTCTTACTCCCATACGTACAATGTTCTGGTTCGCATCCTCAGGTTTTTGTCACTTCGGCAGAACTCCCCCTTTCTTTTACACATACTACAAACCCTATGATGTTTAATCCATGCGCGCACAAATATAATGGAAACCAAAGGACTGTACCATATCAACATACAACTCTAATGAACCAAAGACGTTCAACCATTCAATCTAAGAACAAAGAAACTACGCAAACATGACATAGATCATAGGATTATAACTTATAGCACAAAACACCATGTTTACATAGGACGGTACAGAGGTGTGTGGGAGGATGAACCACTGCATACTAGGAGGATTAGGTGATGGAGATGGCGGAGAAGATGGTGAAGAGGGCAGCGGCGGCGCAGGGGACTCCTTACCTGCCGCCGGTATCATGGGGGAGCATCGCCTCTTAGCCCCTTCCTTCATGGCTTCTTGGGAGCCCTCCCCCATGGAGATCCATGAGGGAGGCAAAAATGTGGCTTTGGTGGCTACAAATTCGTGGGTAGAGATGCCCTGGACGAATTAGGTTTCCTCCCTTTATATAGCTTCTCGGATTCCCGTCACCCCATCTTGGGCTGCAGTAAATTGGGCCTAAGAGGCCCATCTGGACTCGAAATCAGCTAAATTTTATGTCCAGAACATTTGTCGTGAAATTTCCAACAACTTTGTAGTTGAAGAGTTTTCCGTTTGACGCCGTCTTCGACCCGAAACGTTGAAGAGTTTTCCGTTTGACGTCGTCTTCGACCCGAAACGTGACCATCTTCAAAAAGAGTTCTAAGACAGATTTCTGGAAAAATCTCAATTTGACTCCAACAAGGTTTCCACTTGTATTCTTGGTAATTCCTACACATCAAAGTGTAAAACCAGAACATTGTGCACTTTTGCAACTATTAGTAGGTTAGTCCAAATAAATCATAAACTTTATACAAAAAGGAGTGTCAAAAGCATATTATTAGAATAAAACCATCAAAAATTATAGATACGTTATGGACATATCAACATCCTGAAGCTTAGTTCCTGCTCTTCCTCGAGTAGGTAAACGATCAAAACAATATAATTTTTGATGTAACATGCAAACAACACAATCTTGATCATCATTATTGTAAAAGCATTGATAGCTGGGATTAAGGTACTCTAAACATGAATCATGAAAGATAGAGTTCTAACAATAAGACATAGCAACTATGTTGTAACATCAAAAGGCCCAAACAAAAGATTCATGAATAACAATGCTTTGCAAGACGTTTGTTTGTTTCACATAAAGAAAGCATAATGACAATGGTATTCAGCTTGTCCCTCATAGAGTAGCAAAACATAAATGCATAGGACACCTTCAAAGTTCATAAGAGTGACTAGATACAAATAGTTTAAGAACAAGCAATATCAAAATTATGCATCAATCAACAAGTCTTGGGACGATGCACATTAAACTAAGAATGGCCACTATGCTCTCTTAATAGATGCATAAAGATAGAAGATGGAGACTCAACCTAAAAGTAAAATAAAGTCCTTCTTAGAAGGAAGCAGGGATTCAACTCTCATAAAGAGCTTCCAAAAATTATGGTACTTATTAGCTTTCAGCTCTCATTGCCCCTATCATAAGCATCTTTAGGTAATTAAGGTTAAAGTGACACAACTAAGAGGATATGCTTGACAAGTTATAAGTTGAAATCTCATGCCCCTTACTTACGAGTACCAAACCTCATGCTACTTAACTTCAGTCACAAGTAAGCTCTTGTCATTGTAAGTACATATGTATCATAGAGAATCGCCAACGGGGTACCCCTTGCACATAATACAGGAGCTATCCCATAATCAAAATGACAAGGCAAGCAGACAATGAGCATCTCAGCGATCTTTTTATTTGCTATTTGCATAGGTTTTTATTGAGGATGCTTCATAGAGTGCTCATTATGGTTATGCTGCAAGTTTCCACCATGATTAGGCATGGCTTAGGCTAGTGGCCCAGGCGTTTCTCTAACACACATACAAACTTCATGATCTTACAAGTTCCCCTTTTATTTCACACCGCCGAGATCCATAAGAAAAAGAATCATGATATCAACGGAATATAAATGCAATGTTGAAAGCGTTCCCCATGATACATGGTTCTGCTAACTTCAACTTATAAAGCGCAAGCATATATGCAACAAAGATGGACACAATGGTTCAAGTTTATTAAGTGCAGAAAATAAAGTGTGCCATCAAGTTCGTGAGAGCTTTAATCACTAATTTTCACATAACAAGTTTAATTCGGAAGGTAGATAAAAGCATGAATATACTTGGAATAGCAAATGCTAATAGGTAGGTATGGTGCACTCTTTGGAATAACTTGGTTTTATTTGGAGTTGGATGCATGAGTGGAACTCATACTTGGTTATGGAGGCTAGCAAAAGACTAGGAGCGACCAACTAAAAGAGCAATAATGGCCATACTCATGCAAATCGACAAAACATCATTAATTTAAGCATAAAGTGATATTACAAGTCGAAAACTAAAAGATCATAAAGGCTATGGTGACTTGGGATAGTCATAACATGGTGTGAGCATGCACCAAGTCAACCCAAATAAAGCATCAAAGGAGAATACCACAATACTATGCTTTAATATGCTAAAACAACACATGATTCTTTCAAGGCACATTAAGCAATCTCAATTGTTTATAACATGTCATGCTACAGCAAAAATCACTAAGCATAAAGCCAAAACAATATCAAGCATGACATGACAAAGCATAGGCCACCGTAAAAAACGAGCTCCTTTTACCACTTAAGCATGAACTTTTCCTACTCTTTTCCAATCCAAACCACACTTATTTGAAAACTAATGTATGAAAGAGGGGTTCCAACCAATTTATTCAAGAAAATTAAGAAAACAAAAACGGAAACGAAGACGCTCCAAGAACAACACAACTGTGCATGAAACAATAAAAATGAATTGTTTGGAACAAACCTGAGATTTTTATTGATGAAGAAGGGGATGCCTTGGGCATCCCAAGCTTTGACGCTTGTACTTCTTGGATGTTTCTTGGGGTAACACACGTGGCATCCCCAAGCTTGAGCTTTAGTCCATTCTTCATCTCATTACATCACTCTTTCCTTACATCTGAAATTTTTCTTTATACAAAACTTCACACAATCTTTATTAGCAACATTAGTGCATTCAAGATAATAAGTCTTTGGGTTCAGTTCCAACACCAATAAAACTTCCATTAAAACACAAGCTACTGTAGAACTTACCTCAAAAATCTCAATTCCCCAAAGAGAACTCAAAAAGGAATCAACAAGAAGCAAATGCAAATAATGGCAGAAATCTGTCAAAATAGACCAGTAGGTAAAGACCAATTTTTTTGAAGAACTTCAGTTGCTCAAATCGAAAAGTGTTGAACTAGAGAAAGTTAGATAATAACCTGGGGCTGAATCACAAAAATTCACAGCTCAAACTGACATACAGAGATTTTACACGAACTTTTACAGCGAAGCACAAAAATCTGTTTCGGGACAGCAGCTTTCCCAAGCATTACTGCTCTCTCATTAGAGGTTACTCTTGGCACAAAAAGCAAATAAAAAGGATAAAGAGCGGTTATTACAGAGGTAATAACTTCCAAGACTCATCTAAAACTTTTGGGTTATCTCCCAATAAGTACTTTTCTTTAACACCTTTAAGTTAGGCATATGAGGAAGATTCAAGTATTTTCGAATGAATAAGCATTAAGATCAATACCAGACATATCTTTCTTTTTCAAGGCTTCATGTATTCCTACAAGTTTTTTAACTGAATAGCTTCCATGGAAAGATTTGTTTTGGTTTCATAGGCATGAACACAAGTGTTCAAGGTCGACCCCCACTTAACCATTACTCATCTTTCCAATCACTTTCCTTTTCGAAAACGTTTTTAGGTAACAAGTACAACTATTTTTTTTGTCATTCCCATTCCCTGTCTATACAAAGATAGAGAACAACTTAAAACTGAAAGTAAAACCTACTTAGAGATAAAACAAACAAGTGCACACAAGAATATTCACCCACACGCTATTGCTCCCCGGCAACGGCGCCAGAAAAGGTCTTGATAACCCACAAGTATAGGGGATCGTATGTAGACTTTTCGATAAGTAAGAGTGTCGAACCCAATGGTACGTCCAAAACGTATCTACTTTCCCGAACACTTTTGCTATTGTTTCTCCTCTATACTTGTGTGATTTGGATGCAACTAATGTGAACTGACGCTGTTTTTAGCAGAATTGCCTTGGTGTATACTTTTTGTGCAGAAAATCAACTATCAGGAAAAATCCTGGAAAATATGCCAAAAATCCTATTTCACCCGAAGACTCCAGGAGCCAGAATACGAGACGGAGAAGAGCCAGGGGGTGGCCACACCACCTGGTGGCGCGGGCCAGGCCAGGCCGCGCCAGGGGGTGGTGTGGGACCACTAGGCACCCCCTCGGCCTCTCTCTTCGCCTATAAGGAGCCTTCTGACCTAAAAACTTTAGGGGGTTCGACGTTTTTCCAGAAGGAGTTCCGCTCCACCGCCACCACCAGATTCCATGAAACAGCACCAGAAACTCTGTTCTGGCACCCTGCCGGGACGGGGAATTGGAGGAGATCATCGCCATCATCATCACCATCGCTTCTCCATCGACCATCCATGTTTCCCACATCTATGAGTGAGTAATCCCCCGCTGTAGGCTATGGGGATGGTAGGGATTGGATGAGATCATTCATGTAATGGCATAAGATTGTTAGGGCATGGTGCCTAGTATCTTTTATTAGTGCTTTATGATTTCGTTGCGACTTGTTGTGCTTAATGCTTGTCACTAGGGCCCGAGTGCCATGATTTCTGATCTGAACATGTTATTGATTCATTATGATAGTATTGTTTTTGGTCTTATCTACAAGTTGTATACACACGTTGTTGTCCGGAACCAATGGCCCCAAAGTGACAGAAATCAGGATAACTGGAGGGAATGGCTTTGATGTGAGGATCACATGTGTTCACGAGTGTTAATGCTTTGCTCCGGTGCTCTATTAAAAGGATCACCTTAATTGCCAGTAGTTCCCTTGAGGCCCCGCTGCAAACGGGCTGGCAGGACAAAAGATGTTGTGCAAGTTCTCATTGCGAGCACGTATGACTATATATGGAACACATGCCTAGGATTATCTAGTACTTGGATGCTTTATCTTATTTATCTGCAATTTCCCTATGTTCTAATTGCTATGTGAATTGTCTTGTCCATGTAACGCCCATCCATCCATCCCTATGCCTACCACACTTGAATCCCACTGTTTACTGCTATTGTTACTGCTGTCTTTGCATTACTACTGCTGTTGCTTTACTATTGCTACTACAAAACTGTTGCTACTGATAAACTGTTGTGAGCAAGATTGTTTCCAGGTGTAGCTGAATTGAGAACTCAGTTGTTAAGGCTTATAAATATTCTTTGGCTCCCCTTGTGTCGAATAAATAAATTGGGTTTCACTTCCCTCGAAAATACTGCGATACACCCCCTATACTTGTGGGTCATCAAGATAATTTCCTAGCGCCGTTGCTGGGGAGCATAGCTTTATTTATCAAGTTCGCTTGGATTCTCTATTGTTCGCTGCAATCCATCCATCATGGGTAAGTCTCATGATGGAAAGTTTCCTATTTTACCATCCACTACAAGAAGAGGTACGGTTCTAAACACCTCTGCTGCTCTTGATTCACCATCTTTTATAAGTAAGCTTGTTACACCACCACATACACATGCTACACACACTGCTACTACTTTTGAATCTGAAACTTCTGATGCTTATGATGCTGCTTCTACTGTGCTTAATAGGAGTGGTTCATTAGGTCCTTTCCTAGATGCTACGATTGCTCGAACTATAGCTGGAAATACCAAAACTCCTAATGAAGACACTACCACACCTGTTAGTTCACCTGAGTCTAGTGAGAGTTATGATATTGAAGATGGTTATGTTGAGATGACTGATGAATTTATTAAAGAATGTAAAAACAGCCATGATAGGACTGCTGCTAAGAGTCTCCTTGAGAGGCGTACTATTAGACCCAAATTATCTCCTATTGCTAAGTTTGCTGCTTCTCCCATAAAATTATAGATGAAGATTTTGATTTCTCTCTCGATCTACCTTACATAGCTATTGTCGAGAAAGAACCTTTTTGTGGGACTAAGAATGAAAGTGCAGTAGCACATCTGAATGAACTTTCTACCATGAGTGGCTTGTTTTCTGATGATATTAAGATGCATACTTACTTTGTTGCTAAGATTTTCCCCTTTTCACTGAAAGGAGAAGCCAAAGCTTGGTTTAGTAATTTACCTCATGGATCTATTGATAGCCCTGAGTTCTTGATTAGTACTTTCCTGTAGAAATATTTTCCTCCTAGTGCTAGACATGCTATTTTGCAGGAACTTTTTGATTTTAAATAGGGAGAAAAAGAGGTATTGCCTGAATTTTGGGGAAGGTTTTGTGCTTTGATTCATGCACAGGCTAGAAGTCCATTACCTAAGAATGAGCTTCTTGATCTATTTTATAGTGGACTAACTGAAGAATCTAGGACATACCTAGATAGTTGTGTTGATTGTGTTTTTAGGAATATGACTCCAAAGGAAGCTGAAGAATTAATGGCTAAAATAAGTAAGAATTATGAAGATTGGACTCCTCCTAAACAAGCTATACCTGAAGTAATTGTACATGAACCTACTATTCCTGCGCCTATTCCAACATAAAAGAAGAGGGGAGTTATTGAATTAAATGATGAAGTGCTGAAGGAAGCTAAGAAATGTCTTAAGGAGAAGGGAATTAAAGCTGCAGATGTCAAGAATTTACCTCCTATAGAATAATTATGTAAGCCTATTCCCTACTCATCCACTATTGAGGTACACTCTCTCCAACACTTTGATGAAGGTGATATCCCTTACTCTAAACCTCCTGATCAATGCTTAGAAGAATTCGATATCTTTATTGTTAAGCAAGATAACTTTAATAAAAGGGTGCAAAATCATCTAATGGAAAACACTAGAGCTATTGTTGAGTTGAAAGATATTGTGGAAAGAACCTCTAATGATGTTAAAATGATTGTTAAACACTTTCAAATGGTTCAAACTCAAATAGATCAACTCGTTAAAGTGCAAAATGACTTGCTAGATAATGCTGCTAAAGAAAAACATGCTTATGAAATTAGAACTAGAAGTGGTGCTGCTACCCAGGATCCTCTATATCCTGAGGGGCATCCCAAAAGAATTGAGCGGGATTCTCAACAAGCTGAAAATCGTGGTTCTACTCGTAAGAAAAGGAAACAGAAGCATAAAACTATTGTAGAACCCTCTGAACCTGCTATAGATCCTAATAGTATATCTATCTCTGATGCTGAAACTGAAAGTGGTAATGAAGAACATGAAGCTCCTAATGAAGAAAAGGTTGAAGAAGAACCTGAAAAGAATACAAAATACACCAAAGAAGATTTTATTGCTAAGAAACATGGTAGTGAAAGAGAACCTTGGGTCTAGAAACCTATGCCTTTTCCTAATAAGAAACACAAGTCAAAGGAGGATGAACACTATAATAAGTTTTGTGAGTGGATGAAGCCTTTATTCTTGCAAATTCCTTTGACTGATGCTATTAAACTGCCTCCTTACTCAAAGTATATGAAGGATATTGTCTCAAATAAAAGGAAGATCCCTAATGAAGAAATTTCTACTTTGCTTGCTAATTATTCCTTCAATGGTAAGGTTCCTAAGAAACTTGGAGACCCAGGTATTCCAACTATCCCTTGCTCTATTAAGAATAGTTATGTTAGAACTGCTTTGTGTGATTTGGGAGCTGGAGTTAGTGTTATGCATTTCTCTCTCTATAAGAGGCTTCAACTAGAAAAATTAATACCAACTGATATATCTTTGCAAATGGCTGATAAATCTACCACTATTCCTGTGGGTATATGTGAGGATGTACCTGTTCAAGTGACTCATAATTGCTTGATATTAACTGATTTTGTTGTGCTTGAAATGCCTGAAGATGATAATATGTCTATTATTCTTGGGAGACATTTTCTTAATACTACAGGAGCTGTTATTAATTGCAATCAAGGAAAGGTGACTTCCAATGTTAATGACAAGGAACATACTGTCTATTTCCCCAAGAAGATTGAAAAGACTTATGGTTTGAATTCAATTGAACATGTTGAAGGCATTCAAGTTGGAGAAATATATTGTCCCATACCAAGAGAAAAATTTCAAACTATTATGACTAGGACCATTGCTGTCAAGGTTGAGGTAACATAATCATTAGTGGAATACAAAGTTTTGTTCCATATGGAATTGTTTTTGTAGCAAGACTTGATCAACCTTGTTAACAAAAGGATTTCATTGAACAAAACAATGTTTTCATTATGATTATCTCTGTTTATTTCTATCCTATGCATTTTAGTTTTTGCTTTCGTTTAGTTTTCTTTATGTTGTTAGTTGATTGCTTGTTAGAGTGTCTTAGAACTTCTGTGGTTCTAGCCTTGTTTTGTCCTTGCATCAGGTTTCCAAAAAATCTGTCTGTCAGAAAAATCATTCTTCTATTTCTGAAAAATGCCCAAAAATAAAGTGTCTCGAAAAATTCCAGAAAATTCATATTAATTTTTTACGTGAAAAAAGGGGCAGAGGAATACCTGGGAGGTACCAGGGGGGACCACCAGGCAGGCACACCACATGGTGGCGCGCCCAGCCCTGGGTGGCGCCATGCCCTGGTGTGGGCCACCCCTGGCCCCCCACTAACTCTCTCACCTGCCACTTTCTTCTCTCTCCCGAGTAAGCTCAAGTTCATTGCTCAAAATCGCGTTCTTGCTGTGCTTGCTCTCGATTTTTTCAATCTTCTTGCTCATCCCGTCTTTCTTGCTGAAATTTGGAGCATTTGTTCCCTGGTATGTGACTCCTCCCCTTGTCCAAGTAGATTTGTGTTTAGTGGATTATATATTGAGTATTTTGCTGCTGTAGGTGACTGGTTTTGAGAGCTTGTAAGCTTGTTTAATGCTTAGAGATATAGTTTTGATGCATGTTTAGGCCTCGTGCAAGTCCCTATGAGTAGAATCCTTCATTATATTTACTTTGCAATCACTTGTTTAATAGTTGTTTAAATTTCAGAATAGAAGATGAGTGAACATCACCTAAACCAACATGAGCTTTAGGTGCCTGAGGTCATGAAGGTCCACCGGGAGGAGGAAGTTTTTCCCTCCATTTATCCATGCTCTGAGTTCATGAGAGCTGTATGAATTCTACAAGATTTCCACACTTTGGTTTCTAATGCAGGGTTAGAGCACTTTTTGGTTATGAGAGCTTGTAAGCTTGTTTAATGCTTAGAGATATAGTTTGATGCATGTTTAGGCCTCTTGCAAGTCCCTATGAGTAGAATCCTTCATTATATTTACTTTGCAATCACTTGTTTAATAGTTGTTTAAATTTCAGAATAGAAGATGAGTGAACATCACCTAAACGAACATGAGCTTTGGGTGCCTGAGGTCATGAAGTCCACCGGGAGGAGGAAGTTTTTCCCTCCATTTATCCATGCTCTGAGTTCATGAGAGCTGTAGGAATTCTACAAGATTTCCACACTTTGGTTTCTAATGCAGGGTTAGAGCACTTTTTGGAAGATGAAACTTGTCAATTTGTGAAGCTAATCATGTCTGTGGTGTAGGATTTCCAATTTAGTCACTCTTTGCCTAACCCCATGGTCCATTACAAAATTTACAATATTGTTGTCAACCTTTCTCTTGATGATTTTTGGGCAGCTATTAAGGTGCCTCAATGGGGATCATGTAGGAAGATTAAGGAGAGACCTGAACCACTCATGGATTTATATGCAGAAACTTGCCAAGGGAGTAGCTTCTCGACAGAGAGTGGAAAAATCCGTAACATTCATCTTCCCTCCATTCGCTACTTTGCCTACTTTATTGCGAAGTGTGTTCTTGCTAGGAAAACTGCCAATAAGTTATCTTCGCTTGATCTAGCATTTATCTCTGCTGCTCTTAAAGGAGATAGGTCTTACAACTTGGGTGCTTTGATAGCTTTCCGTCTTGTTGCTAACTATGAGAAAGGTGGAATTTGTGGAGGCCTCATTGCTTCTCGTTTACTAGCATTGCATGGTTTAGTGCCTCATCATCTAGACCTACAGTTTCCCATAGAAAGTCTTGATCTTAATTCCATGATACACCATAAATTTGTTTCCTCGTGGGCTAGTATGAGTGAGTTATCTTATGAAATAACCTTTCTTAAATCCGGTTGGAGAAAGAGCAAGTCTGAGCATGTTGTTCTTTTGCCTGCACCTGTTTTGTTTAACCGTGATAACAAGGAAGGATGGTCCCTCACTGAGGGGGAGTTTGACACGTACTTGGGAGAGCTCTCCCAACAGGAGCAGGACACTAGAAGGGAGGTCACGGATGATTCGGTCCAGCCCTCGAATGAGGGAGAGTCTTCATATCAGCAGCCTGCTTATGATTGGGGAGCTTCTTCTTCTTCCCACGGGCCCAATTACGACCATTCTTATCAAGATCCGCCTGCTTGGAACCCCTATTCGTACATGGATTGATACCCACTTAGGCCAAAAGCCTAAGCTTGGGGGAGGTACGCCGACACCACACTTATCTCCATATCATGTTGTGTTGGTACTTTGTATATTCATGTTTCATTCTCTCTTTAGTTTTCGTTCTTCTTTGCTTTTGCTTTCTAAAACACAAAAAGACCAAAAATATTTCTATTGTTTCTCTTTGGTTTGCTTCTTCTTTTTGCCTTGGTTTGCTTTTCCCTTTTTGCTTTATTTGAACTATTTGAAAAACCCAAAAAGATTTTGCTTTGCTTGTTGTTCCTCTTTTGGTTTTTGTTTTAAAAATCAAAAACAACAAAAATATTTGTCGTTCTTCTTTGGTTTTTGTGAGTTTGCTACAGGGTTCGGTGGTCCTCAGTGGAATATTGGTTTCATATTATTATTCAAGCCACACAAGTGAAGAGCAATAATGAGGATTAATGACAACTTGAGGCGTGGTAAGAGGCTGGTAACGAACTCTATTTGTTTTCATTTTTGTACATATACTCATCACTGTGGGCATGCTTAGTCCGTTCATGTAGAGTGTATGTTTTCTTTGGATGCTTAGTAGTTCTTACTTTCTTATGATTAGCTCCAGCTCATTAATAGTTTGTAGCATGTCTTATGAATGTTTGCTGGCATTGCTCTATTCATAAATTGGTATGACACCGTGGTATCCTCGTCTGAATGTTTCATTTGAATTGACTTGGCACATGCTCACGCATGCACATGACTGTGATAATCAGTTAAGCCTTGATGAATTATTTTGCCTTGAGGATCATGAATCACTTTCATGCCATGATCAGTCCTGTTTTGTTGCAAGCATGATTATGACAGCTATTGCTCTCTCGTTTGTCGCTCCCTTACTATTGCTAGCCTTCACTTCCACTGAGTGTTTTACTCATGTTTCCAACTCCCTTAAACCAAATATTGCCAAAGTGTCCACCATACCTACCTATTAGCATTATTTGCTACTTCCGTGCATATTCAATATGCCTTGTTTTCTTTTGAATAAAATGTTTGCTTGTTATGAGAAAGTTAGTTAGTAAAGCTCTCACGAACTTGATGGCACACTTTATTTTCTTGCACTTAATAAACCTGAACCATTGCGTCCTTCTTTGTTGCGTATATGCTTGCGCTTTATGAGTTGAAGTTAGCAGAACCATGTATCATGGGGACCGCTTTCAACACTTCATTGGTACTTTGTACCTAGTTGATATCATGTTCTTTTGCTTATGGATCCCAGCGGTGTGAAATAAAAGTGGAACTTGTAAGATCATGGAGTTTGTATCTATGTTAGAGAAACACTTGGGCCGCTAGCCTAAGCCATGCCTAATCATGGTGGAAACTTGCAGCATAACCTTAATGAGCATTCTATGAAGCATCCTCAGTAACAATCTATGCACATAGTAAATAAAAAGATCACCAAGATGCTCATTGTCTGCCTGCCTTGTTATTTTGATTATGGGACACCTCCCGTGTCATGTGAAAGGGGTACCCCGTTGGCGGTTCTCTATGATACGTATATACTTACAATGACAAGAGCTTACTTGTGACTGAAGTTGAGTAGCATGAGGATCGGTCTTCGTAAGTAAGGGGCATGAGACTTCGATTTATAACTTGTCAAGCATATCCTCTTAGTTGTGTCACTTTAACCTTAACCATTTAAAGATGCTTATGATAGGGGCAATGAGAGCTCAAGCTAACGAGTACCATACTTTCTGCATTTGGAAGCCTTTCAAATTATTTAAAACCTTTTCTTGTTGAGTCTCCATACATTCTCCGAGCACTTTCTTGAGAGCATAGTTGTCATTCTTTGTGCTTGTCCCATTACTTGATTATTTGTGTTATGACTTTGATGCTTGTATCTTTGATATCTTTACTTCTAGTCATCACTTGAATTTCAAAGGTGCCTTGATATTCATAATCAAAGGCAAGCGAGATACCACTCTATCATATCTTTCTATGAGCATTGTAATGTTTCTTACGTTTATACTTCATGCTGCTTATTATTCTTGAGTTGGAATCTCTTCATAGCTTGCAATGCCTATTAAGTAAACTTAGTTGCATATTCTTTATTATGAACTGTCTAACTAGTTGATCACATGCTGAGAATATTTACATCATATGAAGCAAATGTGTTCGTGAAAGTTCTTTTATCGCACTCAGTTTTCAACTGAATTGCTTGAGGACAAGCAATAAGCTAAGCTTGGGGGAGTTGATACGTCCAAAACGTATCTACTTCTCCGAACAATTTTGCTATTGTTTCTCCTCTAAACTTGTGTGATTTGGATGCAACTAATGTAGACCGACGCTGTTTTTAGCAGAATTGCCTTGGTGTCTACCTTTTGTGCAGAAAATCAACTATCAGGAAAAATCCCGGAAAATATGCCAAAAATCCTATTTCACCCGAAGACTCCAAGAGCCAGAATACGAGACGGAGAAGAGCCAGGGTGGCCACACCACCTGGTGGCGCGGGCCAAGCCAGGCCGCGACAGGGGGTGGTGTGGGTGTTGGGTCCGCAGCATAGAAAACAAAAAATTTCCTACGATGAGAACTACACGCCAAGATCTATCTACTAGGTACAAAGCAACGGGTGGATATACATCCATAGAGAACTTACCCTCGAAGACAACAAAGCTTTGTTAACGAGTTGGAACTCGTGGATGATGTAGTCATACACTTGCCGATCTCAAGATCGTGATGAAGTCCAGCAGGTCCGGCTCCAGAACGTCCTTCAGATCCAGCTCCAGCAAGTCCAGCACCACCAAGTCCAGCACCGCAAAGAAGCAGTGCATCCATGATCGCACACACGTCCGGTACCACGACAACCTCCGTCCCTCGCTCTAGCAAAGCAGCGGAAGCAGCAATTCCTTTCCAGATAATGCCACCGGGAACATGTATCTCGCTAATCTGAGACCATGGGGAATAACTAGAGGGGGAGAGAGATCCTTCATGAGGAGGTGTGAGGAAGAAGGAGGAAGAGGGTGGCCTTTTATAGGAGGAGGGGGGTGCCCCTCCTTCATGGCCGGCGCATGGGGGGTGACTCCTCACCTCTCCCATTCATGTGGTGGTAACCCCTCCACATTAAAATGCCTCTTCACATTCCCCTTTAAATTCCCTACTTTAAATGCATTAAAATTCTCCAAGTTTAATGCTCTCTCATTTAATAAAACTCTTTTATTAAATTTATTCAGAATTTTGTTAATTACTTTAATTAACAAACATTCACATATAACCCCTTGCAATATTTCAATATCACATGCAGAACCACTTTGTGCAATTTCACCTAAAACATTTTCTGGTTTCTATCGAAACAATTCCTGCGCTTTGCAATTCTTTCGTCTGAAACATATGTGCTCCAAAATGGTGTCCGGTAACTCTTAAGTGTGTCACCCTATGGTTCGTGAATAATGCAGACATGATTGAGACTCCTCTCAGATCAATAATCAGAAGCGAGACCTAGAGATCCATACTGACTCCTACACATTCAACGATGATTTCTGTGATCGTGAGAACCTTTAACGCTAGTAACTAAATCCCTTTGTCTCACAATATATTACATGTCCGATATTCGATCATTGGTATCTCCATACCTAGTTTGATCTCGTTACTGACATGCACTCTTTTCTCGTTCCCATGATATAACATTCTAGTGATCACATCACTTGCTTGCAAGCTATCTTAATGTGATATCACCGAGAGGGCCCAGAGTATATCTATCCGTCATCGGGATTGACAAATTCCACTCTTGATACATGAGCCTCAACATAACACCTTCATAGCACTGAACCCATCTTTATAGTCACCCTGTTACGGTGTGATGTTTGATGTTATCAAGATACTCTTCCGGTGTTAGCAATTAACATGATCTCATGGTCTAAGGATAAAGATTACTTCGTATGGTGTTATAGCAATATAAACATAATGACTTTGATCATAATGCTATACTTCGGATGAATGTTCATCACATCATTCAACTAATGTTGTGACCTTGTTACTAACAACATCCAATGTCCATGATCAGGAAACCTTGATCATCTTGTTAATCAACAAGCTAGTCTATAAGAGAGGCATAACTAGGAACCCTTTTTGTTTATTAAACACACATGTATTGATGTTTCCGATCAATACAATTATAGCATGCAAAATAAACATTTATCATAAACATGGAATAAGATAATAACCACTTTATTATTGCCTCTCGGGCATATTCCCTTCAGTCCCCCACTTGCACTAGAGTCAATAATCTAGTTTGAAAAACTTTGCGTATTGAACACCTATGGCTTTCTGGTGTTGCATATACGCAATTGCTAGTGGTTAACATAATCTCCGGATCTAACAGTTTCAGGTCCGTGTGTATTTGCATGTCTTTGTGTCTCTACGCATCACTCATTCTCAAATGAGATGGCATTGTATAAATTTTGGTCCTTTGGTGAGACCTTTAGTTCATTCGGGCTAAAATATGTTGATATTATTGTCATACAAACCATACCTAGTTTGATAACAAACTACTTAACACAAATGCCCTCCTTTGCTGCCACTATAGCAGTCATATACTTAGCCTTTTGTTGTAGTATCCGTCACAATGTTTCAACTTTGGAACTTATCCAAATCCATCATGGAACATCCTTTCCATTACATTGTGCCACCCATAGTCATACTAAGATAAATTTAATTTGTATCTTGTGACAAAACTAATATCAATGTACCACTTATAATGAACCACCTTTAACTATTTGTCACTTACACATGATATATTCTTAGTTCTTCCAAGGCTCATAAGAATATCTTTACTATCGTCCAATGATCATCTTATGAATCATTCTGGTATGTGCTCATAACATTTAGAGCATATGACATATCTGGATATATACATATCACGGTATAATCGATCAAAATATTCATGTGATTTTACTCACCAAGTGTTGAAACACTTGAATCTTGATACAATCATTTCCATGCAGCAAGAACCTTTCTTGTTGTTTCCATATTGAACCCTTTCAATATCTCATATATGTATGTTTGGCATAACCATATTAGCGCCTCAATCTATCCATATAGATATTGATGCCAAATATTCCGGTTTTGCCCAAATCTTTCATCGAAATCCTATTTTAATGAAATTCTTAACTTGTGTCAATAAAAGATACATCATTTCCAATCAACAATATGTACTCTGTATAATGTATTGAAAATTTGTCTCAGCCCTCCCACTTAATTTCTTGCAAATGCAAGCATCTTCATCATCTTCGATGAATTTAAACTCTTTTAACAGTTTCATCATGGTGAAGATTCCAACTCCGCTATGCTTACTTCAACTACTGAAGTTTGCATGCCCTTTTTTTTAGCACCCTTTGAATTAACAAAACCCTTCGGACAGTGTCTTGTACACCTCCTAAGTAACCATTCTATTAGAAGAACATTATTTTGTTTGTTCAACTACCATACATCAAATTATATGTAGTGGTTGCTACATTAATCTGTTTAGACTAAATATCGCTATGAAAGATCAAATCTTGTCATAGTCAACTCCTTGAACATTGTCGTAAACTTCTTTCTGACATGTCGACTATTTCATAGATGTTAAACATCCATGTCTATTTCTTTATAGATCCAAACACGACCGATAGGCTTCACGCCTTTCTGGAGGGTCTTCCAAGTTCAGAAACTTGATTTCTCGGGTATGGATACTATCACGGATTCTATGACTTCTAGTCATTTTATGGAGTCAAGGCCCATCATCGCTTCTTTGCATGTAGTCGGTTCATCATTGTCAAAACAATAACAACTTGTTTATCAAATTTCACTATTTGATTCTTATCGACCCACATGGTTCAATAGGAACTCTAATCTCCTATATCACAACCTTTGTAATCATGAGAGCCATGAGAATTGTGGCCGCCACCAGGACACTTTCCATCGCTGCGCTACTTAGCACATATAGCTAAGGTTCAACAACCTTATCAAAGTTCTATTGTCCTCCCACTTAACTTTTCGTGAAAAATTCCTTCTCAAGAAACTTGACGTTCCAAGCGACAAACTCTTTTGTCCTCGGTGTTATGGAGAAATTACCAACAAATTCTTTGGGATAACCTACAAAGACGTGCTTATCCAACTTTGGTTGTAAACATTTTACTTATGCATAGCATACAAAAATTTAAGAAAAGACAATTCGGGTTTTATCCCAAACCATAACTTATATGTTGTCATTTCAACGGATCACGATGGTGCTCTTTTCAGTGTAAAAGCGGTAGTCTCTAAAGCTTCAATCCTTAAAACATAATGGCAGTTTTATAAATGACACCTTTGATCTTACCATGTCAAACATGGTTTGATTTCATCTCTCGAATATGCCATACTCCTATGGTTTACCGTAAAACATAAATCATGGAACAATTCCTCAAATCTTAAGTGTTTCGCTAAACATGTAACTCAAATATCTTCCTTTATGATCAAATCATAAACTCTTTTATTTTCTTGTTACAATGATTTTTCACTTCATCTTGAAAGTCTTTGAACAATTTTCAAGTGTTTCATACTTCTTCCTTATTAAGTAAATATATAGATATATTCACTCAAATTTTTGGAGAAAGCATATAAAGCAAAAAGATCCATCGCATATGGCTACATATAATGGACTATATACATCAATATGTATAATATCCAATAAGTTAGTCATCCGTTCCTCTTTGGCCTATGGACGGAGTTTCAATTATCTCGAGGAAAGTCTCACAAGCGTCAATTGATAAAAATCAAAGACTCCAAAAATCCATCAACATGGAGTTTCTTCATGTTTTCTTTCCAATATAATTTAAACAGCGATGTCACTTCATAAGTGATCTTTCAATCATTTTTCTTGCGACATCTTAGCAATAGTGTTTATGGATGTGATTTCTCCCACTAGACTCGTAAAAGTTCATCCATCCTTTATGGAATACGGTAATTATTTCAACAACCATTGTTCTCGTAATACCAGAACAAAATAACAATTATTAAAACAAATCTTGAAGGCTAGGCTTGACGACAACGAAAAACACAATAACACTATATTTGTTTTCGATGAACATCATCACTTATTCTCTTGCTAGTTACTTAGGCCATTGCAGTTTATGAATTGCGTTGTCCTGTATGACACTTCATACCAACCAATTCGGTATCCAATACCAGTATCCAATACCTCAGAACGACATTGTTTAACAAGCAAGGAATACAGCCATAACATGTATATCTTCTATATACCTAAGTTGGACATCTCCAACCTTTTCTTTTCTGCCAAATATTTTATAGATTCTCTTTCAACAATTCCTTTTCTTTTAAAAGAATCTATCAACATCAATAGTGGTGTCATTCACATGACACATAGTACAAAGCGTATATAGTCAAATACTAATACCTTTGGACTTGCACTTTGAAGTGGATCACCATCATCAAATGTTTGGTATTCTTTCAAAAATCCATTCTTTAGTAATCTATTATTGTAGTAAACATTTTACTTACATATTATATTCATCCTTATCATGAAAACTTTCATGATCAAGCTACTATAGCCTGTAAGGAAGAATCGCGAGTATAATGTTAGTTCCCAAAACCTTTTTGGGAGATCCGGATGCTTAGCATCACCATCCTTCACAAATTCTCATACAATATGAGAACATGTATTTTGCTAAATTATACTCTATCATAATGCAACCAAAAACATTGTTTCAGATATCACAATATCTTTCACACATGATGGTTTCTAAAACAATTTTCAGCTCCTATATAATCTTGATATTAAAACAACTTTTGAATATCAATAATCATGGAGGCAAACATGATACTTTAGATACTAACATTGGAATTCTTACTCTTGATTTAATACTACTTATTAAACTTCATGGAGTAAATAGAGTTTGCTGAAAGTTTGCAATAGGACTTATAAACTTTAAATTGACATTCAAAACAATACGATACCAGTTCGTAAAGTAAATATCCAGAATTCTATAGTTCTATTATCTCAATTAAAACTAAGCATAAGGTAGTGAACAGACGCCAATGACTACAACAAATTATGCAAATTCACTTCGATTTAGTTTATGACAAATTGAGTTCGACTAATCCAAATTAGAAATGAACTCCCACTCAAAAACGACATCCCTCGTGCCTTTTTGGTGATTACGTGAACCAAATCCACTACACCAAGTCCGATCATCACATGAGTCGGTGTAGCTTCAAAGGCGAGCATCTATATGGCCATCATATCAACTGTATGACTTATGCTTAACCTTTTGGTCCGTGTTTCGAGGCCATGTCTGTACATGCTAGGTAAAACTGTCTTACTCCTGTTGTATGAAAGCGTAGAGTCGAGTTTACCCGATCGTCACGTGATGTCTCAAAACACGATCCATAGAATGGTGCATACTTAAGGAAGAACACATTTTTATCTTGATATCTAAATGAGGGGTCATCTTAAAATGCTACTAAAACGCCAAACTAGCAATATAAGATGCAAACTTCTAATGTGTAAAGTGAGATGATATGGTCCATGCATTTGATCTCTATCATTTGCATCGTGGTATGATCTCTATCATTCCTTTGTGTGTAAGGCCAAGGTCTATGGAACTTACACGTTGAATGTGTTGTAAGAGTATCTATCATACATCTACTTACAACAATACCATATCAAGACACTAGCCCAGCAACGATCTAAACTAGACGCCTCTAATTTATCAATTGCAAGTTTTACGTGGCTTAGGGCTTTCGGAGATAGAACCGTTCTTACCTACGAACATGAACCACAACGCGGATAACCAAGTTATTAGCAACTCGTTGTAAATCAGATATTGACTATAGTAGGAGAGACATACACCCGCCAGCCACTTATGCAAAACAAGTTGCATGTCAGTCGTGGAACCGGTCTCATGTACGATGACATGTAAGGTTGGTCCGGGCCGCTTCATCCCACTGTGCCACCAATATCCAAAATACATAGAAGATGCATTAACATGATTATCATCGGCCACATATAAACATATGTTTACTACCCGTGCAAAGCACCTACGCATAGATCAGGCTCTGATACCACTGTTGGGTCCGCAGCATAGAAAACAAAAAATTTCCTACGATGAGAACTACACGCCAAGATCTATCTACTAGGTACAAAGCAACAGGTGGATATACATCCATAGAGAACTTACCCTCGAAGACAACAAAGCTTTGTTAACGAGTTGGAACTCGTGGATGATGTAGTTGTACACTTGCCGATCTCAAGATCGTGATGAAGTCCAGTAGGTCCGGCTCCAGCACGTCCTTCAGATCCAGCTCCAGCAAGTCCAGCACCACCAAGTCCAGCACCGCAAAGCAGCGGTGCATCCGTGATCGCACACACGTCCCGTACCACGACAACCTCCGTCCCTTGCTCCAGCAAAGCAACGGAAGCAGCAATTCCTTTCCAGATAAAGCCACCGGGAACATGTATCTCGCTAATCAGAGACCATGGGGAATAACTAGAGGGGGAGAGAGATCCTTCACGAGGAGGTGTGAGGAAGAAGGAGGAAGAGGGTGGCCTTTTATAGGAGGAGGGGGTGCCCCTCCTTCATGGCCGGCGCATGGGGGGTGACTCCTCACCTCCCCCATTCATGTGGTGGTAACCCCTCCACATTAAAATGCCTCCTCACATCCCCCATTCATGTGTCACCCTACCGTTCACGAATAATGCAGACATGATTGAGACTCCTCTCAGATCAATAATCAGAAGCGGGACCTGGAGATCTATACTGACTACTACACATTCAACGATGACTTCTGTGATCGTGAGAACCTTTAACGCTAGTAACTAAATCCCTTTGTCTCGCGATATATTACATGTCCAAGATTCGATCATTGGTATCTCCATACCTAGTTTGATCTCGTTACCGACATGCACTCTTTTCTCATTCCCGTGATATAACATTCTAGTGATCACATCACTTGCTTGCAAGCTATCTTAATGTGATATCACCGAGAGGGCCCAGAGTATATCTATCCGTCATCGGGATTGACAAATTCCACTCTTGATACATGAGCCTCAACATAACACCTTCATAGCACTGAACCCATCTTTATAGTCACCCTGTTACGGTGTGATGTTTGATGTTATCAAGATACTCTTCCGGTGTTAGCAATTAACATGATCTCATGGTCTAAGGATAAAGATTACTTCGTATGGTGTTATAGCAATATAAACATAATGACTTTGATCGTAATGCTATACTTCGGATGAATGTTCATCACATCATTCAACTAATGTTGTGACCTTGTTACTAACAACATCCAATGTCCATGATCAGGAAACCTTGATCATCTTGTTAATCAACAAGCTAGTCTATAAGAGAGGCATAACTAGGAACCCTTTTTGTTTATTAAACACACATGTATTGATGTTTCCGATCAATACAATTATAGCATGCAAAATAAACATTTATCATAAACATGGAATAAGATAATAACCACTTTATTATTGCCTCTCGGGCATATTCCCTTCAGTGGGCCCCCTAGGCACCCCCTCGGTCTCCCTCTTCGCTTATAAGTTGCCTTCTGACCTAAAAACTCCCGGGGGTTCGATGTTTTTCCAGAAGGACTTCCGCTCCGCTGCCACCACTAGATTCCATGAAACAGCACCAGAAACTCCGTTCTGGCACCCTGTCGGGACAGGAAATTGGAGGAGATCATCGCCATCATCATCACCATCGCTTCTCCATCGACCATCCATGTTTCCCCCATCTATGAGTGAGTGATCCCCCGCTGTAGGCTATGGGGATGGTAGGGATTGGATGAGATCGTTCATGTAATGGCATCAGATTGTTAGGGAATGGTGCCTAGTATCTTTTATTAGTGCTTTATGACTTTGTTGCGACTTGTTGTGCTTAATGCTTGTCACTAGGGCCCGAGTGCCATGATTTCAGATCTGAACATGTTATTGATTCATTATAATAGTATTGTTTTTGGTCTTATCTACAAGTTGTATACACACATTGTTGTCCGGAACCAATGGCCCCGAAGTGACAGAAATCGGGATAACCGGAGGGAATGGCTTTAATGTGAGGATCACATGTGTTCACGGAGTGTTAATGCTTTGCTCCGGTGCTCTATTAAAAGGAGCACCTTAATTGCCAGTAGTTTCCTTGAGGCCCCGCTGCAAACGGGCTGGCAGGGCAAAAGATGTTATGCAAGTTCTCATTGCGACCACGTATGACTATATATGGAACACATGCCTAGGATTATCTAGTACTTGGATGCTTTATCTTATTTATCTGCAATTTCCCTATGTTCTGATTGCTATGTGAATTGTCTTGTCCATGTAACGCCCGTCCATCCATCCCTATGCCTACCGCACTCGAATCCCACTGTTTACTGCTATTGTTACTGTTGTCTTTGCTTTACTACTTCTGTTGATTTACTATTGCTACTACAAAACTGTTGCTACTGATAAACTGCTGTGAGCAAGATTGTTTCCAGGTGTAGCTGAATTGAGAACTCAGTTGTTAAGGCTTATAAATATTCTTTGGCTCCCCTTGTGTCGAATCAATAAATTGGGTTTCACTTCCCTCGAAAATTCTGCGATACACCCCATATACTTGTGGGTCATCACCCAACGAGGAGCTAAAGGTAGGATAAATATTCTCTCAAGTTTTATCAACCACTGATACAACTCTACGCACACTAAACGTTTGCATTATCTAGGAAATAAAACTAGAGCAACAATTAGAGTAATAGAGATAGCTTTGCATGATAATAAATAACAAGAAAGTTAAGCTAGTTGCTGCAGGAATAAAATACACTAAACTAATAGAACCATGAGTGTAGAATAGTGGTGGTAATTATGGTGGCTTTGTCCAAGTTTAAATAGCGAATAGATCAGGTTCATTGTCTTCGATGCAGTTTTCTATGTGGGAGAGGCTAAATATACATGCGCTTCACTACTTGGAATTACATGTACTATATGATTGGATTGTTAGCAAACATCCGTAAGTACTAATCAATGCATTAAGGTTTCCCCAACCATAGCCTTAAGTTTAATGGTCCTCTTACTCCCATACGTGCAATTTTCCGGTTCGCGTCCTCAAGTTTCTTTCACTCCGGCAGAACTTCCCCTTCCTTTTATACATACTACAAACTCTATGATGTTTAATCCATGCGCGCACAAATATAATGGACACGAAAGGACTGTACTATATCAACATAAAACTTTAATAAACCAAAGACGTTCAACCATTCAATCTAAGAACAAAGAAACTACGCAAACATGACATAGATCATAGGATTATAACTTATAGCATCAAACACCATGTTTACATAGGACGGTACAGAGGTGTGTGGGAGGATGAACCACTGCATACTAGGAGGATTAGGTGATGGACATGGCGGTGAAGATGGTGAAGATGGTGAAGAGGCCGGCGGCGACGCAGGGGACTCCTTACCCGCCGCCGGTATCATGGGGGAGCACCGCCCCTTAGCCCCTTCCTTCATGGCACCTTGGGAGCCCTCCCCCATGGATATGGGATCCATGGGGGAGGCAAAAACATGGCTTTGGTGGCTGCAAATTCTTGGGTGGATGTGCCCTGGGCGAATTAGGTTTCCTTCCTTTATATAGCTTCTCGGATTCCCGTCACCCCATCTTGGGCTGCAATAAATCGGGCCTAAGAGGCCCGTATGGACTCGGAATCAGCTAAATTTTATGTCCAGAACGTTTGTCGTGAAATTTCCAACAACTTTGTAGTTGAAGAGTTTTCCGTTTGATGCCGTCTTCGACCCGAAACGTTGAAGAGTTTTATGTTTGACGCCCTCTTCGACCCTAAACGTGACCATCTTCAAAAAGAGTTCTGAGACAGATTTCTAGAAAAATCTCAATTTGACTCCAACAAGGTTTCCACTTGTATTCTTGGTAATTACTACACATCAATGTGTAAAACAAGAACATTGTGCACTTTTGCAACTATTAGTAGGTTAGTCCAAATAAATCATAAACTTTATACAAAAAGGAGTCTCAAAAGCATATTATTAGCATAAAACCATCAAAAAATATAGATACGTTATGGACGTATCACCAGCCCCTGGCCCCTCTCTGTCTCGTCTTATGGCTCCGTGTCCCCCTCGGTGAAATATTGACTTTGGTTTTTGTCCCGTCCAATTCTGAGAATATTCATTTTCTGACTTTCCTGGAACTAAAAACAGCAGAAAACAGGCAACTAACACTGTGGCATCTTGTTAATAGGTTAATTCCAGAAAATGTGTAAAAGTACTCCGAAGTGTGGACAAAACATAAGAAAGTAGATATAAACCAAGCATGGAACATCAAAAGTTATAGATACGTTTGCAACGTATCAGCCCTCCTCTAGGGCCGGCTAATCCGGCCCCCAGGAAATTGCCCAAGGGAGCGTCGGCGTGAGCTTCTGTCTGGGGGCGGATTTTCCCCCGGACAATCCGTGGCTGGGAGGATTTTTCCCCCAGCCGGATAATCTGAACCTCCTCTAGGGCCGGATAATCCGGCCCCCAGGAGAACATGGCAAGGCCCGCCCTGCATGAGCTTCGGTTCGAGGGCGGATTATTCCCCAGATAATCCGAGTCTAGGGCGGAGCATTCCCCAGGCCAGATAATCCGGCCCTCACTTGGGCCAGATAATCCGGCCCCAAATGGCTCCAACGGCTCCGTTTGGATGGGGGTATAAAAGCCCCTTCATCCCCACCGGTCAGATCTCTTGGTTCATACGAAAAATATCAGACCTGGTGCAGAAGCTCTCTCCCTAGATCTCCCACTTCAACCACCCGAAGGCTTCGATCTTTGGGGGATTGAAGAAGGAGACATCATTCATCGTCATCACGGATTAAGCGCTTCAACTCCTCTTCATTCACTTGGAGAATCCCTGATCTAGTATTCTCGTTGATATCTAGATCTTGTTCTTTATTATTGATAACAATTGTTCTTGTGGCAGCTTGTTGTCATTACAGAAGCCTCCAATTTGGTTGTGGAGTTGTGTCCCGCTAGTTGTGTAAAGGCGCCGGTTCCCGCCTCGAAGGGTTCCTATAGTGGAAAGGTGGATTAGGCCTTTGGTGGTGGGATCCATCGGAGAACAGGGTGAGGCCTATTATGGCGTGGTGGTTTTAGTACCGCCCACCCCTCCAACGTAGACGTACTTCCTTTAATAAGGAAGGAACTACGGTAAAACAAATCATGTGTCTCCGCGTGCTTCATCAGGGTTTCCTCGTTCCTCACTTTACTCACCTTACTCGCTAGTAGTTAGGTTTGCATATAGAGAAATTCTATATAATAGTATATCTAGAGAATTTACCTTTTGTGTCAAGCCTAAAATTGAAAAAGCATTAAAATGTGAAGTAGCACCTATTCACCCCCCTCTAGGTGCCCATACAATCCATTTCAACAAATAACATGGTGGATCGCTACGTGCCAAGCCACAAAAAGGGTCGGGCTTATGGTTTATCCAATGCAATTATTTGGCGGCTTTGAAGAGCCCCCTTATAGGGATGTAGAGGGACATCTGTCTAAATGTTTGGACATGTCCGTCTAGTCTCAAAAATCTACTGTACATGACACCAACTTGACTAATTCCTTCACAGTTCAGGCATATACGGACGCCCGTCTAGTCCGACGGACAGACGGCTGGCATCCCTACCCCCTTACCAGATTCGTCACCTTTAGGCATGTGACTCAGCCTGTAAAAGTGCTATGTAACGCATGTGTTGTTGTAGTCATATGATCCTAGTAGGGCTAGGAATGATGTGTTTTCTAGCATGCTATATTACTTTAGGGTTCGGATTGACTAAGATGAGCAAGTTTAGGATACAAAATTACTTTAAGGGTTGGGAGTTTGGAGGTTCAACTTAGATCACCACAGATCAAGGTTTGAGGAGTTTTGTTTTCTGGGTCTTATTCTATGTTTCTCATTGTCTCTCTGGGTTATCAACAAAAAATCGTAGGGACTCTTTGACTTATAGGATTAAGAAGAACACACATGATTGCTTTTCTAAGACGTTTGTTTCATGCCAACATGTGAAAACAGAAATTTCTTTTGAAGAGGATTCACCACTCAGAAAATTTCTCATGAAACACACTACAAATCCATCCTTATAGAAAATTTTCATAGGATACAGTCATACAAATCAAAGAACCCACAAAGGAAGAAAAATATGGTACAAATCCTCCAACATTCTTAACAAAACCCTTCGAATCAAACATTCCCTTGGATAAATTGAACTTTGAACATAAGTTAAAGTTTACGTATAAGTAACAATTGTTTACTTAGGGTGAAGGTCATATGCATCACTCGATGCAGAGGTTGGGGATTTTCCCTTTTCAATTTTTTTAATTAGGGTGATAAATCCCAAGAGCCTACCAACTAGCTGCATTGTGTGAACATTCTATCTTGTGGGATATTTTCAGCGTGGTACCTATCCATCAAGTTCCACTAATCATGATAAAGGCAAGTCTTGTAAAAATTGCATTCGTTAATTATAATCTTAGCCAACACATTGACAAAAGCATTTGAATCCCTCAACCTTTTGTATCAAGAATGAACATGACTTCCAAAAGTACACCATCAAGACACACTAGTGTCTCATTCCTCTCACTAGTCCTTGTGTAAACTGTGAATTAGAAGAAGTGCAACACCCCGGCCTCTCCGAACCGGCGGCTGTCAACCCTAGCAGTTTACAAGGATCTCTAGACTGGTCCCACAGATCAACAATTGTCTTTTTTCTGCACTGTGTACTTACTTGTACGCACCGGGAAAAACTTCCTAGTAGGTCATCCATCCTCAAATTTCTCTAGGCCAAGCAGGCTTAACCTGGAGTTACTTTGAAGAAGAGCCCTAGAAAAAAGTTGCAACTTGTTGGTATGGTATCCTATCAATCCTATTAAGACATGCACTAGGGTCTCACAAGAAGCAAGAAAACTTTACGATGTTTTAATCTCCATTGCATGACTTATGTCTACGCACTTCTATTATTGTAGATAGTTGTTGGGCCTCCAAGTGCAGAGGTTTGTAGAACAGCAGCAAGTTTTCCCTTAAGTGGATCACCCAAGGTTTATCGAACTCAGGGAGGAAGTGGTCAAAGGTATTCCCTCTCAAGCAACCTTGTAATCAAGATACAAGAAGTCTCTTGTGTCCCCAACACACCCAATACACTTGTCAGGTGTATAGGTGCACTAGTTTGGCGAAGAGATAGTGAAATACAAGTGGTATGGATAATTATAAGTGGTAACGGTGCCATAAAATAGCTTCCTGGCGTGTGGTTGACGTGGGAAAAGACAAAAGGCAATCTGAAATAAAGATGGAAGCAAGCAAACATGTAACAGATCTAGTTGCAAACGGTGTATCAATGCTTAAAAACAAGGCCTAGGGATCATACTTTCACTAGTGAACACTCTCATATAAATATATTCTCTTCATGATACTACTCTTAAATACTCTCCGGTTGGACACTCTAATCGATGGTAGGGCTATAACAGCACACGTCAAAGTTCATCTTTCCCATCTCGATAACCCCACACTGTCACCTTGAGTACTAGATGGTTCAAACAAACACCACAATTTCATAAAGACATCCAACTCCAAATATAACTCATAACAAGTATTTGTAATCTCTAACCTAAGTGCCACCATGGTGTGCACACTGTCAACTTCACACACATGGGGAGATCAGAGATCTATTAAAGCACTTGAGTAGCAAGGTGGATCTACTAGATTACAAAGCTCATGATCACAATATGATCATGCATAGATAGAGAGATGAACACATAGCTACCGGTAGAACCCTTAGCCTCGAAAGAGAACTACTCCCTCCTCATCATGGGAATCAGCAACGACGATGGAGATGGTGGTGGAGATCGATGGAGATGGCTCCGGGGGCACTTCCCCGTCCCGGTAGGGTGCCAGAACAGAGACTTTTCTGTCCCCCGAATCTCCCCTTCGGTGGCGGCGACGCTGCAGAACTTTTCGTGGATTTCTGATTGACGATCTAGGGTTTTGGTATCAGGAGGCTCTTATAGGCGAAGGAGGCAAGGTCGGTGGCGAGCCAGGGGGCCCACACCATGCCCTGGCGCGACCTGGGGGGACCCGCGCCATGGGGTGGTGTGGACACCCTGTGGCCCCTCTCCGACTCTCCTTCTGGCTCCGTGAATCTTTCGGGAGAATATTGATTTTCTGACTTTCCTGGAACCAAAAACAGCAGAAAACAGGCAGCTGGCACTGTGGCTCTTGTTAATAGGTTAGTCCAAGAATTCATATGAAAAGTACTCCAAAGTGTGGACAAAACACAAGAAAGTGGATAAAACCAAGCATGGAACATCAAAAATTATAGATACATTTGCAATGTATCAACATCCCCAAGCTTAACTCCTGCTCGTCCTCGAGTAGGTAAGTGATAAAAGAAAGAATAACTTTTGAGGTGACATGCACCATCATAAACTTGATCAAAGTATTTGTAAAACATTCAAAGCTAGGATCATAGTACTTCAATCATAGCATGAAAGACAAAGTTCTAGCAATAAGACAAAGAAACTATGATGCAACATGAAAAGGCACAAACAAAAGATTCATGAATAACAATGCTTTGCAAGACGTTTGTTTGTTTCGCATAAAGAAAACATAGCATAGCAGCATTCAGCTTGTCCCTCATAGAGTAGCAAACATAAATGCATAGGACACCTTCAAAGTTCATAAGAGTGACTAGATACAATTAGTTTAAAACAAGCAATATCAAGTTATGCATCAATCAACTAGTCTTGGGACAATGCACATAGAACTAAGAATGGCCACTATGCTCTCAAACTAGGTGCATAAAGGTAGAAGGTGGAGACTCAATATAATGGTGGAAGAAAGGCCTTCATAGAAGGAAGTAGGGATTGAAGTCTCATAAAGAGCTTCCAAAAATTATGGTACTTATAGCTTTCAGCTCTCATTGCCCCTATCATAAGCATCTTGAGGTGATTAAGGTTAAAGTGAACAAACTATGGTGTACATGCTTGACAAAGTATAAGTTAGAAATCTCATGTCCCTTGAATACGAGGGCCGCTCCTCATGCTACTCAAGTTTAGTCACCGGTAAGTTCTTGTCATCGTAAGTACATGTGTATCATAGAGAACCGCCAACGGGGTACCCCTTGCCCGATGATACGGAAGAATCCCCATATCAAAATGACAAGGCAAGCAGACAATGAGCATCTCAGCAATCTTCTTATTTACCATGGGAATATGGTGCTTTTTTCTCTCTTTCCTCTTTTCATAATATCTTTTTTTCTTTTTCTCTTTTTTCTCAATATAGGACTCTTTTTTTATAAGAACAATGCTTCATAGACAGCTCATTATGGTTACACTGCAAGTTTCCACCATGTCAGCATGGATTAGACCAGCGGCCCAGGCGTTTCTCTAACACATATACATAACTCCATGGACTTACAAGCTCCCCTTTCATTTCACACCGACGACATCCATATACAAAAGAGCATGATATCAACTAGGTACAAGTACCAACTGCAATGTTGAAAGCGTTCCCCATGAAAGCATGGTTCTATTCCCAACAAATAAGTGCAAGCATATACGCAACATAGGTGATCACAATGGTTCAAGTTTATTAAGTGCAAGAAAGTAAAGTGTGCCATCAAGTTCGTGAGAGCTTTAATCACTAGTTTTCTCATAACAAGTTTAATTCGGAAGGTAAACAAAAGCATGAATATACTTGGAATAGCATAAGCTAATAGGTAGGTATGGTGGACTCTTTGGAATAACTTGGTTTAGGGAGTTGGATGCATGAGTGGAAGTCATACTTGGTTGTGGAGGCTAGCAAAAGACTGGGAGCGACAAACTAAGAGAGCAATAATGGCCATAATCATGCAGAGCGACAAAACATCATTGATCAAAGCATAAAGTGATACTACAAGTTGAAAACTAAAGGATCATAAAGTCTATGGTGACTTGAGATAGTCATAACATGGTGTGAGCATGTGCCAAGTCAACCCAAATAAAGCATCAAAGGAGAATACCACTATACTATGCTTTAATATGCTAAAACAACGCATGATTCATCTAAGGCACATTAAGAAATCTCAATTGTTTATAACAAGTCATGCTACAGCAAAGAATAGTAAGCATAAAGCCAAAACAATATCAAGCATGGCATGACAAAGTATATGCCACAGTCAAAAACAAGCTCTTTTTACCACATAAGTATGAACTTTCCTACTCTTTCCCAATCCAAACCAAACTATTTGCAAACCAATGTATGAAAGAGGGGGTCCAACCAATTTATTCATAAAACTAAGAAAACAAAAGCAAACGAAACCCAAAACAAAAATTAAAAAGAAGACGCTCCAAGAACAACACAATTGTGCATTAAACAATAAAAATGAAGCGTTTGGAAGAAACTTGAGATTTTTATTGAAGAAGAAGGGGATGCCTTGGGCATCCCCAAGCTTTGCCACTTGTACTTCTTGGATATTTCTTGGGGTGACACGCGTGGCATCCCCAAGCTTGAGCTTTATCTCATTACTCATTCTTTCCATACACCTGAAATTTTTTCTTCATACAAAACTTCACACAATCTTTATTAGCAACATTAGTGCACTGAAGATAATAAGTATTAAGGTTCAGTTCTAACACCAAATAAAACTTCCATTAGAACACTAGCTGTTGTAGCACTTCCCTCAAAAAGCTCAATTCCCCAAAAGAACTCAAAAAGGAACCAACAAGAAGCAAATGCAGAAAATGTCAGAAATCTGTCAAAACAGACCAGCAGGTAAAGACGAATTTTTCGAGGACCTTATGTTGCTCAAATCAAAAAGTGTTGAACTAAAAAAAGTTAGATAACAACCTGGGGCAGAAGCAAAAAACTTCACGCCTCAAAAAGACGTTCAGAGATTTTACACGAATTTTTACGGTGAAGCACAGAAATCTGTTTCAGGCCAGCAACTTTCTCAATCATTACTTCTCTCTCGTTAGAGGTTACTCTTGGCACAAAAAGCAAATAAAAAAGATAAGGAGCGGTTATTACAGAGATAATAACTTCCAAGACTCATCTAAAACTTTTGGGTTATCTCCCAATAAGTACTTTCCTTTAACGCCTTTAAGTTAGGCATGATAGTTTGAGAAGATGCTCACATAAGAAATATGAATTGAAGTAAAAGAGAGCATCAAGAAGCAAATTCAAAGCACATTTAAGTCTAACCCGCTTCCTATGCATAGGAATCTTGTAAATAAACAAGTCATGAAAGCACAAAGCAACAAGCATAGGAAAGCAAAACAAGTGCAGCTTCAAAATTTTCAACATAAAGAGGGGAAACTTAATATTGTTGAGACACATAAAACCATGTTTCCCTGTCTCATAATAACTTTCAGTAGCATCATGAATAAAATTAACAATATAACTATCACATAAAACATTCTTATCATGATCCATATGCATAAAATAATTAATACTCCCTACATAAACATAGTCATTCTTATTAATTGTAGTGGGAGCAAATTCAACAAAATAGCTATCATTATTATTCTCATCACCATAATCATCAAATATAGGAGGCATATTGTAATCATAATTAATTTTCTCCTCAATAGTAGGTGGACTGAAAATATCATATTCATCGTTGTAATCATCATATATTGGAGGTTTGGTATCATCATAAGCAATAGAATAGCTCTCTTCCAAAGCTGGGGAACTAAAAAGATCATTTTCATAAAAACTAGCTTCCCCAAGCTTAGACTTTTCCATAGCATTAGCAACAATGGTGTCCAAAGAATTCATACTAACAACATTGCTATTAGCATGCAAATAAAGTTCCATGGGTTTTTTAATTTTATCTTCAAATACTTCATGTCCTAACTCAAGAATAAATACTATAAAGCTCTCTAATTTTGTTGTTGTTTTCTATTAAGCCTAACTAGTGAAAACAAGAAACAAAAAGACAAAATTGCAGAATCTAAAGGAAATAACTTCGAGCACTCACACCAGAGGATGTGAGTACCTTTTACCTTACCTCCCCGGCAACGGCGCCAGAAAATAGGCGTTTGTCATGGGAGGTTCTTCTTCTTTAATCCTCCGGTGTGAATACCTTTTACCTTACCTCCCCGGCAACAACGCTAGAAAATAGCTTGATGTCTATGCACTTCTATTCTTGTAGACAGTTGTTGGGCCTCCAAGTGCAGAGGTTTGTAGAACAGCAACAAGTTTTCCCTTAAGTGGATCACCCAAGGTTTATCGAACTCAGGGAGGAAGTGGTCAAAGGTATTCCCTCACAAGCAACCCTGCAATCAAGATACAAGAAGTCTCTTGTGTCCCCAACACACCCAATACACTTGTCAGGTGTATAGGTGCACCAGCTCGGCGAAGAGATAGTGAAATACAAGTGGTATGGATAATTACAAGTGGTAACGGTGCCATAAAATAGCTTGCTGGCGTGTGGTTAACGTGGGAAAAGACTAAAGGCAATCTGAAATAAAGATGGAAGCAAGCAAACATGTAACAGATCTAGTTGCAAACGGTGTATCAATGCTTAAAAACAAGGCCTAGGGATCATACTTTCACTAGTGAACACTCTCATATAAATATATTCTCTTCATGATACTACTCTTAACTACTCTCCGGTTGGACACTCTAATCGATGGTAGGGCTATAACAACACACGTCAAAGTTCATCTTTCCCATCAAGATAATCCCACAGTGTCACCTTAAGTACTAGATGGTTCAAACAAACACCACAATTTCATAAAGACATCCAACTCCAAATATAACTCATAACAAGTATTTGTAATCTCTAGCCTAAGTGGCACCATGGTGTGCACACTGTCAACTTCACACACATGGGGAGATCAGAGATCTATTAAAGCACTTGAGTAGCAAGGTGGATCTACTAGATTACAAAGCTCATGATCACAATATGATCATGCATAGATAGAGAGATGAACACATAGCTACCGGTAGAACCCTTAGCCTCGAGAGAGAACTACTCCCTCCTCATCATGGGAATCAGCAACGACGATGGAGATGGTGGTGGAGATCGATGGAGATGGCTCCGGGGGCACTTCCCCGTCCCGGCAGGGTGCCAGAACAGAGACTTTTCTGTCCCCCGAATCTCCCCTTCGGTGGCGGCGACGCTGCAGAACTTTTCGTGGATTTCTGATTGACGATCTAGGGTTTTGGTATCAGGAGGCTCTTATAGGCGAAGGAGGCAAGGTCGGTGGCGAGCCAGGGGGCCCACACCATGCCCTGGCGCGACCTGGGGGGACCCGCGCCATGGGGTGGTGTGGACACCCTGTGGCCCCTCTCCGACTCTCCTTCTGGCTCCGTGAATCTTTCGGGAGAATATTGATTTTCTGACTTTCCTGGAACCAAAAACAACAGAAAACAGGCAGCTGGCACTGTGGCTCTTGTTAATAGGTTAGTCTATGAAATCATATAAAAAGTACTCCAAAGTGTGGACAAAACACAAGAAAGTGGATAAAATCAGGTATGGAACATCAAAAATTATAGATACATTTGCAATGTATCAATGACATAGCTTCAATTTCAAAATATATGGTACAAAAAATACAAAGGGCATGGTGTCTTACGCATGTCTCTATACCTTGGTTCCCTCGGTAATTTAGTTTCCAAGAATCTGATACAAACGACTTCAGGAGGCAAGGTCTTTGGTACTATCCTAATTACTCTAATACTCGCACTTTCATGTAGTCGCACAAATAAAATCATAATCCAACCAAAGGGAATCCTACTTCTTTCCCGTTGTACATATTTTATTTGCACGCATTTCACTTTCATATGTCCACGCATTTCAGCTCTTCAAATATGGCATGGCTCTGCTACCCGCTTCGCTTTGGATTGTGTCAAAGGATCGCTAGCTAAGACGTAACTTAATTACCATAAACACTCACATTATCAGGAGTACAAGTGAAGTAGACAATAACCAACTTATAATCACTAGGCTCCATAGAAATTAAGGATTATTGTCCTTTCACGAACTTATAAGTCTTAAGACAAGAACATTTATTGGATTTATTGCATGGGCAGCATGATGGAATTTTGAAACCCTTCACTTATTACATAGTTCACTTATATGTGACATAAAAAGGTCGCTGCCACAGATTCAAATGAAACACATTATGAAGACAGTAGGGGATTGACAACATGACCGACAAACAGAACCACACCACTAATGTCTTCACGGATAAGGAATAGGAAAGGGTGATCCGCAACGAAATCAATCTTCTGGGGTAGTGATCGGAAGGCGACTTCTACAGAAGTGGCTGCGGCAGCCTCGGTTCCTTCTTCGTTTACTTCAATAAATGACTTGTGGTGAACAGATGAGATGTATAGATTCTGTGTGGCTGGTGAATCCACCATCTCTGAAAGATCTGCTTCTGTGTTGAATGGAAGTTGGAGACCCAATCTTTTCAACAAATCGGACGCCTCAAATCCAAATGACATCTTGAACTTTGGGAGTTTGAACTGCCCGACTTGAACCTTCTCCGTGGGGATATGGTTCTCAATGAAGCCTGGTTCGGTGCTTAGCATTTTGGCCAAGCCCCAGAGACCATCTTGTGCTTCTGGAAGAAGAATGTACATGGAGAACTGCCTCTTATCCCCTCCTTGGTGGTAAGGAAGTTTAAGTATCTTTAAGTTGTCGGAAGATGATATGTATTGTTTCTTTGTGGTGGACATGAATGGTGTTTTAACGGAGCTCCCATCAAGAAGGTGGAACATTTCTCCCTTTGTCTTAGATACGTCAAACTTCTCATGCCAAGCTCCTTTAAAATAAAGGGCATTACCAAGAACCAATCTAGTTGTATTATCAATAGAACCTTCAGGGAGGATATCTTTAATACGACCTGTTGTGACTTTCTCTACCCATGAGTTCACTTGAACAAGAGCTTCATCGGGCTGGACCAATGCAAAGTCCATCAATAGTTAGCACATCATGCAGCATTATAATGCATATTAGTTATAGTTTCTAGAATGACCTATACACATAATTCACATGATTATGTAATGAAAATCGGTTAGCTACAATTTTTTCGACAAACCAAAAATTCCAATTAGGAATTAAATTAAATGGTGGCATTGGGAATATTATGAAACAATTTACTAAGGTTTTCATAAAGCATTTACGAAGAAACATTTCAGTATATAGAAGTTGATATTTTGAGAATGAGAAAAGTTATCAGATCATGTAAAGAAAATAGGCTAGCCTTGGACTAATCAGAAACTAGAATTTATTTCTGTTTTCAAACATTATCTAAACTAAATGTATAATTTGTCCACATACTCTTCTTTTATGTACAAAAATGAAGGTATTTCGGAAATAGTGCAAACTATCACTCCACTTGTATTTTTTTCATGTAACTTGGTTTGAAATATTTTAGATATAGTATATGAACATAATTAAACCGATAAAATATTATAAATACTTTTGTATAGGAGTATACGAGACGTGTGTAACTATGCATGTGTGCCTGCGTGTGCATGTGTGTGTGCGTGCGCCCCCTGTAAGTTATTATTAAAAATATACACGAGGCGGAATGGAAACATAATGAGTTATATTTCCAAAGTTCCATTACTCTCTACTTCGTGTGAATACCTACAACTCAATAATTAATTCATACAAATATTGCAGGAAATTGCTAAGTCTAACACAAGCTTAAGCTAGCTACCCACGGAAATAAGTAGCTCAAGCTCGAACTCGAACGCTTTTATAGTCAAACAATCACAATCTATCTATGTTGATATTTACCCTAACAGACGAAAGTTGTACATATATATGTATAGAAGACTGTAAAAGTAGCTCAAGCTTTAAAAACTTTGTATTTTCTGTAGACTAGTCGACAAGTTTTTCTTGGAACCAATCAACACGATTTTTATATGGAACGACTCCATTCTTATAAGTTACTCTCCACTTGCAAAAACTTTTGGCACTAAGATGCATGCATTTAAAAAAAGCAACTGATATTTTTGTAATGTGCAACTATATTTATTTGAACTTTTACTTGTATGCTTAATTTTACTTTGTAGATTCGATTTTAAACTAATCTATTTTTGTATTTTAACATAGAGTTGCACTTTTAAAATGTGCAGTGTCATCGCTATAACTTCTGAGTACTCAGTCCTAGATACGTTATTGTACCTTTACTGCCATTTAATCTACAAAGTACACAATTATTTTACATTTTGTAGCCGAATGTTTATTTATTTTTAGTCAATTGGTGAATTACGAAGGATCAGTCGACTTGTAGCCATTCCTAAAAAATATCGGATCCAAATTACCACTAAACTACAATGGAGAATGGTTGAAGGTTTTGCATGTCAAAGGATATCCAACTCTATAAGGCTACTCATAGTGGGAAAGTATCATACATAAGCATCATGCATATAATGCTAATTTATGTTATTACCCCTATAGTGCATAGTATCGTATAGTAGTATCATAGTCTCATCTTATTTATTGGTTTGTAAAATCTCAATGCACATATGTGTACAAGTTCTATTTGCTATATTTTTTCCGAGTTCTGCGTGTTATGATACTGTAATATAACATGATATTACTATTGTCTCTCTCATCATTAAATATTGTGCCACGTAAGATTTTCACCTATGGTACTATGGTCAGTCTAGTTCTAAATTATCTTTTAAAAGTAGGAGTTAGAGTTCGCTTGAAACAATATTTGCCATGTGTGATATCCATAACGGATCTTATTTCCATATCCAAAGTTCTGTAATGTTTACTAGAACCTCATCCCCTAATCTCTCTTTTAATAATTGTCAAAATAGTGAGTCCCTAACCAATCCTTATCACCAACATGATAATTATTTATTTATTGCTTAAGATTTGGTGTATGGCAAGTGATTACATTTTCTTTCATTGGAAATTTATAGGATAATGATAAAGAATCATTTCATTAATAGGTACACTGACATTGCAAATATGTGTACCCACATATATTATTACTATAACTAGCAAGGTGGCCCTCACAAATGCGAGGGCATCCTCTTTATAGATTTTAGTTTAGCATCTTGTTATTATTCATATTATGCTATATACACAATAATATGTTTCAATGATCATTGCGGATACTACGACAAATGAAATATCTCATGTGTATTTATTATTTCTCATTTCTTTTCAAGAATCTAAGCATCATCTCCTCATTTTTCTGGTAGATCCTCATCGTTATTTGGTCCAAAACGGATCGAATGACACTACTCTATCATATACCAGAGACCAACATGTCATAAAAACTAATCTAGATTCAAAGGTAACATACCACGTGCATTGATGCTATCTTTTGCGGTCAAAGTTGTCCACGAGCTATATATATTTGTATCATCTACGTTAGGAAGGTATTAATTGCTTAAATATTGTGGCATTATGGGATAACATGTAATTTATCCCGAATATAGAAGGTCACCCCGCATGGTTGTATATAAACAACAAATTTTCGATTTCTCAGTTTTTTTTCTAAAGGCTTAGTCGATCCAAGTTTAGCCATCAATCTCAGTTGTGATCTTATCGATGAAGTATTTGTTATATTTTCTCTTTTTACTCACCGATAAAGCTGATTTAATGGCTAACCACATGTCGAATATCTATGTTCACTTTACATGAGGTTTTCGTAGCGCTTACTCGAGCAAGCTTACTACCTATGTATGTCAAACTATTTTCGTAAGATGAAAAATCTAATGGTATAATTTCTACCTACAAAACTCATATGCTATTTTCTATTAGTTGACAAACATAAACCTAATTTGCTAGGCTCTCTAATATTAACAAACATAAAAATAATTTGCTAGGTTTTCTAATATTAAAAATGTACACTGCGACAGTAGTCATGCTTGGTAGTACTTACCATGATCATGTAGTACATGACCCATGAAAATTAAGAATCATATATGTGGATGGTTGTGTAGGATTTCAGTTTTGCAAGACATAAATATGTTGCTAAGGAGTGAAAAGTACCATAAAAGAACAGTCCCAAAAATAGACATGTTTCATCCTCAAAGTAGATAAATACTAATCGTAGTGGTGGAGACATCTAAGAAAACTACAAAGGATTGTTGCATGGTTACAACGGACGGAGTAGACATACATCGAGGGCTCTTCTGTATGAAAGTGGCTAGCCCGTATTAAGGCACAAGTTTCTCCTAGCGCAAGTTTCTCCTAGTGCGTAAATAAAAATGATGCATTAGGTCGACTGATGTTTAGTAGCTTTGACTGCAATGAATCTACATGTCTTGCTATACAGCATATCACAAGCTTTGACATCGTCTTTTTTTTGTCGAAAGGAATTTGTGGATGCAACATACATGGATAGCCAAACCAAGAGTCCAAGAGAAATATCGATTCCATGTGTGATAACTTAAAAATACGACAATGATAATTATATGAGTGGGTGAACATTGCCCTAGTAGATAACTTTGGCTCTGTTTTTGTAGGTTTGTATTTTTAAAACTAAAGAATTTCAAGACCAAAGTATTTCAGCATTGGGCAAACAGATACCATGGTTTTTCTTTTTTCTCGGTTTTTGAAAAAGAGGATCAGACCTCATTCTCCAATGCTTAAAAAATTATCGTTTTAGAGAATTCTTAAGTTTAAAACTACAATATTTATTTGATTCAAGGACCTTAAAATATTTAATACTTCAGTATTTCCAGGAACCAAAGTTTTCTCTAAACACTTAAAAAATACTTTGATGCCAAGCTGGGCCTTCAATTTGTTAATTTTTTCTTCAAGAACTTGCCAAAACATATTGTTGTGTGAGGTAAACTGCAACTATATTACCTACATATTTAATTATTGGAGTATTTCCAATATCTATTAGAGGCTGGCCTAATGGCTATGTCCTTGTCCACGTACCGACAACTTAAGAACCACTTAATTTTTTGTGTGGCAGAATTTCGGTGCGTATCAACGTACGGAGGTCACGCAAGTTATTGACCGGGACTGTATTCAAATAAACCTGGGACTACACGAATACATACTCTTTCAATCACTCGGTCACTAATTAAATTGTAGCCTTAAACTTTCCAATTTACAGTGTGTTTTATTAACTCCTTATAAGTGGTACGTGTGTTTTATTAACTTCTCATACGTGGCATTGTTGATTGTTGTTTGTACCAACCAGCTTTAGGTAACCTTTTGCTATCCAAATCGCAAATAGAAATAGTAGATCTAAAAGTCAATATAATTTAGGTGATGTGGATTAACGTGATGCTTTAAAAAAACAATTATATTGCTTTTAGTATATAATAGGTATATATTCAAAAAATGTGATATTGCACCAATCCGTTGAGTTTTGTAGGAACCGAGTTTCAGAATATTTGTATCTCTTTTAATGATTTCCACTCAAATTTAAAATGAGATGTCTTTTGGCTATTTTTGTATACTCAAACATGCACTTGTATATATTTATACACTTAACTACGAATTGATCATTGATACTTTATTTTATTATAAATTTAAATCATAGAAAAATTCACACTAAAGCGAGTTTTTGGCATCTAGCTAGCTAGACTTTTGTTCCTATTTTTGTTTTCTTGAAAGGGTTTCAATCGGCAAGCTAGCTATTATTCAAACTTAAAAAAAAAGAGAGAGAGGAGCTAAGCTAATGTGTTTTTTTTCACGGACCTGCTGGTGTACTTTTTTTATTTATCAAACGGACCTGCCGTTATGTGGTGTACGTTTTGATTCGGAACTGAGTTGGCTATTCTTATGTTATTTATTCCCTACTAGCCCCGTTCGGAAATATAAGATATTCTAGCTTTGTGAATCGAATTTATCTAGACAACTTTTAGTATATAAATTCACTCCGAACCTCTACGAACTTATACACTAAAAAACGCCAGCGCTAGGCGTCCCCGGACGATGGGGGTTTCCCATCGTCCTCCTCCCATGCGCGCCACGTGTCCCAAAAATACCCCAAAATCCCGGTTTTGCTGCAGAACACCCTCTTTTTGCTACAAATGTTCTCGGTTTTGCTTCCGAAGCAAAAAACGGTTCGTTCCAGAAAATAGAACATCCCGCCGGAGACTTCGCCGGAGACCATGCAGCAAAAAAATTGTGCTAATGTAGCAAAAACGATTTCGCCGGAGACATCGTCGGAAAAAACTCGCCAGTGACTTTCGCTGGAGACCTTGTAGCAAATAGTTGACACTGTTGTAGCAAAATCACAAGACGGTTGTAGCAACAAACTTTTTCTAATGTAGCAGAAAACTAACTTCGCCGGATACATGGTTGCAGACCATGTAGCAAAAAAAAAGTTCGGTAGCGGTAGCAAAGCACCTCGCGGTCGGTAGCAGATGCCGCCGTCGTCGGCAGCAGAACACGCCTCTGTCGGTAGCAGGGCACGTCATGGTCAGTAGCAGAGGCCGCCTCCATCGACAGCAGAGCGCGTCGCGGTCGGTAGCAGAGCATGTCGCCGTAGGTAGCAGAAGCTGATCCATGGTGGAGCACCGGACGGCAGGGACGGCCTCATGGCTCTCTCAAGGATGTGGCGGCGGAGTCGCGCGGTAGCCGAGGGACTCGCGCAGCGGAGCCGTACAACAGCAGAGGGGCGTGGTGGCGGGAGGGCGCGCGGCGGCGGCGGAGTCGAGCAGCAATGGAGGGGCGTGGCGACTGGAGGGCGCGAGGCGGCGGAGCCGTGCAGCAGCAGAGCGGCGTGGCGGCGTGCGGCAGCAGGAGCGACGCACGGTGGCGGCGGAGACGCGCGGCAGTGGAGAGTCGCACGCAGCGAAGCCGTGTGGCAGCGCGTTTTGCAGGAGGCTTCTGTTTGCGGGGGAGGATAAGGCACCAGCTGCGAGCGAGCCGGAGGATGCGGATGCGCGATCTCCCGGAGGATCAGTATCATTTCCCCTAAAAAAGGTATAAATACAGATTTATAAAACTAAAACGTCTTATATTTTTGAACGGAGGGAATACGTTTTCCACGTTTACTTAATAACTGTATATAAGATTTGTCCACTGGTACTACAGACTTACGTAACTAATAATCTTGTATTAAATCATAGCAATATATTTTAAATCTAACTATTCAAACAATTTAGATGATGTGGATCAACCTAATGTCCAGAAACAACCTCTTATATTGCTTTTAGTATATAACAGATTTCTTATGCCTACTACTATATATTTATATATTTATAGTACAAGAAACATGAATTTCACTCCAAAGGTTGCTAGTCGTATGCCGGCTTGTAAAAGCACAAGTAAATAAACCACTATCTAAATATATTTCAGATAATGAGTAAACCTTGACTAACTTTTTTTTCTGGCGAAGAACCGTACGTGTGCATTGCGTGCCATCGTTTCAAGAACTTAGTACTAGACAAAGGATCCCCCAAAAAAAAAACAGATAAGGGGACGAACGGTCACCTTAGTTGTGAAGTCCACGGACTGGACGTCGGCCTTATACATACCCACGGCGAGCTCCTTGAAAGAAGGCTTGAGCGGGAGCGACGCGTCGACGAAGACGCCGTTGGCGAAGGCGACGCGCGGGCCGCCGGCCGCGGACGCGTCAGCGAGCACGAGCTGCACCACCTGCTCAGCGAGCGCGTGGAGGCCCTCCGCTTCCTCGCCTGCCCCCCCGGACCCGAGCACAGCGACAAGCTGCTCACGGGTTGCGCCGCCCGCGCCGGCGGCGATGAGGCTGAGCCCAACATGGAGGGAAAGCGGGGAGTAGACGGCGTTGGTAGCAGCATACTCGGGGTTGGAGGCGATGGCGGAGGCGAGGCGGAGGGCGAAGCGGGTCTGGTGCGCGACGGAGAGGCTGACGTCGGTGGCGGGGGTGGTTGCCATGGCTGGAGAGGTTGTGGTTCTTTGCTGGGCTTTGGCTACACTCGACACTAGAGAGCAAGAGAACGGGAAGTGCAATTTTCGTGGGTATTTTTGTGGCTATTTCAAGGTTCAATGGTCGGAACATGGAAGCATCTTAGTAAGATGATCTCACGCAAAATCAAGCATAAACCTTTATCCATCGCATCATAAAGTGAGATAAGGTGTTCTTTTCTGTCACCGCCGCGTCATTTGGTTCTTGGACCGATCATATCTTGGGAGAGCGTGCGGCTTCCTATCTAATTTTGCCCGCACGTACATCTGAATTCTGTAGAGCATCGGTTTATATGGAGATTACTTCACGTCTCGTGGCCATCTAATCCAAGTCAATTAATTTGGATCGGGAAAGTATCTAAAACATCTTATATTATCGAACATAGAGAAAAAGATTTGGGTGAGGTTGCATAGCAGAGGAATATGTGGATGTCGCATCATGTGTCATGGGCCATGGGTGTCGGTCGGGCAGGTTCCCCTCAAAAAACATATGGACGCGTGGCAGCTCAGGTCGGCTCGGGCGCAGAGCCTGGAAAAAGCTAGAGCCAGCCCGAGACTGCACACGAGCCCCTCCAAGCTACTCTCGGCTTGAACTAGCTGCGAGCTCGAGTCAACTTGGGCCGGCTGGGTAGCCTCCTGATTATGGCACATATGTGTAGTTTTGCCCAGATTTGACCAAACTAGCCATAGAAATTGAAGGTCAATCGGTGCGAATTTAATTCTAAGAAAGAAACACATACAAATTCAAATATATATGAATCCATTTTAATTAAAAAGTTTGAAAAGTGACCTGAGTGATGGTTCAGAGCAGGGTAGCATTTCCTCACCATAGTGTTTTTTTAGTCTTTCGTCCCGCTTTATACAATAAAGCCACATCGGCCGAACAGATACAAGATGGAGGGGAGACCCCTTTTACAAAGCAGATCAGAAAAAACAAGAAACCGCAGAAGACCTAAACTTAACACCGAAGACACTGAGCCGCGATTGGGATGAACCGGGGCTCCACGACTACGTCCCCAAGAGGGTAACAACACGCCGCGCGGCCGCCGCCAAGACCAACGGTCAAGGGTTTTCACCTAGAGCCCTGACGCGAGGAAGGTAGCCGCACCGGCGCCCCCAAGAGGGTAACGGTACGCGCAGGCATCGCCACCGATGGTGCCGAAGCACTAAGCTTTCACCCGAAAAAACCTTTGAACCGCTCCCCGTCTTCCACCACGCCCGTTGTCCCCAAGATAGGTCTCTAGCACATGATCTGGGAGCTGCAGAAGCTGAAGCGCCGCCAACACCAAAGCCTCCCAACGTCCTCTACTCGCCATCCACATGACCGAGGAAAGGAACCACCACCGCCACCACGTCGCTCGCCGAAGAGACGTCCGCACAGTGCACCTCCTAGGGTCGCCGCCCCGCCATCCGAGATCCCGCACAACAAGCGTGGAAAATACCACCATGACACCTTCCTGAGAGCGGGCATGCGAGGGCAGTCCAGCTAAACATGATGTGGACAAATCGGAGTGACAAGCCACGCAAGTCAACTTCGGAGCTGCCAGGTGGTCACCGGATCTAGGCTCGCTGGCCCTGATCCAACACCTCATACACCTGGCCGAGGGGTGGGCTCCCAGGCCTCCCAGGCGCTCCTAGAACCATCCAGACAGCAGGGCCCACCCAAACCGAATCAGGCCCGTACGGGCCCTGATCTAGGCCTAGGGCAAGGGCTCCGCCATCGGAGGTCAGCTCCGCCAAGCTCCATCCCGGCCTCATTCCGGACCGCCCCAACAAACATCCGGTCGAAAGAGGGGCACAGTTATGGCGTCAACCGTCGTCGCCGCCGGAGATCCGCGAGTATGGGCCCCTGTCGCCATCGGAACACAGCTGCCGAGCACCCCACCATCCGCCGCCACCTTGAGATGCAGGAATCCGCCCCCGTCGAGGCGCGCCGGCCACCACCATGTCGGGCCCTGTTGTCCTCTGCCTAGATGCACCGCCGCCACGGGTTATAGAGCTCGATTCTCTCACCCTGACGCGGGGAAGGACAAGCCGCCGACGTCGGCATCGCCCGGCGACCCTTCCCAGTAGCGGTGACGGAGGGAAGGGGTGGGAGGGAGGGAGGCGGCCGGAGATGGGGGCGAGCCTGTCGCCCTCGGGGGGGGGGGGGCGAGAGCTCGATCTGTTTTTTTCCAAATTCTTCAGGATACTCGATTTTTTTTAATCATCCACCCTTTATTGATTCAAAGCACGCGGGGTACAAACGCCTTCAGGCGGATTTACAAACCAAACGTGTAGTCCTAATGGCAATGACACAGCTACCTGAGCTAGATCATTTGCTTCCTTATTAAAAGATCTACCATCATGTGCAAAGGAAGTGACAGAGAACTCGGTAGCACAAGATTTTATTTCTGCAATTATACGACTAAAGAGCTCATTACACTTTTGGTACCACGGTCTTGTTCTAGATTGCGTTTTAGTACCACATCTTGTAAACCAGACAAATTGGTACCACAACTTGCACTAACCGAACGTTTTTAGTCCAAACCTGTCATGTCAGCGATCTGTTAATTGTAATTAATCATGTATACATCCAGGAAAGATTTAATATTTACGCTTTGGTCCTTTGTGCGAGCTGGCGATGACAAACTTTCAGAAAACCCCCTCCGTCTCCTCCTTATGTCCTCTTCCTTCCCTGCCTCCCTTCGTCAAGAAAAGAAGGCCGTGCTAGTTTCGGCACCTGCTGCGCGGCGAGGTTAGCGGCGTCGTCGAGGTCGTTGTCTCCGTCTCGATCCCGCCGGCCATGCACTACCGCGAGCATGGCGAAGACCCGCCGGCCTATGATATGCCCTCCCCCTCCCCCCCCCCCCCCCCCCGAATCTCCTTCTATTCTGCTCCTTCGTGTGCCCGACGACGAGCTCAAGGTGGGCGCTTTCTCGTCGGCGTTGTACTCGGTTTTAGCTCAGGAAATTGACGGGGAATAGGGTAATAGTCGATTGCGGAGCGAATAGTATGGTTTTTGTAGTGATTTATCCCCGATTTGTAGAGGGCACATTGGCTCTTCTCGGTCATGGCTAGAAAGCTCGCCGGAGCCATTGAATTCCGACGATCTAGGTTGTAAAGTTAAGTCTTTCGGTGCAATACCTACTGTACGAACCTAATGTGCGTGCACAGAAGCTCAATTGGGTTAAAGAACTTGGTTTGATCATGTTTTGTTGATGATCACCACCCGCTGTAGCTAACTGAATAGACAGTTAGCTACATATATTCAGTTAATTGCATAATCAGACAGTTAGATGTATATTCAGTACTCAGTTCAGTGAATATTCAGATAGATAGCTGCAAACTTTCTCTTCTTTTGTACACAGTATTCAAAGTTTCATAGTTTTATAAAGTTTTGTCAATTTCTTGTTATAGAAAACTGATTTCTGCCTATTTTTTATACTTTGTAGTTCTTTTTCCAAGAGAGGATGATGGCATGTTCACTGTTGAAGTTGTTCACAATGGATTTTTCTGTGGATTAAGAGGAAAAATCACATATGAATCTTCATCAACTGCTCATTTTGATAACTGCACTGGTGACACTTGGTCATTTGGATGGATTAATCAGATTCTAAATATATTGGGCTACACCAAAGATGAGAGGCTGTCAGTTTATTGGTTATTACCAGATATGGACCTAGATGATGGGTTGGTTCTTATTGAAAAGCAGTCAGACATCAAATGATTAATGCCACAAGTTCTTTCAAGACACTTGTGTTATTCATTGACCACATATACTTCATTTGAATTTGTGTCAATGTACTTCAGCAATTTAATGTTTTTTGTGCAACCTGTTATCCCACATGCTCCTGACCCCATTATGGATCCTACTAATCAAGAGGAAAGTATGGTGTTCATGATGCAAGAACATATATAAAATTATTGGTTTACTATTTGATTTTGCCTTGATCATGCTTGTCCAACTGAAAAAATGAAAAATTGCAATAACAGGAAAATGAGCATGTGCCAATAAGCAGGCTACTTGGGCCATTGCCAGAAAATGCCTTTGTTGTAGCTGCTAGAGAAAGCATTCCAGTTGGCAGAGAAAGGATCACTACTGCATCTACTAGAGGTAGTCTGAGAGGTAGAGGAAGAGGAAGAAATAATGCACCACCAAAATCCAAGGAAAAAGCTACAGCAGGTCCAAGCAACTAAACCAGAACAAGAGGGAACGGAAAGAAGAGACCTGCCAATGTAGCTGTTGATGAAGTATCTGGAAGTGAAGCAAGAGCAAGGACAATTCCTGATTTGAATGCAATGGTGCCAGATCCCAATGCAGAGGAGTTTCCAACCAGTCAAAATGCTTCTGCTGAAGATGACATTTGGTTCAATTAGTATATTTTCAGTTTCATCTATGTAATAAGTAGACAATACTTTGTAATACTCACTTTTCATGGTGCAATTCAGAATATGTTGAGCATAATTAGTACATTTCCTATTGCTTCTTCTCAACTTACAATTACTATAAATAAAAGGCTCACGTAGTTAAGAGAAAACTGTAGAATCACGAATAAAATTTGACAAGAGCTAGGAAACTGCTTTATTCAAATTCAGTAGCTACATTACTGGAATAATAGTGCCAGACATACTACTGGAATAACAAGTGTCATACATACTACTGGATACATAGAGGCATGGAGATCTCACTGGAACAGATATTGAACAAGTGGCATAGATCAACTAAACAGAACCCTTGAACATCAAAACAACAATGGGATACATCATTGCAAATGCACAAACTACAACAAACATTGCAAACTCCTTCCTATCCCTATTTATCATCTCCATTCTATGATTCTTCAGCATTTTCTTCTTCTCCATCTTGCATTTCTGCAGCTCCATCTCCAATTTAGTAAGCCTGCTAACCAAACAAACATTGTCTTCCCCCAATTCAAGTCTTGTTCTCCTTGTCACCATCTCCAACTTGTTTGCCACAATAATCTCCTTCTGCAAACAAATTCAGTTACAACTGACAGCGACAATGCAAGTTCAGTGAACAAATCGAACAATTGATAGAGAGAATCTGCAAGAATCATACCGGAGAATCATCTCTTGCCGAATTCCAGTAGCACTCTGTTGTGAGCGTCGCCCAGCTGTCGCCCTCCTTCCAGATGGTGATGTCACCACTAAGTTCGGATTCGAGCTTCACAGAGCCGGGGGCGATGGCGGTGGGCGCGATGGCGGTGGAAGATGCTACACCTCCGCATTCACGCGCGCCTGTAGCATGCGTACGTGCTCCTCCATGCTCACGTTGGGGTTGAGCACCGGCCGCCACCCAATTGGATCCGCCATGCGCGCCCTCTCCTCCGGGGACGCGAGCACGACGTACAACCTCATGGCCTTGTTGTAGAGCGCCTCGTGTCGCAACCTGGACTCCTCCTTGATTCGGTTGACCTCCGCCTTCGCCTCGGCCGCATCCATCTCCCGCTCCGGCTGAGAGCGAGCGCCAAGCGGCCTGCCCCTCAACCTTGCCTCTCCTCTGCGGGTAGGCTGCTGCAGAGGACGCGGGCGGGCGGTGCTCTCCAGCGAGTCCTCCGATGAATTGTGGGAAGCCATCAGCGGCGGCGGCGGCGGCGTGCTCTGTCGGCGGCGCCAGCTTGCGGATGGGAGAGGGAGAGGGCAAGAGTGCAGCGACGGGGTAGGTTTGTCTGAGAGCAGGGTAGTTTTGTCTGAGAGCGAGGACCTGTGTGCGACAATTAAAATAACCAGGGGGCTAACTGCATAATTAAGGACAGCGTGGCAGCACAGGTGTCAGCAACGAAACAGGGTTGGACTAAAAACGTTCGGTTAGTGCAAGTTGTGGTACCAGTTTGTCTGGTTTGCGAGATGTGGTACTAAAACGCAATCTGAGGACAAAATGTGGGACCAAAAGTGTAATTAGCTCACGACTAAGAGGCCTGAGATTCTTCTCGGAGACTTGATCACCATAGATGTGGATGAAAAAATTGAATGGGCCGGAATGGGCCGATGTGGAATGCTGAATTCAGCCCAACTAGTCGCCCAACTAGCCCCTCTGTTAATAAAAAAGATTCGCGGGCCAAACGAGCTGGACTAAGACAAGCCGGTCTCGGCCCGAGCTCACTCCGGTCCACCAAAGGGACTCGCCACGGTCCAAACAGAGCAGCGGGCCGAACCCAACTTGGGGCGAGCCCAATAACCCAAGTTTGATGTCCAGGTATAGTTCTGTTCCCCAACGGCTCAAATCTTCTCTTTTTGCCAAACTCTTCGTGGCACGAGCACACAACTGCAAGGTATCAAGCAAGCAATAGAAAATAGAAGAAACTGAAAAAAAAAGGGAGCCATATGATTATCGTTTTATGGAGAGCGTTTTCTTTTTCTGCAAATTCTATAGAAGGCAACCGCACAACTTGCTAATAAAACCGTCATATGTGTCAACTCCTGAATACCCGCAAAAAAACTCCTTTTAGTGAAAGTTAAACTCCTCTATGAAAATAATGAAGCGGCACCCACATGAGTGATATGCAAAACCACATGCATGCATCGTTATTCAAGAAAGAAGATAAGGAGGCTATATGTGCATGTGTGAAGCAGCTGATGCAGAAGATCAAGGAGATTCCTAGGAGGAATGGTGTGGCGACATCATCTTCATTCTTAGAGACCGTTGTTCTGACGATCACATATGGCTGACATTTGAATAGTGCTTTAAGATTTTCGATAGTTTCAACTATGTTGTGTTGGTGTTTGTAATTTTCTCATACTTTTAGAACTCTTGGGTTGTTATTGCTAGGTCTTTGCCCCGTTGGGTTGTTCGAAATCGAACACTCGCTGCACGTTTCCTTCTACTGCTCTAACTCGTTTTCCTTTTTCATATCCATTTGATTGATTAATTATTATAATAAGGGGACATTTCCTAAAAGATTTTCTCGTAGAGAGCTGGGAGATAGCCTTCAGCTCTTTTTTTTTGACTGTAACTATGGTGGGCCTAAGCCAGCCTGAACTTTATAAGTCAAAGAGACTGAAGTACAGAGTCAATTACAAGTGAGAAGGAGAAAGAGAAAAAGAAAATTACAAGCGGCACACACCAAGCTAAAACTTAGTACACAACAAAGGAAATAGACTAAGAAGAGCAGAAAAGGGGATGCAGAAGGATCAGTCGAAGTGACAAAGAGAAACGGAACCCGCTTGCCGAGCGATCACTCAACACATCGCAGAAAAGGAGAGTCACTGCCGCCATCGAAAGGCATCCCCCTGCCGAGGTTGCATCGCGACTCTGAAAGCCGCCAACACGACCAAAGGGCAGAGTTCCGCCGAGAAGACCACCGCGACCTGCGGCCGCCGTCGAAGGGTAACCCACTACCGAGGTCACATTGCGACTCCGATAGCCGCCGACGCCACCGAAGGGCAGAGCTTTACCGAGAAGACCACCGCTTATCCTCTTGGCCTTGAACACGAAAGCTAGGAGATTCACAGCCGTCGCCGAAGGGCATCCCACCGCCGAGGTCACATCGCGACTCCGATAGCCGCCGACACCACCGAAGGGCAGAGTTCTGCCGAGAAGACCACTGCATCTCCACTTGGACTTGAAAAACATCACCAAAAGAGTAATCCTAAGCACTATGCAAGGTAACGAGAACTTCAAACACCATGAAACAACAATCACCCAGACCGCACCGTTGGCATGAACATCCCACTGATCCATCTGGCCAAAGGAATCTCCTAAGACGAGGCCCCCAACAGGGGAGCAGCGCATCAGCGCCACCATCGTCCGATCACCCAGGATCTGGGGTTTCCCCCGGATCAACCATGGGCAAAGGAGGAAGAGCACCACCCCGTTGCCGCCTTTAGGAAGGTAAACAACGCCCACGGGCGTTGCCGGCAGCAACTCCAGCCGACGACCGGAAGAGGTTTTCACCTGGCTTGCATCACCGACCTAAAGCCCAAGCATGGCCAGACCACCACCATCCATCCTCGCCAAAGCAACTGGGAACCGCCGGACCTTGGCACACCTGCTCCTTGCCGCCAGACGAGCGCCCTAGCCGCCCACCGCACGGCCAGCTCCAACACGCCCTCCTCACAGAAGGAGCACCGAGCGCACAGAGGCCACGGCCCCTGAGGCCCAGATCGGGCCCGCCTGGCTGCCGCCGCGGCACCCGCAAGCCACCCGACGCGCCAGATCGCGCCTCACCGTGTCGAACCCCACCAGCCGGAAACCAGCCGGCGGCACTCGCCGGCGCCGCACGCGGACACGCCACCGCGCCGCGCAGACCCGCGCCCGAGGGGGCCGCGTCCACCGCGCATCTCCCGCGCCACCTTTGGAGGTGGGGGGCCGCCGCCACCGCAGTGAGGTTAGCGGCGGTGAGGGGGCGGTATGCAACGGTGGCCTAGGGTTCCCCCGGGTCACCTGCGAGGGGACGACGCGAGGGACGAGAGGAGCCTCGTTCCACAATCATACGTGCGTGCAAAGAATCTTTCCACCTTCCGAAAATTTAAAATAAATTATCTCTTAAAATATTAAACCAATTGATGATCCGCTATCACCGATCGGTTTTCCACGACAATGAATTTAAACCAAGATCTCATCTTAATATTTTTTGAGAAAATAATCCTCAATAATTGTTACCACAAAAATAATACACACTCAACATATAATGTTTACATGTAATTTATTATAGCAATAATCTAGGTGCCCTGAAAGAGACTATTTGTCACTCGAAACACGTAAAGATGACATCAGCATCATGCAATGGTGATGACCAAAGTTCGAAAAACCTGCTAACCAACTTCACTCTGCCTAGTGACTAGGTTACTATAATATGGTAATTAGGATCGAAAAAAGTTATCAAACCAGATCTAGTTTTGAACATCTCATCTATGACAAAGCCAATCTTGAAAGAGATATGAATTTTAACTTACGGACTAAGAGATAAACTATTTTAAAATTATAACATAAAGGTAATCTTCATGGCAGCATGCATGTAACATAAGTGAGTTACCATATTTGAGTCGTGCCCACACAACTCTAACCTAGGGCACATTCGCCTATTAGTAAGGTCCTTGATTGATTGCTTTGCAAGAACAAATATTCTGTTAAGGAGGAAAGGGGTAGCCCGGTTGAACAAAAAATATAAGTATTAACTGAATTTTTAACACTTAGAGATATGATGCTTATTTTTCTTAAGTAAGAAATTTATGTAGTCATGTAATCATCTTGGACAATAATTTTATTATTATGAATAGAACAAAATTCTAAGTGAAACTTTAAGTTATTTTTTGATAAATAGAATATATTAATATCAATTACACTCAACATCTACAACAATATAATGATTAGAGTAAGTCTAGACATCAATGATACACATAGCCAAAAAAAAGACCAGCCAAAGCAAATAGATAGATACCCATCGCAACAATAGCATCATCAGTGAAAACAACACCTCGACTCCGAAAAACCTCTCTAAAAACGATGCCTCCAGGAAGGTAACAATGTAGAAACACCATCATCGTCCGAAATAATTAGTATGGTGGATCTTAGATTTTCATCCTAGAGAAGATCCAATCTCTAGACAATGCAATCAACAAGGAAATGACTAGTGAGTCACCATTGCCAGGTACAACCACCAAAAGTCAGATCTAGGTTTTCAACCCAGAGCCTGGGATACAGAGCTCAAAGAGCACTATCAAGAAAGAAGTCTTCCCTTGTCAGCCCCACTTGTCGAGAACCTTCACTACAACAAGGATGTCGGGCCTTGGTGCTTATAGACGCCTAATCGCTTTCTTGGTGTGGCAAAAAATGTCATCAGGGGTAATTGCATCAGGGAAAGTGCATCGGCAATACTTTTTTTTGGCTTGGCACAACGTCACTCACTGACCTAGCACTTCAGCAGCGCGACAACACGACTGAGATTTTACTGTCGTCAAATAGACGAAATGTTTCGTCGTGTGGTTGGTACACTTGCCAGCGGAACAAATGCTAATTATAATTAGTACAAATTAAATCATCTGGGCTTGTTGAGTCGAATCATATGTTGGATTATATTAAGATATAAAATTCATTGATAAAAAAATATTACATTAATTAAAATACATCATATAATTAAGATATTTTAAGATACCTTTTGCTAAATATCTAATCCCGTACATCCCTATTTTGGGAGATGGGGGGTTATACAACAACCATGTGTTCATGGCTTCAATGGCGAGGCACTCGCCTGTGTCTGTGACCGCCATCATCTTCACGGCATGCGTTGATGACCTCGCCGATGATCCGACGTCCATTATCATCGTGGCACGCTCTGATGATCTCGCCAACAATCAGCACGCCGCATTTGGTGAGTCTGTTGTTGCCGGCCTCTTGGTCGCCAATCTGAAACATAAATGAATGATATATTAGAAAATAAAAATGAAGAAATCAGTGAAACGCAATTTGAAGAACGGTTAGCTAACATGTACATAAGTGGTGGAGGACTACGCTACGAGTTGAGCAAATCAGGAAACATGACCAACTGTGGACCGCTTGGGCATAACTGTGTTTGTAGTGGGCATAGGGAGAGCCCAAACGAGATCCAGATTTCAGAGTGGAAATAGGGAGAGTCCTGATAAGATCCAGGGTCGAGAGAGGAAAGAGGGACAACCCAATATCAAGGATTAGTAGTGGAGTGCGGCGGCATGGAGGAAGAGGATGTGGTCATCGCCCTGTCCTTCCCCTCCCCCAGCTAACAATGGCTTGGGGATGGGACGGGGAGCGTCTGAGGACGAGTCCTTGGAAGATGAATCTCTCGGCAACGACGAGTCCCCTACTGCGGCAGAGCCATCCCCGTAGCTAGACCAAGGGTCCGGTGGGGGGGAGCAGAACCGCTTAACTAGCCTTTCAGGAGCCGCAATGTGTGCCCCATCCTTCCCATAGCTGAGGCCCCTATCTCGTGAGTGCGCCAGCCAAGCTGGCCCCGATGGACCTCCCCAATGTTACCGCCCTAACCCCTAGGTGACCATTGACTTTGACATTGCTCGGTACGGCTCCAACCTTGATCGCAAGCAGTTGGGCGAGATGGCATCACCCCCTCCATTCACTCAGGCGTTGTCGAGGGAGACCTCAGGGAGTGTGGGGCTGGACGTGTTCTCCTAGTCTTCGCCTTAGTCTCCCGGTGTGGTTTTCTACACTATAGCTCCTAGCATTCTCGACCTTGGCGCCCTGGGGCCAGACAAGGTTGACTTCGACCCCTCGTGACGAGCCCCACGACATGCCGCGCTCATGCCCTGTGCCAGGCCCCACCCCACCCTCGCTCCATAGTGTGCGCCTCGCTGGCATCAGAGTTGGCCTTATTGGGCTAGAGCTGATGATGGCTGAGCATGTGATTTCTCACGACGAGTTCTCAGGTACTCCCTCGAGACTACCTCGTTCTACCCTTAACCCCTGTATAGTTGATCCCTCCGGTTCTAGGTTCTCAGTGTTAGCCCCGGTTCCTCTGGCCCACCTAGGGAGGTGGCGTCCGACTGTGGGATTGTGTTCCATGATGAGAAGGGTCCTCGTGTCTCACAGATTGCTGCAACTAAGGCTAGTGAGGTGTGTGATGGTTCGATTGCAGCGACCGGTGCGCGAGACGCATGGGAGAAGGAGCGAGCCATGGTGCTTGCAGGATATGGGTCGTCTGACCCCAAATCTAGCAGGGAACACCTCCCAGGCCTGATGATATAGAGGACCCAAGCCGAACTCGGAACACCAGCTCCCTAGTTTCATGCCTGGTCTACCCCCAAGAAGGGGGGCCCCGAACTAATAGTTCCTAATGAATATCCTCCGTGCCATCTGAGCATTAATTTTGGAATATCTGAGGGTTTGGGCCCGAGGGATGTTGCCAATAGATCAAGGAATACTTACAACACGAGGCGCCCGGCATTGTCGGCTTACAGGATACCATCCGTCGGGACTTCTCCATTGCAGAGTTAGAGGGCTTGAGCCACCAGAATTTCATCTGGTCATGGATCCTAGCCAATGGACACTCTAGAGGCATCCTCCTTGGGGTGAAGGAGGATACCTTCGAGGTTGATCATATGGACCACGAGGAGTTCTTTGTGAGCATGGCACTCACCCATGGACAATCGATCCTCATATGAGAGGTGATCATTTTAAATGGCCCTGGAGACCATAGGATGTCCCCCCGAGTTCATTCTTGACCTCAATTGCGAAGGTGGAGCGGAATGGTATCCCAACCATTGTGACAGAGGACTTCAACCTTATCCGCTCCATAGAAGACAAGATCTCAGCAAACATGGACCTCCATAGGATGTATATGTTTAACAATTGCATCATGGATCTCGTTCTCAAAGAGATCACGACTGGTGGGCGCGAGATATATGTACACCAAAAAGCAGATCGACCCCGTCCGTAGTGTGCTTGACCATGTTTTCGTATTAGTGGAATGGGAGGTGGCATTCCTGATGTTCTCCCTGCGGGTGGTCACCAGGATAGGCTCTGATGATACTCCACTCCTCCTCTCATTGGTAGGAGGAAAACCACCTATACTGAACCACTTCCACTTTGAGACTTTCTGGCTCCAGAAGCGAGGGTTCACGGAGGCGGATCAATCAAAGTGGTTGGAGGTGGCTGCCTCCCCCTCGCGTGTTTAGTGCGCTAGATGTTTGGCATGACTATGACAAGATCTCTCACCAATTCATGAGAGGATAGGGGAAAACTTGGGGGCACCTTTGAGGGGAAAGAAAGAGGCCCTACTTTAGGAGATTGAAGGTCTAGATCAGGAAGCGGATCGAGTAGGACTCTTGGCTGAGGTGTGGTGCCATAGGTACTCCGTTGAGACCTCCATTATGGAGATATATAAGGGAGAAGAGGCGTTCTAACGACAGTGGAGTCGACAGACCTACACCGTCTAATGGGAGTCGAACACGGCCTACTTCCATGCCATTGCCAATGCACTACTAGGAAATAGCCCATCTGTGGCGCATGGAAATGGGACTTCAGTGGCGCATATCTTAGTCGCCACTGATACCTCGCCACTGATAACAAACTTCAGTGGCGCATTTCAAAATGCGTCACAGAAGTATCAAACTTCAGTGGCGCATATGGCCAATATGCACCACAGAAGTTTTTTTCAAAATTCAAAAAAAGCCGGGCCAGATCTCAAACTTTAGACAGAAGTTTTTTTCAAATTTCAAAAAAAAAGCCGGGCCAGATCTAGCCGGAGGTGGGGGGGGTCGCCGGTGGTGGATTAGATGTGATGGCCGGAGGAGAAGGAGGCCATCGAAGGTGGTCAGAGTAGTAGTAGGAGGAGGCCACCACCGGAGGTGGAGGAAGGGCTCGCCGGAGATGGTTGGAGGAGGCCGCCGGAGATGGTGGTGGTGGTGGAGGAGGAGGAGGAGGAGGAGGAGGAGGTCGCCGATGGTGTTGGAGGTCGCCGGAGGAGGAGGTCACTGAGGTAGCCATGGACGGAGGTGGATGTCGCCGGAGAGTGGAGGAGAAGTATGGAGGGGAGGAATAGTGGAGGGAGAAGTGGAGGAGAAGTGGAGGGAGAAGTATGGAGGGGGAGTAGAAGTGGAGGAGAAGGGGAGAATATAAGGAGAAGGTGCGCCGGCGGGATTCAAATTTTGAATCCCGCCCAAGACTTCTGTGGCGATATGGGGGAAATGCGCCACAGAAGTTTCTCCCCCTTTTTTATTTTTTTGCAGGAAAAAATCTTCTGTCTGCCATAACTTTTTACTCTTTTGGAATTTGGGGAATCTACAAAATCTTCAACAGCTTCTAGCAGTTGAAATTGAGTAGAAAATTTCGAGACGATCATTTTGATAGGTTAAAGATTTTTTTCCGACATAGTATGCAAAAGTTATAGCCGTTTTACCGTGCCATGACCTATTTTTGCAAAATACATCGAAATTCATGTTTTCCAATTTTGTCTAGATCTATACCCTAAAATCTAACTACAACTTAAAGGAATTATTTTTTTGAAGTTTCTATCATTTTTGTTTATTTTTTACAAAACTGAAAAGGCGATCCACCGAGGGGGTCGGGATCTGTTTTCCCCCCCCCCTATATGCTTGTTCTGTGGCGCATACACCTATATGCGCCACAGAAACATCACTTTCTGTGACGCATATGGACATATGCGCCACAGAAGTCTCTCCCCCTTTTTTTGCTGCTTGGTCCCATCAACCTTCTGTAGCGCATACGTCCATATGCGCCACAGAAGTTTGACACTTCAGTGGCGCACACGAAAATATGCGCCATAGAAATATGACTTCTGTGGCGCATATTGGTTTCGTGCGCCACTGAAGTGGCAAACTTCTGTGGCGCATGTTTGCTAGTGCACCACTGATATATATCTGTGGCGCATATTTTCACATATGCGCCACTGAATATCTTGTCTATCTATAGGTTGTTTCCTAGTAGTGATGATAGGAGGAGGAAGTGCTCGATCCCCTTCCTCTAGGAGGTAGATGTCCTTCTTGAGGACACGAAGGAAATCTCCTCCCTTATATACACCTTATACAAGGATCTGTTCTCTGTAGCACCGTGTTCTGGCCTTTCGTTGATCCCATAATTTTTTCTGAGGGGGGCCATAGTTACCACCAACGAGAATGCGGAGCTCACACTCCCATTTCTCCTAGAGGAGGTAGCTGCTGCGATTAAGTCCATGAAGACCAACTCAGCCCCAGGGTCGAATGGTCTTTTAGTCATCTTCTTCCAGACCTTCTAGAATGAGCTCTAGTCGGTCGTCATGCCAATGTTCCAGGAATTCTACACTAGGACTCTAGCGATGTCTCGACTGAACTTTGGTGTGATTACCTAGATCCCCAAATTAGTGGGGGCCACGTATATCCGCCAATTTAGGCAGATCATGGTGATCACTGTCCTCCAAAGGATCTTCACAACAGTTTGTGTGTCTAGGATCACTCCAATCAAGGAACGCCTCACCCACCCTCTCTAGTTTTTCTTCTTCAAGAGACGCTTGATTCATGATGGTATCCTTTCTCTTCATGAAATTATTCATGAAGTCAAGGTTCTCTACCATAAGGGAGTGTTCGTCAAGTTGGACTTCTAGAAGGCATATGACCGACTAGACTGGGCTTAGTTCGGCTAGTTCTGGACCGAATGGGGTTTGATGACAGAGTGATTTTCTAGATCATACAGTTCATCATGAGTGGTAATAGCGCGATTAATATCAATGGGGAGATTGGTCCTTACTTTAGACCATACTGTGGAGTGAGATAGGGGGACCCGATCTTGCCCCTCCTGTTTAACTCTGTGGTGGATGCCCTGGCAGAGATTTTGGATAGATCCAAAATGGCTACCAGATCTCTGGTCTAGTAGGGCATCTTAACCCCAAAGGAGATATCTCCCACCTCCAATATGCGGATGAGACCATGATCATGGTGCAAGGCTTGGATCTTGATATAATCAACCTCAAATTCTTGCTCCTACGATTTGAATCCATGTCAGGACTCAAGACCAACTTCGATTAGAGCAAGGTTATGATCTTAGGATACTCAGACGAGGACATACATCATATAGCTGGAAACCTAAACTATAGATTGGCCGACTTACCCATCACGTACCTGGAGATGCCTATACGGAGACACGTGTTCTTATCATGGACCTTTCCCCTTGGTCATGCAGGTTCGGTCGAAAGCTGAACCATGGAAAGAAAGACTCATGACTAAGGGGAGCAAATGATCCTGATCAACTCGTGCATGTCTAGCCTCCCCATGTATCAGATGGGGCTTTACTTCTACCTGAGGAGACCCACACATACTTTGCTAAAGAGTTGTCTTAGTTCTTTTGGTTAGTCGAGGACGAACATCAGAAATATCATATGGTCAAATGGGCTACCTTATGCGCCCCAAGATCATTGGGGGCATAGGTATTCTCGATTCTCACCGCTTCAATGTGGCCTTGATGCTGAAATGGGTGTGGCATATCCTTAAGGATGATGGAGGTCTATGGCTGCAACTCATTAAAACCAAATACCTCTGTGGTTGGCCCCTGCTAGCATGCGAGCGTCGAGAAGGCTCCTAGTTCTGGTGATCCATTCAGGACATCAAACATGACATAAGGATGGAGGCCTCGTTTCTTTTAGGAGATGGGAGGGAGGTGCTCCTATGGCTAGACTCGTGGCTCTTAGATACACCCATTTGCTATGAGTTCCCAGCCCTCTACGCCATTTCTACCTCCCCTGCGATGTTGGTGGCCAAGCATTCCTCGAAGGGCCACTGGAACATCCCGTTTCTTTGGAGCTTTGTACGAGAATCCCTTGGGCCTGCCTAGAAGGCCGAGGACCTCAGGGAGTTCTTGGAAATGGAGACAAACTAAACTGGAAGGAGGCGCCGCCTCTTCTGGCTAGTGTTTATGGCCTTAACTTGGACCTTATGGAACATGCGGAACAAGATGGTGATTGAGCGGATGTTCCCTAGCCACGCTTCTAACTCCAGTTTCCTTTCATACCTACCTACAGCAGTGGTACCTGCTATCTAGGCAACTAGACCGGGAGCATCTAGACGTCACCTTAAAGTCTCTGAGAGTGACAGTGCAACATTTCTCGTCACCTGACCCCATTCCTGCATCCGTAATGGCACCTTTAGGGCTCGTTTGGTTCCAGGGTATCCCGAGGAGATCCCCGCGTTTTCCCCGGCCGAAGGAACCGCAGGCCGAGTTGCCCCTAGGCGAGCCCATTTGGCCATTTGGTTTTCAACGAGGGAGAGAGCCCCGGCCTTTCCATGGCTCTTCCCCGGGCATAGTTTCCACATATCGATAGGTCGGGGAGGGTTTCCTTGGATTGCTCTCTCTTGCGCGATAGAGAGGCAGCGGCGTTGGGAGCTTCTTCCTCCGGCCTCGCGAGTTTCTTCCTCTGGCGAACAGAGTGAGGCATCTCCCGAGCAACTCGAGATTCCTCCCCTCTCCGCCTCCGTAACCTTCCTTTGAGCGGACGGTGGTCTTCCTCCCGCGGCGGTGGTCTCCTCCAGCGACGGTGGTCTTCCTCCTCATCTCCTCCGGCGACGGCCCGACAGTCCCCAAATCAAGGGTGAGCACAAAATTTCTCCTCCCCGTTCTCTCCCCGCCACATCCATCCTATATGCCAGATCTTGCAAGAAAATTTCAGTTTACTTTGGACCTTTCTTGATGTCTGTAGATGTAATATAGTCACTGTGTGGATTAGTATATTTTTTTGCTTAATGATGAAGATGATGATGCCCAGCATCAGGTTTTAATTTTTTGAAGTGCAGCAATCACCCTGTCTAAATTTCCATGGCTTGGCCTTCTAGAACAATGTAGAGGTCCATGCCCGAACAGTACTCATATGTGTATCTATCGGATATAAAAATGGTTTCGTTTCCACTTTGTCCTCCCCAAGGGAACACCTGGCAACGATGGCATCAAAACATCCACTAAACATGTATGCATATATATAGGTAATCCCAAGTTTATGTTCTTTAATAGTACGAGTATAAACCGGCCTGCAGCTCGCTCATGTGCAATGTACTGTACTCAAAATATATTGAGGATAAAAACATCAAATGCTTTCATAGATGCCATGATCTGCTGCAGATCTTTGGCACTGATTCTCAACTTGCTAAGATGAGTTAGTTTACTCATTGTGGTGTCATTTTGTTGCAGGGGATACCACATAACCTCGTGTGAGCAGGATTAATTGTTTGTGGAGTCAGCTTAACAATCTTCGAGGCAGAATAGTTAACTGATCTTAAGTGGCAGGTATGATCCAGACAGGCAGGAATTACTCATGTGTTGGTTGATGGAGTGGCAGGTACGATATGGAGTGAAAAGAATAGTCATATAACTACATGTTAGATCTTTGAAAAATGTACAGTGGCTTGTTCTGAACAGAAAATACCCAATTATTTGAATCTTTTGTTGCAGTTCTTCATTTGCTTGTTCTGTACTTTACAAACATGCAGTACTGTCAAAATAACTCATCATTACTAGTAAGACGAGCATGTTTTGGGTAGATCATACTTTACAAATTTTTGCATTATAAATGTGTTTTTGGTCTTATTTTAGTAGTTGTGTATATGCAACCTTCTTATGTTAATGCTGAAAGTGTCGGCTCATGTACTAGTCGGTTGGCATGAGTAATTCTTATAAAGATAGCTTGATACTTCTGTACAAAATGAAGTAGCAATCAGGTTAAAGCTTGGTCTGATGTTGTCTTGAAACAATAAATACACTCTCTTCTTTATTGACGACCCCCATGGATCCCTAAAGTTCGCTCAATCTGACGCTACCTGAGTTTTTGTTCCGAGGAAGGAGTAAAGGTTCCGGCCAATGCCGGTGAGGTAGGTTTGCTCCGATGTGCGCTATTCTTGTTCTGGTTACACACAAGGTGATCTTCTATAGTTATACTCCTTTCAACCAAACTGAATTTCTTGTGTATACATTATTTATAGCTGATGTACTTGGTATTAGCACTCAGAACCATTGGTAATTGTTTGAAGAATCAAAGGTACAAGTTTTCCAGAAGATTGCATGAATTTTCATAGAGTATGAATTTCCGACTGATGCCAAAACAAACTAATGTGCAGCATCTCCCGTCTCTTTTTTTGGAAATAATGTGCAGTATCTCCTTTGTCTTTTCTTAAAAAAATGTGCATTATCTCCTTTATTTTCATGTGCAAATAATGTATTCCCTCCGATCCATAATAAGTGTCGTTCATTTTGTATTAAGCTAGTACAAACTTTGTACTAAATGAGCGACACTTATTTTGGATCGGAGAGAGTAAATCATTTGTAATTAAGTAGGTAGCAGCCGATTTCATTCAATAAATGAGGCATGCACTATTTGCTCGATCGATATATGGAAATTATTTCTATGATAGCAAAACAAAACATGAGACAATAGTGTTTGAGTACAGATGAACAAAACATGGAGATTAACAATATAACAAGACAATAGTGTTTGAGCACTTGCACTGAGGACTGATTCACAACATGCGCACTATGCTGCAAGCACAGGATTCAGCACATGACCGATGAACAACACCACACCACTCACATCTTCTCGGATCAGAAAGAGGAAAGGGTGATCCGCGACGAAATCCACCGGCAAGGGCAAGTCCACGGGCAAAGACTTGCACATGGTCACGACAGCACTTGCCGCGGCAGCCTCGGTTCCTTCTTCATTCACTTCGACGAAAGACTTGTGGAAAATGGATGAGACGACGCACAGTGGTGCATCCGCCATTTCAGAAAGATCCGCCTCTCTGCTAAATGGCAGCTCTAACCCCAATTCTTTAAGCAATTTTGACGCTTCAAATCCAAATGATATCTTGAACTTTGGGACTTTGAACTCCCTGACTGGAACCTTTGCCGTTGGGATATGCTTCTCTAGGAACTCTGGCTCAGAGGTGAACTTTGTAGCCAAGCTCCAGAGACCGTCTCGTGCTTCTGGAAGAAGTATGTACATGGAGAACTGCCTCTTGTCCTCGCCTGGCTGGTATGGAAGCTTAAGTACCTTGAAGTCATCGCAAGAGGAAATATACTGGCTACTGGTACTAGACATGAATGGAGCTTTTACTGAGCTCCTGTCAAGAAGGTAGAACTTTTCATCTCTTGTCTCTGATGCATCAAACCTCTCGGTCCAAGCTCCTTTGAAATAAAGGGCATTACCAAGAACCAGTTTAGTGTTATTGTCCACAGAGCCGGCAGGCAGGATCTCCTTGATGAGACCTGAGGTGACTTTACCTACCCATGAGTTCACTTGGGCAGCAACCTCAGCAGCCTGGACCATTACGAATTACATTAGTACTACTCAGTACTCACTGCACAATAGTCAAAAGTACAATAGCTAATCTAATTATACTGTTAGGAATGAATGACCAAAAGACAGACATAGATTATGCAATTACATGGGCTAATGCTAGATAAACCTAAAACTTTGTCCTTCCACACTTGAGAAGTAATACTTTCAAAAAGGTACCTTTGCTTACAAAAATTACCAGCTATAGTTTAAACAAGAAAGAAGGGATCACCTTTGTTTGGAAGTCGACGGAGTGGATCTCCGCCTTGTACTTCCCTAAAGCAATCTCCTTGAAGATCGGCTTGAGCGGCAGCGAAGCGTTGACGAAGACGCCATTGGCAAAGGCGACGCGTGGGCCGCCTGTGCCAGACGCGTCGGCGAGCACGAGTTGCACGACCTGCTCGGCGAGCGCGTGGAGGCCCTCAGCGTCGCCAGGACCCGCAACCCCAAGTGTGGAGGCGAGCTGGTCGCGGGTGTCGCCACCCGCGCCGGCGGTTAAGAAGCTGAGCACGACGTGGAGGGAGAGCGGCGAGAAGGCGGCGTTGCCGCGTGCACCGTCGGCGTTTGAGGGGGAGGATATGTCAGAGGCGAGGCGGAGTGCAAAGCTTGTCTGGCGGGCGATGGAGTGGTTCATGTCGGTGCCTGCCATGGCCGGGGTTCCTCACTTCCTTGGACTTGTGTTGATCTGAAGGAAGAGGGGATGAACGACGAATCCAAATATCAAGGCTATTTAACGAGTGGGAGGAGAAATGTGGTTGGATGGATCATGGACAGCGCGTAAGGGGCGGTGTTTGTTTTTTTGATTTGAATATGAAACTGAAGAGTCGCGTGTTGTTTGAATATAGTGCTGCAGAGCCGCGTGTGCAGTATATGGGGACACATGCACCATCTAGCATCCAGCAACTGATGCCTATGTGGCTCGTTCGACAGCAACCGGGTGAGGAATTTATTATTTTTGAACCCCTTAATGTTTGGGCACTACTACGCGTCCCCGGCATAAAAGTTTCCGATCCCCCGGGTAGATAGACTGACATGTGTCCCAGAAAAAAGACCCCAATCCCGCTTTTGCTACAGAACTCTCCGTTTTTGCTACAAATTGTTTCGTTTTTGCTACATGTAGCAAAAAACGGTTGCCCATGAGACAAAAAATAAAAAGACAGATCTCGCCAGAGTTTCGCCGGAGACCTCGCCGGATTCTTGTAGCAAAAAAATTGTTCTAATGCAGCAAAACCGACTTCGCCAGAGTCATCACTGGAGACTCGCTGGAAATCGGAGGCCTCGTAGCAAAAAAAAAATACTATTGTAACAAAATCACAAAACGGTTGTAGCAAAATATTTTTTTAGTGTAGCAAAGAGGGCATCACCGGAGATATCGCCAGAGACTAGCACTGGAGACCTCGTAGCAAAATCGTAGAGATTGATTGTAACAAAAAAATTATACGAGAGTAGCAAAAAAATTCAATACATAGAAAAATAATATGCTAAGGTAGCAAAACCCTAGTAGCAACGACAGACACAGAAATAGAAACATCGGCCAACTAAAGTAGCGAACGCTCAAAACTATGGTAGCAACGCTGGGCTGGACGTCGTATGTAGCACGTATGAATTAGGGGTAGCAAAACTGGAAAAGAAAAAAAATCAACCAATCGCCTCCCACCGTGGCTGCTGCCGTTGTCGACCTGTTTTGTAGCAGGGATGGTGCTGGAGCAGAGGCGGACGACGACACACTACTCGAGCTGGAGGGGGTCGCGGCCGAGGGTCTTACAGGGAGGCACGCGCGGAGTTGAGGTGGACGTGGTGGCCTGGGGCAGTAGCCATGGCATCCACGTCGAGGGGTGAGGCCTGCTGGACGAGGACACCGTCATCCTCGATGCTAGGCTGCAGGATCTAGTGGATGATGGACTGGGGGAGCGGGAAGAGATGCTGCCCCGCACGTGGCACTACCACCGCAGAGATCCGGCGGCACCGCCGGGCACCGTCGGGAAAGGGGACCGGCTCCGGCGATGCGTGGCAGGAGCAGCGGCGTGAGGCCGTCGAGTAGCAACCGGGTGAGGTCGTGCCGTCGAGGAAAGGTAGGTGGGTCAAGGAACAACGGCGCAAATGGGGAAGTTGGAGACGACACGTCAATGGGCTCTCGCAAGGAAGCGTATATACGGGGATAGTTTCCAGGAGCGAGCGACCCGGGGATCCTATTGTTCGATCCCGCGGATGATCTCTATCGTTTCCCTTAATGGTAGGTTGCACAATCTTATGACATGTTGCACAAGATTTTCTTTTTTACCATTTTGCACCACATTTCTAACACATAATTTCATTTTACACAAGATATACTCCTTCCGTTTCAAAATATAAGATATTTTAGTTTTGTAAAAAGAATGTATCTAGACCCTTTTTAGTGCGTAGGTTGACTCCAAAGGTAGATGAACCTACTAAAAGGAGTCTAGATACACTCCTCAAAACAGGCTTTCATCCCGCTTTATAAATAAAACACACAGTTAAGACCGCTGCTGGGCCAGACAGCATATCGCCCAAAGGAACATACACCACATGATACAAGGCACTGGGGAGGAACCAAGCCCAACACGAAAAGCAAGAAGAAATAAAAGAAGAAGAAAGCCGATAACGATGGTGTGCCGAAAACAGAAACAAATCGCAACCGGTGCGCCCTCCAGAGAAATACCACCACACATCCCGCAGTCCAAAGCGCCTGCGTACCAAAATAGCACCTCTAGGAGGGGGAGTGACGACGACGACACTGCTGTCCGGCCGGGACCTAGGGTTTCCCCCGGTACGCAGCGGGGGGAGGGAGGCCCCCGACACACTTCAAGAAGGAAGGTGACTCCCTCGGGCGTCACTGTGCTAGTGTCAATTGACAAGGATTTCTCCCAACCCCTCCAGAACCACCCTCCCGAGCACTTTGTAAAGCTCCACCAATCACGTCACCCACGAGCACACGCCATCACGGTCTTGAAGTCGCCACCGCTGTCACACCGAGAGTCACGGAGCGAAGCCGGTAGGCCGAGAGAGCGGAGACTTCGCCGAGGGTCGGCCTGTCAATAGCACGCGGGAGGGAACTACCTCCAGCCCCCGCAGGTGGTAGCCGACCGAATGTAGCAGCAAGACAAACCAGGCCCTCTGGCCCGGCCGAGCCCGCGAAGGCTCGTGAAGTCCCACCGTCGCACTACAAGAAGGGTGCCACCGAAAACACCAACTGCCGCCCCAGGCCCTACTCCTTCCACCAGGGGACCCGTCACCACAGCAAATCCCGGCCGCCCAGCAACAGAACCATCGCCACCGAGCTCCCCTAGGCATGCCGGACCAGGTATGGGATCTCACGTCACCTCTCGGAGCCTCCTCCGACAGATGGATGTCGTAGCCGTCCACCTTCCGAGGCCGCCACCCCGGTGTCCACCGAGCCGGAGTCGCACTCACTGAGCCAGGTTCGTTGCGTGACCTTCAAGGTGTGGGTAGGTCTGCTTGATGTAGGATGGAGGCCGCGGCTCAGCCGCATAGAGGAGATCAACCTCCACCACCAATGGTGGTTGCAGTCCGGACGGGGCAGAAGAGACACACTAGGTTTCGGGCCCAAAAAAGGGCCCGTAAAGTCTCTGTCGCCACGCTGCTACAGCGCAACCGCCGCCTCCGTCCTACACGCCCCCACCGCCGCCCCTTTTCCAGAAGGTGCCAGCATTGTGAAAGGCCCGCCCTAGGCCCAGATCGGGCCCAAGTGGGCCCAGATCTGGGCAAGCCGAAGCTTCCTAAGGACGCAAGCCTGTGAGGTTCCACCCTGCCGGCTCCTGCCGGCGCCCTGCGCCGCCACCACGCCCCTGGTACCGAGCCACTGGCCCCCCTGCTGCGTCACTAGAGTTCGTCGCCGGCCCACCCGAAGACCAGCCGCCGTCGTCCTCCGGATGCGCCCGGCTCGTGCGAGGCCACCATGCCGCCGCCGCCTGAGGCGCACCGGAACGCGCCGCCGGAACCACGCCACCTTGCATCCCTCCGTACCGAGTCGAGCAGTCGCGACCTCCGCCTCCGCGCCACCACGCCCTACACCAGCGCGCTGCTCCGCTCAGCCCGTCCAGCCCGCGTGCACCGCCGCCTTGGGGAGGGAGAAGAGGCCTGCCAGCGCCGACCCTGGCCGGGCTTCGCCTGCCAGCGCACCCCAGCCGAGGAGAGGGGGTGGCGGCAAGGGGAAGGGGTGGCAAGGGGAGGGGAGGGAGGGGTACCTTTTACATCCAGCAAGCCATAATTCGAAAAAACAGGACACACAAAGGAAGTAGTAGTAACAGTTTGGAATCAAATACGTTCCATTATTCGAGAAACAGTGGCAATCTCATCGCGCGGTAAAACCCTCACTCGCAATTCGGAGCAGACGTACTACGCTCCAAGCAGAGGATTGAGCACGTGACCAATAAACAGCACTACGCCGGTCAAGTCTTCACGGATCATGAACACGAAAGGGTGGTCCGCCACAAAATCAATCTCCTTGGGCGGGTCTATCGGCATCGACATCAGCATAATCGTCGGCGCGGTCGCGGCAGCAGCCTCTGTCCCTTCTTCGTTCACCTCGACGAAGGCCCTGTGGAAGACCGACGAGACGCACAAGCTCCGTCCCATCGGCGAATCAACCATCTCGGACAGATCGGCTTCTGCGCCGAACGGGAGATGGAGCCCCAGACCTCTGAGCAAATCGGACGCCTCGAATCCGAACGAAATCTTGAACTTGGGAAGCTTGAACTGCCCGACGGGGACCTTCCGGGTCGGGGTATGCTTCTCGAGGAACTCTGGTTCGGAGCTCATCTTCTCGGCCAAGCTCCAGAGACCATCGCGTGTGTCTGGCAGGAGTATGTACATGGAGAACTGCCTCGGGTCCCCGCCTTGACGGTAAGGAAGCTTGAGTACCTTCAAGTTGTCGTTAGACGAGATATACTGCTCGTCTGTGCTGGACATGAATGGCGCCTGTACTGAGCTCCCGTCGAGGAGGTGGAACTCGCCGTCATTGGTCTTGGATGCATCGAATTCCTTGGTCCAGGATCCCTTGAAGTAGAGGGCGTTGCCAAGAACAAGCCTGGTGCTGCTGTCGACGGATCCTTGCGGAAGTATCTCTTTGATCAGGCCTGATGTGAGCTTCTCCACCCATGAGTTCACTTGACCTGCAGCTTCAGCAGCCTACATGAAAGACAAAACGCGTCAGTACGTGAAACCTTTGCATAATCAAGTTGCAGATTCCAAAAACCTTGCACGTGACCTTGGTTTGGAAGTCGACGGAGTGGGTCTCGGCCTTGTACATCCCGACGGCGGTCTCCTTGAAGGACGGCTTGAGCGGCATCGACGTGTCGACGAAGAGGCCGTTAGCGAACGCGACGCGCGGGCCGCCCTCTACGGACGCATCGGCGACAACGAGCTGCACGACCCGCTTCGCGAGACCGTGGAGTCTCTCCGCCCCGCCTGGCCCTTCGGCACCGAGTGCGGCGACAAGCTGGTCGCTCGTGGCGCCGCCAGCGCCGGCGGCGATGAGGCTGAGCGCGACGTGGAGGGAGAGCGGGGAGAAGGCCGCGTTGCCGGCAACACCGTCGGGGTTTGACGGGGAGGAGATGGCCGACGCGAGGCGGAGGGCGAAGCGCGTCTGGTGGGCTATGGAGAGGCGGATGTCGGTGGTCGCCATGGCCGGGGTCGTGCTGTAGTGATTGTATTCCTGGGTTTTTTGGTTGGTTGCACTGCTAAGAGATGTCTCGATGAATTTAGGGGAAGGTGTGCATGTTCAAACGACAAGTATGGGACGAAGTCGAACATCAGGAAGCCGCGTGTTCCGGGTCTCGCGGAGGTGGCGGCACAGGCTTCGCCCACACTCCAGTGATGGGTATCGTCTGTCCAGCGGGGTTCAAGGATAGTCTTTGTTATTGTAGGTACACGATGGAGCTATACACTCTGTTTTCAGGAGAATAGTCGTCTTAGCAAAACTAGATAAAACGTCACAAATAAATGACTAGCACGTGGCCGGAAAATACTAGAAGCGGACACATATCCCTTCCAGACAAGAGACGCGGCCTGACCAAAGCTATGAGCTCAGGAATTGGCCTCCCTCCCACAAGTATATAAAAGCATCTCTAATAGAGCCCTTAAAAGGTTCAAATCCGTGAAATTCCGGCGAGAATACGGGCCGTGGGCTGAGAGGCCGAGCTAACCGAGCACGTAAAGACCCCGACCCATATTCGTTTTTCCCGGGCCCCACCACTCCGCAGCCCCTACAAATAGCGTGCATGCGGGCGGATACAGGTTCCAACCCGCCCAACGCCGTTCGCACAAGAAAACCTATCCCCTCGCAGCCACCGCATAGCAAACCTTCTCCGGCGAGTGATTCAGGCCAAGGCGGTTGCGTATCGACGACCGCGCCCTCGCCATGTCAATGTTGCACGGCGGATGCGGGGGAGGAGGCCGTAGCGGCGGAGGAGGAGGTGGTGGCCGGCGGCCGCTCCCGTGGTCGTCCCCGCATCCCTGCTCCGACGAGGCGGCCGCGAAGCTAGTGCGGTCCATCGGGGCCAAGCGTCGGGCGGCGCGCCGCTAGACCAACAGGAGTCTACGGCCGCCCCCCTCGCTGGCGCCCTATTGTCGCCGGCCTGCCCGAAGCGGAGGCGCCGCGCCCTCTCCTTTCCGGCGAGGCGTCGTCCTCGTCCTCCTCATCGTGCCCGAAGCGCATGCGCAGCGGCGACAAGGAGGAGATGGAGGAGCTGCCACGCGCGCTCGCTGAATCCAAGGCGAAGGCAGAGGAGCGGGACCGCCACGAGCGGGAGGAGGTGGAGGTGGCCATCGCCGCGGTGACCTTGGCCCGACGTGCCAAGGAGGTGGAGGCCGAGGCAGTCGCGGCCAGCTCCGGATGCGGCACAGATGAGGAGGTGGAGGCTGGTGTCATGGACGACGAGATGGAGGTGGACATCGTCGTCCTCGACGACTAGATGGCCGCCGCGGAGCTCCGTTCTTCATGAAGAACTCAATTTTGGCCTCACGTGGATGGACGCGCCGGCGCCCCCGGCGAGCTCTCCCCCCTAATTAAGTTTTTTTTAGGATTTTGATGTATATTGTATGAACTGCTTGATCTGCCGACAAACTAGTGCGTTCACGCGTAAAATTTGTCACCGGAGTTTTTAAAGTTCGAATTTGCCGGTTAAATTCACGGATTGTAAATCGCGAGTACAACAGACTGGGTGTTTAAGGGCTCCATTAGAGATGCTCTAATAGCATGCCATGGACCCATATCACCGACCAGTTCTAAGACAAGATCACGCGAAGCATCATAGTGATCTCAGAGCATCTCCACCAATGCCCCAATCAGTCGTCTAGGTGGTCATAGAGCATCTCCACCGATGGTCCCAATTAGTTCTCTGGCAACATAATTAAACGTTACTCAGGTGCGGATGCTCTCAGTGGTGTTTGCTATAGATTATAATTTTAAAAAAAATTAAACATAAGATTTAAATGGAAATGACCAGTTTTATTCAAACTCTAGTGTATTATACATATTTGAACAAAATTTGATTTAAAACCTAAACTAAAATTCGATTAGAGCCTCAAGCCACTCTCATTTTGGCACTGACGGAAGGGCGCCCCCCCCTCCCCCCGCCCGCCCCCGACGACGTTGTTGATGTTCCACCCACTAGGAAGGCAGGTGTCCGGCAACACCAGCACGCCGTTCTCGGCAATCAAGGTGGCCTCGTCGATGGTGAGGTTGTGTGACATGTTGTAGCATCCCAATTGTCTAACAATTGTAATGCCACTTGGTCTAGTAATATAATGGCTACTTCCTATATATAATTATTGCATCATAATTATATCATGCTCATGTCATCATGCCACCTTGCATTTGAGCATCATATAAAACCCTTTTCCATTTGGTTCTTCTCTCATATGCATTAATAATTGTATTTGGCTCTTGATAAATTGTATTTGACTCTTGATAAATTGTATTTGACTCTTGATAAATGCTTGATGCCCAAACTGAGTTGGGGGCATATCTTTCATTCAACTCCATCACCTTTCTTTGTCACCACCTTATAATTCCACCATTCTAATTACCCATGGGCTTTTATTTTCTTTTGGCATTTAATCTAGCTCATGTGGGTTGGGATGGATCCAATTCCATTTTCTTTTGCTTGGCCTTTATTCCACATTTTGGTAATGCATGGGAATCATGCCATGTCATGTTATTATTGTTTTCACAAGAATAAAACATGGAAATTGATTATTATGCATGGGCCATGCAAGAGTATCACCATCTTTAGCTCTTCTGTTTTCTCTTTGTTTTTAGTGGATCTTTCTTTTGTGAGATTCTCTCCATCTCTCTCCACCATCCCCATGTTCCCAACAAAACCTTTTCCCCATCATGCATGTTCATGTGGGATCTTCTCTTTACTTATTTTAAACCCTCACCTCACCATCTTTTTCCACTTATACTTGTCTTGGTAAATCACCACAAGAACCTAAAACACCCTTGCATGCTCTAGTAAAACCCCTCTTTACCCTAACCCTCTCTAACCTCCTCTCTCTAATCCTAATTCTAGTCTAAACCCTAACTCCTTACCCTAACCCTCACCTCACCTCACCTCCCTCCTCTCACCATGCCGAGGTACATTCCTCTCTCCCTGCCAAGCTACCCCACCTAGTCCCTCTCTACCATGCGAGCTACCCCACCCCCTTTAACCTAACCCTAAACCGAGCCTCACTCTAACCCTAGCTTCTACCTGACCCTCTCTCTCCCTGCCATGCTGGCCCACACAACCCTGCCTCTCCTTGCCCACGTCCTGGCCCACCTGGCAGCCCTACCACTGCCTGCCCTGGTCGCCCATGCCCTGCACGTGAGGAGGAGAAGGACAAAGGTGGCCAAAGCCACCTTTATCTCTAACCTGATCCCCAGGCGCCTCCCCCTCCTCTTCTACTTTTCCTCTTTCCCCACGCTTCCTCCGCCTCGCCCAGATCCCCCAGGCCTCTGCGCCAACCCTCTTCCTCCCCAACCACCGCGATCCGCTTCTTCTCCAACGCCGGCCGCCACTCTCGGCCGCGTCTTCCACCAGCAGGCGGACGTGACGTGGAGGTCGTCGAGGAAGCCGAGGAGGTCCTTCTACGTCACCCAGTACACGCCAGTGAGGAGGAGCTGCCCTGCAGCCACCAGAACCACCGCCGCTCCGCCACAAACCCTAGCTCCGGGTGCGTCTGTTTCCTCGTCGCTCCGACGAACCCCAGCCCGATCCACCTCCACCGACCTCTCCGCGGTGAGTCCCTCTACCGCTCGGACATCCTCTCCCTCTCTGTCGCATGCTGGCCTCGCCGCTCGTTTCACCGAACACGCTGCGTGCGCTGGTGGCGCTGTCGTCTGCTCGTCGCTGCGCCCGCAGACGGCTTAACTAGCCGCTATCCGCCCCTCTGACAACCTCCCTACCCCTACCGCACTAGCTCCACACCTCAGCGCGGGCGCCCCGCGTCGCGGGTTCGAATCCCCGCCTCGCCGCGCCGTGTGCCGCGCGTCCGTCAGTTTGTCAGACAACGCGCAGGGAAGATCCACAGTGGCCGTGGCAGTTTTGCACATACCCCCTCCACAATCTTTTGTCGTAACCCGCGGTCCAGATCAGGCCCACCTGTCCGCGTCTGGGAACATTTTACAAAAAGGGACCCCGGTTTTCATAAACCTCAACCCGCGCTCCAGCACGTCCCCACCTGTCAGCCTCTGCGGGTTCAGCCACTCGCACATGGGCCATAACCCGGTGGCCCCACCTACATTCGCAGTGGCTAGTTAGGCCCCGAGTGAGGAAAACTCGCGGCTGTGCAACGTTACCCGCTGGGCCCAGTTAGCGCCGGCCCCACCCGTCAGTGACTTGGGCTAGTTCTGGCTGGGTGTAAAAAGTCCTGGCGATTTTTCTGTTTAAATAAAATAATTTCAGTAAATGTTTAAATACAAATCAAATCTGTTTTAAAATAACTTTTAAATTATAAATCCAAATAATACAAATGATATATGTTTTGTAATCAAAAAAATGTGAGGAATTCATTTATGCCATTCAAAATATTATTTGAGCACTTTAAATTTTGAGATGATTAAAATTACAAATAAAATGCCCTTTTCCTAATAAATTAATAACTTTAATTCTACAACTCCAAATTTGACAAATAATATGTCTAAATCGATCAGCGCGACGAGCCCGTTATATCTATGCATTCCATGTTCTGATTTGAAGCATGCATCATGTCATTATTAAAAACCAGAACTCTTTATGGCAATAAAACTTGACCAAATAAATACTAAAATGGATTATTTCTTGTCCCCACACCTCACCCTTGCCATGCTACTTTAATGCCATGAGAATTGTGCATCATTCATCATGGCATGCTTGTCTGCTTGTCGCATATTAATTCATATGCTTGTGCACTTTATTTATGTTAGCCCTTGTTTGTTTGGTTCTTCTTCGAATAGACGCCCAGCAGGAGAATTACCAGGAATCATAGGAGTTCTACCCAGATCCATCTCTCGCTTCAACTGAGCTGCCAGGCAAGCACTGCCACATGCTTGCATACATATAGTACCTATTGCCTCTATCTTATTCTTGCATCATTGAGTCGCGATTGCATTAAATTGAATCCCAAGTACTGCATAGCCTTTACTTTTAAACCCCACTGAAGCTTGTTCCTTCATCCCATGAGCCATTACTATAGGAGTTTTTTGAGCCATGCGAATCGTAGCAAAGCATGTGTAGGGTATGTGAGTGTCTGATGGATAACGAGGTACTTAAACAACTTAACCTGAGTAGTAATGGGATAACTAATGAAAGAGGCACCGGTGAGCAATATCTGCTATTTGGTTTTCATGCTCACTTGTGTCTCGTAGGACCCCGAGTACTTGATTCCTGTTCCTTGACTATTCGCACTATCCACATCCGGGAGGCCTTATGGACCCCCCTGAGCCAGAGCTTGATTCATTCTTATTTCTTGGGGCCACAAAGTAGTTTGGGGATTTATTACTATCCTGTACTTATGTCATGTTACTGCTTTATTTAACATTGTGCCTGGAGCACCTGTACTGTTTTGGATCGTGGAATGTTTTCGCGGTATCAACAAGCCCAGTCACACTTTCGGGTTCCCAGTCATTTACATCCATTGACACAAACCTTGGGTCCGTCTCGGAGCCGGCCAACTTCGTTGCGGGTAGCTTAATGGGGTGGCCCCCTGAAATATTTCTGAATCCTGTGATCGCTTTGTCGTGAATGCCTCGTTGGGTTTTGAGTTGGTTTTTCCGAGGTTGATCGAGTGTGTGTTGCTATTTGTGCACCCCTGCAGGGTAAATGTTTCTGAAAGCCGTGTCCACGGTTATGGACGACTTGGAGCACAGTTTCTCGATCATAGACAAGTCTAACTAAAGTACCGCTTTTAAATTGACTAAGTACCTGACTAGTAAATAGTGCAATACTCATGGAATGGTTAATAAAACTGCCAATGGATGGGGGTTGTTCGTCCGCTTCCTCGTTGGTAAGCGAGGAGGAGGATGGATCTGTTAATTCTACTGTTATACCTGTTGTTCTTAATTCACGGACATCCGTCTATCATTGGTTAGGCGGATGGTTAGCGAGTATCTATAGACTTGTTAGATATTATCTTTTGCTGCAATTGCGTCACCCCAGGTTGTGTCCCCTTTAGAGGCATAAAGACTTGCTGAGTACCCCTAGGGTCTCACACGATAAATTGTTTGATTCAGATGAACAGGTGTACCCGCAAGATGGATACTGAGTGGAAGAGACGGATGATGTTGGCAACGATCACTCGGTGTAGAGATTCCGGGAACGGGGATCCGTGAGATCTGTGGGCGGGATGTGTTTATTTATGTGGCATCTTATGCCGATTTGCTTCTTATCCGTACTCGAATCTTGTTTTCCGCTTCCGCCTGATACTCTGATGTTTGATGTATAAGGAGCTATCCTAAAATATTATCTCTATCTAGGATATCTGAATCTTGCCGTATGGCGTTGCAATATTTCTATTTCTTTTAGATGGAATGGCTCTGAGGACTGTTGTATGTGGCTTGCATACATACTCACTTGTGTATGTAGTTGATCCCTTCGCCTGCCGATTACGCCGCTCGTTCTTGTCCCGATGCTCTGAAAGTGGTTAGGACGGCCGAAAGGTCTACCGTGAGTGGCCCCGGGCCCCACCGTACTATTTTAACCACCTTTGCTCATTCAGGCATGTAACTAAGAGCGTAATTCACCGAGGTAGTTACACATGTGTAGCCACCGATTTCGCTGCTGCCCTCGCCACCATTGTGCATCACGGAGAGGTGTAGGAAGGAAGCCTAAGGGAAGCCGAAGGTTCCGGGTGATCTCACAACATCTTCACCATTGTGGTGGAGATGGTAGAGGAACCCTGCGACACAAAGGGGTCAGGGCCGACTCTAGGGCATGTCCACCTTGTGAAAAGGCCAAGGCCCATGCTGGCTGGGGGCCATGATTATATATTTCTCTATACTTCATACTCCATTCATTTCAAAATATAAGATGTTTTAGATTTGTACAAGGAGTGTATCTAGATCCCTTTTAGTGTGTAGGTTCGTCAAGATTTGGAGTGAATCTACACATTAAAATGATTCTAGATACACTCCTTTCACAAAGTTAAAACACCATATATTATGAAACGGAGGGAATGCCTTATACATCTTTCTAAAAAGAAGGCTAGAGCCCACACAGGAATGGGGAACGTGAAGTTGGAATTTGGAAACCCATGAGAGCAAACGCGATGCCTCGACCTCCTGGTTCTATGCGATCAGTCGAACGCGATGCCTCGACCTCCTGGCTCTACGCGATCAGTCAAACGCGACGCCTTGGCTTCTGCAAACGCCTCGACCTCTGTGGCATCCAGGGCCTGGCTTCCCGTTCCCGATTCGGAACTCATACTCAGGCGATATTTTCTTGTCCGACTCTTATAAGTGCAATATCTAACCGTGTTGTAATCTGGTGCCACCCATGTATGGTTGATATTGTTGCGTCAGACAAGGACTACAAACTATCGTGTGCATAGCATGATTCTTCCTATAGATCTCCTACCGCCTGCCCGTCCCAACCCAATTCTCGATCTATCTTTGCTCTCCCCAATTCTAGATATGTCTATGTATACATTAGCCTTAGGGGCCCATGCTATAAACTTCGCACTAGGGCCCCACAAAACATAGAGCCGGCCCTGAAAGGGGTTTATACGGCCGGGGCAGTAGGTGGACGGGCCTCTGGAGGCATTAACATCGACGTAGGAAGGCGAACTATCCCGCGTGGGGGAAGTGCTATATATAGGCTTCATAAACCAGTTCATATTGAACATTATTTTCTTCTAATCCTAGAAATACACAAATTATGGAACCATAATTACCTACAAACTTTCTCTAATAGACGGATATCCCATGAAAATTTTGTACAACTAGCGAACATCCATAAGAACAGGCCAGTCTCTGACATCGGCAATTTTAGTATCATCAGTCGTGACTCCGCAATCTGAAACAACATGTCCCAGGTAATCAACACTCGGTGTTGCTATAAGCACATGGTAATTTCACCTTCCATGAGTTTTCATCCAACAATTGCAAAACTTGGAGTAGATGTATTAATTGTTCAGAGTAAGAACTGTTCTATATCAAATTTCATCGAAGAAAACCAATGCACAATTGCAAAGTAAACAAGCGAGTGTTCTGCTCATTTCAGCTTGGAACGTGGAAGGCGCACTAGTTAAGCCAAATGCCATCACAGTGAACTCGAAATGGCTGCGGTGCATGTGAAAATTTGTCTTGTGTTCTTCACCCTCCATGAGACGAATCTGGTGGTATTCGGCTCAAAGATGAACAACTAGCGCCATGCAATTCATCAAGCGTCCTGGTAACTGGAAGTGAGTATTTTCTTCTGATGGTTAAATTTTTCACTGACGATAATCTACGGAAGGCTTCCAGGTGTGATCTTTTTTCCAGACCATGATCAAAGGAGATGCAAAATTAATAGAACTTGGTCAGACTACATCATACTATAACATTTTAGTGATCTGTTTCTCAGCAGCAAATCAATAAGGACGAATCTGCACTAGACAAGCTCCTTGATAAGGGAATGGAGTGGTATAGTGCTCTCTGTGGAGGTAAGTCGTCGGATGTAGCAAACACTTAAGAGAAGGAAGCTAACAATTACTAGATTTTTGGAGGTATTGGCACTGCTATAACATGTGTATCTTGTAGTAACTGGATTTCAATGACATTGTACACATGATCCTCAACAATGTTTCCTTGTATGCATTTCGAATAATCTTGGGACTATAAGGCAAACCATGTATGCTTCCGGTCAATTACTTGAGGACTATGAGAAGATAGCCAATCCATACCCACAATACCATCATAGCCTATCAATGGAAGAATTTTGAAGGCGGAACATAATTGCAATGCACCACATGACCACTTGCAACTAGGAATATAAGAATCACACTGCAACATGCCTCCTCCAGCAATTTTAACTCTACAAGGATAAGATAAAGTTACATTGACAAAGAGCTGCTCAAGTGAAGAAATACTGATGAAAGAATTGTTGCTGTTTAGCACGCTTATTCTGCACAAAGCAATTAAGGACAACTGACTTTTCAGGTGGAGCAACAGCTGGATCAATATCATCAATATGCATGATCTCCATGTCAACACAACTATCACCAGTATCACTATGTTGATTTGTTGAATGTTGGAAGAATAGTCGTCAATACTGATGAAAGAATTGTTGTTGTTCAGCACGCTTATTCTGCACTAAGCAATTAAGGACAATGGACTATTTAGGTGGAGCAATAGCTAGATCGATATCATCAATATGCATGATCTCCATGTCAACACAACTATCACCAGTATCACTATGTTGATTTGTTGAATGTTGGAAGAAATCCACCAGTTCTTGTACAACATGTAACTGAACTGTAGCCTGGTATTTATGCTCTTTATCCCAACTTTCATCATAGATGAAACAAAGTTCTTTAGCCTTTCTATAATTTTCAGAGCAATGATCTTGTCATTTGTTGAATGTGATTGCCCTTGAGGATGAGAAACCGAGCGTTCTTTTGTACTTCTGCTGGAGCTTAAGACATATATCGCTTGCAAACAACATGTGATGTTGGAATGTTCAGAACAATAAATCCATCACTCACTTCTTCCTAGACAAAAGCAATAATATATGCAGTATCCAAGTCTAGAGAAAGTTGTACTGATATTAAACACAAACAGCATGTTTAAGGTCCTCTAAAAATCTGATAACATAGTACAAGGGACTAGGTTTATCTTCATAAGTTGCTAGTTCATCTGTTTTTCAGAGCATTGTGTCACATACTCCTCTACTGACCAAGTTTGAACTAACTTGTAAAGACGATGGATTAGCGACTGGTGTTGTTTATGACCAAGAAGAATTAACACCTCATGGTAGAAATATTTCCATGTGAACTTAGTAAGTGAAGACTCAATGGAATTAAGCAAACGTGCGACAGGGCCGGTGAATTGCATTGAAGCAAGATTATCCCACAACTGATGAGAATTGTAATACAAATTGAAGTAGTCCTCAAACCTAATTTTGCTAGAGTTGTGGATTGTCGCCATCAAATTTGGGAAAATCAACTCGAGAAACCCATCCCGAGGAGGAGAATGAGGACACTTATCATGCACATTGCGGTGACCCAGCATACCACTACATGTGTAGTACACTATAGTCGGATATGACCTTCACAGAACATCGTTCCGTAAATATCACATCCCTCAGAGTGGTACAACAGAAACATTGCGGATCCATATTACAAACATACACACTTCATTATTACAAACCAATAGTTCTCAAACTTCAAACATTATGAAATTACAAACCAAACTTAAGTAGTTTCAGCGGAAGATATAAAATCCAAACTCATAGTTCGAATTGAGCTCAACAACTTATTCTATATAGTTCCCGCTGCTCGGCTCAGTTGGTTGACTAATAACTAACGCAACTACTAGGACTTGTTGCCCTCCACTCCATAGCGTATCTCGTAGTCCACCCCTTCAACTCCTCTAGACAGGTCTGGTTCTTCGTAACAGACATCCTCTTGTCCATCAGCAACATACATCGAAGTGTCTTCTAGATTCTCAGAGTCTAAGCAGGGGTTCAAAGGAAAGAGTGAGTAACAGCGTTACCCAGCAAGTTCATTATATGCAAGGTGGGAAGTTTGGTGCTCTATCTACCACCTCAGACGATACGTCCTTGGTACTATGCAATTTTCGTAAAAATTTCTTCAAAGATTGATTTTATTATCAAAAACTATGCCCATCAGCCTTCACAGATTGACCAGAACTTCATGGAGTTCCTTTCCTGTCGCATTCGTAGCTCCTTCCCGGAACAAGGAGTAACATGTCACAATTTTTACACTCTGTAGAGGTGCATTGCTTTACCCATGAGAGACCAACTCCTTGTTGCACAACCGGGGGTACTTTCCCGTCCACAATTCCATGATGTGGGGCCCAGTAGGTGATCCAAGCCAATCACTGCCCTCTCCGCGACCCCATATGTCTACACGATCCTCCAGGGCTGACTACACCTCTGTTAAGATTGCATTCTGGTGTCTTCATCCGCCTTTTCTTTGGCTTCACGCTCCATGCGCTGCTGCTCAGTCTCATTTTCTACACCCATTTCCATACCCCCTAGTCCTGTAACATAAAGCGAATACTCATAATTACATCATGCATATGTGTTCTGAGCTCAACTTCATGCACAGAACTAGTCACACAATGGAAAACAAGATCCAAATAAGAACCCAAATATGCATTACACACATATTCTACATTACAAATAATATAATTTATACAACATGATTACAAGCCCTTACTAATTAAGCATTACAAGCTCATGTGGTACCATCCCACTTATTTATTTACATTAAGTCCTCCGACTCTAACTCTCGTATCCTACAGAGATACTACTAGTCAAAGTCACACTCCCCAGAAGTTGCGTCGTTCATCGTATATACCCGGAGTGCAACCATGCTGACGTGAAGTACGACGTAGCATCTGTGGAACGACTTGCCTCTTCGACGGACGACATTCAGTATCAGAAGTCTCCGGACTTGACACATCATTCAGCTGAAGTGCATCCATACCTTCCAATTCATCTGAAGTATCTACTGAATCATCCTCATCACTTTCTTCTTCATCCATCTCCTGCATCCCGATTCTAGAGGAATCAACAGAATATTCCCCTTCTAGTGCCCCCCAAGTACTCTGCTGGGTATGATGGTCCTCAGCTATGATTGGATAGTGCATGTTATCTGGAGTAGGATAATTTTCTAGTGACTCGAACACCCTTTCTTCAGGATCTTCCTCCTCGGACTCTACATCTTCCACATGGACATCTCTTCTATCAATGGAATAAGATCTTACGCCCATGCGACTAGTCTTTCTGATATCTCCAACTGAATCTTCCATCGGAATAGGATTCCCGGCAGATCCATCCATTGATCCGTACCTCCATCCTTTAGAATTCCCAATAGGTAATTCCGAGACCTTAGTTCCCCAAGAACTCTGTGGTACTGGATGACTAGAGCCCTCATCCGGATATCTAATGGGTTCTAGTATCGGTGAGTAAGGATATGGTGTAAAAGATGCTAGATCTATAGGTATATCCTTGAAAACTGGGTTAACCCTATCCACTGCTTCATTCTCCAGTTTAGATGCTAACTTCTCCCTTCTTTCAGGATTCGTTAAATCTTCTAACATATCAACCTGATCTTCTACGATAACCTAATGTGTCTTATACAAAGACCCGACCATCAGTCGATATAGATCCATAAACTTAGAAGCTAGTTTTGGATGCTTCCTTACTAAAGTAAGATGATCTGGTTCCGATTCCTCGTCTATAGAGTCATGAGGAATCAGAGAATATGTGCTTCTAGCTAACCCTTATGCCTTATGCTCCCAAATATTGGCTATCGCCTCCACAATAGCAACATGATATGTTGCTAGGTGACTTCTACCTTCCCCCATAGGTAAATTGTGATATAAACCAAGCTTCTTTGGTAGTTGGATGCTAACACGATATTTGGCTAACATTCGCCCATCATGGTTGGTAATGGTATTGATTGGGATATTAGTTGTGCAACCAAAAACCCTCAGAAATTCTCGAAGCTGTTTAGTTAAAGCCCCCTGATAATCATCGAGAGTCTCTTCTTTCCTTGCCAAAGTATGTTTTGGAAACTTTGGTGCCATTTCTACTGTATAGAAATAAATATAATTAGTATCCATTAATTATAATGATGCTACACAATAAAGAATTATCGCACAAAAAAAAACAAATATTCCCAATGGAATATTCATCATATAATCTAGAGAACTCTTTACCGTTGCTCCTAGATTCCTACAGTTATTTCCCTTTACTAGGTTTCCAACCTAAGGTCAAATAAATTGCTCTGATACCAGCTGCGGTGACCCAGCATACCACTGCATATGTGTAGTACACTATAGTCGTTGATATGACCTTCACAGAACACCGTTCCGTAAATATCACATCCCTTAGAGTGGTACAACAGAAACATTGCGGGTCCATATTACAAACATACACACTTCATTATTACAAACCAATAGTTCTCAAACTTCAAGCATTATGAAATTACAAAACAAACTTAAGTAGTTTCAGCGGAATATATAAAATCCAAACTCATACTTCTAATTGAGCTCAACAACTTATTCTATATAGTTCCCGCTGCTCGGCTCAATTGGTTTACTAATAACTAAAGCAACTACTCGGACTCGTTGCCCTCCACTCCATAGCGTATCTCGTAGTCCACCCATTCAACTCCTCTGGACAGGTCTGGTTCTTCGTAACAGACATCCTCTTATCCATCAGCAACATACATCAAAGTGTCTTCTGGATTCTCAGAGTCTAAGCAGGGGTTCAAGGGAAAGAGTGAGTAACAGCGTTACCCAACAAGTTCATTATATGCAAGGTGGGAATTTTGATGCTCTATCTACCATCTGGGACCATACGTCCTTGGTACTATGCAATTTTCGTAAACATTTCTTCAAAGATTGATTTTATTATCAAAAACTATGCCCATCAGCCTTCACAGGTTAACCAGAACTTCATGGAGTTCCTTTCATGCTGTGTTCGTAGCTCCTTCCTAGGAGAGGGAGTAACATGTCACAATTCTTACACTCTACAGAGGTGTGTTTCTTTACCCACGAGAGACCAACTCCTTGTTGCACAACCGAGCGTACTTTCCCATCCACAATTCCATGATGTGGGCCTCAGTAGGTGATCCAAGCCAATCACTGCCCTCTCTGCAACCCCATATGTCTGCATAATCCTCCGGGGCTGACTACGCCTCCGTTAAGCCTCCAACTAGGGCAAGCTATAACCCTGGTGAGTTCCCGAAGACTCTATGAAATGGTGATGCCCGTGGCGAGCTCCCTAAAAGGCCCGACTATACCTCCGACAGCCACTCATAAATAATCTAGACACCAAAATCGTGGGGCCTAAGGGTGCCTACCCATATGTTGGATCCATACCAAGAATCCCAATGTCATGATAAGGTCATCGTGCCTCCATATGAAAGGAAGATACAATTGACTTCTCTGTCTCATTCCAAATCTCATGGTTAACGCGTATTATACGGCGCTAGAATCACTGATGTCATGGGTTGTTAAGCCTATGTGACTTATGCAATTGGAACCCTAAGTTCCATTGCTGATCTTTATCATCACTTAGGATGATAACTACATATTATTTATTAGAGAAGATAACATTTTCTCTCTCTAGATCATAGATGATAACACACAATTTGTAATTTCTTTGATAAAGACTCTTCAAAGGATATGAGCAAGTGATGAACTTGCCTTGTGACTGCAAGGTAGTGAAGTCGGATGCCTCCACCTGACCTTGAGGTCCGGTTTCTACAAAGAACCATTATTGCCCGATAAGGACAATATTTAAAGAAGCAATATGCAATGCATAGTAATGTCGTGCCATGATTTATTAATTATTTCTTTGCATGTTTTACCCTCTTAGTAAAAGTTTACTATTTTCATTAATATTATTCTAAGAGTAAAAAATATGAATTTATTTAATTTTTATTACTCTTTTAAATATTTTATGAAATTTCTTTAAGAAAATAAGATTTATTTTTATCATACCAAATTTACTTTTCAAAAATACAAATTAGTATCTTTCTATAGTAACATATTCATTTAGGATCTTAAAATGAATTTTATTCAATTTTAAGTGTTTCATCTATTTTTATAAAATTCAAAAGTATTTGGCACAAAATAATAATGGACCTAATTTTTTTAGTTATCAAAAAATTCTATTAATTATTTTTATTCAATAGAGAATATTTTTGTGAGTTCATAGATATATTATTTATATTTTTAAGATTTTTATTTTATTTCTTAGAACCATTTAATTCCTAGGGGTATTTTGGTCATTTGTCAATTTAATTAGATGTTTCCCTTTTTTAAATGGACCCAGCCCATTGCGCTGGCTCAGCCCTGACCCCGTTGACCCTGCTTCCTCTTCTAACTTCAGCGAGGACCACGGGTGAGTTTCACTTCTCTCCCTCTCTAAATCTCTGACTTACCTTACTACTCTCTGAGTGTTGGCCATGTGTGAACCCTGATTACCTCTGTTCACGATGCTAGGGTTCATCCCTCTGTGATAGGGTTCATCCCTTGATGTCATATTTATCTAAGGCGGTTCTTGCTGAATCTAGCTGTGAATGACTCACTCGTATACTGTGATTTTCATTATTGATAGTTGTTTCTGTCAGTAGTCTGTGAACTAAACTTTACCTTCTACCTTGTATGATAGCTATGATCTGATTGAGATTAGCTCTTTGGTTCTTGTTGATATACTTTGGTCGAAAGACTTGTAGTTGGATATTTAATCCAATTACCCTCTGATACTTGCCTATTACAAGATGCAGATCTATAAGCTATGATTCCTAATTATCATGTTTAGGAAAATGATTAGATGTTCTGTTGCGGTATTGGATTATAGAAGCCTTGCAAAACCACTTGGTTAAGATAAGCTCTTCTGATACCCTCAATGGAGTGGCATACATACTTCATCTCAGAACTAAGCTATTTTTATTCATGTTCTATTGTTCCTGAGAGTTGCAGATCCTTCTATTGAATAGCTTAGCCTATGATGCTGGTCTGAGGCAAAACCATAGAAAAGTAGCCATATATATCTGCTGCTTTACTTATTTGATGATCTGTGATGGATAGGCTGTTATAAGAAGATTAAGGTTCCAAGATGTGTCATTTCTGTGGTGCTACCATCCATAGGATGTGCCTAGAAATGTTCATCCAAAGATGCTTGTCTATCTAGTCATAAAACTAGAGATTCCTCTCCAAGACCAGTGATGCAAAAGCTGAGATCTTGTTCGTAGATGGTAAAGATTTATCATTTGCCTTTTTATCTTTCTTCTAGGATGGATGTACACCTCACTTGGGTGTTTTTTTGAGAAGATCAAATAAACAACACTTGCTCCATTGACTCTATGATGACTTGATCATGTGGTGGTGTTATTTGTACTCACCAAATTACTTGATGGTTGATGAGGTTCTGGTGTTGCTTGCTGGCTTTCTCTAGCTCTACACCTCTTGGTGCTGCTCTTGTGATTTTGTGCTTGACCTTGCTATCCACCTGCTCCACCCCCTCCTTATGTTACCATCTAGTGATGAACTGATGGTTGATTGGTAATATGGCTGATGGTTTTGGTAAGCTCAATAAGATGTGAGTGTGTGCTTGAGAAGGAGAAGTAATTTCCTATACTTTGCTTCGACTGGTGCTCTGTGTGAGTGCTTGTACTACTGTTGTTGGCTTGATAGCACACTCCATGCAGTTAGTTGACAAAGTTGTGTTTTTGTGTGAGCTGTGCATGTGGATCAGCTCAAGTAACCTGGCTTTTACTATTACCTGTTTACTTGTTGATAGCCTGGTGAAACTTACTTCTATCCACTTGGCTTCTACTGTAGTCTCTGACTATTTACTGAAAGAGCAAATACTTCACGATGGGTGAAACTTGCCCCTTTATTTACTCAATGATGTAATATGAACAGTGCATTTCACTGTTCACCACTAAGAGTAAAACTATCTAACTAACCCCTTATTTTCCTTCTAGTTGTTTCTCTTATTTTGCAGGAACAAGATTTGGACATACAAGATTTAGTATAGGAGTAGATAGGTAGTATAGGTTTTAATTGGAACCTTCTTTGTATTCTTTTTTGTAAAAGATCTTATAAAGATATTATTACAAGTTAATAAATTTTAATTTCTGTTCTTTGTAATCTTATACTTTTGATGTATTTATCATCAGTTGTATCCTTATTATGAAATGAAGAAATAAGAATTTATTTCTTATTTAATTTTCCTTGCCTTTAATCCTTATTGTGGATTACTATTACTATACTATAATCAAACAATGTTAATAAGGTTTTCTTTTGGAAACCCTTCGATATTAATAACTTCTAATATTCCAATATTTTCAAATTGATTTGAATTTTCAATTTAAAATTCAAAGTAATTTCCCCAAAATCTTGATACTGCCTAAAGGTCATGTCAAAATTCATAGCAATCACTAAGCAAGAGCTATTCCTACCTCAAGTTAGCGAAAGAAACTCGGATCCCTTTAGTGTTTTGTTTGGCGAAAAATTTACCCTGATTTTACAGATGCATGCATGCACAAACTTATATTCCTATTTCTACCCTTCGTTGGATCCTAATGCTAGAATGTTATAGACTTCCCCCCTTAAATGAAACTTCGTCCTGAGTTTGCGGATGGGTACCTGAATAATTCTGGATATGCTTCCCTCAAGTCATCTTCTTTCTCCCAGGTGGCTTCTCGCTCTGGGTGATGTTCCCACTATACCTTGCAATATTTGATTGCCCTGTTTCCCAACCTTTTCTAGTTATCCTCTAGAATCTTACAAGGTTTATCAACATAGGTCAAATCTTCTTGTAACTCAATCTCTTGATGTGTGATAGCATCATCGGGAATTTTAAGATATTTCCGAAGTTGTGAAACATGGAACACATTGTGAACTTGAGCTAACCTCTTTGGTAACTCCAGAGAATAAGATATTGTTCTGTTCTGACTTAATATCTTGAATGGTCCAATGAAACTTGGACTTAATTTACCTTTGACTCTGAACCTATTCACTCCCTTCATCGGACTTACTTTGAGATACACCATATCTCCTACTTCTGGATGCCATGATCTTCGACTTTGATCAGCATAACTCTTTTGTTGACTCTGAGCTATCTTCAACCGATCTATCTTGTCTTTCCTTGATATAATCTGGTGCAAATTCTTTGCTACTACCAGGTTCATACCAGCATATAGGTGATCTACACCTTCTTCCATATATTATTTGATAAGGTGCTTCCTTTAGACTACTCTGATAGCTATTGTTGTAGGAAAATTATGCCAATGGTAGATGATCTTCCCACAAACCTCCAAAATCTAATGCACAAGCTCTAAGTATGTCTTCTAAGATTTGGTTGGTCCTTTCTGTCTGACCTCTAGTTTCTGGATGATAAGCTGTACTAAAATCCAATTTTGAACCAAGTGTTGCATGTAATTGTTTCCAAAATGCTGATGTAAACACATATCCTCTATCAGACACAATTTTCTTGGGTACCCCGTGCTTACTCACAATCTCTTTGACATAAATTTCCACTAATTTCTCAACATTATCTTTTTGGTTCACTGGAATAAAATTTGCACTTTTTGTGATTCTCTCCACAATCACCCAAATCATACCCTTTTGCTTCGGTGTCATGCGTAGTCCTGTGATAAAATCCATACCAATTTCTTCCCACTTCCATTCTGGTATTTCCAAAGGCTGTAATGGTCCTGCTGGACTTTGATGTTCTGCTTTAACCCTTTGGCAAGTATGGCATTCCGATACATATTTTGCAATACCTCTTTTCATATTATTCCACCAGAACAACTCTTTTAAATCCATGTACATCTTTGTACTACCCGGATGTATGGAATATGGTGTTTCATGGGCTTCTCGAAGTATCACTTCTCGAATCTTTGTCACATTTGGTACACAAAGACGGTTTTGAAACCATAAAGATCCATAATCTCCTAGGTGAAAAACTGAGGTTTGACCTTGAGAGATTCTTCGAACTTATTCAGTAATGAAAGGACCTTCACCTTGATGTCTATAAATTTCATGTTGAATATCACTACTCTGTTCTTCAATTACTCGCATGGTAGCTAATCCTCCAAGAACTGTTGTTCTTATAAATTGTATTTCCATTCTTTTCAAATCTAGCTGTAGTCCTTTCGGTAGTTCTCTATCCAAAGGTTGTATATCTGTGCTTTTCCAACTTAAAGCATCTGCCACAACATTTGCTTTTCTAGGAGTATAATTGATTGTTAGATTATAATCTTTAATCAATTCCAGCCATCGTTTCCATTTCTTATTCAATTCCTTTTGAGTGAAGAAATATTTGAGATTTTGTGGTCAGTATATAACTCACATCTTGCCCCATAGAGAAAATGTCTCCTTCCTTTTAAAGCAAACACTACTGCTGCTAATTCTAAATCATGGGTTGGATAGTTCACTTCATGTGGTTTCAATTGCCTAGATCCATAAGAAATTACCTTACAATCTTGCATAAGCACACAACCTAATCCTTCCTTGGATGCATCACAATATATTGTGTAATCTTTTCCTGGTTCTGGAATTGCTAGGATTGGTGTTGTGGTTAATCTGATTTTCAACTCCTGAAAACTTGCTTCGCACTTCTCATCCCATATGAAAGGTGTATTGGTCATTGGTCCAGCTATATTGGAAAAACCTTCTATGAATCTTCGATAGTAACCATCCATACCTAAGAAACCTCGGATTTGCTTCACATTGGTTGGTGCCTTCCAATCCAGTACTAATTGGACTTTGGATGGATTTACAGCAATTCCATCCTTACTGATCACATGACTAAGAAACTCTACTTCGTCCAACCAAAATTCACACTTACTGAACTTAGCATAAAGCTTATGTTCTCTTAAGATTTTTAATGCTACTCTCAAATGTTCTGCATGCTCTTCTATATCTTTGGAGTATACCAGAATATCATCAATGAATACTATGACAAACTTGTCCAAGTAAGGCATGATGATTTTGTTCCTCAAATTCAGGAATATTGATGGTGCATTAGTCAGACCAAAAGGTACGACTAAATACTCATGATGTCCATACCTTGATACAAATGTTGTTTTAGGAACATCTTCAGGTTTAATTTTTATCTAATGGTATCCTGATCTTAGATCGATCTTGTAGAATACTCCAGCTCCCTTGACTTGGTCAAATAGATCTTGTATCCTTGGTAATGGATACTTGTTCTTGATAGTGACATTGTTGAGATTTCTATAATCCCCACACATTCTCCGTCCACCATCTCGTTTATCCACAAAAATCACCGGAGTTCCCCACGGAGATACACTTTCCTGTATGAATCCTTTCCGGTCTAGTTAATCAATTTTCTCCTTAAGCTCTTTTAATTCCTTTGGCCCCATCTTATATGGTGCTTGAGCTATTGGTGTTGTACCAGGTATCAGGTCAATAGTGAACTCTATTTCCCGATCAGGTGGCATTCCTGGTAACTCTGCTGGAAAAACATCTTGAAACTCCTTCACCACGGGAATATCTTCTAATTTGACCTCCTTCATTGATTTCAACTGCAGATCTACCATGATATGGCTATGTTTATCCACCTGATAGACTATCCTTCCTCCACTTAGAGACTTGATTGAAATGGTTTTCTCTTCACAATTGATCTGAGCTCCATAGTCTGTCATCCAATCCATTCCCAACACTACTGCTATTCCTTTTAATGGGATCACATAAAGATCCGCATAATAGGTTTGACCACAGATTGAGATTACTTGGTTTAGTTTAATATTTCTAACTACCACGATCCCTCCGGCGGTAACTACGGTCATAGGTTTTTCTAACGGTGCCCTTCTAATCCCGAATTTATCGCAAGACTCTTCAGATATGAAAGAAGTAGTTGCACCAGTATCAACTAAAACTTTTCTGGGATTTGTGAGAATATTGAGCGTACCTATCACCGCATGATTTGAGTTATCCACCTCCTCCAAGGTTGCGCAATTTAGCTTTCCCGTAGGTCTACCTCTCTTTCCATTGTTATTTTTGGCATAGCTTCCCCCTCGGTTAGGCTGTCCACCTCCTCCTACACTTGCTTGTCATCCACCTTTTGTGGGCCAACCACCGGGTGGTTTGTTTGGGCAATCAGGCTTAATATGACCCTTTTGTCCACATCCAAAACAAATTATCACTGGTTTCTGACAATCCTTGCTGATATGTCCCGGAAGTTTTCAATTATGACATATGACATTCCTTCTAGGACTGAATTGTCATCCAGTGTTGTTGCTACTCCTGTTGTTGTTGTTGTTGTTGTAGGGTCTATTCCTAGGTTGAAACTCCAGATTAGTTTTGGGTTTACTTGCATGAATCATCTTCGTCTCCTTCTTTGCTCTCTTCCTACGGTCCTCTTGGACATTTTTGTAATCATCTTCAAAGGTTATAGCTGCATCAAGCAACTGTTGAAAAGTTTGAGTGTTGGCAAGCCTCGACTGCATTTTCACAAATGGATTTAGTCCACGCATGAACCTCTTATTCCTTCTCGCCTCCGTGCTAACTTCTTCAGCAGCATAACGAGATAAATCACTAAACTCCCGAATATACTTCATGACACTGGAGTGTCCTTGTTGCAGTTCTTCAAACTCCCTACAATTCAACTCTATGATACTCTCTAGAACATGGTATTCACGGAATCTTTGTTTGAACTCCTCCCAATTGTACTCTCTTCCTAGAGGTTGCATAGCTAGCTGACTCTCCCACCATGACGCTGTAGGTCCGGTCAATAGATGTGTTGCATACCTCAACTTTTCTTCCTCATTGCATCCTACAGTTCTCAACTTTCTTTCGATATTTGTTAACCAGTCCACTGCATCCATTGGTTTAGGAGCGGATGCAAAAGGTAAAGGCCTAGTATCCTGGAAATCCGAAAGACTAACACCACGTCCTTGAGGTGCCCTTTGCTGTCCCACTCGGTCTACCAAACCCTCCATGAATTTGTTCTGGGACTCTTGCATCATTTGCATGTACTACATAAAGTTCTGCTCCATCAACGGCCTCATTGGTGGTGGTGGTAAATTCGCTTGCATTCTGGCGTCTTCATCCGCCTTTTCTTTGGCTTCACGCTCCATGCGCTGCTGCTCAGTCTCGTTTTCTACACCCATTTCCATAGCCCCTAGTCCTGTAACATAAAGCGTACTCATAGTTACATCATGCATATGTGTTCTGAGCTCAACTTCATGCACAGAACTAGTCACACAATGGAAAACAAGATCCAAATAAGAACCCAAATATGCATTACACACATATTCTACATTACAAATAATATAATTTATACAACATGATTACAAGCCCTTACTAATTAAGCATTACAAGCTCATGTGGTACCATCCCACTTATTTATTTACATTAAGTCCTCCGACTCTAACTCTCGTATCCTACAGAGATACTACTAGTCAAAGTCACACTCCCCAGAAGTTGCGTCGTTCATCATATATACCCGGAGTGCAACCATGCTGACGTGAAGTACGACGTAGCATCTGTGGAACGACTTGCCTCTTCGACGGACGATATTCAGTATCAGAAGTCTCCGGGCTTGACACATCATTCAGCTGAAGTGCATCCATACCTTCCAATTCATCTGAAGTATCTACTGAATCATCCTCATCACTTTCTTCTTCATCCATCTCCTGCATCCCGATTCTAGAGGAATCAACATAATATTCCCCTTCTAGTGCCCCCCAAGTACTCTGCTGGGTATGATGGTCCTCAGCTATGATTGGATAGTGCATGTTATCTGGAGTAGGATAATTTTCTAGTGACTCGAACACCCTTTCTTCAGGATCTTCCTCCTCGGACTCTACATCTTCCACATGGAAATCTCTTCTATCAATGGAATAAGATCTTACGCCCATGCGACTAGTCTTCCTGATATCTCCAACTGAATCTTCCATAGGAATAGGATTCCCGGCAGATCCATCCATTGATCCGTACCTCCATCCTTTAGAATTCCCAATAGGTAATTCCGAGACCTCAGTTCCACAAGTACTCTGTGGTACTGGATGACTAGAGCCCTCATCCGGATATCTAATGGGTTCTAGTATCGGTGAGTAAGGATATGGTGTAAAAGATGCTGGATCTATAGGTATATCCTTGAAAACTGGGTTAACCCTATCCACTGCTTCATTCTCCAGTTTAGATGCTAACTTCTCCCTTCTTTCAGGATTCGTTAAATCTTCTAACATATCAACCTGATCTTCTACGATCACCTAATGTGTCTTATACAAAGACCCGACCATCAGTCGATATAGATCCATAAACTTAGAAGGTAGTTTTGGATGCTTCCTTACTAAAGTAAGATGATCTGGTTCCGATTCCTCGTCTATAGAGTCATGAGGAATCAGAGAATATGTGCTTCTAGCTAACCCTTATGCCTTATGCTCCCAAATATTGGCTATCGCCTCCACAATAGCAACATGATATGTTGCTAGGTGACTTCTACCTTCCCCCATAGGTAAATTGTGATATAAACCAAGCTTCTTTGGTAGTTGGATGCTAACACGATATTTGGCTAACATTCTCCCATCATGGTAGGTAATGGTATTGATTGGGATATTAGTTGTGCAACCAAAAACCCTCAGAAATTCTCGAAGCTGTTTAGTTAAAGCCCCCTGATAATCATCGAGAGTCTCTTCTTTCCTTGCCAAAGTATATTTTGGAAACTTTGGTGCCATTTCTACTGTATAGAAATAAATATAATTAGTATCCATTAATTATAATGATGCTACACAATAAAGAATTATCGCACTAAAAAAAAGAAATATTCCCAATGGAATATTCATCATATAATCTAGAGAACTCTTTACCGTTGCTCCTAGATTCCTACAGTTATTTCCCTTTACTAGGTTTCCAACCTAAGGTCAAAGAAATTGCTCTGATACCAGCTGCGGTGACCCAGCATACCACTGCATATGTGTAGTACACTATAGTCGTTGATATGACCTTCACAGAACACCGTTCCGTAAATATCACATCCCTTAGAGTGGTACAACAGAAACATTGCGGGTCCATATTACAAACATACACACTTCATTATTACAAACCAATAGTTCTCAAACTTCAAGCATTATGAAATTACAAAACAAACTTAAGTAGTTTCAGCAGAATATATAAATTCCAAACTCATACTTCGAATTGAGCTCAACAACTTATTCTATATAGTTCCCGCTGCTCGGCTCAATTGGTTTACTAATAACTAAAGCAACTACTCGGACTCGTTGCCCTCCACTCCATAGCGTATCTCGTAGTCCACCCCTTCAACTCCTCTGGACAGGTCTGGTTCTTCGTAACAGACATCCTCTTATCCATCAGCAACATACATCAAAGTGTCTTCTGGATTCTCAGAGTCTAAGCAGGGTTTCAAGGGAAAGAGTGAGTAACAGCGTTACCCAGCAAGTTCATTATATGCAAGGTGGGAAGTTTGATGCTCTATCTACCATCTCGGACGATACGTCCTTGGTACTATGCAATTTTCGTAAACATTTCTTCAAAGATTGATTTTATTATCAAAAACTATGCCCATCAGCCTTCACAGGTTCACCAGAACTTCATGGAGTTCCTTTCATGCCGTGTTCGTAGCTCCTTCCTAGAACAGGGAGTAACGTGTCACAATTCTTACACTCTACAGAGGTGTGTTTCTTTACCCATGAGAGACCAACTCCTTGTTGCACAAGCGAGCGTACTTTCCCATCCACAATTCCATGATGTGGGCCTCAGTAGGTGATCCAAGCTAATCACTGCCCTCTCTGCGACCCCATATGTCTGCATAATCCTCCGGGGCTGACTACACCTCCGTTAAGCCTCCAACTAGGGCAAGCTATAACCCTGGTGAGTTCCCGAAGACTCTATGAAATGGTGATGCCCATGGCGAGCTCCCTAAAAGGCCTGACTATACCTCCGACAGCCACTCATAAATAATCTAGACACCAAAATCGTGGGGCCTAAGGGTGCCTACCCATATGTTGGATCCATACCAAGAATCCCAATGTCATGATAAGGTCATCTTGCCTCCATATGAAAGGAAGAAGATACAATTGACTTCTCTCTCCCATTCCAAATCTCATGGTTAACGCGTATTATACGGCGCTAGAATCACTGATGTCATGGGTTGTTAAGCCTATGTGACTTATGCAATTGGAATCCTAAGTTCCATTGCTGATCTTTATCATCACTTAGGATGATAACTGCATATTATTTATTAGAGAAGATAACATTTTCTCTCTCTAGATCATAGATGATAACACACAATTTGCAATTTCTTTGATAAAGACTCTTCAAAGGACATGAGAAAGTGATGAACTTGCCTTGTGACTGCAAGGTAGTGAAGTCGGATGCCTCCACCTGACCTTGAGGTCCGGTTTCTACAAAGAACCATTATTGCCCGTTAAGGACAATATTTAAAGAAGCAATATGCAATGCATAGTAATGTCGTGCCATGATTTATTAATTATTTCTTTGCATGTTTTACCCTCTTAGTAAAAGTTTACTATTTTCATTAATATTATTCTAAGAGTAAAAAATATGAATTTATTTAATTTTTATTACTCTTTTAAATATTTTATGAAATTTCTTTAAGAAAATAAGATTTATTTTTATCATACCAAATTTACTTTTCAAAAATACAAATTAGTATCTTTCTATAGTAACATATTCATTTAGGATCTTAAAATGAATTTTATTCAATTTTAAGTGTTTCATCTATTTTTATAAAATTCAAAAGTATTTGGCACAAAATAATAATGGACCTAATTTTTTTAGTTATCAAAAAATTCTATTAATTATTTTTATTCAATAGAGAATATTTTTGTGAGTTCATAGATATATTATTTATATTTTTAAGATTTTTATTTTATTTCTTAGAACCATTTAATTCCTAGGGGTATTTTGGTCATTTGTCAATTTAATTAGATGTTTCCCTTTTTTAAATGGACCCAGCCCATTGCGCTGGCTCAGCCCTGACCCCGTTGACCCTGCTTCCTCTTCTAACTTCAGCGAGGACCACGGGTGAGTTTCACTTCTCTCCCTCTCTGAATCTCTGACTTACCTTACTACTCTCTGAGTGTTGGCCATGTGTGAACCCTGATTACCTCTGTTCACGATGCTAGGGTTCATCCCTCTGTGATAGGGTTCATCCCTTGATGTCATATTTATCTAAGGCGGTTCTTGCTGAATCTAGCTGTGAATGACTCACTCTTATACTGTGATTTTCATTATTGATAGTTGTTTCTGTCAGTAGTCTGTGAACTAAACTTTACCTTCTACCTTGTATGATAGCTATGATCTGATTGAGATTAGCTCTTTGGTTCTTGTTGATATACTTTGGTCGAAAGACTTGTAGTTGGATATTTAATCCAATTACCCTCTGATACTTGCCTATTACAAGATGCAGATCTATAAGCTATGATTCCTAATTATCATGTTTAGGAAAATGATTAGATGTTCTGTTGCGGTATTGGATTATAGAAGCCTTGCAAAACCACTTGGTTAAGATAAGCTCTTCTGATACCCTCAATGGAGTGGCATACATACTTCATCTCAGAACTAAGCTATTTTTATTCATGTTCTATTGTTCCTGAGAGTTGCAGATCCTTCTATTGAATAGCTTAGCCTATGATGCTGGTCTGAGGCAAAACCATAGAAAAGTAGCCATATATATCTGCTGCTTTACTTATTTGATGATCTGTGATGGATAGGCTGTTATAAGAAGATTAAGGTTCCAAGATGTGTCATTTCTGTGGTGCTACCATCCATAGGATGTGCCTAGAAATGTTCATCCAAAGATGCTTGTCTATCTAGTCATAAAACTAGAGATTCCTCTCCAAGACCAGTGATGCAAAAGCTGAGATCTTGTTCGTAGATGGTAAAGATTTATCATTTGCCTTTTTATCTTTCTTCTAGGATGGATGTACACCTCACTTGGGTGTTTTTTTGAGAAGATCAAATAAACAACACTTGCTCCATTGACTCTATGATGACTTGATCATGTGGTGGTGTTATTTGTACTCACCAAATTACTTGATGGTTGATGAGGTTCTGGTGTTGCTTGCTGGCTTTCTCTAGCTCTACACCTCTTGGTGCTGCTCTTGTGATTTTGTGCTTGACCTTGCTATCCACCTGCTCCACCCCCTCCTTATGTTACCATCTAGTGATGAACTGATGGTTGATTGGTAATATGGCTGATGGTTTTGGTAAGCTCAATAAGATGTGAGTGTGTGCTTGAGAAGGAGAAGTAATTTCCTATACTTTGCTTCGACTGGTGCTCTGTGTGAGTGCTTGTACTACTGTTGTTGGCTTGATAGCACACTCCATGCAGTTAGTTGACAAAGTTGTGTTTTTGTGTGAGCTGTGCATGTGGATCAGCTCAAGTAACCTGGCTTTTACTATTACCTGTTTACTTGTTGATAGCCTGGTGAAACTTACTTCTATCCACTTGGCTTCTACTGTAGTCTCTGACTATTTACTGAAAGAGCAAATACTTCACCATGGGTAAAACTTGCCCCTTTATTTACTCAATGATGTAATATGAACAGTGCATTTCACTGTTCACCACTAAGAGTAAAACTATCTAACTAACCCCTTATTTTCCTTCTAGTTGTTTCTCTTATTTTGCAGGAACAAGATTTGGACATACAAGATTTAGTATAGGAGTAGATAGGTAGTATAGGTTTTAATTGGAACCTTCTTTGTATTCTTTTTTGTAAAAGATCTTATAAAGATATTATTACAAGTTAATAAATTTTAATTTCTGTTCTTTGTAATCTTATACTTTTGAAGTATTTATCATCAGTTGTATCCTTATTATGAAATGAAGAAATAAGAATTTATTTCTTATTTAATTTTCCTTGCCTTTAATCTTTATTGTGGATTACTATTACTATACTATAATCAAACAATGTTAATAAGGTTTTCTTTTGGAAACCCTTCGATATTAATAACTTCTAATATTCCAATATTTTCAAATTGATTTGAATTTTCAATTTAAAATTCAAAGTAATTTCCCCAAAATCTTGATACTGCCTAAAGGTCATGTCAAAATTCATAGCAATCACTAAGCAAGAGCTATTCCTACCTCAAGTTAGCGAAAGAAACTCGGATCCCTTTAGTGTTTTGTTTGGCGAAAAATTTACCCTGATTTTACAGATGCATGCATGCACAAACTTATATTCCTATTTCTACCCTTCGTTGGATCCTAATGCTAGAATGTTATAGACTTCCCCCCTTAAATGAAACTTCGTCCTGAGTTTGCGGATGGGTACCTGAATAATTCTGGATATGCTTCCCTCAAGTCATCTTCTTTCTCCCAGGTGGCTTCTCGCTCTGGGTGATGTTCCCACTATACCTTGCAATATTTGATTGCCCTGTTTCCCAACCTTTTCTAGTTATCCTCTAGAATCTTACAAGGTTTATCAACATAGGTCAAATCTTCTTGTAACTCAATCTCTTGATGTGTGATAGCATCATCGGGAATTTTAAGATATTTCCGAAGTTGTGAAACATGGAACACATTGTGAACTTGAGCTAACCTCTTTGGTAACTCCAGAGAATAAGATATTGTTCTGTTCTGACTTAATATCTTGAATGGTCCAATGAAACTTGGACTTAATTTACCTTTGACTCTGAACCTATTCACTCCCTTCATCGGACTTACTTTGAGATACACCATATCTCCTACTTCTGGATGCCATGATCTTCGACTTTGATCAGCATAACTCTTTTGTTGACTCTGAGCTATCTTCAACCGATCTATCTTGTCTTTCCTTGATATAATCTGGTGCAAATTCTTTGCTACTACCAGGTTCATACCAGCATATAGGTGATCTACACCTTCTTCCATATATTATTTGATAAGGTGCTTCCTTTAGACTACTCTGATAGCTATTGTTGTAGGAAAATTATGCCAATGGTAGATGATCTTCCCACAAACCTCCAAAATCTAATGCACAAGCTCTAAGTATGTCTTCTAAGATTTGGTTGGTCCTTTCTGTCTGACCTCTAGTTTCTGGATGATAAGCTGTACTAAAATCCAATTTTGAACCAAGTGTTGCATGTAATTGTTTCCAAAATGCTGATGTAAACACATATCCTCTATCAGACACAATTTTCTTGGGTACCCCGTGCTTACTCACAATCTCTTTGACATAAATTTCCACTAATTTCTCAACATTATCTTTTTGGTTCACTGGAATAAAATTTGCACTTTTTGTGATTCTCTCCACAATCACCCAAATCATACCCTTTTGCTTCGGTGTCATGCGTAGTCCTGTGATAAAATCCATACCAATTTCTTCCCACTTCCATTCTGGTATTTCCAAAGGCTGTAATGGTCCTGCTGGACTTTGATGTTCTGCTTTAACCCTTTGGCAAGTATGGCATTCCGATACATATTTTGCAATACCTCTTTTCATATTATTCCACCAGAACAACTCTTTTAAATCCATGTACATCTTTGTACTACCCGGATGTATGGAATATGGTGTTTCATGGGCTTCTCGAAGTATCACTTCTCGAATCTTTGTCACATTTGGTACACAAAGACGGTTTTGAAACCATAAAGATCCATAATCTCCTAGGTGAAAAACTGAGGTTTGACCTTGAGAGATTCTTCGAACTTATTCAGTAATGAAAGGACCTTCACCTTGATGTCTATAAATTTCATGTTGAATATCACTACTCTGTTCTTCAATTACTCGCATGGTAGCTAATCCTCCAAGAACTGTTGTTCTTATAAATTGTATTTCCATTCTTTTCAAATCTAGCTGTAGTCCTTTCGGTAGTTCTCTATCCAAAGGTTGTATATCTGTTCTTTTCCAACTTAAAGCATCTGCCACAACATTTGCTTTTCTAGGAGTATAATTGATTGTTAGATTATAATCTTTAATCAATTCCAGCCATCGTTTCCATTTCTTATTCAATTCCTTTTGAGTGAAGAAATATTTGAGATTTTGTGGTCAGTATATAACTCACATCTTGCCCCATAGAGAAAATGTCTCCTTCCTTTTAAAGCAAACACTACTGCTGCTAATTCTAAATCATGGGTTGGATAGTTCACTTCATGTGGTTTCAATTGCCTAGATCCATAAGAAATTACCTTACAATCTTGCATAAGCACACAACCTAATCCTTCCTTGGATGCATCACAATATATTGTGTAATCTTTTCCTGGTTCTGGAATTGCTAGGATTGGTGTTGTGGTTAATCTGATTTTCAACTCCTGAAAACTTGCTTCGCACTTCTCATCCCATATGAAAGGTGTATTGGTCATTGGTCCAGCTATATTGGAAAAACCTTCTATGAATCTTCGATAGTAACCATCCATACCTAAGAAACCTCGGATTTGCTTCACATTGGTTGGTGCCTTCCAATCCAGTACTAATTGGACTTTGGATGGATTTACAGCAATTCCATCCTTACTGATCACATGACTAAGAAACTCTACTTCGTCCAACCAAAATTCACACTTACTGAACTTAGCATAAAGCTTATGTTCTCTTAAGATTTTTAATGCTACTCTCAAATGTTCTGCATGCTCTTCTATATCTTTGGAGTATACCAGAATATCATCAATGAATACTATGACAAACTTGTCCAAGTAAGGCATGATGATTTTGTTCCTCAAATTCAGGAATATTGATGGTGCATTAGTCAGACCAAAAGGTACGACTAAATACTCATGATGTCCATACCTTGATACAAATGTTGTTTTAGGAACATCTTCAGGTTTAATTTTTATCTAATGGTATCCTGATCTTAGATCGATCTTGTAGAATACTCCAGCTCCCTTGACTTGGTCAAATAGATCTTGTATCCTTGGTAATGGATACTTGTTCTTGATAGTGACATTGTTGAGATTTCTATAATCCCCACACATTCTCCGTCCACCATCTCGTTTATCCACAAAAATCACCGGAGTTCCCCACGGAGATACACTTTCCTGTATGAATCCTTTCCGGTCTAGTTAATCAATTTTCTCCTTAAGCTCTTTTAATTCCTTTGGCCCCATCTTATATGGTGCTTGAGCTATTGGTGTTGTACCAGGTATCAGGTCAATAGTGAACTCTATTTCCCGATCAGGTGGCATTCCTGGTAACTCTGCTGGAAAAACATCTTGAAACTCCTTCACCACGGGAATATCTTCTAATTTGACCTCCTTCATTGATTTCAACTGCAGATCTACCATGATATGGCTATGTTTATCCACCTGATAGACTATCCTTCCTCCACTTAGAGACTTGATTGAAATGGTTTTCTCTTCACAATTGATCTGAGCTCCATAGTCTGTCATCCAATCCATTCCCAACACTACTGCTATTCCTTTTAATGGGATCACATAAAGATCCGCATAATAGGTTTGACCACAGATTGAGATTACTTGGTTTAGTTTAATATTTCTAACTACCACGATCCCTCCGGCGGTAACTACGGTCATAGGTTTTTCTAACGGTGCCCTTCTAATCCCGAATTTATCGCAAGACTCTTCAGATATGAAAGAAGTAGTTGCACCAGTATCAACTAAAACTTTTCTGGGATTTGTGAGAATATTGAGCGTACCTATCACCGCATGATTTGAGTTATCCACCTCCTCCAAGGTTGCGCAATTTAGCTTTCCCGTAGGTCTACCTCTCTTTCCATTGTTATTTTTGGCATAGCTTCCCCCTCGGTTAGGCTGTCCACCTCCTCCTACACTTGCTTGTCATCCACCTTTTGTGGGCCAACCACCGGGTGGTTTGTTTGGGCAATCAGGCTTAATATGACCCTTTTGTCCACATCCAAAACAAATTATCACTGGTTTCTGACAATCCTTGCTGATATGTCCCGGAAGTTTTCAATTATGACATATGACATTCCTTCTAGGACTGAATTGTCATCCAGCGTTGTTGCTACTCCTGTTGTTGTTGTTGTTGTTGTAGGGTCTATTCCTAGGTTGAAACTCCAGATTAGTTTTGGGTTTACTTGCATGAATCATCTTCGTCTCCTTCTTTGCTCTCTTCCTACGGTCCTCTTGGACATTTTTGTAATCATCTTCAAAGGTTATAGCTGCATCAAGCAACTGTTGAAAAGTTTGAGTGTTGGCAAGCCTCGACTGCATTTTCACAAATGGATTTAGTCCACGCATGAACCTCTTATTCCTTCTCGCCTCCGTGCTAACTTCTTCAGCAGCATAACGAGATAAATCACTAAACTCCCGAATATACTTCATGACACTGGAGTGTCCTTGTTGCAGTTCTTCAAACTCCCTACAATTCAACTCTATGATACTCTCTAGAACATGGTATTCACGGAATCTTTGTTTGAACTCCTCCCAATTGTACTCTCTTCCTAGAGGTTGCATAGCTAGCTGACTCTCCCACCATGACGCTGTAGGTCCGGTCAATAGATGTGTTGCATACCTCAACTTTTCTTCCTCATTGCATCCTACAGTTCTCAACTTTCTTTCGATATTTGTTAACCAGTCCACTGCATCCATTGGTTTAGGAGCGGATGCAAAAGGTAAAGGCCTAGTATCCTAGAAATCCGAAAGACTAACACCACGTCCTTGAGGTGCCCTTTGCTGTCCCACTCGGTCTACCAAACCCTCCATGAATTTGTTCTGGGACTCTTGCATCATTTGCATGTACTACATAAAGTTCTGCTCCATCAACGGCCTCATTGGTGGTGGTGGTAAATTCGCTTGCATTCTGGCGTCTTCATCCGCCTTTTCTTTGGCTTCACGCTCCATGCGCTGCTGCTCAGTCTCGTTTTCTACACCCATTTCCATAGCCCCTAGTCCTGTAACATAAAGCGTACTCATAGTTACATCATGCATATGTGTTCTGAGCTCAACTTCATGCACAGAACTAGTCACACAATGGAAAACAAGATCCAAATAAGAACCCAAATATGCATTACACACATATTCTACATTACAAATAATATAATTTATACAACATGATTACAAGCCCTTACTAATTAAGCATTACAAGCTCATGTGGTACCATCCCACTTATTTATTTACATTAAGTCCTCCGACTCTAACTCTCGTATCCTACAGAGATACTACTAGTCAAAGTCACACTCCCCAGAAGTTGCGTCGTTCATCATATATACCCGGAGTGCAACCATGCTGACGTGAAGTACGACGTAGCATCTGTGGAACGACTTGCCTCTTCGACGGACGATATTCAGTATCAGAAGTCTCCGGGCTTGACACATCATTCAGCTGAAGTGCATCCATACCTTCCAATTCATCTGAAGTATCTACTGAATCATCCTCATCACTTTCTTCTTCATCCATCTCCTGCATCCCGATTCTAGAGGAATCAACATAATATTCCCCTTCTAGTGCCCCCCAAGTACTCTGCTGGGTATGATGGTCCTCAGCTATGATTGGATAGTGCATGTTATCTGGAGTAGGATAATTTTCTAGTGACTCGAACACCCTTTCTTCAGGATCTTCCTCCTCGGACTCTACATCTTCCACATGGACATCTCTTCTATCAATGGAATAAGATCTTACGCCCATGCGACTAGTCTTTCTGATATCTCCAACTGAATCTTCCATCGGAATAGGATTCCCGGCAGATCCATCCATTGATCCGTACCTCCATCCTTTAGAATTCCCAATAGGTAATTCCGAGACCTTAGTTCCCCAAGAACTCTGTGGTACTGGATGACTAGAGCCCTCATCCGGATATCTAATGGGTTCTAGTATCGGTGAGTAAGGATATGGTGTAAAAGATGCTAGATCTATAGGTATATCCTTGAAAACTGGGTTAACCCTATCCACTGCTTCATTCTCCAGTTTAGATGCTAACTTCTCCCTTCTTTCAGGATTCGTTAAATCTTCTAACATATCAACCTGATCTTCTACGATAACCTAATGTGTCTTATACAAAGACCCGACCATCAGTCGATATAGATCCATAAACTTAGAAGCTAGTTTTGGATGCTTCCTTACTAAAGTAAGATGATCTGGTTCCGATTCCTCGTCTATAGAGTCATGAGGAATCAGAGAATATGTGCTTCTAGCTAACCCTTATGCCTTATGCTCCCAAATATTGGCTATCGCCTCCACAATAGCAACATGATATGTTGCTAGGTGACTTCTACCTTCCCCCATAGGTAAATTGTGATATAAACCAAGCTTCTTTGGTAGTTGGATGCTAACACGATATTTGGCTAACATTCGCCCATCATGGTTGGTAATGGTATTGATTGGGATATTAGTTGTGCAACCAAAAACCCTCAGAAATTCTCGAAGCTGTTTAGTTAAAGCCCCCTGATAATCATCGAGAGTCTCTTCTTTCCTTGCCAAAGTATGTTTTGGAAACTTTGGTGCCATTTCTACTGTATAGAAATAAATATAATTAGTATCCATTAATTATAATGATGCTACACAATAAAGAATTATCGCACTAAAAAAAAGAAATATTCCCAATGGAATATTCATCATATAATCTAGAGAACTCTTTACCGTTGCTCCTAGATTCCTACAGTTATTTCCCTTTACTAGGTTTCCAACCTAAGGTCAAAGAAATTGCTCTGATACCAGCTGCGGTGACCCAGCATACCACTGCATATGTGTAGTACACTATAGTCGTTGATATGACCTTCACAGAACACCGTTCCGTAAATATCACATCCCTTAGAGTGGTACAACAGAAACATTGCGGGTCCATATTACAAACATACACACTTCATTATTACAAACCAATAGTTCTCAAACTTCAAGCATTATGAAATTACAAAACAAACTTAAGTAGTTTCAGCGGAATATATAAAATCCAAACTCATACTTCTAATTGAGCTCAACAACTTATTCTATATAGTTCCCGCTGCTCGGCTCAATTGGTTTACTAATAAATAAAGCAACTACTTGGACTCGTTGCCCTCTACTCCATAGCGTATCTCGTAGTCCATCCCTTCAACTCCTCTAGACAGGTCTGGTTCTTCGTAACAGACATCCTCTTGTCCATCAGCAACATACATCAAAGTTTCTTCTGGATTCTCAGAGTCTAAGCAGGGGTTCAAGGGAAAGAGTGAGTAACAGCGTTACCCAACAAGTTCATTATATGCAAGGTGGAAATTTTGATGCTCTATCTACCATCTCGGACCATACGTCCTTGGTACTATGCAATTTTCGTAAACATTTCTTCAAAGATTGATTTTATTATCAAAAACTATGCCCATCAGCCTTCACAGGTTGACCAGAACTTCATGGAGTTCCTTTCATGCTGTGTTCGTAGCTCCTTCCTAGGAGAGGGAGTAACATGTCACAATTCTTACACTCTACAGAGGTGTGTTTCTTTACCCACGAGAGACCAACTCCTTGTTGCACAACCGAGCGTACTTTCCCATCCACAATTCCATGATGTGGGCCTCAGTAGGTGATCCAAGCCAATCACTGCCCTCTCTGCAACCCCATATGTCTGCATAATCCTCCGGGGCTGACTACGCCTCCGTTAAGCCTCCAACTAGGGCAAGCTATAACCCTGGTGAGTTCCCGAAGACTCTATGAAATGGTGATGCCCGTGGCGAGCTCCCTAAAAGGCCCGACTATACCTCCGACAGCCACTCATAAATAATCTAGACACCAAAATCGTGGGGCCTAAGGGTGCCTACCCATATGTTGGATCCATACCAAGAATCCCAATGTCATGATAAGGTCATCGTGCCTCCATATGAAAGGAAGATACAATTGACTTCTCTGTCTCATTCCAAATCTCATGGTTAACGCGTATTATACGGCGCTAGAATCACTGATGTCATGGGTTGTTAAGCCTATGTGACTTATGCAATTGGAACCCTAAGTTCCATTGCTGATCTTTATCATCACTTAGGATGATAACTACATATTATTTATTAGAGAAGATAACATTTTCTCTCTCTAGATCATAGATGATAACACACAATTTGCAATTTCTTTGATAAAGACTCTTCAAAGGACATGAGAAAGTGATGAACTTGCCTTGTGACTGCAAGGTAGTGAAGTCGGATGCCTCCACCTAACCTTGAGGTCCGGTTTCTACAAAGAACCATTATTGCCTGATAAGGACAATATTTAAAGAAGCAATATGCAATGCATAGTAATGTCGTGCCATGATTTATTAATTATTTATTTGCATGTTTTACCCTCTTAGTAAAAGTTTACTATTTTCATAAATATTATTCTAAGAGTAAAAAATATAAATTTATTTAATTTTTATTACTCTTTTAAATATTTTCTAAAATTTACTTTTCAAAAATAAAAATTAGTATTTTTCGATAGTAACATATTCATTTAGTATCTTGAAAATGTATTTTATTCAATTTTAAGTGTTTCATCTATTTTTATAAAATTCAAAAGTATTTGGCAAAAATTAATAATGGACCTAATTTTTTTAGTTATCAAAAAAATCTATTAATTATTTTTACTCAATAGAGAATATTTTTGTGAGTTCATAGATATATTATTTATATTTTTACGATTTTTATTTTATTTCTGAGAACCATTTAATTCCTAGGGGTATTTTGGTCATTTGTCAATTTAATTAGATGTTTCCCTTTTTAAAATGGACCCAACCCAATGCGCTGGCTCAGCCCTGACCCGACCCATCTGGTCTGGTCAAACCCCATTGCCACGAGCGGCCCAATACCACTCGATTCCTCACCTCTCTCTCTCTCTCTCGTGCCCCTCCTGTCTTGTCCCCGCGGAGCCGCCGCGCTGCTGCTGCGGTCGCTGCCCGATTCCGGCCATCTTGGCCCACTCCGGCCGCCGCCGTGTCATGTGATGAGGTAGCTGACACCGCTCACCAACTGGTCTTGCTCGATTCGTCTACAAGCCCCTCTCCCGTCCAGGCTGATTCCACCTCGAACCCTAGGGTTTGGGGTAGTCGGCGATGTGGAGCTCCGCCGCTGTGGTGGCGCCGTGCTGGGCTCCAGGTGGTCCTATGGTGCCTCCGCTGCTACCTGTGTGACAGTGGCCACCTTGCCACCGCTTGGCGCGGGTTGCAGCGCCCTCGGGTGCTCCCCGTGTCGCCGTGTGTGCTCGCCGTTGACCCTACTTCCTCTTCTAACTTCAGCGAGGACCACGGGTGAGTTTCACTTCTCTCCCTCTCTGAATCTCTGACTTACCTTGCTACTCTCTGAGTGTTGGCCATGTGTGAACCCTGATTACCTCTGTTCATGATGCTAGGGTTCATCCCTCTGTGTTAGGGTTCATCCCTTGATGTCATGTTTATCTAAGGCGGTTCTTGCTGAATCTAGCTATGAATGACTCACTCTTATACTGTGATTTTCATTATTGACAGTTTTTTCTGTCAGTAGTCTGTTAACTGAACTTTACCTTCTGCCTTGTATGATAGCTATGATCTGATTGAGATTAGCTCTCTGGTTCTTGTTGATATACTTTGGTAGAAAGAATTGTAGTTGGATATTTAATCCAATTACCCTCTGATACTTGCCTATTACAAGATGCAGATCTATAAGCTATGATTCCTAATTATCATGTTTAGGAAAATGATTAGATGTTCTGTTGCGGTATTGGATTATAGAAGCCTTGCAAAACCACTTGGTTAAGATAAGCTCTTCTGATACCGTCAATGGAGTGGCATACATACTTCATCTCAGAACTGAGCTATTTTTATTCATGTTCTATTGTTCCTGAGAGTTGCAGATCCTTCTATTGAATAGCTTAGCCTATGATGCTGGTCTGAGGCAAAACCACAGAAAAGTAGCCATATTTATCTGCTGCTTTACTTATTTGATGATCTGTGATGGATAGGCTGTTATAAGAAGATTAAGGTTCCAAGATGTGTCATTTCTGTGGTGCTACCATCCATAGGATGTGCCTAGAAATGTTCATCCAAAGATGCTTGTCTATCTAGTCATAAAACTAGAGATTCCTCTCCAAGATCAGTGATGCAAAAGCTGAGATCTTGGTCGTAGATGGTAAAGATTTATCATTTGTCTTTTTATCTTTCTTCTAGGATGGATGTACACCTCACTTGGGTGTTTTTCTGAGAAGATCAAATAAACAACACATGCTCCATTGACTCTATGATGACTTGATCATGTGGTGGTGTTATTTGTACTCACCAAATTACTTGATGGTTGATGAGGTTGTGGTGTTGCTTGCTGGCTTGCTCTAGCTCTGCACCTCCTGGTGTTGCTCCTGTGATTTTGTGCTTGACCTTGCTATCCACCTGCTCCACCCCTCCTTATGTTACCATCTAGTGATGAACTGATGGTTGATTGGTAATCTGGCTGATGGTTTTGGCAAGCTCAATAAGCAGTGAGTGTGTTCTTGAGAAGGAGAAGTGATTTCCTATACTTTGCTTCGACCGGTGCTCTGTGTGAGTGCTTCTACTTCTGCTGTTGGCTTGACAACACACTCCATGCAGTTAGTTGACTAAGTTGTGTGTCTGTGTGAGATGTGCATGTGGATCAGCTCAAGTAACCTGCCTTTTACTATTACCTGTTTACTTGTTGATAGCCTGGTGAAACTTACTTCTATCCACTTGGCTTCTAGTGTAGTCTCTGACTATTTACTGAAAGAACAAATACTTCACCATTGGTGAAACTTGCCCCTTTATTTACTCAATGATGTAATATGAACAGTGCATTTCACTGTTCACCACTGAGAGTAAAACTATCTAACTAACCCCTTATTTTCCTTCTAGTTGTTTATCTTATTTGCAGGAACAAGATTTGGACATACAAGATTTAGTATAGGAGTAGATAGGTAGTATAGGTTTTAATTGTAACCTTCTTTGTATTCTTTTTGTAAAAGATCTTGTAAAGATATTATTACAAGTTAATAAAGTTTAATTTTTGTTCTTTGTAATCTTATACTTTTGAAGTATTTATCATCAGTTGTATCCTTATTATGAAATGAAGAAATAAGAATTTATTTCTTATTTAATTTTCCTTGCATTTAATCCTTATCGTGGATTACTATTTCTATACTATAATCAAACAATGTTAATAAGGTTTTATTTTGGATACCCTTCCATATTAATAACTTCTAATATTCAAATATTTTCAAATTGATTTGAATTTTCAAATTAAAAATTCAAAGTAATTCCCTCAAAATCTTGATACTGCCTAAAGGTCATGTCAAAATTCATAGCAATCACTAAGCAAGAGCTATTCCTACCTCCAGTTAGCGAAAGAAACTCTTATCCTTTTAGTGTTTTGTTGGCAAAAAATTTACCCTGATTTTACAGATGCATGCATGCATAAACTTATATTCCTATTTCTACCCTTCGCTGGATCCTAATGCTGGGATGTTACACACATGGAAGGAACGGAGAATGAATTGGATTGCAATTGGTGCACATACCTAGATGTTGTATGTAAAAGCCAGGGACCTTGACTTCCGACTTCCATGTAGTCGGTAAAGAATGACAATCATCTGGGCCGGCCTCCACGTAAACCCCCAGTGTCAATGTGTGCAGATTCTGTCATTGCTATGGGTGGTGAGACCTACTTTCTCCCGTAGCTAGTGATCTGTCGTTGGAGCGAAGACTCCATAACGTTGGTGTAGCACTACATGGTAGCTCGTAGAGCGTTAGTTTGTAAGCGCTACATACCTTGAAAATACTATATTTCTCTCGATGGCAAGCAAGCATGACCGCATGTCCTCTATTAGATGTATCGATTTTCAAAATCTCCGCTGCTTCAAAAGAATAAAACTACTCCTGACCAATTGTTCATTCCAAACACCATTCACATCAATAAGTTTAGCTCCATGCTAGATCCTCATGTTCCCTTGCGGTGTAGGGTTTTTCCATAAGTATTCTTCGGAATCAAGTTGTCATGCCAAATCTTAATATCAGTACCACTACCAACACGCCACATAAGACCCTTCTTTAAGAGTTCTAGCCTATGGGGAATGTTTTCCAATTAAACAATGGGGAGCCTGTGAACAATATGTCGATCAGATCACCCCTGGATAATAACGTGATTCCAAAACTTGAGAACATAAACTGTCTGGGAAGGCAATGAACCACCATGCTTGGCATGCTAGAAAATCTTGATTAAAGAGTCTCATATAATGAAAAACCATTCCCAGGCCCATGATTGCTTGATGTCAGTGCTTATGCTCAGGTGAATCAATAGTGTGGTTGTGGGCAACAGCAAAGGTGCGTTGTGTGATGGACGGATGGTGACTTACTGACTTGCAATGCTCATAAGTGGAGTAGCTTTTCTTTCGGTCTTGCTAGTTCTAGGTCGACCGAGATGTAGCTTAGATATTGGCCATCCCTAGTTCCGCTAGATTTGCATTGTAAGTTGTGTGGCCTATGAGTTGCAAGTTAATTGTGACTGATAATATTTCCAGTTGCAATTAAGAATAAGTTGTTCACGCGGTAAAAAATATCCACGTAGTAAAAGAACTGTTCAGATGTGTTTCACAAGTTCTATTTTGTTTCACAAACTTTTTAAGAGTTTGGGTGAGCACGTGACGTCACCACTCTAGTACATACTGTTGCCTGGTGCCTTTAGAATTGTCGGGATAACTTCTCCGAATACTCACTACAGGAAAAACTTTCTTTGCCGTGTGGCAAACCACACGCCAAAGACTTATACACACGGCAACGTTTGCCACGGCAAAGGCCCTTTGCCGTGTGTTTTCTAAATAAGACACGGCAAAGCCTTTACCGTGTGTCTTAGTGAGATGACGGTTCCCTTGAAGATGACGGTGTCTATTCTTTGCCGTGTGTCATTTATAAATTTAACACGGCCGTGTGTCAACCATAAAACCTACACGGCAAGGGCGCCTTTGCCGTGTGTCACGTACACGCAAAGAGGCTGCCTTTTCAAAATAAATTTAAAAAAAATTCAAATTTTTTTGAATATTTTTTACTTGTTAATCTCATATGGGATACTTTTAATCCTAAGTTTGCTTAGTATTAGGTCAAATTGCATTCATGATCAAACTTCCCCTACGGTCACCCATCCTAACACTACTCTAACCCTAGCACGCTTAACTTCTTCGTTCCTTCCAAATGAGCTTCCAAGAAAGAAATCATACCTTGTCGATAATACTTTCATATCAATCATATTAACTATTGGACCATGATGTCACACATCTCAGTTTTAGATTCCAAACAATTATTTAAGTAGACAACAATGAAAAAATAATAATAATCTTGAATCCAAATAAAAAATAAAATGATTTTAATTTTTTTACCTTTTTCTATTTAATATGGAATAATTCATATATTTAAATCCGTAAATCAGAATTCGACAAATAAAATATCCAAATCGATCAGAAAAATGAGAGGAATCCAAATATGACATCCATATCACATTGTGAACCTACAAATGATTTTTGTAAAAAATCATGAGCATCATATGATGTACCTGCAATTCATATCTGACCCACTTCCTACCGATTCGGTAGAAATTTGTCTTTTTCACCAAGGGTGGACGAAAAGGTTTTAAAATCCCCATTTGAGACATTGTTCATGTAAGATGGTCTAGTATTTTTGAAAAATGAGGTGGTAGCATTTTTGAATTGAACATTTAGTGTTGCTTCACAAAATGCCCCGATTTTTGCGCTCTGAAAATAGAAAATGGCTTTCTGTGTCACGAAAAGGAAAACTTTCTCCTGCAATATTGTTCTCCATCTCATGATGCACATGCATGCAAAATATGAACACATTATCACAAACTATGTCGTGATTCTGCCCATAACATTGATCATTTGAACCAAAAGCCAAGAAACCTCGAATGAGATAGATCATTTTGTGAAGGGTTTTTTGAGACATAATCAATATACCAAGTTTGATATTTTTCCTTCCAACTATATCACAAAATATGACACCACGCGAAGGTCTCGCATTTTTTTGATTTTTTTTGATTTAGTTATGGTCATTTGAAACTATCGTCAAACCCTAATCGAACAACGGGCATGACGATTCTTAGCTTGGGGCTGAGCCTCGCTAAATTTGCATTAGAGCTCTGAAGAAACATCATATTATGAACCTAAAAATGATTTTAAAAAAAAATCATGAGCATCATATAATGTACCTGCAGTTCATATCTGACCCACTTCCTACCGATTCAGCAAAAAATTGTGTTTTTCACCAGGGGTGGACGGAGATGTTTTAAAATCCCCGGTTGGGACATTTTCATGTAAGATGGTATAGTATTTTTGAAAAATAGGGTGGTAGCATTTTTGAATGGAACATTTGGTGTTGCTTCACAAAACGCCCCGATTTTTGCGCTCCGAAAATAGAAAATGGCTTTTCCGTGCGACGAAAAGGAAAACTTCCTCCTGCAATATTGTCCCCCATCCCATGATGCACATGCATGCACAATATGGACACGTTATCACAAGCTATGTCGTGATTCTGCCCATAACATTGATCATTTGAACCAAAAGCCAAAAAACCTCGAATGAGATAGGTCATTTTGTGAAGGTTTTTTTGATACATAATCAATATACCAAGTTTGATATTTTTACTTCCAACTATATCACAAAATATGACACCACGCGAAGGTCTCACATTTTTTGATTTTTTTTGATTTAGTTATGATCATTTGAAACTATCGTCAAACCCTAATCGAACAGCGGGCATGACAATTCTTAGCTCCGGACTGAGCCTCGCTAAACTTGCATTGGATCTATGAAGAAACATCATATTTTGAACCTAAAAATGATTTTTATAAAAAATTATGAGCATCAGATCATGTACCTGCAGTTCATATCTTACCCACTTCCTACCGATTCGGCAGAAATTTGTCTTTTTCACCAGGGATTGACGGAAAGGTTTTAAAATCTCTGGTTGGGACATTGTTCATGTAAGGTGGTCTAGTATTTTTGAAAAATGAGGTGGTAGCATTTTTGAATTGAACATTTGGTGTTGCTTCACAAAACGTCCCGATTTTTGCGCTCCGAAAATAGAAAATAGCTTTTCCGTGCAACGAAAAGGAAAACTTCCTCCTACAACATTGTTCTCCATCCCATGATACACATGAATGCACAATATGGGGACATTATCACAAACTATGTTGCGATTCTGGCCATAACATTGATCATTTGAACCGAAAGCCAGGAATCCTCGAATGAGATAGGTCATTTTGTGGAGGGTTTTTTGAGACATAATCAATATACCAAGTTTGATATTTTTCCTTCCAACTATATCACAAAATATGACACCACGCGAAGGTCTCACATTGTTTCGCTCATTTTTGTATTTTTTATGCCTGTTTTAAACTATGGTCAAAATGGCGAGTATGGAGATTCATATTTAACATAAATATATAATATTTGAGTGTAGATAGATCTTATTTTTATGCAAATTTTGATATATTATTTCTATTTTTCTGAACTAGAATGATTTTTTTATGATTTTCCTAAGAGTAATGTGATAAAAGAGAAAAAAGAAAAAAAATAGAACTTCGCCGTGTATATATCAGAATACACACGGCAAAGGGCTGGCGAGGGCACACGGCAAAGAGGCCACCGTTTGCTGCCGTTAGCTCATTCCCGTCAAGTGGACATGTGGGGTCAAGGGTCCCACCTCGTTGCCGTGATGACATGTATGCCGTGTGCCGCTGTCAACTTTGTCGAGCGTTTTTTCTTTGCCTTCCTTTGTAGGTCTTTGCCGTGTATATTTCTTTACCGTGTTCTTTTTCAGAAATTTGTCGTGTTCGCGTACTTTGCCGTGTGCTTTCTAGATTGTACACCGCAAAGACAAACTTTGCCGCGTTCCAGACTATTTGGCACACGGCGGTGGCAATTTTTCCCGTAGTGACTACCCGTGACCGTGAGGCCGTGAGGCCGTGAGTCGTGAGCACGTGATGGTTCCGGGAGAGAGTAGCGGATTTCTGGTCGGATTCGAGTTTTCGTGGTCTTAGTCTCGTGGGTACTGGCCTGACCAGTCCGATTGTTCGAATTTTGCCGGTTCGCTTCAAGCCGGCCTCGATTCGCGGATCGACGCACTGCAGCTTATTTATAAATCTGGGCAACAATTCATGGGAGGTTCAGCACTGCGTTGCGTTCTCCAAGTGTTGTCAACGATCAAGCTAAGCGGGCGGCGTGCACGAAACTCCGGAGCGGAGAGGTCGACGTCGAGATGCCGTCCACCGACGCGCCGCCGCTGCTGCGGCACTCATGTTTCCATGGCGACGAGCGGCAGGGTTTCCTCAATGACAAGTGGACAGCGAACCCGTCCGCGCCCATCGAGGCCGCGTACGCCGAGGCGGTTCGCCGGCTCCCCATCGACGGCATGCCGGACCTCCTCGAGTGCCTCTACCTGGGCGGGCACTGCGTGGGCCTCCTCGACCCCGCCTCCAACATCATCCTCAACGGCCTCAACCTCCTCAGCCGACGCCGCGCCGGCGCATACTCGCCGCCGAGCCCGTCCCAGATGCCGCCTGATCCTCGCCACAGGGGCGCCTGGCGGCACATCTCCTACAAGTCCTCCGAGGGTCTCCTCGCCTTCATGCAGACGTACTTCCGGTACCTCACCCAAGACCAGGCTCGCCTCTATCTCCACCTCTCCGGTGGAGACCTCGCCGTCGCCGTCCGGGTCGCCGAGCTCGAGCAGTTCGCCGCTGTCAGCGCCGGATGCCACCACGAGATCTTCAGCGACAGGGCCTAGTTCGCGCTCAGGGTTGCCGCCATCAGGGCAAAGCACCCCATGCCTGACGACGTCGTGCTGCTCTGCCAGCCCGCGCTCCAGGAGCTCTCGGAGGACATGAAAGCCATGCTCGCTGAGTTGGAGGAAGGGCGGCGGCTCACCGTCGGTGACGTCCAAGCCTTCATCGACGTCCTGCAGTCGCAGCATCGCAGAGTCTCCCCCGCCCGGCTGATTAACTTCACTCACGTCAATGCCAACGCCGGAGGCCGCCCCCAGCAGTGCGCGCCGTTCAGCCTGGCAAGCCTGCGTTCACCCGAGGGCATACGCCGCAAGCTGGAAACATCACTCGTCGTCGTCCCAGAGTACACCCCGCACACGCCAACAGATCAAGTCGCCGACGCGCCGCCGACATGCAAGCACATCGAGTACCTCAAGATGGGACTCCTGGACACCATCCACGCCTTCTACATCGAGGCGCTCGGCAGGCTACCCCGCGCCGCGCTCCGGCGGCTCCTCCGCGGCGTGCTGATCGCCGGGCACTGCTACGGCCCCCTCGACCCCGTGTCTAACATCCTCCTCCACGCCGTCTGGTACACCGTGGCCGTGCCACCGGTACATTTACATCATCACGGAGGCGAGCCCGACATCCTCAGTGTAGCCACGCTACTTCGTCTCGAGGTCCGCTCCCTCGACGGCCTTGTCTCCGCCGTCCGTGCCGCCACCGGCTTCTCGGAGCACAGGGCTGTGGAGTACCTCTGCACCAGTCGGTGCGACATATCTTCGATGCTTCAGAGGGCGAGCCCGGAGACACGCGCCGGAGCACTCGGTCATGCCAGCGCCGCTGCCAGACACCCCCTGGGATACTACCATTCGTCCTTCCTCGGATCCTGGGCCTCCGGCGAGCAGGCCTCACTGGACACCTTGAGCTCCCTGCTGGACACAGGAGTAGAAGGGCTCACCGATGCTAGCATCACAGAGCTACAAAACATGCTGGGAGAACGATGCCTGTCCATCACCCCAGCCCCAGCGCCGACTGACGCGGCAGAGTTGGGTAGCGTTCAGTCATGGAAGACACTGTTGGAGAAGAGACAGGGGTTTCTCCGGACAGAGCTTGGGAAACTCCTTCGCAGCTACACCGATCAGCACCCATGGGTACGTACTTGAAACAAATTCGATTCTATAATTGCTCTCGATCGATGCAAGAACTGACAAACTTCGCCCCATAATCGACATCATTTACACCTAGCTGACATGATTTTCATGGCTGTTTTCAGGAACCAAAATACAATCTGGAAATCATCTGCGGCGTGGAGAAGAACAGCCGTTATTTGTGCTCGCATTGCTACCACGTCAATTTCCTAGCCGCCGTTGCATCGGACGGGAGCTGCTGCAGGAGTATGCTTTTCTTTGCTGAGGTTTGGGAGGAGAAGCGACCCGACAACACCGAAGGATGCTTCCATTTCGGGTGTCTCTACAATGAAAAAGAATCAGAGGTCTCTTTCTGCTGCCCCCTGCCCAATTACAGCACGAAGGATGCATATCTTGGTAAGTCCCTTGCAACTATTTAATCCATTATTCTTTGCAAAGTTAATTTGGACCTTCTTTTTCTCTGATATATGACTAGATGAGATGGCTTGAAAAGTTGAGATCAAACACTATAGCAAAATGTTTGAACTGAACTAAACATTGTTTATTCGCTTAATAGAATAAACGTTGTTAATTACTCCATTTGTCCACCAAATACTTGTCTTAATTCTCCCTCTTTTTAGGCGTGCAGGACGATGCAGCATTTGCGAGGGTGCCACTAGTAAAATTGTGCATCCACCTATCGGTCTGCATATTGGGGCAGCGTACACTCATTTTGGAAATACATATCAGTATGCCTCAGATTTGAAGACGTTATCATCTCATGCGGACAGCATCATAGAACCGGAGTTGATCCACTGTGATGATCCAACGGATTTCTACTTTCTAAATTAAGGTCCTTAACGATAGTTGTTCATCAGTTGAACCAGGAGAAGAACCCTAGGATTGTGGGCCTATCGTGAGTTTAAGATGTCCTGACACAATGATTGTGTAATTTAAGAAGATTTGGCATGTTTGAATGACCGAGTCCCTTGCTTGAATGGGCGAGTTAGTAGAGTAACTTTTTCCAAAATATATAGGATCAGTTCATCAATAGTAAAGTTTGTTTGTCTGAGTTATGGATGTATATAGATATGGTTGTGGTGTGAGGAGTTATCATCTCATTTTGGGAATACATATCAGTGTGCCTCAGATTTGAAGGCGTTATCATCTCATGCCGATAGCATCATAGAGCCGGAGTTGATCCACTGTGATGACCCAACGGATTTCTACTTTGCAAATTAAGGTCCTTAACGATAGCTGTTCATCACTGAACCCGGACAAGAACCTTATAGGAGTTAGGATTGTGGGCCTATCGTAAGTTCAAGATGTCCGGAGACAATGATTGTGCAATTTAAGATGATTTGGCATGTTTGAATGACCGAGTCCCTTGCTTGAATGGGCGAGTTAGTAGGACTAACTTTTTCTAAAATGTATATAATTAGTTCATCGACATTAAAGTTTATTTCTCTGAGTTCTGGATGTGTATGCATATAGTTAGGGCATCTCTAACCGATCTCCTAAAATCGGTTAGAGGAGTAAAGTTTGGTAGATGTCGCACTTAACCGATCCTCAAAACGGTTATAGGAGTAAATATTTACTCATCGGAGAAGTAAATGTGACGGCCGACTCCTAAATTTACTCCTCTGAGGCCACTTCCGAGAAAACCTTCCGCCTCCCGACCCGCCACACCCATTCCCACCGGCGTCGCCGCCGACGACACCCATACCCTGTCGCCCCCACCCCGGTCCCTCCGCCGCCTTCCGGCCTACCTCTCCCCTCGCTCGCCGCCTCTCTCCGTCGCCAGAATCGACGGGATGAGCTTGTTTTCCCCGGTCGCCGCCCTGATTTGGAGCAAATCGGGCTCCGTCGCCGTCGATTCGTCGCAAATCGGGCTCAGTTATCGTCGATCCGTCGCTGGCCACCACCAATGTCGCGACGAGGCTCGCCCCCTCCTCGCCCACCACAGATCCTGCGAGACCCGGGGTTGGTACCGCCTCTCGTACCGCCCACGACGGGTTTGATCTACGTGCGGGACCTCTGGCTGGAGTTGGAGGATGCAGGACCGGTCTCCACGGATGCTGCTGCCAGGGATGGATTGCCGGCACCGCCGACCGCAACCAACACAAGAGGAAAAATGTGATTTTTCCTTACATGCTTTTTCCGCGGATGCTGCTGCCAGGGATGTGGCTTACATGCTTTTTATTATAAATGTAGTACAAGAAATTCTACATGGACCGAGGACAAAGACAACGAGTTGTATTTTGCATGGCACCATCAAACTATTATAGATGATGCATTATACGAAGAGAGTGGTGTTCGTTCACCATTTCAATAATTTTGGGAAAAGATTCATGAGAATTTTAATGAAAAGACAAGAAGAGGTAGATCGATTAACTCGATCTTGAATAGATGACACATTCTTGTTATGCATTCTAATGCTGTCAAGATGGCATAACTCGAATAGTTTGGTTTATGTTGGTTTGTATCGGTAAGTATTCTCTATGCACCGATTGTATCTGGTTGTATCGCTATGTATTGTCTGCATTGGCTTGTATCGATATGTATTTGACCATTAATCTATGATTATATATGCATATGCATGGACCTATTGCATTGCAAATAAGGAAAAAACACTTTTACTTCTCTAAATATAGGGGTTCGGTTAGAAACCTCCAAGCTTTAGAGGAGTATTTTTACTCGTCTAAGTTTTAGGAGTTGGTTTACTCCTCTAAAGTTTTGGGGATCAGTTAGAGATGCCCTTAGTTATTATATGGTGTGTGGCAGGGCTAGAGGGGAATCAATGGGGGCAATTCCTTGTGCTTGCGTGAGATAGGCTGGTTAGTCTAAGAATTGAGAAGGGGCGGGGCGGGGGGGGGGGGGGGGGCTAGATTTTGAAAAAAATGAAGTTTCGCTGAAATAGGCGTTATATTTTGAGATGTAAAGAAAAATGTGGCTTTACACGGGAATAAAATGTCTTATTTTGGAGGAATTTTCTCCTTTTGCTCTGTAGCCCAAAATACAACGCTATTTTTTCGAAATCTGTAGCGTCCATGCTGGATGCTACAGTATACCTACTTGTATATTTTCCTCCCATCTGTTTAGGCTCAGAAAAATGCTGTTATGAATTTTTCAAAGAACGAGCTGCAGTTTCCGATCGTCATTATACTCCACGCAGGGTGGATCGAGCCCACGAGCGAAACAAAACGGCCATTTTTCAAGAAAAAAACTCTCCTACTAACTCACCCTAGAATTTAGACGTGTGAAATACATTCATGTTAACTGAACTTTGGTTTAGGGATCTTGCATCACGGATTGGTGAACCTGTGAAGGTGGAATTGACCACTTCAGCATTGGGAGTGGACTATGTCAGAGCGAGGGTGAAACTGAATGTGTTCTCTCCGCTGTCACGCTCGGTTACCCTCACTCCCGAGGGGAGAGAACCGATGATCCTGCAAGTTACGTACGAGAAGGTCCCAAAGTTCTGCAAAGTCTGTGGTCTCTTGGGCCACAAATATGATGAGTGCGGCAATGTGGTTTATGAACCGAAGGACTTTCAGTATGGGGATTGGATGCTTGCTGATACACCTTGGAATAGGGCGAAAATTCAGAATAATATGATGCCTCCAAATCCAAAGTAGGCAGCCAGCGCCCAAGCAGAACCATGGAAGTGGGGTTGGTCGTGAGACACAAGGGGGTGGGAGAAGTGATCCGTTGCGTATTGGGCCGACACATGCAGAGACTAAGATTGTGGATAAACTAATTGAGCTACGTCACAGGGAGGAGATAACTCGTGGAGGCAGCGATCGTGGGTACAATGGCTTGCCGAGGGTGATAAAAACACACGCTTCTTCCATCTTCGTGCAAGCTGGCGGAAGAAGAAGAACAAGATAGTATCTCTAAAACGTCCAGATGGTGTAGTGACAAAATATGAGATGGAGTTACGACGTTTGACAAATGAGTTCTACCAAGATTTATACAAATCTGAATGTCCAGTGACTATGCAACCGGTTCTTGATGTTATCCCAAAGAAGGTGACTGGGATGATGAATGATAATCTTGTTGCTGACTTCACTCAGGAGGAGGTGAAGACAGCGCTGTTTGAAATGTTCCCAACAAAGGCTCCAGGGCTGGATGGATACCCCGCACATTTTTTCCAGCGCCATTGGGAGGATATCTGTGTTGTAAACCAAACATTCATTGTACTCATTCCAAAGGTGGCAAATCCAGATGAACTTGGCCAGTTTCGGCCAATTAGTCTGTGTAACGTGGTTTATAAAATAGCATCAAAGATAATGGCAAACAGGCTCAAAGTTGTGCTTCCATACATTATATCAGAATATCAGTCCGCTTTTTGTCTGGGAGGATTATTACTGATAATATTATATCAGCATACGAGTGTTTACACTACATGAAGAGGAAGAGGTCTAAAAAGAATCATTTTTGTGCTTTGAAGTTAGACATGAAGAAAGCATATGACAGAGTGGAGTGGTGCTATTTGGAGGTGGTCATGTTTAAACTTGGCTTCCATCCACTTTGGGTCAGAATGACAATGAGACTAGTTTCACCGGTCTCCTTCCAGGTTCTTCTTAATGGTTCTAAGTTGGAATCTTTTTGACCCTCACGAGGTATTCGTCAAGGGGATCCATCTCTCCATATCTATTCTTATTGGCAGCAGAGGGCCTTTCGTGCCTGCTAAAGAGTCGAAGTGAGTCATCGTTGCTTCATGGTATAAAAGTGGCTCCATCAGCCCCGATGTTTAACCATTTGTTATTTGTGGATGACATCCTGTTGCTTTTTAAGGTAGATGAGGAGTGTGCGAAACAAGTTCAAGAGGTTCTGGATATATATTGTGCCGCATCCGGACATCAAGTGAATAGCGATAAATCATCGATATTGTTCAGCAAAGGGTGTGCAAACAATAAGAGACAGGAGATCAAAGCTATTCTGAATGTGCAGAATGAGTCTTTGAGTGAGAAATATCTTGGAATGCCTTCCGATGTGGGTAGGTCCAGGAATGGAGCTTTCGAATATCTCAAGGATAGAATTTGGAAGAAGATCCAAGGATGGATCGAATAGATTTTATCCATCGGTGGGAAGGAGATTTTGATTAAATCTATTGCACAAGCAGTACTAACATACTCAATGTCATGCTTTAAACTTCCTAGAGGGATTTGTTCATTCATTAATTCACTTCTTGTGAAATTTTGGTGGGGGAGTAAAGATGGTAAGAGGAAGCCGGCAAGGGTCTCTTGAAAAGATATGACTAGACCTAAGGGAATGGGAGGCCTAGGATTCCGAGACATTGAGATTTTTAACTTGGCTCTTCTGGCAAGAAAAAGGTGGCGTTTACTTCAGACTCCATCCTCTTTGAGCGCAAAAATCCTTAAAGCCCGGTATTTTCCAGAAGGTGATTTGCTACAAGCCGATTTGGGGAGTAACCCCTCGCAGGTCTGGAGGGGAATCCATGAAGGTTTGGGCGTGCTGAAACAGGGTTTGATAAGACGCATTGGTACAGGCCAGGCTACTGATGCGTGGAATGATAATTAGATACCACGTGTGGGCACAATGAGACAGATCACCACTCCTGAAGATGATGCCCCGATCTCTGTCGGTGAATACATCAATCAGGAGACTCTAACATGGAACTTGGTGAAGCTGAATTAATGGTTTCTGCCGATGGATGTTGTAATCATAAGTGATATTCCATTAAGCACCAGACGGCAGCAGGACTTTTGGGCCTGGAATTACGATCGCAATGGTGTCTTTACTATACATTCTGCATATAAGATGTTGGTCGACACTAGGGATCGGAGGGAGTCCTGGTTGGAGGGTACATGTCCGGGTTCTGATTTGCGGGGACGTGAGAAGCAGTGGACATCGATCTGGAAAGTTCAGGTACCATCCAAGGTTTTTATGTTCCTATGGCGGTTGGCAAAACAGTCACTGCCTACCGCTGATGTTCGTCATCAATGGAATATGAGTACTGATGACCACTGTCATTTTTGTGGGGAGCAAGATTCATGGATGCATTCTCTTTTAGAGTGTAATATGGCCAGATGTGTGTGGGCACTCATGGATGAAAATATAACTGAACACATTAGTAACTCATCAGGGAGCCATGCAAGGGAGTTCTTATTCACCATGATTGAGTCTCTGTCTGTGCAAGAACATGTGAAGTGCTTTGTGACTTTGTGGACTATATGGCACGCAAAGAGGAAGGCAATTCATGAGAATTTTTACCAAAGCCTGTTGTCCACTTATGCCTTTGTTCAGGGTTTCTTAGCAGACCTGTAAGAAACGGTTGAGTGGAGAAAGAAGCTAATGTACAGCAGCCTACTACGGAAGTTTTACCCAGATGGATTGCTCCACCAGCTGGTGTGATCAAAATAAACGTAGATGCTGCTGTCGGAAAGAACCAGAATAAGGGTGATGTTGCTGCGGTCACAAGGGATGCAGAGGGTCATTTCGTTGGTGCCTCGGCAGTCGTTTTTGAAGGGCACGGCGATCCTGAAACTCTGGAGGTGCTAGCCTGCAGAGAAGCTTTAGCTTTGGCTGCTGACACCCTGTCAACGAGGATTCAAGTGGCCAGTGATTGCCAATCAGCTGTTCGAAGTATCAAAGAAGGAACTATGGGTTCATACGCTCATATTGTTCAGGAAATCAGAAGCTGGAGCTTAGAATTTCAATGTACTGCTTTTTGTTTTGAACAGAGGACATCTAATGATCTAACTAGGAGCTGCATAATTTGGCTAGATATTCCCTGTTTAGTGACTACAGACGCTCTGTCTGGCTAGTTAACTCACCAGATGGTGTGGATATCCCTGTGATCTTAGAAGTTTGAATAAAAGGAGGAAGTGATGCTAAAAAAAAAATTGAACTTTGGTCGCCCATCAGAAGCTTGTTTCCGGTACGGCTGTACCTCCCTGGCATCTGGGCACCGCAAAATTGCCACGCATTCACGTACGCGTTCCTTGCGAGTGCAGCGGACAACAAGGTCGGTGGGCCGGTGCACATGCCCACCGTCGCGCCGCGCACAAACATAGCCGGGATTAATGACGCGGGCAGTGGGCATGCACGTGCCATTGCCGATCAAATCAAACATAGCACCGAGACTTCGACTAATCCCAGTGGATGGATAAGTGCGAAGGGAGTGATCATCGACTAGGAGAAGGCATATGCGTCTCAGGACTCAGGAGATATGAGCGACGACATGTAACGTACATACACACACCGCCAGCCAGCCAGCCAATCCAGGTTGTTTCCGTGTGTTTGCAGGGGCGGAGACAAGGTGGGTGGGTGGGGGGGTGGGGGGGGGGGGGGGGGGCGTGGGGTATTTTTTTATAAATCTGGCCTCTGAGCAAAAAATTAATTTCAACTCTGATCTCTTGTTAATCTGACCCATAGGATTGACACCATTTAAAATAGAGCTGAAGTTGTGCAGTTTGGCACCAACATGTGGCAACACGGAAGCTGGCTGGACAGGACGGCGCCGACACGGAGCAGCACGGAAGCTGGCTGGGGAGGTCGACGCCATATTCGACCTCCCTAGTCTGCTCCCTGCTGCTTCGTGTTGGTGTCGACCTGCATAATTTTGGTTCTATTTTAAATGATGCCAATCCTATAGGTTAAATTCCGAAATAGTCTGTCAAGGGTCAGACTCGGAATTAGTTTTGGCAACGGGTTAGATTTGTCAAAAGACACGAGCAGGGCTAGAAGTGCTAATGGCCATGGCTAATTACACTTTTTTCTACTCGTCCCAAAATATAAGGCGTCTAAGGATTAGTTAAAAGTCAAACCTTACTAACTTTGACCAAATATTTTAAAAAAATATCTACATCTACAATATTGAATGGACATATTAAGAAAATATACTTTACGGTGAATCTATTAATATTAATTTAGTATTATAATTTTTTATATTTTTGCGTATAATTATGGTCAAACTTATTGACTTTTGACTAATCCTTAGACGTCTTATATTTTAGAACGGAGGGAGCAGTTATTAAGCCCAACTACTGGTAGGAAATCCATTACCCATCGAGTTATGTACTCACGAAAATCCAATAGCCAACGGAGAAAGGGCTATATGCCCATGTTTATGCCATCCATCGTGCGGTAATGTGGATGTGCCTGGTGTCTGTTCTAACATCTGAACCAGATCCGAGATCGATCGCGTCGCTGCCAAAGTGTTTAGGGCGCCTGCTGTCGATCGCTGCTCCCGCTTTCAAGCCACTGACCCTTTTTTTTGCGAATACAAGCCACTGACCTTGGCCGGCTTGTACGTCAGCCAAACAGTAGCGAATATGGCTGCCGCCGCTGATTCTCCACCGCTATGCTTGCCGAACTCGTCACCTTAATTCGTCACCGGATTATTTATCTAGGTTCGCTATGTACTTATGCACTGGCTAATCTGTTCTAGTTTTTTCTTCAGTTTAGATATATTTCGTCAGTCACAAACGAAGAAATGATACAAATGTAGATCACCTTTTCACGCCTATGTATACTTTTTTTGTGAATAAACTTGTATTACTTAAAAACATCAGAAATTACAACCTCCTAGGCATGTGCTCAGTAAACCCTCTGGACCAGAGGCGAGCCACACTACCGTTCTAGAGCTAGTTCTAGCATAGTTTGCCAAGAAGTGACTATTAGTATTCTGACATCTCAAAACATGAGTAATACAAGACTAACGAACCTTCAGCAAAGTTTTAATTTCTTCAATCATCATGGCAGAGGCCGAACGATCCATCTCCTTACTATTGAGTAGGCTTACTATCTCCAAACAGTCCGTCTCGATGATAAGAGGTTTGTTGCAGCAGTGTAGAGCCAAGGAAAGACCTTTCATGACAGCAGAAAGTTCAGCACCTAGAGGGTCCTTGCAAGACAGGAGTTGTCTACATGAAGATAGAAGAATCTCACCATTGCGATCACGTACAATCATTCCAGCTCCTGTGTCTCCATTTGATCCAAAAGATCCATCGGTATTTAGTTTGTCCCATCCCTCGAGAGGGGGAAACCACACAGGTGAAATAGTCGCCTGTTCCTTTTGACTCACCACCACATCCCACATCAGTGCATAAAGCAAATTTACCTTTTGATATATCTTCAGTCGAATGATATTTTATCATTAGCAAGGACTCCATATAGCTTAACAAAAATCTCTTCGAAACATCCAGTGGTGGAGGTTGCTTGTCATGTACAATCTCATTCCAAATATGCCATGCACGCCAGAGTGTCGTCAGTACTTTGCTTCTAATATCTTTAGGTAGATGTATAAGAAGGTTCAGTATCCAGTCCCGACCTGTGTTAACTACTGTATCAAGGTCCAGAATATGCCATTCATCAACCATGCAATTCCACAACTCCCTTGCCAGAGTGCATCTGAAGAACGGATGGAAGTTATTCTCCGATTCGACACCACAGATAGGACATTGATCGGTTGTCTCCAAAGTTTGTTTGAATTTGTTTCTCCACGTGGGCAAAGAATCAGTAGCAAGCCTCCAGGCAAAGTGTTGTACTCTAGGTGGTGCATCAGATTTCTAGATCAAGTCCCATATCTCCCTCACACCATCAGGTTCAGAGCTCGTGGATACATGAGAAGGACGCCACACTTCCTCCATAGCCATATTATATGCACTTTTAACTGTGAACAAACCATGCTTAGTTGGTGCCCATGCTAGCTGATCAGCCATGAGTCTAGTAGAGGGCTTCATCTTCATAATTTCTGTAACGTCAGCAGGCAGGAACTATTGTTTTAGAAGATCCATCTTCCAGTTCCCCTGTTGATTAATTAACTCTGAAACAAACCGCAACCTGCACCTCGTTTTTAAAGAAACAGGCTTGTACGTGAAGGCTCTAGGTGAAGGCTCTAGGTATCCAGGCATCTCTCCAAATTCTTATATTTTCTCTATTCCCTACCCTCCATATTAATCCTTTTTTTAACAGATCAAGTCCATGAGATATAGCTTGCCATGTTGATGATGCATTACCCGTGAAAACAGTATCTTCCAGCCGTCCATTAAGATAGTATTTGGCTTTTAGCACTCTTGCACATAAACTGCCGGGTTCAGTAATCAGTCTCTAGGCTTGGCGAGCCGTCCATTAGGATAGTATTTGGCTTTTAGCACTCTTGCACATAAACTGCCGGGTTCAGTAATCAGTCTCTAGGCTTGGCGAGCGAGGAGAGCTTGGTTAAAAACACGGAAGTCCCGAAAACCAAGCCCCCCTTGTCTTTTTGGTCTTTGAAGTTTTTCCCAAGATCGCCAGTGGGTCTTTTTATTCCCGTCTTTAGCTCCCCAATAGAAATTCCTCACTAGATTCATGAGATCGTCAAAGACTAAGAAGGGAAGTTTAAACACACCCATCACATATGTTGGTAATGCTTCAGCAACTGATTTGATAAATATTTCCCTCCCCGCTTGAGCTAAATGGCCATCTCCCCACATAAGCAACCGTTTTGTTAGCTGAGCTTGCAGGTTCTGTAACTTGCTCCTTGACATGCGACCGTCTGGTGTTGGAAGGCCTAAGTACTTCTCTTCAAAGACCAAAGTGGTAACGGCAAGTGACTCACGAATTTCATCCTGACTTGTTTTAGAGCATGAGTCTCCAAACAACAAGGAGCATTTTGAGGGATTAATTAGCTGGCCCGTGCAAGAAGCATAATTGTCCAAAGCTAGTTTGACATGATAAGCTTGTTCCTTTGAAGCCCTAAAGAACAATAATGTGTCATCGGCAAATAGTAGATCGGAAACACCCCGTGCACGCCGACACACTTTAATTGAAGATATCTTGTTCTCAATAATCCCTTGTTCAAATTAGCCGAGAGACCGTCTGCAACAAACAGAAATAAGAACGGCGATAAATGGTCACCTTGCCGAGAGACGCCTATGTATACCTTCACTCCTCGATCTGACCTGGTATTGAAAATTCAGAATTGATCGCGTGTAACCTATTTTGACTTCTAAAAGTGCTACTAGCTTTATTTTTTTCACATTTTATCAATCATATATGTTAATATTTGAAATAATTCATAACCACGTAATATTGCAAAACATACGTTGATATACTATTTTATTTTGGACTTGATAATCATGGCTCCGCCCCTGCGTGTTCGGCTGCCGTCTATAGTAGTAGTAGAAAGCCCGCTCGATCGGTGGCGTCCTGTGCAGATAATACTCCGTAGATGGAAAAAGCCGTCGAACGGGACGCGGTTGCCATACAAGTGAACACCGCCTCCCAAGAGTCGAGGGATATCGGTGACGAGCTTTTGCTTCCTTCACCTTCCACGCGGCAGCACCACACACGCACAACACGAGCCGTCGACTACGTACACACGAGCATATTGTCCACTTGCTTGCGGGTCACTCTCATTTCCCAAGTGGCCGACCTACCACCCACGTCCACAAGGTGCTCCGGAAGCTTAGGCATCTCCACCGGTTCGACCCAAACGGCCGATCAAAACGGTGCGATTCCGTCCGTTTGGGTCGGGTCGCCGTCGTTTTTGGGTCATGGTCTGGTCTATTCGGGCAACCACGTCCAGCGACGCGACCCATCCTCGCTTGGCAAAAGGCCCCCTCACCGACGTCGACACCGGTGTATTTACATTGCGCTCCCGCCACCCCGCTGCCTCCCGTCTGTCTTTCCCGTTGATTTCCGCCTCTTCTAGGCGTTTCCCGCCGCGTCCAGGCGCGCCCATAAAAAGGGGAGGCCAGCCGAGGTAGGCACAACCAGAAACCGCACCCCCACGGACCTCTATGTATGGCCGTCCGCACCGCTGCACTGGCAACCCGACAACCGCCCAGAAATCCAACCGCCCCCCGAGCACCCGTTGTCGTCGTGGTAGTCGGACCCGCCGGAGGAACCGGACGTGTTGTCGCCTCCGATTTCAGGGCACCCGCAGATATACAGGCTGACGTTCAACCACCGGCGGCGCACTCACTACAACTACAACAGGACCACCGGTGATCCTTTCCTGTGGGAGGTGATGGACCGCGTCTTTCTGCTAGAGCACCGGCAGCGTGTTGCGCTCACAGACGTGCGTGACGAGCTCATGGAAGCGGTGCAGGCCAATCCCGATGACGCGTACCTGCGTGCCCGCCTCGCCCAAACTGTAGAGGAGTTGCAGACATGGGAAGCGATCTATCACTCTCTCAAAGAAGAATGGGGGCTCACCGACCCGTCGCCGCCGCCAGCGCTCTAGGTGGCGCATAGTTCGAGTGGTGTTGCGTAGTGTTGTATTCGTGGTTTTCTTGTAACAAATTTAAAGACTCGAATACAACTTTTCATTGCATTCTCCACGTTGGTACATCGTACATGGAGAGTACACAACCTAGCCTACTCGGAGGAGTCAGAGTCAGATTCTAGGTGGTAGCAGCGACGACACATTGTGTCGTCGAAGACGCTGACGGCAAGCCTTCCTTCGCCGTCGTACTTGAAGACAACGATGTTGCCCACTTCGATCTGGTGCGCGCGGGCGAACTCCTCCCAACCATTGGCGAGGAACATCTGGCCGAGGAGGTCGAACAACACTCCACCGGGTACATGGTGGTACTGACACCGGACGCTCACAGAATGAGCTGTTGGGGCGGTGCGTCGTCGACCATCGACACGAATATGTAGGGAAGGAGCAACCTATCCTGCACCATGCCGGAGTGGATGGGCACGGTGAACTCGATGCCGGTGTTGAGAAAATCGGGCGATGACGGCGGTGAGGGAGAGCCTGGCAGCACGCTTTTTTGGCCACGTCCTCCGCGCCTCCCTCGACGTCCACAGCCGGGACCCGGAGGTCACACAAGAAGTCGACACCCTCCTAGACGCCCTCCCCTCGATCCAATGCCGCCAGCCATGGCTAGCTACTCATAGTGGAGGATTGGGGAGGAGGAGAGTACGGCGCGGTGTTGAAGAAGATGGCCGCGGGTGGCCAGTTAAAAAGGCCCGGCATCACATGCCGGCGTGGAGGCCGAAGTGACGGCATTTAAGTGTCGCGGCAGGAGGGTAGGCGTCGGTCTGCGCGACCAGACTTTGGAGTAGCCTTCCACTGATGGCTTGTGGAAAGATAGTCGTTGGGTCGCTGGCAAGCGGGCCCTCGCCCCCCCCCCACAGGAGGACACGGGAGGCCACGTGCGCTGTCCGGGACGACCCAACTGTTGCTCAAATTAGGTGCACGTCCCGCACGTCCGTGCAAACGTGTTCGGATGCGCTTGGACGTGTTGGGTTGACCCGGTGGAGATGCCCTTAGGCGTCGAGCAGAACACATGCCGCAAATTGGCTTTCTGTTCAACCCGGTCAATATCGTGTCCATCGCCCCCACGCTATCCCTAGCTCATATGCCGCGTTGTGGGCACGCCGGACAAGAGTTGTTGCCGAAGCTACGTAGGATTTCAACTGGTAGGCCAGCCTTGTCATTGGCACTTCAAAACCATGTTTCATTTTCTCTTTTCTCCATTCCATTTCATTTCTCCCACCCGCCGCTACCCTTTCCCGCCCAGCCCACACCATCATCGCGGCTGCACGCCGTTCACCCTCGTAGACATGCCACTGAAAGCTCCGAAGGTGATGAAAGGGGCCAAGAGGCCTTAATTTGGCCACACAAGAAGTCGACACCAAAGATAAAGTCAGAGGGGATGATGAAAGAGGAGTGAGACACCGTCCGCATCTAGCGAAGATTCTCCACAGAGGAACACCAGGGGCGGCACATCAAGTATAAGATGAAAAGGAGGTGACTGTGGCCATGGCAAACCTTTTATCCAAAGCCAAGGGTTGAGCACACAGACAGTTTATCCCGCCATCGCAGCCGAAAGCCAAGGGAGAACCACGTCGATGCCATGTTCGAGGAGTGTGTCGTCGTCTTCCCTAGGCTACTTCCACAAAATCTCTAGAAAGGTGTTGTTGTCAAGGTTCTCCCCGAGTACTTTGAATATGGCCGAGGCTATTCGTGTTTGATATTTCCATAATTTTCCCAATAAGCTCAAAAAATAATGAGAACACCGAGTGGGGGACGTGACTAGGGGGACCTCTAAACGCGGCAACATGGGCCGCACCTCCCTTCGGCCAATCGTCGTTTTGGGAGACGTGACTAGATAATTTCTTAGGACGTGTTTGGTAGCCTGCCGAATTTTTTTTGGCTCATATGAGCAGTGCCCAGGTGGGCGGTGCCAGGCTCAACAAGCCTCTGATCCAACTTATGTATCCCGTTTGATAGCATGCATACTCTTTTTCTGCATGAGTAGAGAGCCAAGGACCATGTGTTTGGTTGACTGTACTGGCCAGTGACTACACAAACAACATGTTTGGTTGCCCCCAGCGGAAAAACTGTGGTTACCTTGCACATTGGAGTGGTGAGGTTACCCAACACTCCAAGATGTTTATAATAGTTCATCGCTAGTAGTTCATCAGAAATAGTTCATCATAAGTAGACCATCATTAGAGAGGTTACTATATACCACCTCTAGCAACAGTTTTATCAGGCCCTAGATAATGAAGGGTATGTTTCACCACCGCCCACAATATACAAGTTCTTGAAGCAGCTCAACATCAGCATTACACATCAGTAGTTCTTGCAAAGAAAAAGTTCCTCAGTCAGCTCATCTTGTCGGCTTGACACATCAAAGCGTACAACCAACCTTGGACCTTGTTGTCAGCATGTTGGTCCATAGCCTTGATTAGTAAGCGGAGAGCATACATATTCTTGTGACAAATTGGCCTAGGATGAGTGAAGATGAGCTCCATCTGAGCACAGTTGACCACTGGGTTGTTGAGGAGATCCACCAGAATTTTCTAAGATCAAGAAAACTTTGTAGTTCAGCACCCCCAGAACTCTCGAAACAAGAAAATATTAAGCAGTTCATCCAAACCTTCACGAGTTCCCTCATCCTGACATTGTACATCAAGAAGGCCGTTGTGTCCTGACACCAACGAACTCCGTTAGTTTTTTGAGAACGTGCAACAGCGCCCACTTCCTCGTACACTTCCTTAGATGGTTGTGAATCTGAGATGCGGTGACTGTCTTTCTAGTAAAATCAAGAACAACACTGCATACACGCTGCAGATGGATCTCTTTGACGCCGTTATCACGCATAATCACATTACTGACGAACTCACTAAGCATACTTACGAAGAACAAGGACATAGAAGGATATAGCGGTGAAATCACATACATCTGGAGACCTATCCAGTAAATTTTCCTATGGTAGTGAAGACCATGCTAAGAATTATAGCTCCAAACAGCAGTAAGGTTGAGATTCTATAACACATGATGCCATGAACCATGAATAACTGATTGATTACGCACTAAGCATGATGCCCTACATCTACCATCATAGCATGATAGATCCACATACAACCACCACATGGTTATAGATGAGCCCGCATATACAAACCATGTGAGAGATTTCTTACATCCGATTCCAGCTAATGCAGCATAGAGGTTGGTTCTAGCTAATGAAGCATAGAGGTTGGGGATGAGGGAGCTTTCGGCAAGATCACTGTCGCTATGGACGAGGGAGTAGCGGGCAAGATTACCGTCTCCATGGAAAACTAAGACGCTAGTAGTAAAACTATCATCGTGCTCCAGGGTGAAGCTCGCATGCCCACCTTCACCATGGTCATCGGCAAAGCTAGTAGGCCCATCATCTTCGAGCTGGACGTGGAAGACTCACCCGTCATCATCCTAGATCTTATGGCGAAGGGGCTCGAAGGGGGAAAATGGTGGATTTGGATTTTGGGGGGTCACCACCATCTCTAAATAGGGAGTGGAGTACATAGGCGGTGACTGAATTCCTTCCACTGGATTTTCGTTGTCGTATGCGAACTACCACCATCTCCCTACTTGCACGAGCTCCATCGCCGCGCTCTTACTATTGCACGCATCAAGGATGGATCTGGGGAATTGCCGAATCGAGCGTTGTCCCCGGGCTTGACTCTAGGGTTCTTTGGGCTTCGAACTATCGCAACCAAAGGGGCATGTGGGTACGTTGTTTGGCAAACTCGAAAGCTTGTTCGATCAAATGCTATTGAGATTAGACTTGTAGGTGCACTACAGGAAAACGGTAAGGTGCGATTGCCGTTTGCTACACCGACAGCCATTTCTTACGCTAGCGGATTTCCTAGTTTAGCCATTAGTGTAGGACCGGATGGGCCGACTCCCAGCCATCGGCATAGATGGGGCCGTTGCCGCAGCATCCGGCTGGCCGTCGGCGTAGGGCCGACACGTGTCCCTGGAATATTTGACCATGATGGCGAAGAGATGGCGTCACACCTATGTTGATAGCTTGGCCGTCGCCCAGGTTTTTATATTTTTTATTTTTATATAGGCATATATATATTAATACTCATTTTTTATTACTCTTAGTTAGTTTAATGTGGTTATATTTTTTCCACCAATAGGAGGGATCCGTACCCTCTGAATAGCGGTCTCCACCCATGTAAAATGATGTCGCAAATCTTGTCTCTCATAGCGGCATGTCGAGAAATTGTGTAAGTGTTATCGAATGCGTGTGAATATTATCTCTCAGACATTTTTGGGGAAGAAGTCATTCAAAGATTCCATGTTGTTCCTTTGCCAGAATGGGGTAGTGTCGAGGCTGATCCGTGGGCCCCGGATCATTTACCCTAGACATTGTTTGAATGGGGTAGACTGATGGAATTTTCTCTTGGTTTGTATATGGTTAGTTCATATGATCATGCCAAACTAGTATGGGTCACAATTTGTACCATGATTAGATGTTATTCCTTCATCGAAGTGGGGTAGTTCGCCCCCCAGAGAGCCTAAAACAGCCCTGTAACCCCTAGACATCCTTTTGACGGTGACAACCAAGTGGACTTTTCTATTGGTTTTAGATATTTGAACATCCACCACACTTAGCAACATATTTTAGGGATGCATGCAAGTTTGGGGGGATTCCTACCCTCTGAAGCGCTGCTTTGGGCGATACCCTGCCCTCTGGGCCCCGCAGGTCTGCCCCTAGACTTTCTCCGAACGACGGTTGACCGATTGACTTTTATCTAGGTTTTTTTAGGTTAGGTCATAGCAACATGGAACAACACCTTGGAGCCCAAGAGCATGCATGATTCACTCCGGTTGAGCCGACACGTGAGTTTTGCACCTATACGTCATGAACCTTCCTAAGTGATATCGCATGTATGCGAAGAGAGTCACACTTAGGGGTAGATATTGCCTCTCTAAACCTTCCACCACACTTGTGTTGGGTCCGCAGCATAGAAAACAAAAAATTTCCTACGGTGTGAACTACACGCCAAGATCTATGTACTAGGTACAAAGCAACGGGTGGACATACATCCAACGAGAACTTACCCTCGTAGACAACGAGCTTTGTTAACGAGTAGGAACTCGTGGTTGATGTAGTCATATACTTGCCGATCTCAAGATCGTGAGGAAGTCCGAGCGCCGCAACTCAGCAGCGCATCCGCACTCGCACACACGTTCAAGCCACTGGACAACCTCCACCTCCTCGCTCTAGCGATCCAGCGGAAGCAGCAACTCCTTCCAGATGAAATACCACCGGGAACATGTATCTCGCTAATCCGAGACCATGGGGGAATAATTCTAGAGGGGGAGAGAGATCCTTCACAAGGAGGTGTGAGGATGAAGGAGGGAATGGGTGGCCTTTTATAGGAGGAGGGGGGGTGCCCCCTCTCTCCATGGCCGGCGCATGGGGGTGACCCCTCACCTCCCCCATTCATGTGGTGGTAACCCCTCCACATTAAAATGTCTCTTCACATTCCCTTTTAAAGTCTCCACTTTAAATGCATTAAATTTCTCCAAATTTAATGCTCTCTCATTTAATAAAACTCTTTTTATTAAATTTATTCAGAATTTTGTTAATTACTTTAATTAACAAACATTCACATATAGCCCCTTGCAATATTTCAATATCACATGCATAACCACTTTTTGCAATTTCACCCGAAATAATTTCCGGTTTCTATTGAAACAATTCCTGCGCTTTGCAATTCTTTCGTCTGAAACATATGTGCTCTAAAAATGGTGTCCGGTAACTCTTAAGTGTGCCACCCTAGGGTTCGCAAATAATGCAGACATGATCGAGACCCTTCTCCGATCAATAATCAGCAGCGGGACCTGGAGATTCGTACTGACTCCTACACATTCAATGATGACTTCTGTGATCGTGAGAACCTTTAACGCTTGTAACTAAATCCCTTTGTCTCTCGATATATTACATGTCCGAGATTCGATCATCGGTATCTCCATACCTAGTTTGATCTCGTTACCGACATGCACTCTTTTCTCGTTCCCGTGATATAACATTCTAGTGATCATACCACTTGCTTGGAAGCTATCCTAATGTGATATCACCGAGAGGGCCCAGAGTATATCTATCCGTCATCTGGATTGACAAATTTCACTCTTGATCCATGAGCCTCAACTTAACACCTTCGTAGTACTGAACCCATCTTTAGAGTCACCCTGTTACGGTGTGATGTTTGATGTTATCAAGATACTCTTCCGGTGTCAGCAATTAACATGATCTCATGGTCTAAGGATAAAGATTACTTCGTATGATGTTATAGCAATATAAACATAATGACTTGATCGTAATGCTATACTTCGGATGAATGTTCATCACATCATTCCACCAATGGTGTGACCTTGTTATTAACAACATCCAATGTCCATGATCAGGAAACCTTGATCATCTTGTTAATCAACAAGCTAGTCTATAAGAGAGGCATAACTAGGAACCCTTTTTGTTTATTAAACACACATGTATTGATGTTTCCGATCAATACAATTCTACCATGTAAAATAAACATCTATCATATATAAGGAATATATAATAACAACTTTATTATTGCCTCTCAGGGCATATTTCCTTCAGTCTCCCACTTGCACTAGAGACAATAATCTAGTTCACATAGTGATAAATCTAACACCCATGGAGTTCTGGTGTTGATCATGTTTTGCCCTAGGGAGAACTTTAGTCAACGGATCTGCTACATTTAGGTCCGTGTGTACTTTACAAATCTTTATATCTCCATCCTTGACATGCTCGCGGATGGAGTGAAACCGGCGCTTAATATGTTTGGAATTCTTGTGAGACCTCGGTTCCTTTGCGTTGGCTATGGCTCCATTGTTGTCACAATAGATCACCATCGGGTCCAACGCACTGGGAACCACACCAGTTCTGTAATGAACTCTTTCATCCAAACTGCTTCCTGCGCCGCTTTTGAAGCAGTAACATATTCCGCCTCCGTCGTTGATCCAGCCACCACAGGTTGTTTGGAACTCCTCCAACTAACTATTGCTCCGTTCAAGAGAAATACGTATCCAGATTGAGACTTAGATTCATCCGGATCGGTGTCAAAGCTAGCATCGACATAATACTTAGCGACTAGCTCTTCTTCACCTCCGTATATAAGAAACATATCCTTAGTTCTTCTCAAGTACTTGAGGATGTTCTTTACTGCTATCCAGTGTTCCGAACCTGGATCAGATTGGTACCTACTAGTCAAACTAATAGCATGTGCCACATCCGGTCTTGTACATAGCATGGCATACATAATAGAGCCTATGGCCGAGGCATAGGGGATCTTATCCATCATCTCTCTTTCTTCCGCCGTAGCCGGACTTTGAGTCTTACTCAATGTCTTGCCTTGCAACATAGGTAAGAACCCCTTCTTACTTTCGTCCATATTAAACTTCTTTAATATCTTATCAAGGTATGTACTCTGTGATAGCCCAATTAGGCACCTTGATCTATCTCTATAGATTTTAATGCCTAATATATATGACGCTTCACCAAGGTCTTTCATCGAAAATTTGCTGTTTAGATAACTTTTAACACTGTTAAAAGATCTATATCATTTCCAATCAATAATATGTCATCCACATATAATATCAGAAATGCCACATTGCTCCCACTCACTTTATTGTAAATACAAGCCTCTCCATAAGTTTGGACAAATCCAAACTCTTTGATCACCTCATCAAAGCGGAGATTCCAACTCCGGGATGCTTGCTTCAGTCCATAGATGGATCGTTGAAGTTTGCATACCTTATTAGCATCCTTAGGATCGACAAAACCCTTAGGTTGTATTATATACAACTCTTCTTCAATCTTACCACTGAGGAACGCAGTTTGGACATCCATCTGCCATATTTCATAATCGAAATATGCAGCAATTGCTAACATAATCCTAACCGATTTAAGCATCGCTACAGGAGAGAATGTCTCATCGTAGTCAACTCCTTGAATTTGTCGAAACCCCTTTGCGACAAGTCGAGCCTTATAGATCGTCACATTACCATCAGCATCAATTTTTCTTTTGAAAATCCATTTATTCTCAACGGCCTTTCGGTCGTGAGGTAAGTCCACCAAGTTCCAAACTTGGTTCTTGTACATGGATTCCATCTCGGATTTCATGGCTTCTAGCCATTTGTTGGAATCCGGGATCATCATCGCTTCTTCATACGTCGCAGGGTCATCCATTTCATCAACCATGAAATTCACAACAGGATTGCCGTACAGTTCAGGAGCTGCATGTGTCCTGCTTGACCTGCGAGGTTCGGTAGTGTCCTCTTTCGGAGTTTCATGATCATTATCATTAGCTATCTCTTCATCAGGTGAAGTCAACTCCGAAACAACTTCCGGTGCTGCGCCACTCACCATTCCATGAAGAGAAGGTTCAATAACCTCTTCGAGTTCTACCTTCCGACTACTCACACCTTTCGCGAGAAACTCCTTCTCAAAAAAGGATCCATTCTTAGTAACAAAAACCTTGCCCTCGGATCTGTGATAGAAGGTATACCCAATTGTTTCCTTAGGGTATCCTATGAAGACGCATTTTTCCGCTTTGGGTTCGAGTTTATCCGGTTGAAGTTTCTGCACATAAACATCGCATCCCCAAACCTTAAGAAATGACAGCTTAGGTTTGTTTCCAAACCATAATTCATATGGTGTCATTTAAATGGATTTAGATGGTGCCTGATTTAAAGTGAATGCAGCTGTTTCCAGTGCATAACCCCAAAATGACAGAGGTAAGTCAGTCAGAGACATCATAGATCGAACCATATCCAATAAGGTACGATTACGACGTTCCGACACACCATTACGTTGTGGTGTTCCAGCAGGCGTGAGTTGTGAAACTATTCCACACTCTTTCATGTGTGTGCTAAACTCGTAACTTAGAGACTCTCGTCCACGGTCAGACCGCAGAAATTTGATCTTTCTATTACGATGATTTTTCACTTCATTCTGAAATTCCTTGAACTTTTCAAAAGTTTCAGACTTGTGTTTCATCAAATAGATATACTCGTATCTACTCAAATCATCTGTGAAAGTAACAAAATAACGTTATCCACCTCGCGCCGACACACTCATTGGTCCACACACATTAGTATGTATGATTTCCAATAGATCTGTCGCCCGTTCCATTGAACTGGAAAACGGCGTTCTAGTCATCTTGCCCATAAGGCATGGCTCACATGTATCAAATGATTCAAAATCAAGTGATTCAAAAAGTCCATCAGAATGGAGTTTCTTCATGCGTTTAACGCCAATATGACCTAGACGGCAGTGCCACATATATGTAGACATATCATCATCAAGTTTAATCTTTTTAGCATTAACATTATCAATGTGCGTAATATTACTATCAAGATCCAACAGAAATAAAGCATTCAACATAGGTGCATGACCATAAAAGATATCATTCTTATAAATTGAACAACAACTGTTTTCAGATTTAAAGGAATGACCACTTTGCATCAAACACGATCCAGATACAATGTTCATGCTCAGTGGAGGCACCAAATAACAATTATTCAGGTTTATAACCAATCCCGATGGAAAATGGAGAGGTAGCGTCCCGACGGCGATCACATCAACTCTTGATCCATTTCCGACCCGCATCCTGACCTCATCCCTTGCTAGTTGTCGCTTGTTCCGTAGCCCCTGAACCGAGTTACATATATTAGCAACCGATCCGGTATCAAATACCCAGGTGCTACTGCGAGTACTAGTCAAGTACACATCAATAACATGTATATCACATATACCTTTGTTTGCCTTGCTGGACTTCTTGTCCGCCAAATACTTAGGGCAGTTGTGCTTCCAATGGCCAGTCCCCTTGCAATAGTAGCACTCGGTATCCGACTTAGGGCCAGCTCGAGGTTTCTTTTCAGGCGTGGCAACAGACTTGCCACCCTTCTTTTCCTTGTGCTTGCCTTTCTTGTCCTTCTTGAAACCGGTGGTCCTATTGATCATCAACACTTGATGTTCTTTTCTAATATCCACTTCTGCAGTCTTAAGCATTAACAGAAGCTCGGGAAGAGACTTCTTCATGCCCTGCATATTATAGTTCATCATGAAGCTCTTGTAGCTAGGTGGCAGAGATTGGAGAACACGATGTATGCCTAAGTCAATGGGAATCGTTATTCCCAAGGACACAAGCTTATCATCGTACCCAGACATTTTGAGTACGTGCTCACTAACAGAGCTGTTTTCCTCCATCATGCAGCTAAAGAACTTTTCTGTAGCATTATAACTCTCTACGGCAGCATGGGTATCGAAAATCATTTTCAATTCTCCCATGGTATCAAAGGCATTGCCATTTTCGAAACGCTTTTGAAGTTCTAGCTCTAGCCCATACAGTATGCCGCAATGAACTAAGTTGTGGTCCTCCTAACGAGTCACATAGACATTCTTTTCCTCGTCAGGGGCATCAGGAGCTGGTGGGGGGCCTAGCGGCGCATCTAGCACATATTGATTTTGTGCAGCAGTGAGGAGAATCCTCAAATTCATAGCCTAGTTGGTGAAGTTGCTACCATTCGCAGCAAGTTTCTCTTTCTCCATGAACACATTAAAATTAAAAGCAGGTGGTGCCATCTATAACAGAATTTGTAAAGTTTATTTATACTAAGTTTATGATAGATTGAGTTCAACTAATCCAAATTGCTAATGAACTCCCACTCAAAAACGACATCCCTCCTGTCCTTTTGGTGATTACATGAACCAAATCCACTACACCAAGTCTGATCATCACGTGAGTTGATATAGCTTCAAAGGAGAGCATCTATATGGGCATCATATCAACCATATGACTCATGCTTAACCTTTCGGTCCGTGTTCCGAGGCCATGTCTGTACATGCTAGGCTCGCCAAGTAAGAACCTTAGTATTCGCGTGTGTAAAACTGTCTTACACCCGTTCCTATAAAAGCGTAGATTCGAGTACACCCGATCATCACGTGATGTCTCGAAACACGATCCATAGAACGGTGCATACTTAAGGAAGAACACATTTTTATCTTGATATCCAAATGAGGGATCATCTTATAATGCTACCAAACGCGCCAAACTAGCAGTATAAGATGCTAACATCTAATGTGTAAAGTGAGATGATATGGTCCATGCATTTGATCTCTATCACTTGCATCGTGGTATGATCTCTATCATTCCTTTGTGTGTAAGGCCAAGGTTTATGGAACTTACACGTTGAGTGTGTTGTAAGAGTATCTACCATACATCTACTTACAACAATATCATATCAATACACTAGCCCAGCAACGATCTAAACTAGACGCCTCTAATTTATCAATTGCAAGTTTTACGTGGCTTAGGGCTTTCGGAGATAGGACTGTCCTCACCTACGAACATGAACCACAACGAGGATAACTAAGTTATTAACAACTCGTTGTAAATCAGATATTGACTATAGTAGGAGAGACAGACACCCGCCAGCCACTTATGCAAAACAAGTTGCATGTCAATCATGGAACCGGTCTCATGTACGATGACATGTAAGGTTGGTCCGGGCCGCTTCCTCCCACTATGCCACCAATATCCAAAGTACATAGAAGATGCAATAACATGATCATCATCGCCCACATATAAACATATGTGTACTACCCGTGCAAAGCACCTACGCATAGACCAGGCTCTGATACCACTGTTAGGTCCGTAGCATAGAAAACAAAAAATTTCCTACGATGAGAACTATACGCCAAGATCTATCTACTAGATACAGAGCAACGGGTGGACATACATCCATGGAGAACTTACCCTCGAAGACAACGAGCTTTGTTAACGAGTAGGAACTCGTGGTTGATGTAGTCGTACACTTGCCGATCTCAAGATCGTGAGGAAGTCCGAGCGCCGCAACTCAGCAGCGCATCCGCACTCGCACACACGTTCAAGCCACCGGACAACCTCCACCTCCTCGCTCTAGCGATCCAGCGGAAGCAGCAACTCCTTCCAGATGAAATACCACCGGGAACATGTATCTCGCTAATCCGAGACCATGGGGGAATAATTCTAGAGGGGGGAGAGAGATCCTTCACAAGGAGGTGTGAGGATGAAGGAGGAAATGGGTGGCCTTTTATAGGAGGAGGGGGGGTGCCCCCTCTCTCCATGGCCGGCGCATGGGCGGGTGACCCCTCACCTCCCCCATTCATGTGGTGGTAATCCCTCCACATTAAAATGCCTCTTCACATTCCCTTTTAAAGTCTCCACTTTAAATGCATTAAATTTCTCCAAATTTAATGCTCTCTCATTTAATAAAACTCTTTTTATTAAATTTATTCAAAATTTTGTTAATTACTTTAATTAACAAACATTCACATATAGCCCCTTGCAATATTTCAATATCACATGCAGAACCACTTTCTGCAATTTCACCCGAAACAATTTCCGGTTTCTATTGAAACAATTCCTGCGCTTTGCAATTCTTTCGTCTGAAACATATGTGCTCCAAAATGGTGTTCGGTAACTCTTAAGTGTGCCACCCTACGGTTCACGAATAATGCAAACATGATTGAGACCCTTCTCCGATCAATAATCAGCAGCGGGACCTAGAGATCCGTACTGACTCCTACACATTCAACGATGAGTTCTATGATCGTGAGAACCTTTAACGCTTGTAACTAAATCCCTCTGTCTCTCGATATATTACATGTACGAGATTCAATCATCGGTATCTCCATACCTAGTTTGATCTCGTTACCGACATGCACTCTTTTCTCGTTCCCGTGATATAACATTCTAGTGATCATATCACTTGCTTGCAGGCTATCCTAATGTGATATCACCGAGAGGGCCTAGAGTATATCTATCCGTCATCTAGATTGACAAATTCCACTCTTGATCCATGAGCCTCAACTTAACACCTTCGTAGTACTGAACCCATCTTTATAGTCACCCTGTTACGGTGTGATGTTTGATGTTATCAAGATACTCTTCCGGTGTCAGCAATTAACATGATCTCATGGTCTAAGGATAAAGATTACTTCGTATGATGTTATAGCAATATAAACATAATGACTTGATCGTAATGCTATACTTCGGATGAATGTTCATCACATCATTCCACCAATGGTGTGACCTTGTTATTAACAACATCCAATGTCCATGATCAGGAAACCTTGATCATCTTGTTAATCAACAAGCTAGTCTATAAGAGAGGCATAACTAGGAACCCTTTTTGTTTATTAAACACACATGTATTGATGTTTCCGATCAATACAATTCTAGCATGTAAAATAAACATCTATCATATATAAGGAATATATAATAACAACTTTATTATTGCCTCTCATGGCATATTTCCTTCAACTTGTGTACACATATTAGGGCCACATGAAAGATTTTGTGGGATTGCTACCCTCTGAGGCACTGTTGCGGGCGATACCCTTCACTGTGGGGCCCGCGGGTCTACCCTTAACTTTCTCCATACGAAGGTGCACCAGGGGATTTATGTTGTTTATTTTTTAGTCTATAACAACATTTGTATACACCTTAGAGCCCAAGATCTTGCAAGATACCCTCGGGGTTGACCCAACGCGAGAGTTTTCCCTCCGTATGTCGAGAACCTTCCTAAGTGACATCTGATGTCTGTGAAGCTAGATAGACCTTGAAGATAGGTTTGGGGATTTTGAACATTCTACCACACTTGGCTACACATATTAGGGCCAAATGCAAGATTTTGTTGGATTGCTACCCTCCAAGCACTACAAAATACCCTCATACCTGGCGGATTTTTGGGGCAGCACAAGCGAAAAGTATCTGCAATAGTTAGATGCGCGATGGATGAGCTGCCGCTGCACCATTTTGTCATGGTGGCAATTTTTTGCCGTTGTCGTGCAATTCGCAGCTACTGTATGTGTCGTATTCGACATTTGTTGGGTCCCACAACTGATTTCCCTTTCCCTCCACTCTTTTCGCTTGTCCCGCTTAGATTTCGAATGGCCCTGCCTGAAATTAGACCATCGCATCCCTCCTTAGGCAAATCTTTCTTTTCCCCTTTCCAAAATCGCTATTCCCCTTTGCACACTAAACCTCCGACTCCGGAGACCACCCACTAGTTATGCCGATGAGGCCGATCAACGGCGGCCTGAAGTGACTCCCTTCTGCCACCCCCACCGTCGGCGTTTTCCCCTACACCGTGCATCACCGATGTCGCCTAGGTCATTGGGGTAAGTCTTTCGCGCGTACTCTCCTTTATTTCCATCACGCCCCTTGTGTTTACTACCTCCATATATGCATTGGACATGACTCTGTTCCCATCGTTTTACCATCTCATAGATGGCACAACGAGGGAAGAGAAGGGCTTCTTCGTAGCAATAAGAAGCCCCGGCTATAATATCATAATATGAAAAGGGAAGATTCAAAACTATAGAAGAAAATAATTCAAGAATCAAGGAAAGGAATTTTGCACACAGGTTCCCTATACGACCATCCTCTCACAAAAATCCAGTTGTTCCTAGACAGAACAATGTTACATATGAGGTGTCTATACTTGCCTGGTTGTAGTTCTACCATTACTGATTTACCTATAAATTCTATTTTAGCGGCTTCTGATTACTCTTAAATTTCACTTATAGCCTTCCGCACCAGATGATCTCGAGGATGAACGTGAAGATATTTTGTTTCAAGAAGATCAAGGAGCAGCAGAAGAGGATGAAGAGGTAGAGAAAAAAGAACAAGAGGATAGGACCAATGATGAAAATAACGGGGATGAAACTGGCACTAATAATGAGGAAAGTGAAGAGTAAGAGGCATGGGCAGACACAAACGAAGAAGAAAACGAAGGTATATGGTGCAATCTGAATTTTAGTCTAGACTAGTGTTAATTGAATTTTAGTCCACAATAGTGCTAACTGAATTTTAGTCATAGTGTTAGATGAATTTTGGTCATTGTGCTAACTAAATTGTAGTCGAAGTGCTAACTGAATTATAGTAACTGTGCTAGCTAAATTTTAGTGCACAAAACATAACTTCCTACCCTGAGTTACATGCCTACATTCTTGACATGCAGTGCGAGTGATGAATGGGAGGAACGCGAGGGGTCCTACTAAGATGAGGTCAATAACAAGGAGTAATAGGAGGTTCAAAATTTTCTTCAAATTCAACAAACTAGGTTAGCCTTGTGGGCTTGCTACGACCAACTTTGCTAACTATATTGCCTACCTAGTGAAAAATGTGACATGTACTTTAGGTTTACAGACTGAGAAAAGCTGATCATAAGTAGAAGTTGTGGCACTACTGATCGTAATCACATTTTTTCCCTGGTAATCCTTCTTGATATTTTACATCAGTCTTTGCTTCATATCCTATATTTGAATGTGTGCATCTTTGATTAGGAGAAAGCTCGTAATCATGCAATTACAAGAGCTGAAGTGTACATAGCCACATACACGACCAAAGACAGCGTGCCTGTTGATGAAGTGACCGAGAGAAATATTGTAAGTTATTATTCACTATCTTCTAACATACAATGTATATACATGATGGTTAATGCTAGTACAAAAATATGTTAGGCTAATATGCAAAGAGAACTTCTACTTGATCCAAGCCTTGAGTACAGAGATATTGAAGAAGGTGACCTTTATGCCAGTACCTTTCCAAAAGATACAAGAGGCAGAGTTCGTGGATTGGGGTTGTTACCTCATGCCTACAACACGGTTGAGATTTCAAGAACATCTACGAGGTGTACAGAAATATCAGAGGAGAATTGCGAGCTTAGGTCGACGAATGCTGTCCTTATCGTTAGGTTGGATGCATAGGAGGAAAGAATAAATGCAATGCAGAAGAAGTTGGATAGTCAAGAAATTTCTGCTAACCAATCTTGCATAGCAAAGAGCACTAGTCGACCAGAAGCCAGTGTGCAATCACCTCTTCGAAGAATGTCTCACGATGTGCAGCCTATCCCAGATGTGGCACTTTCTGATGCCATACAAAACATATTTCCTGAAGTGGAACCGTGATGTGTTCTACTTCCTCGTGGTACTGTAATTACTCTCCCATCAAGTCTCATAAGTGCTGAAGTTGTTCCTTGCTATGTTCTACCTCCTTATATTGTGGCATCTACTAGAATTCAAACTCTTACTAATCCTTTATTGTCGACTCCTATTGATGATGTGCTAACTGGACCAGTTGGGGATATTGAAGTGCTAACTCCAGATGGTGTTGGTGCTAGTTCTGGTAGACCTCCAGATGGTGGTGCTACTGCTGGTACACCTACAGATGATGCTGCTATAACTAGCCCTCCAGATGCTGCTATAATCACCCCTACATATGGTGCTAAGGCTAACCCCCACAATGTTGTTGTTGTTTTGAAGGGAGCTGCAGATTTATCTATTGGTGGAAATAGTTCCAAGAAGAAGAAATCAGGAGGTGGTCGTTCTAGCCCTCCAGTTTTCATGATGATGACGTAGATGATCATTGCACAATATAGTACTTAATTCTTTCTATTACCGTGTTATGCATTGCAATTGCTGATCTCTGCACTTTTATAGTCCGAGGACCACCGTGAAGAGGATGTTCTCAAGTATTTAAGTTCGAATAACTACGCAACTCTAGTATATGTTTTCTACATATGTTAGCAGTCGGGACTGCATATGTTGTTGATGCTACATTAATTTTCTATAGATTGAATCAAGAGTGGGTCGGCGATCCATGACAAGTGATAGGATAGTTGCATTTGGAAAGTTAACTTGCACAGACAAGAATGCACTATGGGATGATGGACAACCGTTAGAAGATTACTGTGCGATCCTAATTGCCGCTATAGTGGAAAATCATCTACCATTGCCTAGGCCACTCATAAAGTTTAAGAAGTTGGGCCAAGCTCTTAACGTCAACATTGCTGGCCATTTGCAAATTTATGTGAATATTGACTCTTAGCTGCCAGATTTATCCAATGCGCATATCCTAACAAATGTGTATCTACCGACTTCATAGGTCACAAAGGAAGAAGTAGCTCCTAGGTTCAATAGCAGACCTATTTCTATTCTTGGATCAAATAAAAGTATGTCTGGTCTTTTAGCTAGTATATATATGCTGCTATACATATTTCCTTGTTTGCAACAAAGTGATTTATAGTTCTTTTTATTCCTTGTTCACTAGGAGTTTGCCGCAGACTCACCTAAAGGACAAGCAATCAACACTTCATCATAGAACTTGTTACCCTAGACAAGATGGGTTCCCTACTGGTCGAAGATTGAGTTAATCTATGTGTAGTCGATTACACTTAAACTTGTCTTCAAAACTTGTGTGATGGATGTGTCAAAACTGATTATGGTTCCTTTTGTCTTGCTACGATGTTTGTGTTGGATACTCTGTTATGCTATATATTCGAATTTCTGCTGTGATATTTGAAAGCATCATGTGTGATTTGGTGTAAATTAGGAAAACCTTAAATATCGAAGTCGCTGGCTAAATTGTGGCGCTTAGAAGTATCATTATGGGCACTAAAAATTATGTCATGCACGGGCTAGGTAAGGCGGCACCATACTGTGTTGTAGTCTCACAGATGCCATGGTATGTACGAAGTGCCGCCCTACATGGGTCTTGGCGTAAACTCTTGATGTTGCGGAAGCGCTAGCTTGGCGGATCACATTATGACGTGCCAAAAAATTTGCCGTCGTTTCAGAATCCCCGACGCAATTATCTCTAACAGCTTTTCTTTTGCCGCACCAACACGAGCACGGCGACTAAGGTTGTGCCTCGACGGTGTCTATAAGCGTCAGCGTCCGGGTTTCATGTTGTAGTGGAGGCTCTGTTTAGGGCGATACCCTCCCCCGTGGGCCCTATGGGTCTACCCCTAGATTTCTCCGTACAAGGGTGCACCAGTGGAGTTTTATGTTGGTTCTAATTTGTTTAGTCAGACCTATTTCTATTCTTGGATCAAATAAAAGTATATCTGGTCTTTTAGCTAGTATATATATGCTGCTATACATATTTCCTTGTTTGCAACAAAGTGATTTATAGTTCTTTTTATTCCTTGTTCACTAGGAGTTTGCCGCAGACTCACCTAAAGGACAAGCAATCAACACTTCATCATAGAACTTGTTACCCTAGACAAGATGGGTTCCCTGCTAGTCGAAGATTGAGTTAATCTATGTGTAGTCGATTACACTTAAACTTGTCTTCAAAACTTGTGTGATGGATGTGTCAAAACTGATTATGATTCCTTTTGTCTTGCTACGATGTTTGTGTTGGATACTTTGTTATGCTATATATTTGAATTTCTGCTGTAATATTTGAAAGCATCATGTGTGATTTGGTGTAAATTAGGAAAACCTTAAATATCGAAGTCGCTGGCTAAATTGTGGCGCTTAGAAGTATCATTATGGGTACTAAAAATTATGTCATGCACGGGCTAGGTAAGGCGGCACCATACTGTGTTGTAGTCTCACAGATGCCATGGTATGTATGAAGTGCCGCCCTACATGGGTCGTGGCGTAAACTCTTGATGTTGCGGAAGCGCTAGCTCGGCGGATCACATTGTGCCGTGCCAAAAAAATTGCCGTCGTTTCAGAATCCCCGACGCAATTATCTTTAACAGCTTTTCTTTTGCCGCACCAACACGAGCATAGCGACTAAGGTTGTGCCTCGACGGTGTCTATAAGCGTCAGCGCCCGGGTTTCATGTTGTAGTGGAGGCTCTGTTTAGGGCGATACCCTCCCCCGTGGGCCCTATGGTTCTACCCCTAGATTTCTCCGTACAAGGGTGCACCGGTGGAGTTTTATGTCGGTTCTAATTTGTTTAGTCCATATAAACATGGATCTACACTTACATCCCAAGATCCCGCAAGATTCCCTCCGGTTGACCCAACACTGGATTTTTTCAACCGTATGTCCAAAACCTTTCTAAGTGAAATCTGATGTTGTGAAGCGGGACATGCCCGAGAGGTAAGTTTGGGGAATGTGAACATTCTACACACTTGGCTACACATATTAGGGCCACATGCAAGATTTTGGACGATTACAACCCTCTGAGGCGCTGTTTCGGGCGATACCCTCCCCCGTGGGCCCCGCAGGTCTACCCCTAACTTTCTCAGTACGAGGGTACACCAATGAAGTTTTTATATGAAAATTGATCTACACAAAAAGTTACATCCGATTTCAACAACCTACGGTCGTTTACCAATTTTTTAGAATCCTCAAATTCAATAAAGTTCAAAATTCAAATATTTTGAAAATTTTGAAAAAATTGGAAAAAAGTTGGGAAAAAAATTCTGGCACTATGTCAACGACTTATCCATCGGTGTAGGTTCCACGCTAGACGTACCTGCTGCCAGCGCCAAACGACCCTTAGTCGTCTAAGTGTGGCCCATCTGGCCTAGGGCGATGGCTCGGTCTGTCCGTCGGCCTATCAGCTACGCTGATGGGTTTCTCTATGTTGACGGGACTGTGATCACGGCAAACGGGGCTATGCTGATGGCTTCTGGTCGTCGGCGCCTCGCTTGATTCTTGTAGTGGTGGACGGTGAACATGATAGAACGTAGTAGCATAATGGCTTGTTTGATTTAAAAGAATCTCATAGAAAATTTGAAGAATTTTGAACCTTAGAAAATTTTCCTTTGTACTTCGTAGGGTTTGAAACTTAGGATTATTTCCCACAGAGTGCATTGCATTAAATTTTGGAGAAAATTCTCTACCCATCCAAACCTCATGTTACAATTTTATTGACTTTCCTGTGATTCAAACACTCTTCAAAAAAAATATATGTTGGTTTCAAATTCTATAATTAGGATTCAACTCGACATGATATTTTAATCCTGTATTTGTTCTATTCCTACGATTTTTCCTATGCTGCAAATCAAATAAGCTCTAAACCTTTCCGTTTTAAAAAGGAGAGGCGCCTCATGGACCAGCGCACAGATGCTCCTCTCATCCCGTGACATCACATACATAGCCATCAGCTTGGCACACCAGCAGTTAATCATTGATCCAAAATCATAGTGTACTGTTTTTTTCCCCTCCCATGCCTCCGCGGTGTGGACGGCAGAACACCCCTCCTTCTTCACCGATCTTCCACTCCTTCTAGGAGTTCAAATAGCCAAATCAAAGTCATCCCCCATATTCTTTTTCCACCACTTGGAAGCATCCTCCACCCTGCTGTGTAGTTGACCAAATTAATGCAGATCATCTTCTAGTCCCAAAGAACCAACCACCACTCACTCAGTCTCAACACACATACACACTGCTGACACCAACAAACCACTAGTATATCACCACCAACGACTTCCCTAATCCCTACCACTACTTCCTCACCTCGACCGGCCACTTCCATGGAGTATAAAACTACCACTCGTTAGCCGGCCCTCTCGTGCCACTCAGTCATCAGTACTCCATTATTCCATCATACACAACTCACTCCCCAAACCACTAGCTAACTACTACTACTACTCTGATCCTCTCTCGTGCCAAGAACAAGCAAGACACGTTCTTGCGTCCAACATCATCGATCGGCATACATGGCAGTGGAGGCTGTTCTCGGCGCGGCGGCGATACGATCGCTCGCGAGTGAAGAGGAGTCGCAAGCGCGGCTGGAGTGCGCCGAGGGGTGGGGCAAGCGGAAGCGATCGAGGCGGCAGCACGCGCCCAGCGAGGAGGAGCACCTCGCGCTCAGCCTTCTCATGCTGGCGCGCGGTCACCGCGACCAGCACCACACTTCCTCGCCGTCGCCGGCGCAGGAACACAGGTGCTCCGTGTGCGGCAAGGCGTTCCCGTCTTACCAGGCGCTCGGCGGACACAAGGCCAGCCACCGACCGAAGCCGGCGCCCTCCTTCGTGCAAGAATCAGCTGTCGCTAGCGCTAGGGCAGCCTCGCCCGCCGCGTCCTCGTCCACGTCCACAGGCCCCGGCCCAGCAAGCAAGGTGCACGAGTGCTCCGTGTGCAACAAGACGTTCCCGACGGGGCAGGCGCTGGGTGGGCACAAGCGGTGCCACTACGAGGGCCCCATCGGCGGAGGTGGCGGTGCCGCCGCGGTGGCGAGCCGACGGTTCGACCTGAACCTGCCGGCTCTGCCGGACATCGTCGTCACCGAGCGGTGCATGCAGGCGACGGCCGATGAGGAGGAGGTGCTCAGCCCGCTGGCCTTCAAGAAGCCGAGGCTAATGATCCCGGCATAATTCCAATCATCAAGGAACTTCCAATTGGTCATCACCATTCAAATTCATCAATTGATGACTTGAATCGCAAGCCTCGTCCTGTCGGTGTGTATTCTTGGTTGGATTATTGCTGCTACGTTGGTTAGTTGGTGATATGTAGAGATCGAGCTGGTCTTCGACTTGTAAAGATATGCTATACTCTTGTACAGTAGAGTAGAAAGTTTCTTTCATATTGATTGATTAATTGGTTTGTTGTGTCATAATTGAACGACTTGATATGGTGGTATACGGATGGATCGAGTACTCTACAGTTGATTTGTTCGATCGATGTGTGTGGTAGACTCCTATATACTCCAAGTGTGTAGCAGTTGGGTAATAATGACCACCAAGTGTGTTTGACAATGCTAGAAACTACTACTACGTCCCAGCTGCTTGGACAAACTACAGTCCCAGCTGACAAAGTAATGACCAAGTAGCATTATTATTGTGAAACTACAGACCCAGAGCTTACGAAAACTCCATCTTAGCCAGCAAGTTCCTCCGAGACAAATACATGTCGATCAGTGGAGAATATGCGAACGAATGGACGAAGTACGATTTGGCATCGATCCTCTAGAACCGCCGGCCGGTGAATGCCCGATCATCGCACGGGGAAAAGCATGTACGCAACGCGTGAGCTGACCGGGACCGGCGCAAATGAGCTAGTAGTTAGTAGTCACGAAGTGGCAACTTATAACAACCACGCGTTGCCTTAAAAAAAAACCGTACCAGGCGGCAGGTACAAGGCCGGGGAATGTTGACGAAGGATACGGTGAGACTGAGAATAGTTTTCCACTGAAAAGGATACGGAGGGATGCATTCAGCATGGAACATTATATTTTCTGGAGGATCGGAGTCGGCGACCTGATAAAGTATTTCTGTCATACCATGGGCAAGCAAGATCGATCACACTACACGTAGCCAGTAGTACAGAAGGTCACGCTAGGTTAGGTTTCGCGAGTCCAAGCGCTCTCTCCGGGCCGGCCGGCCGGTTGCAACTTTGCCATGTTCCAGGATTGCCAGTCACGCTGGCCGGCCTTGTATTTCAACGATACTCCAGGAGATCCAGGGCATGACCGTCAGGAAAAGCTCTTGTGAGTACTTCTGAATGTCATATAGCATAAGAAAGTGCAAGGGTAGCTAAGAAGCTAAGAGACAGTGATAGTTGGATTGAGGGTACAGAACCTCTTAAGCCTTTTATTCTCCATTATTTTGCTAATCTATTTACCTGTGAAGTTCGTCAAACAGATCCGCAATCTTAGAGAAGCACTAGTAGAAACAGAGCCTTTTGTCCCGGTTTGTAAGAGGCTTTAGCCCCGATTGCCCACCCGGGATGGGGCAATTAGGACTAAACCACCAAACCTTTAGTCCCGGTTGGGCTGCGAACCGGGACAAAAGGGCGGTCCACGTGGCCGCTGGCTATCGCTAGGGGGAGGGGCATTTATCCCGATTAATAATACGAACCGGGATCTATGCGTCTCTGCCGCGGCAGCGTTTTGGACACTTTTTGTGCCGCGAGAGATTTTTGTTTTATATTTTTCGTTTATTTTGTTTCCTCTTTATCTATTTCCTTTTTTGTTTTGGGCAGCATTTATTTTGTGACACTTTCGATAACATCAACCTCGCACCATCTACTATATATAAGGACGAGCATTCCTCACAACATAGTGCTGGGGTAAGTGTCATCTACCTTAAGGGAACCATTATATTACAAAAATCTCTCTATTATATTACACAGCAAGTATCGAATATATTACATTCGATCTAATTTAAAAGAAGGAGTCAACATATATGAATAAAACTAAACACAATTGATGGTAATAAAACAAATTTCTAAATATTCTTTACATATTGAAGTTGTTCTAAGTTTCTGCCCTTCTCACAGGTCGTCTGACGAATGAACTCGCAGACATAGCATTAAAATAAGTTATTTTCGTCTGGCTGCCTCAGACACTTTACGAGAACAAAGTTCAATCAAAATAATAATAATTAAGCATGATAATGGTATTGAAACTAGAATCAAAGAGATACGCGGATCTAGCTAGTAGTACTTACATTTAGTGGTTTAAATGTAAGATTCTCTTTCCATGCACCCTTAGCCTTGTTGGTGAACCGTTTCCAAACGCTGCACGGCATAGAAAATGAATAAAATGAGTTATTAATTACTTGATATCAGTAAATGAATGAAAGTTTCTGATATAGTGTCATAATGACTGAAATTACCGTTGGAGCATACCCTGCATGGGTGCTCACTTCTCAAGGGGTTTACGTTTAGAGTCCATGACTTGTATTACTCCATTGTCAGGTTGAATGATTAGCAGAATATAATGGAATCTGCGCATGCATAACTCATCAATTATACACTTAACATCGAGTAAGCGAAATAGAATGTGTACAAGACAATAACACTCACTCAAAGTTGTAAGGTAATAATATTTCCCTTTTGGTTTCTTAAAACCTTAACGCCATTACAATTTTATCCTATGTGTCCTTGGGACTAAATTTCACAGTAAGTTCATGAACCCATTATGGGTCTATGAACCCAATGTCATAGATCTGTCCTCTTCTATATTCGAGAATCTTTAGTCTGTATAATATAGTGAGTATGATTATGCATGCGATAGAAACGAAGTGAGATAACTAGAGACTTAATTATTAGAGAAATAATACTTACAGATAGTAGGCACTGACGATCGATTTGTCGAGGGCATCTTGATTGAAAAACTGATGTAGTTCAGAAAATTCAATCAGTATTTGGGCATCTCCATACCCGTAATGCTCGTTTCAAACTCCGATCAATATCCAGTTTGCCCTTCCTTTGTGGCTTTAATGTACCAATTATGCAATATTCGTATTTTTGTTGGTAGATACTTGACATCCTCAGGTCTGACGAGAGGTTTCCCGTACTCTTATTTGTATTTTTCCTCAGCCACGGGGAACTCTAACTGGGCTACGTACTGAGCAATAGTCATACCTTGAGCAACAGCTGCTTCTCCATACATTGCAATAAACTCCGGATGATACTGCTCGCCCGCACATTTGCTCGACCCGACCCCGGTATCAGAAATCACTTTGAGCGGGGGACATTCCTTGTTTTTCTGTAAACCGAGCTGGGAAACTGAATTCGCACTTGCACTACTGCTCTTCGACCGCACCATTGACTGATGTGACTTGACAATAGAGCGGTCATAGTCTGATGGCAGCCTTGACTCGGGTTGATGAAGGGTCTTCAACATTTTTTGCACTTTGGCTTTTTCTTATTTAGTGCCGGGGAACTGTGGCTCTTTCGTCCGCTTGAGGCTATCAAACCACTGTTGCGTTCGGGCCTTTGCGATCACCACATTCTCCTCTTCAGTATAGTCGTAAGCTCTCTTGGGAGCAACCTTTGGTAGTTTTGGGAGGGGCTCTAGTTGATGCTTCGGTGATCGGTTACTCTTTCGCTTTTGGTCCTGACCCTTTTGTACTTTTGGGAGGGGCTGAGACGGCTGACGCGGCGGCGAAGATGGCCGTGCTGGAGACGGCTGACGCGGTGGCGGAGACGGCGCCTGTCACGGCGACGGCAAAGACGGATGATGCGCTGGAGACGGGTGAGGCTGCGACGAAGATGGAGTTGTGCTCTGAGGAGTGGATGGCCTTGGCGTCCGATTTGAAAGCACGATGTGTTCCTTTCTCCATAGAATGGTCATGTTTTTTGCTTCTCCCAGCTCAGTAACATCCCCTTCACCTACAAGGTAGTCAAGCTTGAGTTGCACGGATCCGTCCATAACTTCATCCACCCCGGCAATAGCGTAGCCCTGTAGAACCGGACAACAATGGTAAGTTGGTACCGGTCAAACTAATGGTAAGGCATAGCCAACCGCCACCTTCATGGTTATGTTGACAACTTTCACATGCAGCTCACAATGTGTCATCTCCATGATATCATCCGCTGGGTAGCAAATAGGAGCCATCGTTGGTGCATCATCAACATCATCACCGAGGAGCTCTGTGGAAGCCATGCTGCTTTTTCGATTAGTGGATGGGCCGGTAGCATCGAAGACAGCTTCGTCTACCATGTGCCGCTGAGATGGGCCGGTAGCTTGCTGACTAAGTTTCTCAAGTTGATTCTGATGCTGCTTTAATTGTTGTTCTATTTCGCGCATCCGGTCTTTCTGCTTCATTACTTCAAGTTCCTCCCTTTCCTTTCTCCTTTGATGGCTTCTATCGGGATATTTCTTCCTATGATCGGCAAAACCAAGGTTCCATGGTTTGGAGCCTTCTATGCCTCGTGTTCGTCTCTCGTGTTCCTTGTTCCCAAGGGCGAGTGCGATCTCGTCATTCTCTCTATCGAGAATGAAATTCCCATCTTCAACAGCCTTTACTGCATTTCTAATGTCTTCGATGGGTATGCGAGTTTCTTTATGTCTTATGTTATATATGCACTTCCCTTCTGAGTCCAACGTGCCCCCATGCCCGTAAAACCAATTCCTTACCCGTTCGATCCAATTGTATGGCTCTGGGGTGATCCCTTTAGCCATCAGGTCAGACTCGAGTTTCTCCCACTTAGGCTTGCTAGCCTTGTATCCACCTTGCCCCATAGTATGGTGATACTGCTTTTTAGCAGCATTTTGCTTATTCGTTTCAGACCTTTTCTTAGCTGGCGTTGATGTCTTGTACGCCACAAAATCAGCTCAGTAGTCTTTTATCGTCTCATACGCTCCAGTAGTGAAATCCGGAGTCTTCTCTTTCATGACAAAGTCAAGGTGCAATCTTTTCTTCCAGTTGTTGAATTGTTGGGTCATCTTCTTAAGAGCGTACTCCTTGACAGCTTGCTCCATGTGTTTTTGTATTTCCTCCTAAGTTGGAATCTCCTCATCTAGAGCATAGTCGGATACACCTCTAACGTCGGTAGGGTGAAATTAACCATAAGCTTTTTCCAAAGAGTGTCTTTGACTAAGTCATTGACATATAGAGCCTCTGGATCCTTTGATGACCTATTCCATTCTCGGACGGTGATCGGGACGTAGTTCCTAACAATAACTCCGCATTGCCTTATAAATTTATTTGCAGCATCAATGGGAGCCTTCAATTCGCCGTCTAGAGCGATTTCTTCGATCCTGTACCTTTCATGGTCTCCCAACTTTTTGGCTAGGCTTCGTTTATTCTTTGCAGAAGATTTGCTCAATCCGGAGGGCTAAAACAAGAAAGAGCGTTAATATATATGTATATAGACAACAAAGGCTTAATTAATTAATATATATATGCACCTCGCCAGCTTCTCCCTCGATGGCTTCTCTCTCGTCGGCTTCTCCCTCACCGGAGGCGTCTGTTCGGTCGAAACCCGGATCTCCCTCACCGGAGTGGTTTAGATATAGCGAGGTGACATCGTTATCGATATGTCCTCTCTCATTGATCATATCCTCAAGCGCCATTTCCTTTTCTTCGTCTCTAGGTTCCATATAGTTTCTGCAAAGGGGAAAAGCGGAGGAGTCAAATCAGCCAAGCGAGGAGGTTAGGTAGGCGTGGTTTAACGGGCTAGGGTGTCGTGGTTTGATGAAATGTAACCCTAATACATGCTTGACAATTTAAAACGTGGTCCAAGGGATTTAAATCGTAATTCGAAGAAACCCTAATATATGGTGCGTTGCCGCACCCGTCCATCGTCCCTATATGGCGCGTGTTGCGGCACCCGTCCGTAACCTCAAATGACGGCGGGATCGTGTAATTCCAATGCTCATAAGCAATAACGACCATGTACAAACTCATTTAAACATAGAAAACATTTCTTGAAATATTCAAAGTAACATAATTTTAGGACTAATAATAATGCAACATAAGCTTCTTCTCTGACTCCTCATCGTCGTGGCGAGCCGCTACCACGACCACTATACTAATACTACCACTACCACTACCACCATACTACTACTAATAATACTCTACAACTACCACTATACTACTACTACTACTAATTACTACTACTACAAATACTACTAATTAATACTATAGTACTAGTAAAATAATACTAATAGTAATATACTACTAATACTACTTCAAATACTACTAGTAATACTACTACAAATACTACTAGTAATACTACTAATACTACTACAAATACTACTAATTAATACTATAGTACTAGTAAAATAATACTAATAGCAATATACTACAAATACTACTACAAAATACTACTAATACTATTACAAATACTACTACAAATACTACTACATATACTACTAGTAGTACAACTACAAATACTAAAAATACATAATTATAAAAACAAATACTAAAAATACTAATAAACACATAATAATACAAAAGACATAAAAAGACACAAAAAATCACGCCGGCTCCCCTGCTCGCGTCGGCCGCCTCCCCTGCTCGTGCCGGCCCTGCTCGCGCTGGCCCCTGCTCGCGCCAGCCGCCTCCCCTGCTCGTGCCGCGGCTCCTCTGCTCGCGGTTGCGCCCCTGCTCGGGCCGTAAGCCCCTACTCGCGGCTGCCCCTTCTCACGGCCGCCCCTGGTTGGTTGCCCATGCTCGCGGCCGCCCCTGCTCGGCCCCCCTGCTCGGTCGCCCCTGCCCTGCCACCGCCTAACCCTATGGAGCTTGAGAGGGAGGGAGAGGTGGTCGGTGGTATGGCATAGACGACAGCGCGCGGTGGTGCGGCGTAGACGATGGCGACGGCGTCGGAGCAGCTCCTCCTGGCGGCGGCAATCTGAAGTGGTGCGTGAGAGAGTGAAAGAGATTGGGGAAGGAGAGAAAGGGGCACTGATGTGCTCGTCGTTCGACGTAGAGATCGTTGGGATCCCCAAGAGGAAGGTATGATGAGCACAGCAGCAAGTTTTCCCTCAGTTGTGAAACCAAGGTTTAATCGAACCAGTAGGAGCAAGGAATCACCCCAAAGGTGTTACTAGCTGAGCTTTGGCAGGGCGCACTACCGGTGCTAGTAGCAACATGGAGACCTGCACAACACAACCACAGAACTTTGTCCCCAACTTGCGATGAGGTTGTCAATCGCACCGTGTTTTGCGGAAAACAAAGGATTAAACGTATCAAATGGACAAATAACAAAGACATGCAAGATCACAAATAACAAAGACATGATAGAATCAATAATCAATCTGAAATAGCATCTCAATATCCCTCGGATCCCCGCAAACACAACATGTATGAATTACAAATAGATGGTATTGATCATGAACGGAGCTCACAAGATTTAGACATGAAAGCACAAAGGAGGAGAACCAGCCATCTAGCCACTACATGGATCCGTAGTCCAAGGATGAACTACTCACGCATCACACCGGAGGCTTGCATGGTGATGAAGAAGGCCTCCAGGGTGAATTCCGCTCTCTGGTAGGGTGCCGGGAAGAGCTTCAGATCCCTCCCGATCTAGGGATGGAGATGACGGCGGCTATAGACTCTATCGTGGATTTTTGATCGGGTACTTAGGGTTTTCGTCCAGAGGGGAATATATAGGCGGAAGGAGAGGCCGAGGGGGTGCCGGGGGCGGCCACACCACCCCCGGCGCAGGCCAGGCCTGGCCGCGCGGCCAGGTGGTGTGGTGCCCCCCTGACCCTTCTCCGTCTCGTATTCTAGCACTTGATCCCTTTCGGAAAAATAGGCACTTTGGCTTTTGTCCCGTCCAATTCTGAGAATATTCATTTTCTGACTTTCCTGAAACCAAAAAAAAGCAGAAAACAGGCAGCTGGCATTGTGGCTCTTGTTAATAGGTTAGTCCAAGAAATCATAAGAAAAGTACTCCAAAGTTGGAACAAAACACAAGAAAGAGGATAAAACCAAGCATGGAACATCAAAAATTATAGATACATTTGCAATGTATCAACATCCCCAAGCTTAACTCCTGCTCGTCCTCGAGTAGGTAAGTGATAAAAAGAAAGAATAATTTTTGAGGTGACATGCACCATCAAAGACTTGATCAAAGTATTTGCAAAACATTCAAAGCTAGGATCAAAGTACTTCAATCATAACATGAAAGACAGAGTTCTAGCAATAAGCAAAGAAACTATGATGTAAGATGAAAAGGCACAAACAAAAGATTCATGAATAACAATTCTTTGCAAGACGTTTGTTTGTTTCACATAAAGAAAACATAGCATAATAGTATTCAGCTTGTCCCTCAATAGAGTAGCAAATATAAATGCATAGGACACCTTCAACGTTCATAAGAGTGACTAGATACAATAGTTTAAAACAAGCAATATCAAAGTATGCATCAATCAACTAGTCTTGGGACAATGCACATAGAACTAAGAATGACCACTATGCTCTCAAAGTAGGTGCATAAAGATAAAAGGTGGAGACTCAATATAATGGTGGAAGAAAGGCCTTTTGTAAAAGGAAGTAGGGATTCAAGTCTCATAAAGAGATTCCAAAAATTATGGTACTTATAGCTTTCAGCTCTCATTGCCCCTATCATAAGCATCTTGAAGGTAATTAAGGTTAAAGTGACACAACTAAGAGGATATGCTTGACAAGTTCTAAACCGAAATCTCATGCCCCTTACTTACGAAGACCGATCCCCATGCTACTCAACTTCAGTCACGAGTAAGCTCTTGTCATTGTAAGTATATGTGTATCATTAAGAACCGCCAACGGAGTACCCCTTGCACATGATACGGGAGCTTTCCCATAATCAAAATGACAAGGCAAGTAGACAATGAGCGTCTCAGTGATCTTTTTATTTTCTATTTGCATAGGTTTTTATTGAGGATGCTTCATAGAGTGCTCATTATGGTGATGCTGCAAGTTTCCACCATGATTAGGCATGGCTTAGGCTAGCGGCCCATGCGTTTCTCTAACACACATTCAAACTCCATGATCTTACAAGTTCCACTTTTATTTCACACCGCCGGGATCCGTAAGCAAAAGAACATGATATCAACGGGGTACAAAGTACAAGTGCAATGTTGAAAGCGTCCCATGAAATATGGTTCTGCTAATTTCAACTTATAAAGCGCAAGCATATACGCAACAAAGAAGGACCCAATGGTTCAATTTTATTAGAGGCAAACAAGTAAAGTGTGCCATCAAGTTCGTGAGAGCTTTAATCACTAGTTTTCTCATAACAAGTGGAAGGTAAACAAAAGCATGAATATACTTGGAATAGCATAAGCTAGTAGGTAGGTATGGTGGACTCTTTGGAATAAGTTGGTTTAGGGAGTTGGATGCATGAGTGGAACTCATACTTTGTTGTGGAGGCTAGCAAAAGACTGGGAGCGACAAACTAAGAGAGCAATAATGGCCATAATCATGCAGAGCGATAAAACATCATTGATCAAAGCATAAAGTGATACTACAAGTTGAAAACTAAAAGATCATAAAGGATATGGTGACTGTGGATAGTCATAACATGGTGTGAGCATGCGCCAAGTCAACCCAAATAAAGCATCAAAAGAGAATACCACTATAATATGCTTTAATATGCTAAAACAACGCATGATTCATCCAAGGCACATTAAGCAATCTCAATTGTTTATAACAAGTCATGATACATAAAATAATACTAAGCATAAAGCCAAAACAATATCAAGCATGGCATGACAAAGCACATGCCACAGTCAAAAACGAGCTCTTTTTACCACATAAGCATGAACTTTCCTACTCTTTTCCAAACCAAACCAAACTATTTGCATACCAATGTATGAAAGAGGGGGTCCAACCAATTTATTCAGAAAACTAAGAAAACCAAGCAAACCAAAAACCAAAACGAAAAACGAAAAAGAAGACGCTCCAAGAACAACACAGCTGTGCATGAAACAATAAGAATGAAGCGTTTGGAAGAAACCTAGAATTTTTATTGATGAAGAAGGGGATGCCTTGGGAATCCCCAAGCATTGACGCTTGTACTTCTTGGATAATTCTTGGGATGACACGCGTGGCATCCCCAAGCTTGAGCTTTAGTCCATCCTTCATCTCATTACTCATTCCTTCCATACACCTGAAATTTTTCCTTCATACAAAACTTCACACAATCTCATTAGCAACATTAGTGCACTTAAGATAAATAAGTCTTAAGGTTCAGTTCTAACACCAAATAAACTTCCATTAGAACACTAGCTACTGTAGCACTTCCCTCAAAAAGCTCAATTCCCCAAAAGAACTCAAAAAGGAACCCACAAGAAGCAAATGCAGAAAATGGCAGAAATCTATCAAAACAGACCAGCAGGTAAAGACGAATTTTTTCAAAGACCTTCTGTTGCGCAAATCAAAAAGTTTGAACTAACGAAAGTTGGCTAACAACCTGGGGCATAAGAACAAAAAATTACAGCTCAATCCCACATACAGATATCTCTCACGAATATTTACGGTGAAACACAAAAATCTGTTTCGGGACAACAACTTTCCCAATCATTACTTCACTCTCATTAGAGGTTACTCTTGGCACAAAAAGCAAATAAAAGGATAAGGAGCGGTTATTACAGAGGTAATAACTTCTAAGACTTATCTAAAACTTTTGGGTTATCTCCCAATAAGTACTTTTCTTTAACGCCTTTAAGTTAGGCATAAGAAGCAAAGAAAGAATCAAGTATTCTCAAATGAAGAAGCATTAAAACCAACTTTCTTGTCCTTACCTCTCTTATTTTTATTCTTAACCTTTGGGAAAATGTGATTGTTTGGTGGAGAAGAAAGGTGCATGGTCCCCTTTCCCACATCTATTATTGCTCCAAGGAGTTCTAATAGGTACCTTCCAAGTGTAATTTGTCCTTTTCCTGCACTTTTAATAACAAGATAATCAGTAGAAATCATTTTTCCAAGGATCTTTGTAAACACTCCTTCAGCTATTCCAATAGGTAATATGGTAGCATATTAGCAAGAGATATTTCTTTTCCTCCTTCAGTAAGCCTCCAAAGATTCAAAGATTCATAAATATCTTTGGGCATAAGACAAGATTCAGACATGATATCGCAACGGGCTTGAAAAGTTTCAGTGTTTATCTCAATCTTTACTGTATGGAGCCACTTTGATGGTTCAGAATTTATTGGAACATAATTGTGATGCTCCCTAAGCATATTATAGCAATCTTTTAAGCTAGTAGTGCTAGTCTCAAGAGTGTTCAACCTAGCAAATATTTTTGCGAAAGAAATATCAGTTTGGCTAGGCATGTTATAAGTGAGGATCAATTTCTTTATAGCATTAATAGCATCATCCTCATTACATTGGAGGAAATATCCTCCCACAACAGCATCTAAAGCATATATATAGCAAAGAGCAATCCCAAGGTAAAAACTGCTAAGGAACAAGCTTTGAGTCATTTTATCAGAGATTCTAGACCAAGCTTCCGTAAAACCTTTCTCAATTCCTTGTTTAAAAGTGAAAATCATTTCCTCGGGTGACATAGTGATTGGAGTAAGGCTATACATAATGAGGTAGGAACTAATTTTTTGTGTTTTTGAAATAAGAAAGCAAACTAGTAAAACTAACTTTTTTGTGTTTTTGATAAAGAAACAAGCAAACAAAGCAAAAAGAAACTAAGCAAAACAAAAAAAACAAAGTAAAGAGATTGGTTATGAGGGACTCCCCTTGTGAAGATATCCTTTACTCCCCGGCAACGGCGCCAGAAAATCTTGATGTGCTCGTCGTTCGACGTAGAGCTCGTTGGGATCCCCAAGAGGAAGGTATGATGAGCACAGCAGCAAGTTTTCCCTCAGTTGTAAAACTAAGGCTTAATTGAACCAGTAGGAGCAAGGAAACACCCCAAAGGTATTACTAGCTGAGCTTTGACAGGGCGCACTACCGGTGCTAGTAGCAACGTGGAGACCTGCACAACACAACCACAGAACTTTGTCCCCAACTTGCGATGAGGTTGTCAATCTCACCGTGTTTTGCAGAAAACAAAGGATTAAACGTATCGAATGGAAAGAACTAAAAGTTTGCAGAAAGTGAACACAAAGAAGTAAAAGATTGTAGATTGTATGTAAAGAAAAAGGACTGGGATCCATAGTTCATTAGAGGTGGCTCTCCTTAAGATAGATAACATGCTGGGTGAACAAATTACAGCGGGGCAATTGACAAACACCAGAAAGCAATACATGCATATACTAATCATCTTGACTCCTTTGAGACTTGATTGGGCATTACAACATAATACATAGACCGCCATCCAACTGCATCTATGACTAATAATCCACCTTCAGGTTATCATCTGAATCCCCTCCAGTATTAAGTTGCAAGCAACAGATTATTGCTTTACAAACTATGTGTAAAGTAAACAATACGATTGTTCTATGAACAAAGGATTGTTGTTTTCTCCCTAGTAGCAATAGCACATCTAGTACCTTAGAGATTTCTGTCACTTCCCCAGATTACCAGAGGCATGAACCCACTATCGAGCATAAATACTAACTCTTGGAGTTGCTAGTATCTACTTGGCCAAGATAGCTACTAACAACAGAAAGCATGCAAGATCACAAATAACAAAGACATGATAGAATCAATAATCAATCTGAAATAGCATCTCAATATCCATCGGATCCCCGCAAACACAACATGTATGAATTACAAATAGATGATCTTGATCATGAACGGAGCTCACAAGATCTAGATATGAAAGCACAAAGGAGGAGAACCAACCATCTAGCTAATACATGGATCCGTAGTGCAAGGATGAACTACTCACGCATCACACCGGAGGCTTGCATGGTGATGAAGAAGGCCTCTAGGGTGAATTCCCCTCTTCGGTGGGGTGCCGGGAAGAGCTTCAGATCCCTCCCGATCTAGGGATGGAGATGATGGCGGCTACAGACTCTTTCGTGGATTTTTGATCGGGTACTAAGGGTTTTCGTCCCGAGGGCAATTTTGGTGGGTTCGTAGCATGGAAAACAAAAAAAATTCTACCGCAAGATCCGAAAGCGTTAACGAGATTAGATCTCGTGGTTGATGTAGTCGATCACTTGCCGATCTCAAGATCGTGTGGACGATCCTTCCGGCGTCGCGTTCCAGCAGCGCTTCCGCAGTCGGTCAAGTGGACGATCCTTTCGGCGCCGCGATTCGGCAGCGCTTCCGCAGTCGGTCACACGTGTGGAGTCGAAGCAGACCTTCCTCTCCCCGTTCCAGCGAGCAGTGGAGGTAGTAGATCTTCTCCACGGAATCCCAGCAGCACGACGGCGTGGTGGTGGTGGTGGAGTAGAGAATTCTGCAGGGCTTCGCCTATGCCTGTGCAGAAGAAAGGTGGAGGAGAGAGGCGGCAGAGATTGGAGTTAAGGGAGATAACCAAGAGGGGGCGCCCGTGCCATTCTATTTAAGGGGGGGAGGGCACCTTGGGGAGGGGGAGTCCTTCTAGGACTCCCCTTACTCTATTGCCGGCGGGTTGGGGAGTGGGGGGGAGGAGTCCTCCTCCCCCATGACTCCTAGTCTTGACCCACCAGGACTCCTTGATCCCTTGCTTGGTTTTCAAGCAAACTCTAAGAAATCTTCTAGAACCTTCCGGAACATTCCGAAACCTTCTAGAATCCTCATACAAACGCCCCGAAACATTTCCTAACTCAGAAAATGATCCCCAATATATGAATCTTATTCTTCGGACCATTCCCGATCTCCTCGTGATGTCCCGAATCCAATCCGAGACTCCGAACATCATTCGGTCTCCAACGCACATTCCATATCTACTTAAAACAACTTCGAACCTTAAGTGTGTCACCCTACGGTTCGTGAATATGCAGACATGACAGAGACACATCTCCTATCAATAACCATCAGCGGGACCTGGAGATCCATAATGGCTCCCACATACTCAACGATGACTTCGTGATCGATTGAACCATTTACATATGAAACCAATTCCCTTTGTCTTGCGATACTATACTTATCCGAGGTTTGATCGTCAGCATCTCCATACCTAGTTCTACCTCGTTACTGATAAGTACTCTTTACTCGTTCTGTGATATGTCATCCCTTGTGACCTAGTCACATGCTTCCAAGCTAACTAGATGACATTCCACCGAGAGGGCCCAGAGCATATCTATCCGTCATATGGATGGACAAATCCCAATCTTGGTTCATGCGCTTCAACACATACTTTCAGAATACCCAATGACACCTTTATAACCACCCAGTTACGAAGCGACGTTTGATGTCATCAAAGTATCCATCCGGTGATGGTGATTAACATAACCTCATGGTCGAAGGATTAGGTTACTATGTATTTGAAAGCTTATTGCAATACGAACTTAATGACTTGATCTTATGCTACGCTTACTATGGGTGTGTGTCCATCACATCATTCTCCCAATGACATAACCTTGTTATTAATCACATCCTAATGTCCATGATCAGGAAACCATGATCATCAATTAATCAACAAGCTAGTTCAACAAGAGGCTTACTAGGGACTCTTTTATGTTTACAAAACACACATGTATTAGTGTTTCCTAATAATACAATTATAGCATGGGATGCAAACATTCATCATAAACATAAAGATATAATAATAAACACTTTATTATTGCCTCTTGGGCATATCTCCAACAGTCTCCCACTTGCACTAGAGTCAATAACCTAGTTAAAAACTTTGTGCATTCAACACCTATGGCTTTCTGGTGTTGTATAGACACAATTGCTAGTGGTAAGCATAATCTTCGGATCTGACACTTCCAGGTCCGTGTGTATTTGCATGTCCTTGCGTCTCTACGCATTACTCATTCTCCAATGAGATGGCATTGTATAAATTTGGTCCTTTGGTGAGACCTTCAGTTCCTTCGGCTCAAAATATGTTGATATTATTGTCACACAATATATCTTCATAGTATTAGCCCACTTTGAACCACACCTAGTTTGATAACAAACTACTTAACACAAATGCCCTCCTTTGCTGCTACTATAGCAGTTATATACTTAGCCTTTTGTTGTAGTATCCATCACAATATCTCAACTTTGGAACTCATCCAAATCCATCATGGAACATCCTTTCCATTATATTGTGCCACCCATAGTCTAAATTGATATAAATTTAATTTGTATCTTGTGACAAAACTAGTATCAATGTAACACTTTACAACGAACTACCTTTAACTATTTGTCACTTATACATGATATATTCTTAGTTCTTCCAAAGCTCATAAGAATATCTTTACTATTGTCCAATGATCATCTTATGAATCATTCTGGTATATGCTCATAACATTTAGAGCATAGGACATATCTGGATGTGTACATCTCAAAGAATGATTGATCAAAATATTCTTGTGATTTCACCAAGTGTCAAAACACTTGAATCTCGTGTCAACACACTTGAATCTTGATTCAGTCCTTTCCGTGCGTCAAGAACTTTTCTTGTTGTTCCCATATTGAACTCATTCAACATCTTATCCATGTACATTTGGCAAAATCATATTAGCGCCTCAATCTATTCATATAGACATTGATGCCTAATTCTTGGGTTATGCCTAAGTCTTTCATCGAAATGAAATTCTTAACCTGTGTCAATAAAAGATACATCATTTCTAATCAACAATATGTCTTTCACATAATGTATTAGAAATATGTCTCAGCGCTCCCACTTAATTTCTTGCAAATGCAAGCATCTTCATCATCTCCGATGAATTTAAACTCTTTTAACAGTTTCATCATGGTGAAGATTCCAACTCCGCTATGCTTACTTCAACTATTGAAGTTTAGCATACTCTTTTAGCATCCTTTGAATTAACAAAACCCTTTGGATCGTGTCATGTACACGTCCTAGGTAACCATTCTATTAGAAGAACTTGTTTTGTTTGTTCAACTACCATATACCAAAATATATGTAGTGGTTGCTACATTAATCCGTCCAGACTAAATATCGCTATGAAAGATCAAATCTTATCATAGTCAATTCCTTGAACATTGTCGTAAACTTTTTCCGACATGTCGACTATTTCATAAATTTGAAACATCCATGTCTATTTCTTTATAGATCCAAACACGACCGATAGGCTTCACGCCTTTCCGGAGGGTCTTCTAAGTTCAGAAACTTGATTTCTCGTGTATGGATACTATCACGGATTCCATGACTTCTAGTCATTTTATGGAGTCAGGGCCCATCATCGCTTCTTTGCATGTAGTCGGTTCATCATTGTCAAAACAACAACGACTTGCTTATCAAATCTTACTATTTGATTATTACCGACCCACATGGTTCTATAGGAACTCTAATCTCCGAGATCACACCTTTTGTAATCACGAGAGCCATGAGCATTGTGGCCGTCACCGGGACACTTTCCGGCGCTGCGCTACTTAGCACATATAGCTAAGGTTCAACAACCTTATCAAAGTTCTATTGTCCTCCCACTTAACTTTTCACGAAAAATTCCTTCTCAAGAAACTTGACGTTCCAAGTAACAGACTCTTTTGTTCTCGGTGTTATGGAGAAATTCCCAACAAATTCTTTGGAATAACCTACAAAGACGTGCTTATCCGACTTTGGTTGTAAACATTTTACTTATGCCTAGCATACCAAAAATTTAAGAAAGGACAACCTGGGTTTTATCCCAAACCATGACTTATATGGTGTCATTTCAACGGATCACGATGGAGCTCTTTTCAGTGTAAAAGCGGTAGTCACTAAAGCTTTAATCTTTAATATATAATGGCAGTTTTATAAATGACACCTTTGATCTTACCATGTCAAACAAGGTTTCATTACATATCTTGAACACTCCATACTCCTATGGTGTTTTTGGGAAATGCAAATCCATGGAACGATTCCTCAAATCTTAGGTGTTTTGCTAAACTTGTAACTCAAACATCTTTCTTTATGATCTAATCATAAACTTTTTATTTTCTTGTTACAATGATTTTCCACTTCATCTTGAAAGTCTTTGAACATTTTTCAAATGTTTCATACTTCTTCCTTATTGAGTAAGTATACATATATTCACTCAATTTCTCGGAGAAAGCATATGAAGTTGAAATCCATCGCTGTCGACTACACATAATGGGCTTCATACATCTGTATGTACAAGTTCCAATCAGCTAGTCATTCGTTCCCTTTTGGCCTATGAACGAATTTTTAATTATCTCTAGAAAAGTTTCATAAGCGTCATTTGATCAAAATCAAAAAACTCCAAAATTCCATCAACATGGAGTTTCTTCATGTTTTCTTTCCAATATAATTTAAACAACGATGTCACTTCTTAAGTGATCTTTCAATCAATTGTCTTTCGACATTTTAGCATTAGTTTTATGGATGTGATTTCTCCAACGAGATTTGTAAATCATCCATCTTTTATGGAATACAGAAATTATTTGAACAACCTTTTGTCGACATAATACCTAATCAAAATAACAATTATTGAAACAAATCTTGAAGGCAAGCTTTGATGTTAACGAGCAACACAACAACCCTTTGTTTGTTTTCGATGAACATCATCACATTTTCTCTTGCTGGTTACTTAGGCCATTGCAGTTCATGAATTGTGTTGTCCTGTATGACACTTCATACCAACCAATTCGGTATCCAATACCGGAGAATCACATTGTTTAACAAGCAAGGAATACAACCATAACATGTATATCTTCTATATGCCTAAGTTGGACATCTCCAACCTTTTATTTTCTGCCAAATATTTTATAGATTCTCTTTCAGCAATTCCTTTTCTTTTAAAAGAATCTATCAACATCAATAGTGGTGTCATCAACATGACACATGGTACAAAGCGTATATAGTCAACCACTAATACCTTTGGACTTGCACTTTGAGGTGGATCACCGTCATCAAATGTTTGGCGTTCTTTCAAAAATCCATTCTTTAGTAATCTTTTAGTGTAGTAAACATTTTACTTACATCTTCTATTCATCCTTACCATGACAACTTTCATGATCAAACTACTATAGCTTATAAAGGTGAATTGCGAGTATAATGTTTTTTTTTCAAAACCTTTGGAGGATTAGGACGACTAGCGTCTCCAACCTTCACAAATTCTCATCAAATATGAGGACGTATACTCTATCATGTTGTAACCAACACATTGTTTTAGATATCGCAATACCTTTCACATATGATGGTTTCTGAAACATTGCTTTCAGCTCTTAGATAAACTTGATATTAAAAACAATCTTTTGAATATCAATAATCATGGAGGCAAACATGATACTTTAGATACTAACATTGGAATTCTTACTTTTGATTTAATACTACTTATTAAACTTCATGGAGCAAATAGAGTTTGCTGAAAGTTTGCAATAGGACTTATAAACTTTAGATTGACACTCAAAAAACAATACGATACCAGTTCATAAAGTAAATATCCAGAATTTCTATAGTTCCACTATCTCAACTATAACTAAGTGTAAGGTGGTAAACGGATGCCAATGACTACAACAAACTATGCAAATTCACTTTGATTATGTTTATGATAAATTGAGTTCGACTAATCCTAAATTACAAATGAACTCCCACTCAAAACAACATCCCTCGAGTTGTTTCAGTGATTACATGAACCAAATCCACTACACCAAGTCCGATCATCACGTGAGATGATGTAGCTTTAAAGGCGAACAATCAACATGTTCATCATATCATCCATATGACTCATGCTTTACCTTTCGCTATTCCGTGTTCCGAGACCATGTCTGTACATGCTAGGCTCGTCAAGGTTAACCTTAGTTTCCGCATGTGCGAATCTGGCTTGCACCCGTTGTATGCACACGTAGAGTCTATCACACCCGATCATCACGAGATGCTTCGAAACGACGAGTCTTAGCAACGGTGCCAACTAAGGACGAACACTTTATTACTTGATATTTAGTGAGAGGGATCATCTTATAATGCTACTGTCGCGATCTAAGCAATACAATATGCATAAAGGATTAACATCACAGGCAATTCATAATAAGTGTGATATGATATGGCCCTTTCTTCTTGCGCCTTTGATCTCCATCTCCAAAGCACGAACATGATCTCCATCATCACCAGCATTGCGTCAAGGTTAGTGGCGCCGCTTCATGGTTGTCCATCATCACTAGTAACTATTACAACTACTTGGAATAAAGCTATTACAAGATGAATAGACACGCAGGTCTTAACAGAATTAAAAGACAACCATTAGGCTCCTGCCGGTTGCCATATTACAACAAGGATCATTGCATACATCAAATATAATCATAATCACATGATGGCCATATCACATCACAAAACCCCTGCAAAAACAAGTTAGACGCCTCTAATTTTCTTTGCATGTTTTACGTGGTTTGGGGCTTTCGCATAAGACCGATCTTACCTACGAACAAGAACCACAACGTTGATACAAGTGTTGTCAGATGCTCATTGTAAATTGAATCTTAACTATGGTGGGAGAGACAGACACCCGCAAAGCCACTTGTGCAAAGCAAGTTGCACGTCAAATGTGGAGCAAGTCTCATGTGCGATGACATGTAATGTTAGCCCGAGCCGCTTCATCCCATCATGCCGCAAGATGCAAAGTACACGCTAAGACACCGACAACAAAAGCATCAACGCCCACAAAAACATTGTGTTCTACTCGTGCAACAGATCTACGCATAGATACGGCTCTGATACCACTGATGGGTTTGTAGCATGGAAAACAAAAAAAATTCTACCGCAAGAACGAACAAAACCCAGATCTAATCTAGATAAAAGCCAAGATCTAATCTATTAGACATGAGCAACGAGATAGATAGGAACTAACCCTCGTAGATCCGAAAGCGTTAACGAGATTAGATCTCGTGGTTGATGTAGTCGATCACTTGCCGATCTCAAGATCGTGTGGACGATCCTTCCAGCGTCGCGTTCCAGCAGCGCTTCCGCAGTCGGTCAAGTGGACGATCCTTTCGGCACCGCGATTCGGCAGCGCTTCCGCAGTCGGTCACACGTGTGGAGTCGAAGCAGACCTTCCTCTCCCCGTTCCAGCGAGCAGCGGAGGTAGTAGATCTTCTCCACGGAATCCCAGCAGCACCACGGCGTGGTGGTGGTGGTGGAGTAGAGAATTCTGCAGGGCTTCGCCTATGCCTGTGCAGAAGAAAGGTGGAGGAGAGAGGCGGCAGAGATTGGAGTTAAGGGAGATAACCAAGAGGGGGCGCCCGTGCCCTTCTATTTAAGGGGGGAGGGCGCCTTGGGGAGGGGGAGTCCTTCTAGGACTCCCCTTACTCTATTGCCGGCGGGTTGGGGAGTGGGGGGGAGGAGTCCTCCTCCCCCATGACTCCTAGTCTTGACACACCAAGACTCCTTGATCCCTTGCTTGGTTTTCAAGCAAACTCTAAGAAATCTTCTAGATCCTTCCGGAACATTCCGAAACCTTCTAGAATCCTCATACAAACACTCCGGAACATTTCCTAACTCAGAAAATGATCCCCAATATATGAATTTTATTCTTCGGACCATTCCCGATCTCCTCGTGATGTCCCGAATCCAATCCGAGACTCCGAACATCATTCGGTCTCCAACGCACATTCCATATCTACTTAAAACAACTTCGAACCTTAAGTGTGTCACCCTACGGTTCGTGAATATGCAGACATGACAGAGACACATCTCCTATCAATAACCATCAGCGGGACCTGGAGATCCATAATGGCTCCCACATACTCAATGATGACTTCGTGATCGATTGAACCATTTACATATGAAACCAATTCCCTTTGTCTTGCGATACTATACTTATCCGAGGTTTGATCGTCAGCATCTCCATACCTAGTTCTACCTCGTTACTGATAAGTACTCTTTACTCGTTCTGTGATATGTCATCCCTTGTGACCTAGTCACATGCTTGCAAGCTAACTAGATGACATTCCACCGAGAGGGCCTAGAGCATATCTATCCGTCATATGGATGGACAAATCCCAATCTTGGTTCATGCGCTTCAACACATACTTTCAGAATACCCAATGACACCTTTATAACCACCCAGTTACGAAGCAACGTTTGATGTCATCAAAGTATCCATCCGGTGATGGTGATTAACATAACCTCATGGTCGAAGGATTAGGTTACTATGTATTTGAAAGCTTATTGCAATACGAACTTAATGACTTGATCTTATGCTATGCTTACTATGGGTGTGTGTCCATCACATCATTCTCCCAATGACATAACCTTGTTATTAATCACATCCTAATGTCCATGATCAGGAAACCATGATCATCAATTAATCAACAAGCTAGTTCAACAAGAGGCTTACTAGGGACTCTTTTATGTTTACAAAACACACATGTATTAGTGTTTCCTAATAATACAATTATAGCATGGGATGCAAACATTCATCATAAACATAAAGATATAATAATAACCACTTTATTATTGCCTCTTGGGCATATCTCCAATAAATTTATAGGCGGAAGGAGAGGCCGAGGGGGTGTTGGGGCCGGCCACACCATTCCCTGGCGTGGGCCAGGTGGTGTGGTGGCCCCCTGGCCCTTCTCCGTCTCGTATTCTGGCACTTGACCCCTTCCAGAAAAATAGGCACTTTGGCTTTTGTCCCGTCCAATTCCGAGAATATTCATTTTCTGACTTTCCTGGAACCAAAAACAGCAGAAAACAGGCAGCTGGCACTGTGGCTCTTGTTAATAGGTTAGTCCAAGAAATCATAAGAAAAGTACTCCAAAGTTGGAACAAAACACAAGAAAGTGGATAAAACCTAGCATGAAACATCAAAAATTATAGATACATTTGCAATGTATCAGGCACGCGCGTGGTTAAGTACTTTGTGGCCATTCGTCCCGGTTGGAGCCACCAACCGGGATGTAAAGTCCATACATCCCGGATGGTGGCTCCAACCGGGACGAAAGGTCAGAGCATACGTCCCGGTTGGAGCCACCAACCGGGACGTATGAGACCGTAGGGGCACGTGCAGAGGACCTTTAGTCCCGGTTGTTTCAAAAGTTTTTCAAACTTTTCAGATGTTCCCATCTTATTTCTTATTTAGGTGTTCACATTTGAAATGATTTGAATTTGAAAAAACTTTCTGTCTTATAAAATAATTATTCAAACTATTAAATTTGAAATGGTTTAAATTTGAATTTGAAAACACTTTCCACATGAAAAGTGTTTGAATTTGAATAACTAATGCAGAACCATTTTCTATTTCCTAAAATAATTATTCAAACTATTTTCCATTTAGCCATTTTCAAATAAAAATGCATTACAGAATGAAAACAGTGGATCTCTCGACCATCTTGGGTACACAAACACGAAGGATTTACATTGCAACTATGTCATATAATATGACACCACGCGAAGGATTTACATTGTTCAGACCATTTTTGAATTTCTTATGCCCGTTTCAAAATTTACCTGTTTCGAACTATGGTCATAACGGCGGGCATGAAGATAGGGGATGAGCCTCGTTAAAACTTGCATTGGATCTCTGAAGAAACATCACATTATGATTCTAAAAATGATTTTTTCAAAAAATCACGAGCATTAGATCATGTACCTATAGGTTAAACCGGACCCACTTCCTACCGATTTGGTAGACATTTGTCTTTTTCTCCAGGGGTGGACGGAAAGGTTTTAAAATCCCTAGTTAGGATATTGTTCATGTAAGGTGGTCTAGTATTTTTGAAAAATGGGGTGCTACCATTTTTTATTTAACGTTTGGTGTTGCTTCACAAAACTCCTTGATTTTGGCACTCAGAAAATAGAAAATGGTTTTTTTCATGCGACAAAAAATAAAACTTCCCCCTGCAACGTTGTTAGCCATCCAAAGATGCACATGCATGCACAATATGGGTACAGTATCACAAACTATGCCTCGATTATGCACATAACATTGGTCATTTGGAACGAAAACCATGAAACCTCGAACATGATAGGTCATTTTGTGAAGGTTTTTTCGAGACATAATCAATATACCAAGTTTGGTATTTTTCATTGCAACTATGTCATATAATATGACACCACGCGAAGGATTTACATTTTTCGGACTATTTTTGAATTTCTTATGCCCATTTATGGTCGCTTCGGCTGTAATCATGGGGCATCTTCTTTGCTTAACGGGATGCTTGGGTCAGTTTTCACTATAAATGGCAGAATTTCATCAAACTTATTATAATCTTCTGATATGTATGTCTTATCCTCGACTCCCACGATATTTCTTTTCCCTGAAAGTGTTGGAGATATGCCCAAGAGGCAATAATAAAAGTGATTATTATTATATCTTTGTGTTTATAATGAATGTTTATATCCCATGCTATAATTGTATTATTAGGAAACACTAATACATGTGTGTTTTTTAAACATGTGAGAGTCCCTAGTAAGGCTCTTGTTGAAGTAGCTTGTAGATTGATTGATGATCATAGTTTCCTGATCATGGACATTGGATGTGATTAATAACAAGGTTATATCATTAGGAGAATGATCTGATGGACACACACCCATAGTAAGCGTAGCATAAGATCAAGCCATTTAAGTTCGTATTGCTGTAAGCTTTTAAATGCATAGTAACCTAATCCTTCGACCATGAGGTTGTGTTAATCACCATCACTGGACGGGTACTTTGATGACATCAAACACTGCTTCGTAACTGGGTGGTCATAAAGGTGTCATTGGGTATTCTAAAAGTATGTGTTGAAGCGCATGGACCAAGATTGGGATTTGTCCATCCATATGACGGATAGATATGCTCTGGGCCCTCTCGGTGGAATGTCATCTAGTTAGCTTGCAAGCATGTGACTGGATCACAAGGGATGACATATCACGGAACGAGTAAAGAGTACTTATCAGTAACGAGGTAGAACTAGGTATGGAGATGCTGACGATCAAACCTCGGATAAGTATAGTATCGCGTGACAAAGGGAATTGGTTTCGTATGTAAATGGTTCAATCGATCACGAAGTTATCGTTGAGTATGTGGGAGCCATTATGGATCTCCAGGTCCCGCTGATGGTTATTGATAGGAGATGTGTCTCTATCATGTCTACATATTCACGAACCGTAGGGTGACACACTTAAGGTTCGAAGTTGTTTTAAGTAGATATGGAATGTGCGTTGGAGATCGAATGTTGTTCGGGGTCTCAGAATGGATCCGGGACATCACGAGGAGATCCGGAATGGTCCGGAGAATAAGATTCATATATAGGGGATCATTTTCTGAGTTAGGAAATGTTCCGAAGTATTTGTATGAGGGTTCTAGAAGGTTTCGGAATGTTCTGGAAGGTTCTAGAGGATTTCTTGGAGTTTGCTTGAAAACCAAGAAAGGGTCAAAGGAAACCTAGTGGGGCAAGACACGGATTCGTGGGGGAGGAGGACTCCTCCCCCCTTCCCACCGCCGGCCATAGGAGGGGAGTCCTACTAGGACTCCCCCTCCCCAGGCGCGCCTCCCCCCTTAAATAGAAGGGCAGGGGCGCCCCCTCCAAGTCCTCTCCCACAACTCCAATCTCTGCCGCCTCTCTCCTCCACCTTTCTTCTGCACAGGCATATGCGAAGCCCTGCAGAATTCTCTACTCCACCACCACCACCACGCCGTCGTGCTGCTGGGATTCCGTGGAGAAGATCTACTACCTCCGCTGCTCGCTGGAACGGGGAGAGGAAGGTCTGCTTCGACTCCGCACGTGTGACCGACTGCAGAAGCGCTGCCGAAACGCGGCGCCGGAAGGATCGTCCACTTGACCGACTGCGGAAGCGCTGCCAGAACGCAACGCCGGAAGGATCGTCCACACGATCGTGAGATTGGCAAGTGATCGACTACATCAACCACGAGATCTAATATCGTTAACGCTTTCGGATCTACAAGGGTTAGTTCCTATCTATCTCGTTGCTCATGTCTAATAGATTAGATCTTGGCTTTTAACTAGATTAGATCTGGGTTTTGTTCGTTCTTGCGGTAGAACTTTTTTGTTTTCCATGCTACGAACCCATCAGTGGTATTAGAGCCGTATCTATGCGTAGATCTGTTGCACGAGTAGAACACAATGTTTTTGTGGGCGTTGATGCTTTTGTTGTCGGTGTCTTAGCGTGTACTTTTCATCTTGCGGCATGGTGGGATGAAGCGGCTCGGGCTAACATTACATGTCATCGCACATGAGACTTGCTCCACGCTTGACGTGCAACTTGCTTTGTAGAAGTGGCTTTGCGGGTGTCTGTCTCTCCCACCATAGTTAAGATTCAATTTACAATGAGCATCTTGACAACACTTGTATCAACGTTGTGGTCCTTGTTCGTAGGTAAGATCGGTCTTATGCGTAAGCCCCAAACCACGTAAAACATGCAAAGAAAATTAGAGGCGTCTAATTTGTTTTTGTAGGGGTTTTGTGATGTGATATGGCCATCATGTTATTGTGATTGTATTTGATGTATGCAATGATCCTTGTTGTAATATGGCAACCGGCAGGAGCCTAATGGTTGTCTTTAATTCTGTTAAGACCTGCGTGTCTATTCATCTTGTAATAGCTTTATTCCAAGTAGTTGTAATAGTTGCTGGTGATGATGGACAACCATGAAGCGGCGCCACTGACCTTGACGCAATGCTGGTGATGATGGAGATCATGTTCGTGCTTTGGAGATGGAGATCAAAGGCGCAAGAAGAAAAGGCCATATCATATCACACTAATTATGAATTGCCTGTGATGTTAATCCTTTATGCATCTTGTATTGCTTAGATCGCGACGGTAGCATTATAAGATGATCCCTCTCACTAAATATCAAGTAATAAAGTGTTCACCCTTAATTGGCACCGTTGCTAAGACTCGTCATTTCGAAGCATCTCGTGATGATCGGATGTGATAGATTCTACGTGTGCATACAACGGGTGCAAGCCAGATTTGCACATGCGGAAACTAAGGTTGTCTTGACGAGCCTAGCATGTACAGACATGGTCTCGGAACACGGAATACCGAAAGGTAGAGCATGAGTCATATAAATGATATGATGAACATGAAGATTGTTCGCCGATGAAACTACATCTTCTCTCGTGAAGATCGGACTTGGTGTAGTGGACTTGGTTCGTGTAATCACTAAGACAATGTGAGGGATGTTGTTTTGAGTGGGAGTTCACCTAGTTAGTTTAAGAATTAAATTTGAACTCAATTTGTCATAAACTTAGTCTAAACTACTTGCAAATTGTTGTAGATTATGGCGACCCCCTCCATCAATTTCAATGTGTTCCTAGGGAAAGAAAAGCTTAAGAACAATGGAAGCAATTTCACGGACTGGTTCCGTGGACTGAAGATCGTCCTCAGGGCTGGTCAGTTGACCTATGTGCTCGATGCACCGCTAGGTGACCCACCTGCAGATAATGGCATCGATGACGAAAAGAATGTTTTCGCCACTCGGAAAAATCATTACTCCAAAGTTCAGTGTGCCATCCTGTACGGTTTAGAATCGGAGCTCCAGAAGCATTTTGAGCACCACGATCCGTTCGAGATCATCAAGGAGCTCAGGATAATTTTTGAGACTCGTGCGGCCATGGAGAGCTATGAGGCCTCCGAAAAATTCTTTAACTGTAAGATGGAAGAAGGAAGCTCCGTTAGCGAGCACGTGCTCACCATGTCTAGGTACGCTAAGAAGCTCCAAGAGTTGGGAATATCGATTCCTAACGAATTGGGGATTCACCGTCTCCTTCAATCACTGCCACCAAGTTACAAGAACTTTGTGTGAACTACAACATGCACTGCATGAACAAGACGTTGCTTGAACTGTCGTCCATGCTGAAAACTGCTGAAGTGGAGATAAAGAAGGAGCACCAAGTGTTGATGGTCAATAAGACCACCAATTTCAAGAGACGGGGCAAGCCTAAGAACAAGGGCAACTTCAAGAAGGACGGCAAGAAAGCTGCCGCACCTGCTAAGAAGCCCAAGGCTGGTCCTAAGCCTGAAACTGAGTGCTTCTACTGCAAGGGTGCTGGTCACTGGAAGCGTAACTGCCCCAAGTACCTGGCGGATCTGAAGAACGGCAACATCAAGAAGAAAGGTATATTTGATACATGTGTTATAGATGTGTATCTTACTAGTAATCGTAGTAGTGCCTGGGTATTTGATACTGGTTCGGTTGCTCATATTTGTAACTCGAAACAGGAGCTGCGGAATAAACAAAGACTGGCAAGAGACGAGGTGATGATGCGCGTTGGAAATGGCTCCAAGGTTGATGTGATCGCCGTCGGCACGCTCCCTCTACATCTACCTTCGGGATTAGTTTTAAATTTAAATAATTGTTATTTGGTGCCTGCGTTAAGCATGAACATTATATCTGAATCCTGTTTATTGCGAGACAGTTACTCTTTTAAGTCCGAGAATAAAGGTTGTTCGATTTATATGAGTAATATCTTTTATGGTAATGCACCTGAGATGAATGGTTTATTCTTACTGAATCTCGATAGTAGTGATACACATGTTCACAACATAGATGCTAAACGAATAAAATTGAATGATAATTCTACATACATGTGGCACTGTCGTCTTAGTCACATTGGAGTGAAGCGTATGAAGAAACTCCATTCTGATGGACTTCTTGAATCACTTGAAAGATGCGAAGCATGTCTAATGGGAAAAACTAAGACTCCATTCTCTGGTACAATGGAGCGAGCTACAGACTTATTGGAAATAATACATACCGATGTGTGCGGTCCAATGAGTGTAGCATCGCGTGGTGGATATCGTTATGTTCTCACTTTCACAGATGACTTGAGTAGATATGGGTATGTCTACTTTATGAAACATAAGTCCGAAACTTTCGAGAAGTTTAAGGAATTTCAAAGTGAAGTGGAAAATCATCGTAACAAGAAGATTAAATTTCTGCGTTCTGATCGTGGAGGTGAATATCTGAGTTATGAGTTTGGCATGCATTTAAAGAAATGTGGAATACTTTCGCAGTTGACACCGCCGGGAACACCACAGCGTAATGGTGTGTCCGAACGTCGTAATCGAACTCTCTTAGATATGGTTTGGTCTATGATGTCTCTTACAGATTTACCGTTATCATTTTGGGGCTATGCATTAGAGATAGCCGCATTCACTTTAAATAGGGCACCGTCTAAATCCGTTGAAACGACACCGTACGAATTGTGGTTTGGTAAGAAACCTAAGTTGTCGTTCCTTAAAGTTTGGGGTTGCGAGGCATATGTAAAGAAGTTACAACCTGATAAGCTAGAACCCAAAGCGGAAAAATGCGTCTTGATAGGATACCCTAAAGAAACAATTGGGTATACCTTCTATCATAGATCCGAAGGCAAAGTTTTCGTTGCAAAGAATGGATCCTTTCTTGAGAAGGAGTTTCTCTCGAAGGAGGTGACTGGAAGGAAAGTAGAACTCGATGAGGTTATTGAACCTTCTCTCGGATTTGAGAGTAGCGCAGCACCGGAAGATGTTTTGGTGCCGCCTGCACCAATTGGAGAGGAAGCTAATGATAATGATCATGAAACTTCAAACAAAGTTACTACTGAACCTCGCAGGTCAACGAGGGTTCGTACCACTCCTGATTGGTATGACTCTGCCTTGAACGTCATGTTGGTGGACAACGCTGATGACCCTGCGACGTATGAAGAAGCTATGGTGAGCCCAGATTCCGACAAATGGCTAGAAGCCATGAAATCCGAAATGGGATCCATGTACGAAAACCAAGTGTGGACTTTGGTGGACTTACCGGATGGCCGTAAGGCTGTCGAGAACAAATGGATTTTCAAGAGAAAAACAGATGCTGATGGTAATGTTACCATCTATAAAGCTCGACTTGTCGCGAAAGGGTTCCGACAAATTCAAGGAGTTGACTATGATGAGACTTTATCACCAGTAGTGAAGCTAAAGTCTGTGAGGATTTTGTTAGCAATTGCTGCACATTTCGATTATGAGATTTGGCAGATGGATGCCAAAACGGCGTTCCTTAATGGTGACATTGAGGAAGAGTTGTATATGGTACAACCCAAGGGTTTTGTCGATCCTAAAGATGCTGACAAGGTATGCAAGCTTCAGCGCTCCATTTTTGGACTGAAGCAAGCATCCCGGAGTTGGAATCAACGTTTTGATAAAGTAATCAAAAAATTTGGGTTTATACAAACTTATGGAGAAGCTTGTATTTACAAGAAAGTGAGTGGGAGCTCTGTAGCATTCCTAGTACTATATGTAGATGACATATTGTTGATTGGGAATGATATAGAACTTCTTAATAGCGTCAAAACCTATTTGAATAAAAGTTTTTCAATGAAGGATCTTGGCGAAGCAGCATACATTCCAGGCATCAAGATTTATAGAGATAGATCAAGACGCCTAATAGCGCTTTCACAAAGTACATACTTGGACAAAGTTCTAAAGAAGTTTAGAATGGAAGATAGCAAGAAAGGGTTCGTGCCCATGTTGTCAGGTAAGACCTTGAGTAAAACTCAAAGTCCAGCTACGGCAGAAGATAGAGAGAAAATGAATAATATTCCCTATGCCTCGGCCATAGATTCTATCATGTATGCCATGCTGTGTACAATACCGAATATAGCACATGCTGTTAGTTTGACTAGCAGATATCAAAGTGATCCTGGAATGGAGCACTGGACAGCGGTCAAGAATATCCTAAAGTACCTAAATAGGACTAAGGATATGGTTCTTTCTTATGGAGGTGATGAACAGCTTGTTGTAAACGGTTACACCAATGCTAGTTGGAACACCGATCCAGATGACTCAAAGTCACAGTCGGGATACGTATTTATTTTGAATGGTGCTGCAGTGAGCTGGAGGAGTGCGAAGCAAAGCGTTGTGGCAAAATCTTCAACTGAATCAGAATACATAGCTGCTTCGGAGGCTGCACAAGAAGCCGTTTGGATGAAGGAATTCATTACTAAACTTGGCGTGGTTCCCAGTGCGTTGGACCCGATGGCCATCTACTGTGACAACACAGGTGCCATAGCTAATGCACAGGAGCCAAGGTCACATAGCAAGCTGAAGCACATCAAGCTACGTTTTCACGCTATTCGCGAGTATGTCCAAGATGGTGACATAAAGATTTGCAAAGTACACACTGATCTAAATGTGGCAGATCCGTTGACTAAACCTCTCCCTAGGGCAAAGCATGACCAACACCAGAACGCCATGGGTGTTAGGTATATTACTATGTAATCTAGATTATTGACTCTAGTGCAAGTGGGAGACTGTTGGAGATATGCCCAAGAGGCAATAATAAAAGTGATTATTATTATATCTTTGTGTTTATGATGAATGTTTACATCCCATGCTATAATTGTATTATTAGGAAACACTAATACATGTGTGTTTTGTAAACATGTGAGAGTCCCTAGTAAGCCTCTTGTTGAACTAGCTTGTTGATTGATTGATGATCATAGTTTCCTGATCATGGACATTGGATGTGATTAATAACAAGGTTATATCATTAGGAGAATAATGTGATGGACACACACCCATAGTAAGCGTAGCACAAGATCAAGTCATTTAAGTTCGTGTTGTTGTAAGCTTTTAAATGCATAGTAACCTAATCCTTCGACCATGAGGTTGTGTTAATCACCATCACCGGATGGGTACTTTGATGACATCAAACACTGCTTCGTAACTGCGTGGTCATAAAGGTGTCATTGGGTATTCTAAAAGTATGTGTTGAAGCGCATGGACCAAGATTGGGATTTGTCCATCCATATGATGGATAGATATGCTCTGGGCCCTCTCGGTGGAATGTCATCTAGTTAGCTTGCAAGCATGTGACTGGATCACAAGGGATGACATATCACGGAACGAGTAAAGAGTACTTATCAGTAACGAGGTAGAACTAGGTATGGAGATGCTGACGATCAAACCTCGGATAAGTATAGTATCGCGTGACAAAGGGAATTGGTTTCGTATGTAAATGGTTCAATCGATCACGAAGTCATCGTTGAGTATGTGGGAGCCATTATGGATCTCCAGGTCCCGCTGATGGTTATTGATAGGAGATGTGTCTCTATCATGTCTACATATTCACGAACCGTAGGGTGACACACTTAAGGTTCGAAGTTGTTTTAAGTAGATATGGAATGTGCGTTGGAGACCGAATGTTGTTCGGGGTCTCAGAATGGATCTGGGACATCACGAGGAGATCCGGAATGGTCCGGAGAATATGATTCATATATAGGGGATCATTTTCTAAGTTAGGAAATGTTCCGGAGTATTTGTATGAGGGTTCTAGAAGGTTTCGGAATGTTCTGGAAGGTTCTAGAGGATTTCTTGGAGTTTGCTTGAAAACCAAGAAAGGTTCAAAGGAAACCTAGTGGGGCAAGACACGGATTCGTGGGGGAGGAGGACTCCTCCCCCCTTCCCACCGCCGGCCATAGGAGGGGAGTCCTACTAGGACTCCCCCTCCCCAGGCGCGCCTCCCCCCTTAAATAGAAGGGCAGGGGCGCCCCCTCCAAGTCCTCTCCCACAACTCCAATCTCTGCCGCCTCTCTCCTCCACCTTTCTTCTGCACAGGCATATGCGAAGCCCTGCAGAATTCTCTACTCCACCACCACCACCACGCCGTGGTGCTGCTGGGATTCCGTGGAGAAGATCTACTACCTCCGCTGCTCGCTGGAACGGGGAGAGGAAGGTCTGCTTCGACTCCGCACGTGTGACCGACTGCGGAAGCGCTGCCGAAACGCGGCGCCGGAAGGATCGTCCACTTGACCGACTGCGGAAGCGCTGCCAGAACGCAACGCCAGAAGGATCGCCCACATGATCTTGAGATCGGCAAGTGATCGACTACATCAACCACGAGATCTAATCTCGTTAACGCTTTCGGATCTACGAGGGTTAGTTCCTATCTATCTCGTTGCTCATGTCTAATAGATTAGATCTTGGCTTTTATCTAGATTAGATCTATGTTTTGTTCGTTCTTGCGGTAGAATTTTTTTGTTTTCCATGCTACGAACCCATCAGAAAGAACTATGTACGCTTTGGCTCATCGTGTGATGTATTGGTTTGCTAATTTTTTAATTTTTTTGGTATGGAGGACATGTCCTTCACATAGAAAATTTGTGCCACATCATTGGCTAGGACAAATGGTTCGTCTCTATAACCAAGATTGTTGAGATCTACTGTTGTCATTCCGTACAACTGGTCTACCTTTACCCCTTCTCCATTCAGGTTGATCCATTTGCACCGAAACAAAGGGACCTTAAAAGAAACTCCATAGTCAAGTTCCCATATATCCTCTATGTAACCATAGTATGTGTCCTTTTTTCCATTATCGTCGGTTGCATCAAAGAGAACACCATTGTTCTGGTTGGTGCTCTTTTTATCTTGGGCGATCGTGTAAAATGTATTCCCATTTATCTCGTACCCTTGGTAATTCAATATAGTAGAAGATGGTGACCTGGCCAACAAGTAGAGTTGATCTCCAACTGTGGTGTCATTCATTAGATGTGTTCGCAACCAACTGCTGAAAGTCTTCATGTGTTCATCTCTAATCCAGGAGTCTGGCTTTCCCGGGTTGTTGGAGCGTACAATATTCTTGTGTTCCACGATATACGGAGCTGCCAAGGTGGAATTCTGTAGAACCGTGTAGTGTGCTTGAGTGAAAGATTGTCCATCCCTACATATCATTGTTTTCTTTTCCAGTGTGCCTTTTCCACTCAGTCTCCCCTCATGCCGTGATTCAGGAACACCAATCGGCTTAAGGTCAGGAATAAAGTCAACACATAACTCAATGACCTCCTCTGTTCCATAGCCCTTGGAGATGCTTCCTTCTGGCCTAGCACAGTTATGAACATATTTATTTAACACTCCCATGAACCTCTCAAAGGGGAACATATTCTGTAGAAATATAGGACCGAGAATGGAAATGTCTTCGACTAGGTGAACCAAGAGATGCGTCATAATATTGAAGAAGGATGGTGGGAACACCAACTCAAAACTAACAAGACATTGGACCACATACTTCGGTAACCTTGTCAGAATATCTTGATTGATCACCTTCTGAGATATTGCATTGAGGAATGCACACAGCTTCACAATGGGTATTCAAACATTTTCCGGTAGAAGCCCCCTCAATGCAATCGGAAGCAACTGCGTCATAATCACGTGACAGTCATGAGACTTCAGGTTTTGGAATTTTTTCTCTGCCATATTTATTATCCCCTTTATGTTAGACGAGAATCCAGACGGCACCTTGATACTGTAAAGGACTTCAAAACATATTTCCTTCTCTGCTTGCATGAGAGCGTAGCTGGCAGGACTTAAGTGACGCCCTGTATCCGTCTTGTTCTGTGGATGCATGTTTTGTGGGTCTTTCATACGTTGTTGGTCCTCCCATGCTTCTGGTGTATCTTTTGTCTTCCCATACACGCCCAGGAATCCTAGCAGATTCACACAAAGATTCTTTGTCACGTGCATCACATCAATTGAAGAGCGGACACGTAGGACTTTCCAATAGGGTAGCTCCCAAAATATAGATTTCTTCTTCCACATGGGGGCATGTCCGGTAGTGGCGTCGTTCGGAACAGGTTGACTGCCAGGACCCTTTCCAAAGATTACTTCTATGTCCTTGACCATACCAAAGACATCATCACCAGTAGGGAGGTCAGGCTTCTTCCGGTAATCTGCCTCACCTTTAAAATGTTTGCCTTTCTTTCTGACTTGATGATTGATCGGAAGAAATCGACGATTCCCCAGGTACACAACCTTCTTACATTTATGCAAATATGTAGCTTCAGTATCATCTAAATAGTGTGTGCATGCCTTGTAACCCTTGTTTGTTTGTCCTGAAAGGTTATTAAGAGCAGACCAATCATTGATGGTTACAAAAAGCAGCGCTCGTAGGTCAAATGGCTCCTGTTTGTGCTCATCCCACACACGTACACCTGGTTTTCCCCACAACTGTAAGAGTTCTTCAACTAATGGCCTTAGGTAGACATCAATGTCGTTGTCGGGTTTCTTCGGGCCTTGGATAAGCACTGGCATCATAATGAACTTACGATTCATGCATAACCAAGGAGGAAGGTTGTAGATACATAGAGTCACATGCCAGGTGCTGTGACTGCAACTCTGCTCCCCAAAAGGATTCATGCCATCTGTACTTAGACCAAACCATAAGTTCCTCATGTCACCTGCAAAGTCCGGGAACTCTCTCTCGATTTTTCTCCACTGCGACCCATCAGCGGGGTGTCTCAACTTCCTGTCTTTCTTACGATCTTCACTGTGCCATCACAACAACCTGGCATGCTCTTTGTTTCTAAATAGACGTTTCAACCTTAGTATTATAGGAGCATACCACATAACCTTAGCAGGAACCCTCTTCCTAGGGGGCTCGTCATTGCCATCAACATCATCAGGGTCATCTCGTCTGATCTTATACCGCAGTGCAGTGCATATCGGACATTTATCTAAATTCTCATACTCCTCACCGCGGTAGAGGATGCAGTCATTTATGCATGCATGTATCTTCTGTACATCTAATCCTAGAGGGCAGATAATCTTCTTTGCTTCGTAAGTACTCTCGGGCAATTCATTATCCTTTGGAAGCTTTGGCTTCATTATTTTCAGTAACTTCTCAAATCCATTCTCAAATAAACTAGTCTCTGCCTTCCATTTAAACAATTCCAGTGTGGTACCGAGCTTTGTGCTGCCATCTTCGCAATTTAGGTACAATAAGTTTTTGTGATCCTCTAATATGCCCTCCAACTTCAACTTATCCTTCTTTGTTTCACAGTCTCGCTTTGTATCAGAAATGACCCAACCAAGATCATCAACAGGCTCATCTGATGCCCGTTCCTCACCTCCTTCTTCTTCATTCTCTTCCATTGCAGTATCATCGTATTCAGGGAACATATGACAATAGTTGTCATCATCCTCTTCTTCGTTGTCTTCCATCATACCCCCTCTTTCTCCGTGCTTGGTCCAACAATTATAGCTGGGCATAAAACCTCTCTGAACCAGGTGGCCGCGAATGATTTTCGAGGAAGAGTACTCCTTGATGTTCCGACATTGAACACATGGACAACACATAAATCCATTCTCTTTGTTTGCCTTAGCCACATCGATAAATTTATCCACGCCTTGAATGAACACGGATTCACATCGGTCACCATACATCGATCCCCGCCGGTTCATCTGCATCATTACAGAACATCATGAATAGTGAGATGACCACTTTACGTCGGCGCATGCATTTTTATATCAATGACAGATGAAGGATAAAGTTTCTAACCTCGATCAAGAAGGAAAGAAAGAGGAAGTCAGAGAGTTAAGTGTGGCTCAGGCACCTCATATCATTTTTATTTTGTGTGAAATCAAGCGTATCATTCTCTCAGATATTTCTTCGAACACCTAATGTGCATAGGAAAAAAAACTAGCACACCACACCTCACTCCTTCATCAAAGAGAAAAACAGAGGGAGGGCTGGCTAGGGCGGCGACGCATTTATAGGCGGGCTATTCATCCCGTTTTGTAATACGAACCAGGACTAAAGGTGGGCGGTAGGCCACGTGTCTGGGGACGGACCTTTAGTCCCGGTTCGTATTACGAACCGGGACGAATGCCCCCTTAAGAACCGGGACGAATACCCCTGGCTCCCGTGCGTCGCTTGGTCCCCTCAAACCGGGACAAATGCTTGCATTAGTCCCGGTTCGAGGAGGAACCGAGGCTAATGCACTCAGCCGCTGCGAACCAAAGGCAGTTTTTCTACTAGTGAAGATCATTCCGAGAGTAACTGTATATACCCATGAATGAGAGGTTATTAATTGACACCGTTCTCGGTTGATGATGTTAAAAAGGCTGCCTTTAGTATTGGAGATCTAAAAGCCCCTAGGCTTGATGGTCTTCATGCTATTTTTTACAAAAGGTACTGGAGCTTATGTAGTGAACCTATTACACAAGAAATACTCCAGGCTTTGAATACAGGTGTTATCCCTCGAAGGTTGGAATGATTTTTTTGGTGCACTTCTTGATGTCAACTGGTATACCTCAAACGTTCAAACTCTTGCTTTCCCAGTCTAATTGGTCTACCGGCCACAATGACACATCCTTGGGCAACCTGACCTCTAGCATCAACACCAAAGCCCCAAAACCCAATTCCTTAACCCATACTTTCTGCTCCCTACTCAGTTGTTTTAGGAAATGATGCAACAGTGACAGAGCACGTTTGAATCTGGCGTTTTTGCTGTGAGTGTGGGTTCCAGGGGAATGACAAACGAGTTAGTTCTGTCATGTAGGTCAGGCTAGTTTATATGATGGTTCTAGACAATATTATTATGCAATTGCAACTGGTTCAAGAAAAATACCTTCTTCACCGGTTTATGCATATCTGACTGCGCTTGTTTGATCTTGCTAGGGTTCGCCGGGTCACATTGCACAGATGAGTCCTTAGAGGAATCAGCAGGATCTTCACGCTTCTTCCTTTTAGACGCCCTCTATGACTTCCTAGGAACGAGATCTCCGGAACTCTGATCTTCGTCCATTGCTGAGCAGTGCCAAACCGAATGCATACAGGACATGAGTATTGCTTATATAGACATAGAAACGACATACTGACTGCGGTTAGGCCGCTATATAGCTAGATCTGCCAGGAAGAAAATCAACAATGAGATGGAAATGGAGATAGCTGGTTCTTACTGTTGGGCCACGTAGAGATAAAACAAAAAATTCCTACGCGGTGATCCCAAGATCTAGCTGAGGTAGAAGGCCATGATAATCACCACTAGAAACACGTTTGTGGAACTGATGTAGCGCGTCACTTGATGCAGTGCAGTCCTCACAATATGAGGAGGAACATCGGCGGTAGACTGCTAGGTCCGATACGGCGGCTAGACTGAAAAGGAGCTAGGGTTTCCAACACATGGAAACGACCTAACCGTGCCCCTTGGGCATATGCGCCCCAGTATATATAGGGAGTGAAAGTGGACTCCACTCACTTGTGGCGCATTCACTAAAAAGGCATATATTAGTCACTGCGAGTCCAACTCACTCACTCAATCTGTGTCTGATTTATGTCCAACCAAACAGATTTTTAGTTCAGGGTTAACCAAATTGCTCCCGCTCTTAAGTGTGACCCGACAGGCTCATGGTGACTCAGACACGATTCGAGTCTCACTCGTAATCGATTAGGAGGTAGCGGCTCCTAGCAGAACGTGTTGACTGCCAGGTACCAAAGAGTCATGATGGCATGCCTTTCAATGCGACTTGCATCCGATTCCCTTTTGCCTCATGACACATCTTGTTAAGCTATAGGTGAATAATCTTCATCCTTCGAATAGTTCAACTCTCTTTCTTGATTTGAGATAAGTGATTTATCCGACTAACTCTTAGTTGGCCGCCTCGATTAACACTTAACCGAGTCATGCATGACCATGCTTTCCAAATCATATCTTCCGAGAGGGCCCAGAGAATATCTCTCCAGTCGGAGGGGCAAAATCCCACCTTGGTCATCCAAATCACGCAGCTTGATTCTCAGCCGATCTAAACTCTGCCTTTATAACTTCCCTTTGACAGAACAATGTTTGACAAAACCTAAGTCGGTGATCCACAACTCGGATTGTGCAATAATCTCAGGTCTAAGGAATACATTGATTGAGACATACAAATGACGAATTTTTCGTTGTATCTCCATATGGGTCAGTTCGACTCACTAAACTCTTTATTTGAATCCGTGTAAGTCGGAATAGCATCACCATGCCCATGATATGGTGAAACGGGCTTGGGTGGAGGAAAAGGAAATGGTAGTCCCCTCGTTTTTAGGATCGGCAGTCGGCTATTACATGGTGAACTAGATCCCCTCGTCGACCTCACCGCCGGTGGCCATTCCGACCACTGGCAAACACATGTATTCCTACCACAGATCTTCTAGCCTCACATTTCCCTACTCCTCACATGTCTCACTCTTTCATTCTGGATCATTACTCTTGGCGATGGAGGGCTTTGTTCTCCCTCATGGTTGACCGGCACATTGATCACATGTATCCAGGGTTTATAGTTCTCATTCCAAGGCTACGGAAGATCCTCTTAGTAGCCTAAAATGGAGTTGTGGTGGATGATCGTGTCCTCAAGTCCAAGGAATTCATCTCATCGGGATCAGAAATCTAGCTAAAAACCCATAGGGTCAAGGTACAATCTAAGCTAATGTTGCGTAATGGTTCCTTATTTGATAATGGAGTACCTATTGGGCTGCCTGGATTACACCTAGATGCTGGTAAGAGGGTAATCGATACAAATCGAATTGAGCCATCCAACATGGTTGTTCATGTTTCTCACACCCTGGGTTTGGATTTCTCTCTGGGCATTAAATCGGCAAAAACTGTCAGATCTTTATTTCAATGTTCAATTCATCCATATATTGGCTCGGGGCATTTTACAATGGTGGTCTCTTTTGGACGACCTAGTTTTCGATTGGATGCGGATACAGTTGGACTGGCTTCGGAAGCTGCTATTGGTGGGTACTGTGGAGAATTAAATGTGTCTCTTATACGAGACAGGGTTTTCTCTTTTATTGTTTCATCAAAGAAAGTGGGTTTCTTTCTCATTAACTTGAAGTCGTATGAATGCTTCCATTTCAAATGCTTCTTTCATTTATGGATCCTTGGTGGCCCTAATTGGTTAAGAGAGCTCATGGTTTGGGAAAAGGAGAATGATGATCAGTGGACATTTATTGGATGCAATAATATGTCGTTTGCTCTAAATATTAATATTATTTTCTATCTGAGAGACTTTGGTTGATCCACCTACTATTAATATGGTTTGGTGTCCAAAATTTTTATCGTCTGATCCTTCTCTTATTTGTCCTACGAATGACTCAAATATTTCTATTCAAGTGGGCTCCTTTATGGTTAACAAGTCAAGTAATTTTTTGATATCTGAGCCTTCTAGTTCTACAAGCTGTCACACAACAAGTGTTCAAGAGAATATTTCTACTCCTCCTACCTCTGTTGACAAGTATATAGCCTTGATAGCATGATCAACCTAATGCTTCTTCCTATTCACGTTGTTTGAGTTTTCCTCAACTATTATCTGCACGAAAAATTTCAAATGCATGGCACGTTATCGAAGTGGACACATTAAAAATATGCTGATAACAAAGGGGCAAATTCGTCTTTTCGGTGGGTTGTTAAAACACCCCCGAACTTGGACTCTGTTAAGGACAAACAGACAAACTTATCTGATGCCTCTTTGGTTTCCCTTGACGAGACTCTACCTCCTCCTTGGAACAATCCGCTGCCTCCTTCTAACTCTATAATGGTGACCTTTCTGGTTGATCGCAACCGCTTCCAAGGGAACACTTACTCTGCTACAAAAGTATCAACAAATCAAGAATGAGTACAGGGTGTACACCGCAAGACTTATGGTTGGAGGGGTTATTTGCATAAAGCCATACTTGTTTGTAAAACAACAGGGAGAAGAAGCTCGTCTATCCGATCATTTTAAAAGGGGATAAGAGAGCGACATCTCCAAAGTATTGATAATCATATCTTTGATATCCACCAAAACATCAGTATCGCCTATCACCTAGGGTCACCCCCTCGTATCCTGAGGAAGCATCCTTAAGCACTCATGGATCTACCAAGTTTTACGATTAGTTTAATGGTCTCTATGATCTTCACGTCCGTTCCCAAGTCGTCTATAACCGTGGACACGACTTTTCGAAAAGGTTAAAACCAATAGGGGTGTACAACTTTACCCACACGTACCAACCTTCTCTTAATGTCACTTAAGTTTAGCCTTCTTCCTTGGAAGGCCGTTAGAGGGCGGTTGAACACGACCTTTACCTTGCTTTCGCCGAGACCATGAGTTACGCTCTAAGGAGGGTTCCGCCGTAACGGGTCAAATCCCAAAGCTGATCCCTAGAGATGTGAGTCGAGTTTGGTTTATCAGGGGCTCTATCCACCCCAAGCAACCCCGACCATGCTTACCTACCTTTTATTGATGCACCTTCACCCACCAAATCTTTCAAAACATTTTCTATTTGTATGTTGAATGGAACGCCCGAATTATGTGACTCATGGAATCTACTAGGCAAGTTAGTTACTCGTGAGGTTTTCCAGGCCCCGTGTGGTTGTACGCTCGTCTTGGTTCCAGAGGCAGTGGTTCCTACTGGTGGCAAGCATGGGACTGCAAAAACCACATCCCACTGTGGCCTCCCATACAAGCCTTAGAATGTTTAACCTTACCACTGATATCAACTCATCAATACTCATCGTTCTCATGTCATACTAGATTCTCTTCATCTAATACATCATTTAGATGAACCAGCACTGACAACTAAGCATGGCTAAGCAGGACACACATAATAGCTCTAGCAGTGCACACAAGCCAAACCTAGTTATGCTAGGAGAAGTGGATCAGGTAATATAAGCTCAAAGGGAGTAATGAAATAGATAGGATACCCTATCTATCGATAAAAGACCATAGTAGAATCGTATGCATCATGGAAAGAATTGAAATGCTTTCGAAATCATAGGATTATATGATGGTTGGGCTTTGCTTGTCTTTGCCTATTGATAACCAAAAATCAGATCTTCGAAGCATTGTGCTTGACTTGATTATAGTTCGTCAAGTATTGTTTGTGATCTTCAATGGTGTCGATCTTAGTCTACGATCTCGATCTCAATATCATATTCTACCGAAAAGAACCAAACACCGAAAAGAAAGGGAAACAATCAACACTTGGCATCAATGCAATGCTGAAACAAGAATCATGATATGACAAGTTAAATAGTGTTGGAATGAAACCCTAAGGAATGATTAATTATTTTAAACAGGATCCGAGGTTGCAAACCCTGATAAAGGAGGAACCCCGGAATCGCCTATGAGGGGGTAGTTTGTTCTTCTAATTAAACTTGTCATGTAAGTTGCTTGACAATGCATGATTTTGGTTCTAAGAGATAGATCTTATTTTTCGGAACATGTTGATATATTATGTATATTTTTCTGACTTATAAATAATTAGTTATTGATTTTATAATATTAAACCTTTTGTGAAATTAAAACAAAACAGGAAACACGTTTTACACCGGCTCCACCCTAGCCACAGAGGTTGGCATAAGGGGCCCGTGCCACCTCAGCCTTCACGTCGGCAGGAAGGAACCCACCCGTGTTTGACTAGGAGCTGACCCGTGCGCGTGACGTCAGGATGACGTTGGCGTGACGTCACTAGGACCATCACCTCCTGGGTTGAGCACGGATCGATTGTAGGAGAGCGCGCGAGGATCGGCGGTCTTGCGCGCTGGATGCACACGACCACGACGAGTTGAACTAAAGTGGCGCCGCTATTTATTGGCCACTAGAGGAGCTCCGGCGACCATTTCTATGGTGGTGGTCGGTGGCTCTCGGTGGTACAGTAAACCAGAGCAGGGAAAGGAAGTAGGAGTGGTACACAAGCACCAGAGTCTCACCAGGGTGCTGATGCAGGGCTCGGAAAGGCCGGGCTAGGTCGAAAGTGAAGGGGATCCATGATGGCCGGAGTTGAGAACGGCAACTCGATTCCGGTGATTCACGGTGCCCTAGCAAGCACAACTCGATAGGGAGGACGGGGAAGGCAAGTCGGAGCTCTAGGCGTGCTCGTCTCGGCACGGGGTGGCTTGGAACAATGGCGCTGGAGGCAACTATGGCGTCTAGGGTTCCGAATCGCACTAAGAGGAAGAGAGAGGGCCAGTGGGAGGAAGAGAGGATGAGGTCAAAGAGAGGTACGACTCAGCAGGTCCTTATCCTTGTCTAGAGGGTGGTGTGGCGAGGATCTTGGCGAGGCGACGGCAGATGAAATCGGAGTGGCAACCGAGCTGCCTACCTACGAGGTGGAAGATGACAAGGAAGTGGATGAAATGGTACTAGGCCTGGCTCAAGTAGTTGGGCTGGGATCGGCCGCGGAAAAGCTTCTAGGAGGGGAGGAAGGGAGTGGGCTGCGGCCTGGGAGCTCTGTGGTTCTATTTCTTTGGAAAAAACCTTTTCCTTTTTTGTTTTCTTTTCTCTCTATTGTATTTCTAAATTAAAAATTATTTTGAGTTATTTCAAAATACCAGAACTTTGTAAATATTTAAATATTGCAGGTACCCGTTATAAACAATTTGGGTTCCATACATTTGGATTTTTCAAATATTTTCAAAACCAACTTTTTGAATAAGTTTCAAAGAGAGAGGAAACACTAGGGTTTAGGGTTTGCATTTTCTTTCTTATTTTCATGCATTTTTACAAAAGATGATGCTCATGAATGCACAACCAACCCTAATTAAGATTAACTAAAACTAGGGGTGTTATAGATCTATCCCCCTTATGAGAATCTCGACCTGAGATTCCAAAGGTAGGAAAAGAGAAAATAAAAACAGGGTCACTCTAAGGATAAGAAGGAAACACACTAAACAACACAACGATTATCTCATGGTCAACTCATGAAAGGAGTGTTCAGAAATAACTCTGGGATGATAAACATGAAACACAACAAGTTAACAGAGGAAACAAGAGGTGAAGGTTTCAAATTGTTCGATAGCTAGTCTTCATAAGGACTGAGACCATGGAGTTTCATAAGAGTCTAAGCTTCTGAAAAGGAGAGCTTACAAAGGAAAGGACATGACCATAGACTTCGAGAGACGAAACTCTACTACACTGCTTAAGTAGAGATGTCACAGATAGAGAGATTCAGATAACCAAGTTATTCACTACTTTTCAAATAGAAGGGTCACTCTTTCGTTCAACGGAAGGCCAAGACAGAAAGGTGTTTTGTGGAGAGGACTCATAAGAGTCACACAGAACATGTGTCAAGAGAAAATTTTGATTACCGAAATCATAGTCACTCTTCGAACTTGATCGAGTAACGAAGGAAACTATTTATTCATCCAAGACAATCAAAATCTTTTCCAAAGATCATGATATCACTTTATGTTGGAAATATGCCCTAGAGACAAATAGTAATAAGGATTATTATCATATTTCGTAAAGTTTATGATTAAGTTTTATATCATGCTATAACTTTATTGAAAGGAAACATCAATACATGTGTGATATATAAACAAACAGGGGTTCCCGGTGAAACTCTAGTCACTGGTTCATTGGTCAATAGATGATCAAGGTTTCCTGATCATGTGACATTTATGTCAGTTGGAAATGGAGTCATCTCATTCTGTGAATGAGATGATGAACTAATACCCAACCTAAACATCATGACCCGATCATGTCATGAAGTTCACGTTATGATGATTAGAATAGACCTAGTAGACTATTCCATAGACCACGAGGCTATATTAATCACTGCCTCCCGAGGGTACTTTGATAGCATCAAATGTCACTTGGTTAAACAATGATCATAAAGGTGTGTTCAGGTATTTGGAGGAACAATAGAGGCATTATATGTCAAGAGCGAGATTTGTCCATCCGCATGACGGAAAGATACTCAAGGGCCCACTCGGAGAAGTTATATCCAATAGCTGCGCAGGATGTGATTTGATCACAGGGATATCACTTATCGAAACGAGTCAAGTAGCATTTTTCGGTAACAGGGATTTGATCACAGGGATATCACTTATCGAACCAGACATGGTGATGTTATCGATCATATCTCGGGCAATACAAGTATCGGGAGACAAAAGGAATAAGACACGACCGTCACGGTTCAAATGACGAAAGATTTCAGGGAATGCACAGTGGTCACATGGCCATCTAGGTCCCTCTGTTGATCATTTGTCTAGGAGAGTCCCGACCATGTCTGGAGTGTTCCTGATCCATGGGGTATCATGCTTAAGGGCTTGATGATGCTTAGAGAGTGTTTATAGGAGTTAGAATCACCGAAGAAAGAGAAGAGAGAAAACCAGAAGGGTTTCGGTAAGTCTGGAGGATGTCCGAAGTGGAGGTGGAAGGTGTTCCATAGCCACGAAGATTGAATAATATGCAAATGAATGTTAAATATTGATTTAATCATTTATTCATAATTATTTAATAAAGATAAAATCAATTAAAAGGTCAAAAGTCTTAATGGGCCAAGTTCTGGAGGGAGAAGGGCCCATGAGGGAAAGCAAAGGGAGGAAGGAGGGAGGAGATGGCTGGATGGGCCTAGCCCCCCTCCCCGCGTGGTGCCCACTAGGGCCCCTTGGGGCCGGCGGCCACCCCTCCCCCTTGTTTAGTCCCACCCCAGGACTTTGAGGGAGGGAGTACCTCCCCTTCCCCATATATATAGTGGGGTATTTTGACCAAATAAATACACATAATATTCAATAAAGGTTTCCTCACTTTTGGGGAGACCTCCAATTGTTATTCTCTCTCTCTCCCGTGAGCGTGGTCCCAAGTCTGGACTGCGCGAACGAGAGACATCTTCACCACGGAGTGCCGTCGCACTGCGGGATTCGGATCTATGAGCTCTACTTCCGCAACTGCTGCTGGATCAGGGAAGCGGGAGTCATCGCTAGGCACCAGATGCATGTAACTCCTTGTGAGGTGGAACATTTGAGGCACTAGAAGTCGTTGGAGCCAAAGGAGCGCAAGGACTTCATCACGACCTTGAGATCGGCTTCGGCTCGTCTACATCAACCACGCTCTCCTGAGCATTGACAACGCTTTTCGATCTTCATGGGTAAGTTCACAAAAAGCCCCTTCTGGCAGCATCAGGGGTTCAGGGGCGTAGGGTAAAAATTTATTGTTTTGATACGCGAACCCCTACAGTGGTATCAGAGCTAGATCTATGTGTAGTATTGCTAGTACGGGTAGAACACATGAGATGTAGTGTGTGGGCGTTGATATTTTAGTTGTTACCCTCCCACATGTACTTATGTATACCGCAACAATGCTTGATGAAGCGCCCCCAACCGACTTTACGCGTTCATTCGCAAGACTGGTCCACGCTTGACATACGACTTGTACTGTATAAAGTGGCTTCGGGGGTGTCTGTCTCTCTCGCATTAGTTGGTATGCCATTTGCAATGGAGGGACTCGAAAGGGGTGTAGTATAGACAGCTACTTGATCAGCGTTGTGGTGAAAGTCCGTAGGTAAGAACGGTTCTTGTGCGAAAGCCCATTCAGCCACGTAAAACATGCAAAGATAAAGTAGAGGCATCTAACTTTGGTTTGCAGGGCACGTTGTGATGTGACATGGTTGTGGAAAAGCTAAAGTACATACTTTATGTTGCTAATTAGTAGTAGACAGTCAAGGAGGTGGCGTACTACCACACCAGAAAGGCACCGGTACCCATGTTCCTACGGCGCCGGAATCTTGGCGCCAGAATCTGGTGACGCCGGATGGAGATCACGACATGAAGGATCATATCACATTGCATTTACATGCAATGTTATTGTTTGTATATCTTATTGTGTGATAGTATTAGATACTCGACTGTAGCCTAATAATTTGATCCCTATTAAAATACCAATGATTATGTTTTCCCTTAGTGTGCACCACCAAGAAAGTTCTTCGGTATGAGGCAGCGCCGTGATGATCGGGTGTCAGACATATCTACGTTCGCATACAGTGGGTGTAAACCATGTTGCACAGTGAATACACTAAGGTTGAGTTAGCGAGCCTAGCATGTGTAGACATGGCCTCGGAACATGGATGGTCAAAAGATCGAGCATGAGTCACATGAATGATGTGACTGACATTTAGGTGTCCACCCTAGCACCCACATTGATGGCCGTGATGATCGGGGGAAAGTGGGGAAGGGGTCGTGTAATCACTAGAACCCTTCAGGGGATAGGTGCTTTTAGTGGAGTTATTATTATTTAACTCATTTAATTATAAACTTAGTCTAAATTCCTTTTGCAATTATTAATGTAGAAAATGGTTCTACTCGATGCTACATTCCCTATTGACAATTGGTTAGATGGAGAGAAGCTCATGCTAGATAGATCAAACTTGTCTATGTGGGTTGCGCGTCTCCATGTTCTCCTTAGCGAGAATGACGTGTTCAACTATATACTCAACGAGATGGATTTGGAGCAGCCCAGTATCTTAGAGACCCTAGAGCAGCGGGAAGACCACTATTACCTTTGTGATATGTCCACCTTCATATTAGTGACGATGCGTTTCGGGATGGTGGATGAGCTATGGCCAGTCATGGGTAATCTTGACCCTCGTACGGTAATGGTATAGCTTAGCACACATTTCGTGGAATAAGCACGCATATGAGAGCATGAGATGATGGGAGATTTCCTCTCCATTAAGATGGAAGAGAACTCTTCACTTGAAGACCACTTGGAGCGCATGCATGATGTGTACATGAGGCATGCATACTTCCTAGATAGCTGAATGACGAGCTCTTTTTGCAAATGGCGTTGTGCTACGGTAGCTGCCACTAAGCTACCAAGCACATGCCGGGATTTGTATCATGAGAGGCAATGTAGAAACACAGGATTTCCACAGGTTCATATCACATCTCAGGAATCTGAAGGTTGAACCCATTGCGGGTGAGGTCATTGATAACAAATATATTTGATATACAATTTTATAAATGTTATAATCTTGCGAACACATATTGCAGTGTTAAAGTATTTGATACTTATTCTGTTTTGCTAAAAATAGGTCCTTCTGCATGAGAGGTGCTTGTTGGAGAGGAGGTGATGTTGCGTGTTGATGGCGAGCATGATGACGATGGCGAACGACACTTTCCCTCGACATTTATCATTTAGTTAATCGGTTTTTGGCTAGTTATTGCAATCCATAGATTATGAACTTCTTTAGTGTGTCTCACACTTCATGAGATGGTTATTCATATGAGTTTGTAACAAACAGTTGTTCTGCTCCTATGAATGATTTCTATTTGTGTTCATATCTTGTTCGATTATATGTGAATTATCTTGGTTATGAAACTAATTGATAATACATGAACATTTGTAAAATATTGAAAATGCCTTGAAAATTAGCCAACTTAGTGGTATGTTCATTATGAATGAAAAAATTGTTTAAATTCAAAGTTATATTGATAATATGTGAAAGACATTTGTTTTCTTGTCACATATGAATCATGCCTAAGTTCGGCAAAGGTAACTTAAACACCATGTATTGCAAGAATACAAAGTGTTTGATGAATTGTTAAAGGAGAATACATATTTGATGTATTTTATTTCAAAAAAATGGTGATTATCATTACATTGTTGTTTAAATTTTGTAAAAAGTTTGTGGAAAGAAACATGAGTATGAAACTATTTGATATGATCAAAATATTTCGTCATCCAAGGGTATTAAAGATAAAAGAGAATCTAATTACTACGATTTGATCAATAGTAATGAAATTCAACATTATAAGATTGGCATAAGAGAAATTGTGAAATGCAATGCATTTGAAATGTCAAAATGCAAAGCATTACAATTTGATATTTGATATCAAAGTGAGTGAATATATGGCGCCAAATAAATTATTGTAGTGTAAGTGTAAAGACCATTAGTTAGAAATAGTTAGCACTCAATTAGAATATATAGTGAACCATCTGAATTCATGAGATCGGCGCCATATCTTGTATGGATCGTCGTAAAAGTTTTGGGGTTATTCGATATAACCAAAACAATAGTGAATAAGCCCTTGTAGAAGATTCATTAGAAAATATGAATGTGAAAGCAACTTGTTGCTGAATCTTAACAAGTAAAGGGGTTACTTGAATTTTCCAAACGACTGCAAAGTGATACCTTCGAACAGATTACGGATGTAGTATAGGTTCTTTTTCCTTGTAGACCTAGGTTATCGAATCCTCGGGAAGCGAATGCGTAGTGAAGTTACTTTAACGGACCTTCGGGAGTTTTAGAATTCTTTTTGTGTTTTTACCGGACCAATAGCTTACGTCTTTTTGTTATTGTCGATGATGGAGAGAGAGGGCCTAGGGCGTTCGGTTTCACCTGTAGCTGTGCAAAACATCTGATGGGAATAAAAGTTAGAAATAAAGTACGCATGTACTTGTTAGAGCAAGATAAATTATATGTGGGCAGTGCATCCATAATTGCTATTGCCTCCACAACCGCTTATAGCAATAACCTACTAGTATCATCCATTGAAGAAAGAGAACTAATGATATGCATAGTGATGTCACCGTTAATCCCAAGCAAATCCCTCACATATAGCCATACTACCCCTTCTATCACTGGTGTTCCCAACCTGCAGATCAGTCATCACTCATACTCCCTATACCTGGCTCAACCCTCGAGGTCTTGGGTACCTAACAAGTCCTTGGATTGAGGCAAGAGAGGATACAATAATGATCATGACATACAAACTAATACATGATCCCATCCATGATAAATAACATGCACAATTGCTACATGGCTAGGCCGAAGCCCTTAGCCCTAGGAGAATTACTCACACACAGAGATGAGATCAATAGTCACAAACACTGTAATGAAAATCATAAGATTGATAGCAATAGTCTTACAATGTCGCCAATCGGAGAAGAGATCTACTATTACAAGTGGTGGAATATGGCTATGGAGATGGAGAAGGGTTTGGAGATCTGGAGGCGGCTGGTGATCTATGGCAGAGACTTTTGGGCGAGGTCTGGCTTGTTTTCTCATCGCCCAAGGCTTCTTTATATAGGGCCCCTTCATGAAAGTTGTTCTATTTGACCTAACGGTGGCGGTGCCAACTATACGATCGGAGCTATATGGCCAAAAATTTTGCTATGGTCGTATAGTTGGTCGTTAAAGCGTCTGCCTCCGCTTTACAACTCCTGGTTTCTTCTGGTTGTTGGAAATATCGTATCTTTGACTTTAATGTAGTGATTTTGTCCTTTAAACGACATTATCTGCACAGGAAAATATAAAAGAAAGGATTGCATACCCCTCTGAATATTAGCATTAGTGGCAGGGTATAGAGAGATATTTCATCAAAAATATGAGTAATATCTAGTTTAAATATGGATGTAGATGGCTATATTTCAGATCCATCAACCTCCCCAAGCTTAAACTTCATCGTCCCTGAGCAAGAAAACTAAAATCAAAAAGGAACTCAGCATTTAAACTGAAATAACGAGATGGTGATCTTACTCATGATTAGGAGTCTCATGTTTCCTCCACTTCATAAATCTGAAAAACTTTAGCATATATAGAGTAATGGCAAGCATATCATATTGGTTTCATGCGTCCTTATAGTGTAGCAAAATTATTGTAAACATGGATGATTCAAATGAGTAAACTTTATTCCATGTCAAGTAATCAACACATAGGCTTGCCTTTGAACAGTAAAGTATAATCATGTAAATTAAGAGTGTGAGAGTTGTCATTAAAAGCATATACACTAGAGTATCTCAATTCTCCAACATCAATGAATCAAGACTTTGCAAGCACTACTTTTCTATTCATTGTCCTTCAAGAATTTCAGCTTTTAAGTTATTGAGAGCATGCCCCAAAAATATTAGTTTATCGGACTGTGATGGACACTCGTGGCATCACTAAGGTTTTGTTCCTTTTGCATAATGATTTCTCATAACAGCCAGAGGAGTGATTCCATCATGATTACAGCTACCTGGGAGTGCCAAGAATCTTACCCACTATAGCATTGCTGCTACAAGTGTTTAATCAACTCATAGCCGAAATCTAGGAGTTTCCTCCATGAAGATCGTTCGTAGTCTAGCGGAGTTGTTGGCATCCCATGAAGTTTGACATGCATAAAGCTATATCATTCTTATGATTAACAAGTCAAACTTTGGCATGCTTAGAAAAACCGCTAAACATTAATTCAATCGAATAAATCCTTTTAGAGAGAGCTATTAAGTTAATCAACATTTTCCGTGGTGTTGAGTGTCCCTAGAAATAAACCTTCAACACTAAGCACTACAACACCGAAGCCTTCAATTGTGAGACTTTTTCTTATTACAATTGTTTAGCAATTTTTAGGCAAGACTTGGTTAATTACGAAAGATGGAACAAAATGTACCCACGCAAATGAAAATCTTACCACAATACAAAGACACACTCCACCAATATAATACCTCAACATTTACTACTAACTAGCATGGGTTTCTCAAACTTCAAACGTGGGGAGTCATAAGGCATACCTCTCATGTTGGGTTCCACTTCTCTCTTCCTTTTATATTTGTTTCTTGGAAACTCGAAGTCGATCATTCTCTTGCAAATATATGAAGACCTCGAGGCAGAAATAAGGAAAAATGGAGAAATATTTTTGTGGTTTTTAAGAGAGGGACTTTAAAGAATAGAAAATTGGTGGCAAAGCTCGGCTAGAAAATTTTGAAAGCGAATAGAAAGAACTAAAAATAAGTTGTTGGGGAAACCAACACGAGTGCTTATAAACTCAAATAAAAACACAACCTATAAATAAAAGCAAATGAACACCAAATAAAGATACATGAGGAAACTTCCCCAAGCTTAGGCTTTTGCAAGCCATTCAAATCATTGTGGTGGCGGGAAAAAGTTGTTATTCCCATTTGTGAATTGAGTTGAGAGGTTACAAGTTGATTCTCGGAGGTTCAAAGAGAGGCTATGCATCCTTTCCACAGTCCCTCCAAGTCCTTCGAAATCTTGGTATGTGGCGAAGCGGGTTTGTGGTTGCTTCTCTTGATTAGGAACTTCTTGCTCCTCCTCGTGGTTCTCATCCTCCTCCGGAATCTCTTCCTCGGGTTTGTGTTGCTCAATCTGCGAATCATATAGCAAACGTCCTTCCTTGATAGAGAAAAAACCATTAGGCATAGGAGCGGGGTAGAGACGCCCAGCACCAGCAATATGCAGATAATAAACACCACCTCTCCTAGTAAGAATTCCACAGGCTCTCAAAGTGGAGAAACCAACATGTGTCTCACCTAGAATGGGTTGCAACTCACCTAGGTTGATACCTAGGCCAGTAGAAAGCACAGTGATGACGCCTTTACCTGTTTTTGGCCCTTGGCTTTAGGAGGCTTTGTGCTCCAAGTAGCGTACAAGGATGGCGTCCAAGTTGAGTGACAAGCCGCAGTTGATGTAAGCAGCCTTTGCGAGGACTAGGATGTCCTCCTCGTTGAGTCTCGTGAACTCATTACATGCATGCAAAGTATTAGAAATAACATAGAACAAATAGCGAATTGGAGGATGTTGAATATTCTTCCCCTTTCCCACTCTACTAGTGAAACTCATTCCATTATAGTATTGTTCAGGGGTAGGTTCTAAGCTAGTAAAGGATGCGCGTAAGGCATGAATATCATTGTTTGGAAAATTAAAACATGCGCACCATTCATCTAATGTTAAGGTGTAGTTGTTGTTCATCAGACGGAAAGAAATAGTGTCCTCTCCTTGCCATTGTTTAACGGTGCTTTGCAACGAACTTATAAATTCAATGGTTAAGCGGCGATAAGTAGGTACATCATTGTACACAAAGTTTCGTAGGCCAGCTCTATTGCAAAGTAAATTAAAGTCATCAAAAGTACCGAGTTGGTTCAATATAATGGGGCAAGCCCACTTGGTGGCCTTCACTTCGCGGTTCTTAATCCTGTCAAAGTGATCACGTTGGAGCTCATTCCTGAACCGTATCCCCATGCATTCTTGAGAGATAGCCCGAGAAGCGCTAGCGGTGGCACGAGCACAAGTTTGGCTCCTTGTGTTCATCATCTAAAACATTGAAGAAATATAAAAAATAAAACTTTTTGATCTAACAATAGTAAGTACAACATATTCCTCATCATAGCACACTAAACAATCTCTTCAAAATAATAATCTAGGCAATAAAATCATGGCAATTGGTTCATAGTAGGTCTCACCCTAGATCGAAGATGAATTTGTAAAAAGTAATTGGAGGATCAGAAGAGAAACATATCGTAGATCACTCGTGTGCAAGGAAATCGAATGAAATTGAGCAGAGGTGAAGATCTCTTGAGGTTTTGAGAGAGTTTGGAGGTAGAAGAAAGAAAAAGAATTGAAGTTTTGGAGTTGGAGGTACCTTCCCGTGCGTTTTTGTGGTCAGACGCAACTATATGGGTGCAACTATATGGTCAGAACAATGTGTTTCGGCCGTATAGTTGGCCTTCTATCAAAATATTAGGGTTTCCTCCTAGCGACGCAGCTATAGGGACACAACTATATGGCCAGAACAAAATGTTCCCGCCGTATAGTTGGTCGTTAAACTGTCTGTCCCTGCGAAAGAAAATATACAAAGGCATCGATATCTATACGATCGGAACTATACGACTGGAATTTTTATTCCCGACGTATAGTTGGCCGTTAAACTCTCAGTACATTGGAAAAGAAATTGTACGGAGGCATTGATATCTATACAGCCAGAATTATACGGCCGGTCGTTAAACTCTCTGTGCATATGAAAAGAAAATTGTCGATGGCAAAGATATCTATGCCGCCGGAGCTATACGGCCGGAATTTTTATTCCTCCCGTATAGTTGGTCGTTAAAGTCTGTGTGTGCATCAAAAAAATTCTGTTTCTTCGAAAACTATTTCTTTTCATGTAACTTAGTGATATACCTTGTTTTTGACAGAAAATTGACAGTAAATATTGTCGACCAACAATAGCATGAATAAAGCAGAATTTCAAGTACTCCCAAACTTCTTCTCCTCAAATGGAGTTTTCTAGATATCTTTATTAAACATAAACTTAAACTAAAAACTTAACTCAAATCTTTATTTAACATGGGTTGCCTACCATGTAGCACTCTTTTATGGTCAATAGCTTGACCTTGATGATACTCACTTGGGCCAGATGAGTGGAACACCCACTCCAAAGTAATTGGCCTTCAAAGTGATGGCTTCCTTTTCATCATGCTTGGATTTTTTCTTCCTGGGGAAATGAATAACAAAAGGATCACGTGAAGGAAATTTCAGCTTCACGTTCCCTTCATGTAGATTAATCAAAGCCTTAATAGTTCTTAAGAAAGGACAACCTAAAATAATAGGAGCAGTAGCATCTTCAAGCATGTCAACAATAACGAAATCAATGAGAGCGGGACAACCTTTAATGTATACTAAAGTGTTCTGCTAGATGCAATTTTAGTTTAGCGATTTAAAGGAGCCAAGATTTAACTTGTTAAAAAGACTCTTTGGAATCGTTGAGATGCTTGCACCTAGATCACAAAGTGCAGCTATCTCATTGGTTCCAATTTTAATCTTAATAGTAGGCTCAAATATGTCATCTAGTTTAACACATAATTTTTTAGCAATTTGCTTGTATTCTTCCTCAAGCTCACGTGCCTTTATTGCTACTTGATTGACAAAGTGTTGGTACATAGCTTCCTCGCTATCTTCACTTACCAGAATCTTGATGTTGATCCTTTTTACGAGATCTTCAATAGTGTAGCTTGGTGAAGGAGCATTACTATAGTCAAGTTCTTCAGGATCCTCCATTTGTATCCTCATCATTTTGAGTTCCTCAACGGGATTGGGCTCAGCTTTACCTGCAAATTTAGCTAGAATGAGAGTTTGACTCTTGGTTATCTTACCTAGCTGTGGCTCAACGATCCTCGTTCTTTCTTGGAGGGCCTGCAAATCATTTCTCAAACTAACATCTTGGTTAGATAATTTACCAGGCATGGCATCATGGTTCTCCGTTATTTTAACAAGAATATTGTTTTGTTCATTTTGTGAGTCTATAAAAGACTTAAGTGTTTCTTGGAGACTACCATTACTAGTTCCCATATTATTATTGGAGTTACCTTCCGGACTAGAATAATGTTTCTGAAAGTTAGAATTGTAACTCTTCTTCCAAGCAGGGTTATAATCATTACGAGCTAAGAAGTCTATTTCTTTAATATTTGTTTCAGGAGTGGTTCGTACCTGGATTTCCTTACCTTTTTATGGCTAGTGTGATCTCATCCAACTTGGCATTGAGTTCTTTATTTTCTTGTGGTGAAATAGAGTTCACCTTCTTCGTGTTTCATCTTTCCACATGGCATTGGGCATGGTTGTCTTGCATATTGTCTAGCAGCTGCTTTGCTTCGGTAATATGTTTACCCATAAATGTTCCTCCAGCTGCAGTATCAATCATAGACTTAGACACAGGATTAAGGGCATTATAAAATAAATGGAGGATTAACCAATCTTCCATCCCATGACTAGGACAGTTCCTTAAGCATTCTTTCATCCTCTCCCGTGCAAGCGCTAGTGGCTCACGCTCTTCCTATCTAAAGCCAGTAATATTAGATCGGAGTTGCATAGTCTTTGCAGGTGGAAACAATTTAGTCATAAATAAAGAAGTACATCCCACCCATGATGTAATAGTATTTCTAGGCAAAGAAGCAACCATTCTTTTTCTCTTCCTCTTAGAGAGAAAGGAAATAAACGAAATTTGACCGCATCAGGATCAACGTCTTTAATACGCATCGTATCACATATTTCAGTAAAAGTATTCAAGTGCATACCTGTGTATTCAACAGTAGAGCCTCCAAATTGATTCTGTTGAACCGAACTTAAGTAATGGGGCTTAATTTCATAGTCATCAGCAGTAATTGCTGGCTGAGTAATAGGAGTACGCAAATAATCATTGTTGGGAGTAGCAAACTCCCCAAGCTTCTTTTCAACCATATTTCCTATGTTTTTGGGTTTTCTTAAACAAAGAATTATAATAGTAAAAGCAAGAATATAAAGGCTAGCTAATTTTTTTGGTTTATCAAATAAAGAGTGAAAGCAAACTAACAAAATTAAAAACAAGAATTAAAACTAGCAAGGTTCCTAATAACCTCACCAGGGTAGCTATTGCTTCCCCAATAATAGTGCCAGAAAAAGGGTTGATACCTTCGATCCGGATTACGGATGTAGTATAGCTTCTTTTTCCCTAGTACACCGAGGTTATCGAATCCTCGAGAAGCGAATGCGTAGTGAAGTTACTTTAATGGACCTTCGGGAGTTTTAGAATTCTTCTTGTGTTTTTACCGGACCAAAAGCTTGCGTCTTTTTGTTGTTGTCGATGATGGAGAGAGAGGGCCTAGGGCGTTAGGTTTCACCTGTAGCTGTGTGGGCAGTGCATCCATAATTGCTATTGCCTCAACAACCGCTTATAGCAATAATCTACTAGTCTCATCCATGGAAGAAAGAGAACTAATGATATACATAGTGATGTCACCGTTAATCCCAAGCAAATCCCTCACATATAGCCGTACTACCCCTTCTATCACTGGGGTTCCCAACCTGTAGATCAGTCATCACTCATGCTCCCTATACCTGGCTCAACCCTCGGGGTCTTGGGTACCTAACAAGTCCTTGGATTGAGACAAGAGAGGATACAATAATCATCACGTCATACAAACTAATACACGATACCATCCATGATAAATAACATGCGTAATTGCTACATGACTAGGCCGAAGCCCTTAGCCCAAGGAGAATTACTCACACATAGAGATGAGATCAACAATCACAAACATTGTAATGAAAATCATAAGATGGATAGCAATAGTCTTACAATGTCGCCAATCGGAGAAGAGATCTACTATTACAAGTGGTGGAATATGGCTATGGAGATAGAGAAGGGTTTGGAGATCTGGAGGCGGCTGGTGATCTGTGGCAGAGACGTTTTGGCGAGGTCTCGCTTGTTTTCTCATCGCTCGAGGCTTCTTTATATAGGTGTCCCTTCACGAAAGTTGTTCTATTTGACCTAATGGTGGCGGCGCCAACTATACGACTGTAGCTATACGGCCATAATTTTTGCTCTGGTCATATAGTTGGTTGGTAAAGCGTCTGCCTCTGCTTTACGGTCCTGGTTTATTTTGGTTGTTGGAAATCTCATATCTTTGACTTTAATGTAGTTATTCCCTCCTTTAAACGACATTATGTTCACAGGAAAAATATGAAAGAAAGGATTGCATACCCCTCTGAATATTAGCATTAATGGCAGGGTTCAGAGAGATATTTCATCAAAAATATGAGTAATATCCAGTTTAAATGTGGACGTAGATGGCTATATTTTAGAGCCATCACAAATTCATGAAGGAAAAGGTCAATGACAAAGGCGCAATTTGTCATGAATAAGCTATTGGAAAAATTCAAATGAATTTGATTCAAGTGTGCTGAAAGTCTAGTGGATTTAAAACTAGTAAGGTACTAGTATCTCATAATAAATCTCTCAGTTTGATAATTGATCAAAGGGTTTTGAAATTGTTCAAAATAGTGAGAGGATTTGCAATTTGCATGAAATTGAGTGGGAGCTATGAAAGTCTTCCTAAAACAATATTTGAATGACATATTTTTGAGTGGGAGCAATATAAGTCTCAAACTCAAGTATGTTGGGAACTTATTTTGAGTGGGATCTTAATAGAGTAATTCTTAAGTGTGTATATGACACATTAAGAATAAAAGCGCAAGTACCAATAAATAATGATTTATAGGGTTTAGAAGTTGATAATAAGTAAATTACGATATTATGTTGCATTCCTAAAAGGGATTCTGAAAAGGGTTTCAGAATAGGAATTGAATCAGGACTAGTCCTTGGTCAATTCAAATTAGGAATATGATTAAGTTAAACATCGATAGTTGAAAGAAAGAAAAGGATGATTATCATCCACTATGTTGAAGACATAGGTTCTACCTTGGAAAACCATGATGACAACTTAACATTATATATGATCCAAGAAGGAACATTTGAAAAGTGATTAAGCACGAATCACGGAACGTTGATCTAAGTTTGTTCGTAGTGTCTAATTGAGAACTGTAGACATAATTCCAAAGCATAAAGGGTTATGTTATAAGAAGATTCGAAACTCCTATATAGACAATACCGACTAAAGTCAAGCGAGGTGAACAAAACATCGAAAGTTGCACATAGTGCACTAGTGTTTAGATAATTACATTTATAATAATAAGATAAGGGTACCATCTAAAGTGATGTATACTGTTATGGGGGGACTAGTTCCTATTTAACATAGAGTGATGTGTCCCAGGGCATAGTGCCCATGAGAAATCCCATGAGGTTGATCTAATGTCATTGTAGGCTCCTGGAAACCGGCCTCGTTTTGTTGCCATAACGACGATGCATACACAAAGATGTTATCATGTGATGATAAAGTATTAATATCAATCAAGGTTACATTAGTAAGTTGCAAAGGATTTGTGATTGTAAAGTACAGGCCCAAGACTCAACCTCTTCCATGAGAAAGCATGTTCAAGGTACCGAAATATATGGTGCCAATGATTAAGAACAAATGCAGCTAGTTTATTTGTACTCTAGTGCAAGTGGGAGACTATTGGAAATATGCCCTCGAGACAAGTAATAAGGATTATTATCATATTTCATAAAGTTTGTGAGTAAGTTTTATATCATCCTATAACTATATTGGAAGGAAACGTCAATACGCATGTGATATAGAAACAACATGGGGTTCCCGGTGAAACTCTAGTAACTAGTTCATTGGTCAACAGATGATCAAGGTTTCCTCATCATGTGGCATTTATGCCAGTTGGAAATGGAGTCATCTCATTCTGTGAATGAGATGATGAACTAATACCCAACCTAAACATCGTCACCCGATCATGTCATGAAGTTCAAGTTACGATGATTAGAATAGACCTACTATTCCTTAGACCGTGAGGCTATATCAATCATTGTCCCTCGAGGGTACTTTGATAGCATCAAACATCACTTGGTTAAATAGTGGTCATAAAGGTGTGTTCAGGTATTCGGAGGAACAGTAGAGGCATTATACGTCAAGAGCGGGATTTGTCCATCCGCGTGATGGAAAGATACTCAAGGGCCCACTCAGGGAAGTTATATCTAATAGCTGCGCATCGTGTGATTTAATCACAGGGATATCACTTGTTGAAACGAGTCAAGTAGCATTTGTGGGTTACAAGATTGAACCAGGCATAGTGATTTCATTGATCAAATCTCGGGCAATGCAAGTATCAAGAGTCAAAAGTAATAAGACACGACAGTCACGGTTCAAACGATGAAAGATTTCGTGGAATGCACAGGGGTCACATGGCCATCCAGGTCCCTCTGTTGATCATTGGTCCGGGAGAGTCCGGACCATGCCTAGAGTGTTCTAGAACCATGGGTATCACACTTAAGGGCTTGGTGAAGCTTAGAGAGTGTTTATAGGATCGGTAGAATCACCGAAGAAAGAGAAGAGAAGAAAACCGGAAGGGTTTCAGTAAGTCCGAAGGATGTCCGGAGTGGAGGTGGAAGGTGTTCCATAGCCATAAAGATTGAATATTATGTAAATGAAAGTTAAATATTGATTTAATCGTTTATTCATAATTATTTGATAAATAAAAAATCAATTAAAAGGTCAAAAGTCTTAATGGGCCCATGAGGGAAAAGCAAAGGGAGGAAGGATGGAGGAGATGGCCGGCTGGGCCTAGCCCCCCGCATGGGGCCCACTAGGGCACCTTTGGGCCGGCGGCCACCGATGAGTGCAGATTTGCATCATATTTTACACTATTATTTTGCATTGTAGATGTAGGATCTTGGTATTTTACGGTGCTCGCACGCACATTTTATGTATGTTTTCACCAGGATCAGGACAGATGATGGATCCAATGGACACAATTCTTGGAGCAGTTGTACTGAGGAGAAAAGGAGTCAAAACAACATAAATCGCTTATTTGGGAAATATTAATAATACCAGAAGAAAACCCAAAGCGAACAAGACGTACAGACAGTACAACGACCAACTATAAGACCGGAATAAATTTTCCGGCCATATAGTTCTGGTCGTATAGTTGGGACCACCACCGCCTCCTAAAATAGTTTCACCCCGTGCAACTCGATCGGAGAGACGACATACAAAACACCCAGAAATTGCCAAAACCTCACCTCCGGAAGGCATTTGGAGGGGGAACTCATCCACCGGGGATCCATCTTTGCCCTACGCAGATCCGGGAGGCTAAGGCATCGATCTTCCTCAACCACCGCTGCATCACCACCATCTCCATCCATCCCATCTACATCATGTCTAGATCTTGTTGTAATTTCCATCCTCGTTGTGGATTTATACAAGTACTATTCATCTATGATAGATTCCATTATTATTGCTATGATGTTGATTTCCTCCATGTCTGAGGATATCATTAGTTCTTAGGGAGATGGAGAAACCCTAGTATGAGATTGAAATAAGATAAAGCTTATTGTGATATTCATCGATGTGACCATGTGTTAGATTGTCTTCATCTTGATGTTGAGAGAAGTCGACCTCTCAATATTTGCCTCTCATGGGGACTTCATGGAGGGAACTACTTATTGGTAGATGAAGGTATGCTAGCACTTACAGTAACTATAAAGCTGTTGGCACTCTTTACGTATCAACTTGGGAAACCGAGGAAACTCACGAAACACTATCCATGCCATGTGATACGTCCTACAGGATTATGTCCTTTAATAGCGTAGTAATTCGATTACTCACTGCTGTGGTTATGAGGATGATGTAAGAAACGATTGCTGCCTATTTGTCCAAATACGGAGTTCCTCCCACACATACATAGTTGAGAATGTTCATGATAATAATCTTTACCTTAACTCCTTATAATGCTAGTGGTGTATCCGCTACTACCTGAGAATGCTTTTCCCTTATGGCAGTTCCAATCTATCTTATACACGTGATACTTACTTTCTGTATTTAGTTGTTTTACTTTATTGTTGCTCTTATACCAAAAACCCAAAAACACCTTTTTACACAATACTCGCATTTTATCTTGTCGTCTAGAACTTTATTTAACATTTCTATTGTAATATTTATTTCAAGAGTTATTAGACTTCAGACTCCTGCTCCCTGTATGATCAATATCTTTATTTTGAAACTAGCTACAAACGATCGGCGCACTTGCAGTCATCAAGCTATTTTCTGGCGCCGTTGCCGGGGAGCTAAGCGTTGTAGGTCTTTTAGTTTTTTATTATTTATTTTGTCTTGCTAAGTTTTGTTTTGAGTTACAGGTTTCCACCTACATGATCTAGTTTGAGCATATGACTAGTGCTAACCCACTCAACCACTTTGGGAAGCCTTGTGATATTTATAAAAGAGACAACTCCAATGGGAAGGCAAGGGGGTTTGCAATAAATCCTCTACTACTCGGTATTCTACACAAGAAGCAATTTACTAGAGATGAAGAAGATTCTGATCCATATGAGCATATTGCATGTTTCAAAGATATATGTGGCACTTTTCAATTGACGGGATATACTTGATAGCTATGAGATTCGACATATTTTTTATGGCTTTTATTGATGGTTTTCTACCGGATTTGATCGTTTTTTAGCTTTACCTAACGCTAATACTTCGGTAGCAAAGAAAACTTGGTTTTTAATGTGTGTTTCAGGTTCTGAATGTCAACGGAAGGTTTTAACTAGCGAAACACAATATTCTGGAGAAAACAAGCAAGTCTCTCTTTGGAAGCACTCGAGGGGAGCATACAAAAGCTTTAACAAGTACCTATATGGCGGGAATATTTTTCCGGCCATATAGTTGCCGCCGCCTCTGTCTTGTCAAAAGGGAAAACTTCCGTGAAGGGGCCGGGGATGAAAACACAACACAGCAGCCGCCATACCATCCAGAAGGGAGAAAGAAGAGATCCAGAGAAGAAGGGGAACACGTTCTTCATCTCGCTCCACGATCTTCGACCTCCTAGACAATACACCCCCATAGCCACTACTTGTCCTTGAGAGAGAGACGGATCTCAACCTTGCAAGACTAGGGTTTGAGATTGTTTCTTCCCAGCTTGAATTGTGTTGGATATTTTTCTATTCTTATTGTGGATCTCCACGATAATATAAAGAAAATTCACTTTATTTGATTATATTGATGATCCATTCTTCTCTCATGTGTGAGTAATTCCCTTGGGCGTGGGAGATGTAGGGGATTGGTGAGATGTGATGTGCCTTCATATATTTTCCATTAGTTTGTGATTGATTCTAATTACTATATTATGTGTGCTTGACTATCTGTGGGATGCCTAATGCTTGTTGTACAATTAAGGACCCAGACAACATGATGCTTTGTTCTACATAGATAAGACCTTGTTCGCTAGTGGAACGGCGACCCTCGGGTGACACGAGGATATCAATGGAAAACTAGTAGACTCGAGGATAACAAGGAACCACTGTGCTTATTGCATTAGTTCGATCCAAGGAGCTTAATCGCTAACCGACCTAAAGGGTCTTAATCGTCTAGTGTCTAACCATGGTTTTGGTAATAGGCTAGTAGGATTATTGAAGTTGAGATTAAATCTACCAAGAGGAGTTCCAGCTAATTATGGGTTGCTCGCCTACACATATATTTATAAGAATATAATTGTTACATTTATTATTCGTCCACCTGGCACAGTCACTATCACCATGAACTGAATCTCCCTGCGCCTTCTTTTGCCATCTGCAGGAAACAACAAACAACCAAGTCGATCTTTACTTTTATGCTTTATATTTCTGAAGTTTATATTTTAGTTCTATTTAAATACATCTCATTTAAATCAAAACCCCATTCCTATTTCAACACTTGTAGTCAATTCACTCGAAGACCTGTGACAACTTCGGGTGTGACAGAGACTTCACCCATAAACACTTACCTTTGGACTCCCTATGGATCGATATCTATACTTTGAAACTAGCTACAAATGATATGTGCACTTGTAGACATCAAGCTATTTTCTGGCGCTGTTGCCGGGGAGCTAAGCGCTAAGTGTTTGTCTTTTGACATTTCAGGTGTTGCTACTACAAAATGTTCTCCCTATGAGACAAAGGTTCTACACGCTCTGTAGGACCTATCTACCGGATTATATTGAGCGCGTGCCTGCTCAAAGGCGCGAAGAGATTATTAAAAAACTTTTAATATAAAAGAAAGTTGAAGTTGAAAACCTGAGTGATATTATGGAAATCATGTCTATTTACAGGACAACGCCCATGAAACCTGAGAAAACTCTCAGAGAATATAGTGCTCCAAGTTCTGAATTTCTTAAACAACCAATAGAATTCCCTAATCCTGGAGTTAGAGAATATTGATTTGATGGTGGAATTATTAAAATTTTACAGGAAAAAGCTTTTAGTGGGAGGGAAGATGAAGACCTAGGAAGACATATTAGAGAGTTTGACGATGTGATAACATCGCTTGGACCAAAAGGTTTGCCAAGAGACTTCTCTCGTCTTAAATTATTTTGATGGCTCTAGACTAGTTATATTCTATCCCTCACCGTTACATTAAATGTCGGGAAAACTGCTTTGTTAAATTCATAAACAGGTTTAATCCTTTTAACAAGGTAACTGAACTAAGAAAGAATATAGGCAAGTTTAGTCCGAACATGGGAGAAAACTACCCACAAGTGTGGGAAAGATTCTTTGGAATGATCAATAGTATTCCTAATCATGTCTATTCTGAATCAACTACTTGTCATTTATTTTACCACGGTCTTAATACTCAATGTAGAGAATTGCTTGACTTCTCAGCAGGAGGGACTATAAATACTCAAACTATTAAGGAATGTTTGGAATTGATGTCTACTAGGGCTAAGAATGATTCTTTATATAATCCTGATTTTGGCACTAAGCGGGAAAGAGGGATACTTCAGATAACTCCTGATCTTATGCCTGAGGTACGCAAAACAATGAAAGAAAAAAGTTGGGAAAACTCTAGACTAGTTATATTCTATCCCTCGCTGTTACATTAAATGTTGGGAAAACTGCTTTGTTAAATTCATAAACAGGTTTAATCCTTTTAAAAAGGTAACTGAACTAAGAAACAATATAGGCAACTTTAGTCAGAACATGGTAGAAAACTACCCACAAGCGTGGGAAAGATTCTTTGGAATGATCAATAGTATTCCTAATCATGGCTATTCTGAATCAACTACTTGCCATTTATTTTACCACGGTCTTAATACTCAATGTAGAGAATTGCTTGACTTCTCAGCATGAGGGACTATAAATACTCAAACTATTAAGGAATGTTTGGAATTGATGTCTACTAGGGCTAAGAATGATTCTTTATATAATCCTGATTTTGGCACTAAGCTGGAAAGAGGGATACTTTAGATAACTCCTAATCTTATGCCTGAGGTACGCACAACAATGAAAGAAAAAAGTATACCTTCTGAACTTGTTAAGGAAAACAAAGTAGATTTGTTACAAGTTTTAGCTGAAGAAGATGAAACCAGAAAAGTTTTTCAAGAATTAAAACATCGACAAGTAAAATCGCATAATAACTTGCATAAGCATTTTCAAAAACACAAAAAGATTTTGGCGAAACTCACGGAAAATTATGATGAGATTGGCCAAGAAATAAAATTATTTCACAAGTACCTTAGTATGATTGAAACCCAGTGCGAACAAATAGCATCTGGTTATCAATTTTTTATTGGCGATGATAAAAATATTCCTGTTTCTACTAATGTTGTCACAAGAAGGGGTGTAGTTGATACAGGACCCTTAGGACCACCGGAATATGAAGATGAAAAAGAGCGAAAGGAAAAAGCCTTGCTCGAAGCAAGCCAAGAAGCTGATACATTGGTGGATCCTCGGGATGAAACTGAAACACAAGATCAAACCAAGGAGGACCAAAATGATGCACATGATGAGACGGTTGATCCAAGAGAAGAAAAAGAGATAAGCAAGGAAGATGAAGTTGTTGTGGTAGAAAAGAAGAAAAGCGATAAGCAACAACAAAAGAAAGCAACAAAAAGAGCCTGAACCCCACAAAAGATAAAATACAAGAGTAAATCAGGTGAGAAAAAGCTTCCTTACCCAGATCGAAAAAATAAAGCACCAGATCAGGTAATTTATAATTCTTTTACAAAGGCACTTAGTGACCTTCGTCTAGAAATTCCGTTTGCGGATGCAATCAAAGTTCCTACTTATTCTAAATTCCTCCATGATATTCTTAGTAGAAAGAAAGAAATAACTGAAACTGTTGCCATGGTAACCAGTTATCCTACTAATGGGAAGTTGTTGTCTAAGTCTGGAGATCCCGGAATACGAACTATTTCATGCTCAATAGGTAAAACTGATATTCACAATGCCTTGTATGATCTAGGAATAGGAGTTAGTGTAATGTCATACTCCCTATATAAAAGGTTAGGATAGTATTCTCCTACCACTATCACTTTATAGATGGCTGACAAGTCCATAAAACAACCCGTTGGTATGATTGAGGATGTTCTACTTAGAATAGATGAGCATGTTATTCCCACTGATTTTATTATTCTTGAGATGCCTGAAGATGAAAAATTATCCATAATACTTGGAAGACCCTTCCTTAGTAATGCAGGGGCATTAGTTGATTGTGCTGAAGCAAAAAATAATCTTCAATGTTTATGATGCTGAAATCATCCGGTATTTTCCAAAGAAGCTAGAAGAAGGAGAAAGATATATTCCACCGCTAAAACGACTTCATGTGATAAGAACCTTTGATAAGGGGCAACCCAAGGTAAGAATTCGAGGACAGGGAAGAGGTTGAGTTACTCAACCATTCTAAATAAAATGCTTAATGGGAGTTAACCCATCTCATCAATAAAATAGATTAGAAGGATAAAAAGTTCATCGCATTCCTACCACTTTTTCACAGACATTCTTGCGAAAGCGCGTCCGTGAAGATGCAGCTGTCAAAAAGTAGTAGAAACATTGATTGAATGAGTATAGAATAATAATAAAAATAAAAGTTTGAGTCCTCCATCTACATAAGCTAAAATTTTGCTCTCAGTACGCTAATGTTGATCGATAGTTTCTACTATCATTTTTCTATCAAAAATAAGGTATTTCGCTAAGATTTGGGATACGAAGGTATTCTCAAAGAAATAGAATTTTTTTGATGACTACTGATGGTTTAATGACCAACTATACGGTGGAAATAAAAATTCTGGCCATATAGTTCCGGTTGTATAGATATGTTTGCCATCAACAAATTTTCTTCGAACACACAGAGAATTTAACAACCAACTATACGACAGTATAGCTCCGATCGTATAGATATCTATGCCTCTCTTAGAAATTTACCACAGAGGTACTGAGACTTTAACGACCAACTATACGGCGAAACAAAAATTCTGGTAGTATAGTTCCGGTCGTATAGATATCGATGCTAGTCTTAGAAATTTATCTCGGGGATAGACGGTTTAACGACGAACTATATGGCGGGATCATTGCGATCCAGCCGTATAGTTGCGTCTGTATAGCTATTTTCTGCATAAGGAAACCCTAGTTGGCGGCGCCGCCGCAACTATACGGGCAGAACAACATCACCCACCCGTATAGTTCCGGACGTATAGTTTGGTGCAACCACAAAATCGCACCAGGACGGCTAGGTCTTCCACCCCTCCTCATTATTTCTCTCATATTTTTCTCCAAACCTCTCAAAATCCACCTAGAACTCTTGATACTTCATGGATTTTGTTCGTTTGAGTGGGGGAATCAACAGATCGGTATGTTTCTCTCCCTATCCATGCTTTATTTTCATATTTCCATTGTTGAAACTCTCACATTGATCTAGTGTATGAACTCAAGCTCCATGCTTTATTTTAAGATTTCCATGGTTGAAACTCTCACATTGATCTAGTGGATGAACTCAAGCTTATTTTGTTTTTTCCTATTGATTTCTCACGTTAGGATTGAATTTTTCCACGTAGGATCATTAATATATCATGTAGACACTATATGCCTAAGGTTTTATAGTGAAATTTTTCAGTGCATCACGATGAACAAAATTGGTAACCTCTTTTGTTCAAACAAGCGCCAACGGGGTGAGGGCTCGATCGAGCTCGGGGTATTGAGCCGAGCGCAACCCCAAGTTGGCTATGGTTTCATCGAGGAGGGTGATGTCCGATACATTGCAAATGTATCTATAATTTTTGATGTTCCATGCTTAGTTTTATCCACTTTCTTGTGTTTTGTTCCAAATTTGGAGTACTTTTCATATGATTTCTTGGACTAACCTATTAACAAGAGCCACAATGCCAGCTGCCTGTTTTCTGTTGTTTTTGGTTCCAGGAAAGTCAGAAAATGAATATTCTCGGAATTGGACGAGACAAAAGACAAAGTGCCTATTTTTCCGGAAGTCATCAAGTGCCAGAATACGAGACGGAGAGGGGCCAGGGGCCACCACACCACCTGGCCGCGCGGCCAGGCCTGGCCCATGCCAGGGGGTGGTGTGGCCGCTCCCGGCACCCCCCGGCCTCTCCTTCCGCCTATATATTGCCCTCGGGACGAAAACCCTAAGTACCCGATCAAAAATCCACGAAAGAGTATGTAGCCGCCGTCATCTCCATCCCTAGATCGGGAGGGATCTGAAGCTCTTCCTGGCACCTTGCCGGAGAGGGGAATTCACCCTGGAGGCCTTCTTCATCACCATGCAAGCCTCCGGTGTGATGCATGAGTAGTTCATCCTTGGCCTACTGATCCATGTAGTAGCTAGATGGTTGGTTCTCCTCCTTTGTGCTTTCATGTCTAGATCTTGTGAGCTCCGTTCATCATCTATTTGTAATTCTGCATGTTGTGTTTGCGGGGATCCGATGGATATTGAGATGCTATTTCAGATTGATTATTGGTTCTACCATGTCTTTGTTATTTTTGATCTTGCATGCTTTCCGTTGTTAGTAGCTATCTTGGCCAAGTAGATGCTAGCAACTCCAAGAGTTAGTATTTATGCTCGATAGTGGGTTCATGCCGCTGGTAATCTGGGGAAGTGACAGAAATCTCTAAGGTACTAGATGTGCTGTTGCTACTAGGGAGAAAACAACCATCCTTTGTTCATAGAACAATCGTATTGTTTACTTTACACGCAGTTCGCAAAGCAATAATCTGTTGCATGCAACTTAATACTGGAGGCGGTTCGGATGATAACCTGAAGGTGGATTATTAGTCATAGATGCAGTTGGATGGCGGTCTATGTATAATGTTGTAATGCCCAATCAAGTCTCAAAGGAGTCAAGATGATTAGTATATGCATGTATTGCTTTCTCGATGTTTGTCAATTGCCCCGCTGTAATTTGTTCACCCAGCATGTTATCTATCTTAAGGAGAGCCACCTCTAGTGAACTATGGATCCTGGTCCTTTTTCTTTACATAAAATCTACAAACTGTTTACTTCTTTGTTTTTACTTTCTGTAAACTTTCACTTCTTTCCATTTGATACATTTAATCCTTTGTTTTCCGCAAAACACGGTGAGATTGACAACCGCATCGCAAGTTGGGGACAAAGTTCTGTGGTTGTGTTGTGCAGGTCTCCATGTTGCTACTAGCACCGGTAGTGCAACCTGCCAAAGCTCAGCTAGTAACACCTTTGGGGTGTTTCCTTGCTCCTACTGGTTCAATTGAACCTTGGTTTCATAACTAAGGGAAACTTGCTTCTGTGCTCATCATACCTTCCTCTTGGGGTTCCCAACGATCTCTACATCAACACTGCACCAGCACTTTGCTGGGCACCATACACAGAGCCATCAAGCATTTTCTGGCGCCGTTGCCGGGGAGTCAAGGACATCTTCACAAGGGGAGTCCCTCATAACAAATCTCTTTACTTTGTTATTTTTGTTTTGCTTAGTTTCTTCTTGCTTTGTTTGCTTGTTCACAAAAAATTAGTTTTACTAGTTTGCTTTCTTATTTGAATATCCAAAAAATGACTACTCTTGAAAACACTAAGTTGTGTGACTTTACTAGCACCAACAACAATGATTTTATGAGCACACCTATTGCTCCACCTGTGCCCGAAGATACTTTCTTCGAGATAAAACCTGCTTTACTCAATCTTGTTATGAGAGAACAATTTTCTGGTATTGGTAATGAAGATGCTGCTTCCCATCTAAATAACTTTGTTGAACTTTGTGAGATGCAAAAGCATAGGGATATAGATGGTGATATTATTAAGCTGAAATTGTTTTCTTTCTCTTTGAGAGGAAAAGCTAAAGAATGGTTGAAGTCCTTAACTAGGAATAGTATTGATTCTTGGACTAAGTGCAAAGATGCTTTTATTGGAAAATACTATCCTCCTGCTAAGATTATATCTATGAGAAGTGAAATAATGAAGTTTAAACAACTTGATAATGAGCATGTTGCTCAAGCTTGGGAAAGAATGACATCTTTGGTAAAGAATTGTCCCACTCATGGACTGACTGCTCGGTTGATCATCCAAACTTTTTATGTAGGATTGAACTATTCTTCAAGGAACCTATTGGACTCTGCTGCTGGAGGTACCTTTATGACCATCACTTTGGGTGCTGCAACAAAACGTCTAGACAATATGCTGGTTAATTATTCTGAATGGCATACTGAGAGAGCTCCACAAGGTAGGAAGGTAAATTCTGTTGAGGAAACTTTCTCCTTGAGTGATAAAATTGATATTATTATGTCTATGCTTGTTAATGGGAAAGCCCATATTGATCCAAATAATGTTCCTTTATCCTCTTTCGTTGCTCAAGAAGAGCAAGTTGATGTGAACTTCATAAGAAATAATAACTTTGGCAATAATGCTTATAGAAGTAATTTTGGTAACAACAATTATAAGCCATATCCACCCAACAATGGTAATGCTTATGGAAGTTCCTACAACAATAATAGGACTGCTCCCTCTGAACTTGAAGTAATCCTTAAATACTTTATTATTAAGCAAACTGCTTTCAATAAAACTATTGAGAAAAAACTCTCTAATGCTGAAAGAAATATAGCATCTTTAGCTGAAGCTCAATCTTCTTTGAATAAAATGGCTGCTATACCTGAAACTAATGATAATCCCTTTGCAGCTACTAATGCTATACAAGTAAGAATTGATGAAAATATTAGACTATTAGCTGAATTGCATGCTAAGTGGGAAAGAGAAGATGAAATTGCTAGAAACATTAGTGTTTCTACTATTACCACCACTAGTGTTGAGGATAGTAATAGTTCTACTACTTTAGATGAAAATTTTGATTTTGATCTTGATGGTTGCAATATCTCTGAAGTTATTAAGTTCCTACAAAAGCTTGCTAAAAGTCCTAATGCTAGTGTTATGAACATGACCTTTACCAAACACATTACTGATGCTCTCATAAAGATTAAAGAAGAAAAGATGAAACATAAAGCTTCAATTCCTATTAAACAAGAAGATGGTTGGGAACCCATCATCTATTATATACTAAAAGCAATATAAGGGTGTTTTTCGAGGCATCACGTTAATCCACATCATCAGAATTATTTACAACAGTTAGATCTAAAATATATGGTTAAGATTTAATCAAATCAACGTAACATAATAATGTTTACATATACACACGTTCAGCCCGTATCACGTAGTATTTGATCTCTCGCGTACTCGCGCTACACGGTTTAAGAAAAAAAAAACTCTGTTCCCAACACGTTCTCTGGTCCATCTCCGTAAACGTTGAAGAAAAAAACTACTAGGACCCTACCTCGCACGTGCACGAGTTAGCCTGTCAACAGAGAAGTTACTTCTTCTTTTTTATGGTGTATATCACGCATCCCTTTAATAATCTACTATTCTATATTTCTTCTTTATTTACATCCCTAGATAGAAATATAAAAAATTAAGCGTAGCGAACCTGCAGGTGTGCATCTCCTTTACCGAGTTATCAGAATAGAAGCAGATCAAAATTATTTGATTTTAACAATTGATCTGGACATGTGGGTATAGATAGAGTCCATGTAAAATATTATTCTCTATGTTCGAAAGTAAATAATTCGGATAGTCTAGATTTATTTGTTTCTAGACGCAATTTAGTGTGTAGATGCGTGAAAATCTAAACAAAACCGAGTCACTTAGGAAGAAGTACAGCACTTGGCAAATCGCAATTGTTAGATTCCACTCGGCTAGACCCATCCGCGCTTGATGGTATGAAGGAAACCATATTTTTTTCCTCGAGCTCCCTCCATTACGCTCTACTCTCTTCTTGGCCATTTAGTTGAACCCCATTGGTTGCCTCAATTGGACCGCTAGATGATGAAGATGACATCCGCATCTTCGTCAGTAATCTGCATATACATAGTCATTGCACCCTGATTCCCAGCCTAAGTCAAGTTACAACCTTGCCTTAGCCTAACAATCCGTGCTACCGATGTTTTTTATTCTAGGAGGCCAGAAGCAATCATTGCACGAGCTGATCATGAGATATGACAAAGTCACAAAACATATGACCAACAGGCAAAAGATAAGCAACAATGTCCCGTTGAGCCAGAGATCTGATAGGTATGTATGTGGGGTGCTCATCTGGTGTTAGGCTGGTGGTCAGGCTAAAAGCTCATCTATAGGACCAAGACCCAAATCATATGTGCATCAATTGGTTATGGGGTGTTGTGTGATTATTAGTAGTTTGATAATATCCATGGGGCTGAAAAATTAGCAAAGAAAAACCCTATATATTCGCATGCTATTTTGAAACCAAATGATTATATTTTAAATGACAGGAAATGCGATGATGTCTGCACATGAAACTTCGTTTATTTGTGGAGAGTGAAACATTGTTGGTTCGATTTGCAATGGTTTTGTAGAATGTTTGGTTTCAATGTAAAGGATAGGGGTACATCACTACAGGAGCACTACCAATAGTTGTAGCGACACATTGATTCTTAATGTTTATAGAGTCAGTTGGGTCTTCTTATTTCATATGATGTTTTGCCTAATAAGTTTCTCTGAATTTAATTGCTGAGAGAAAAGAATGAGCCATTAAAATATTGTCTATTGTCCTTAGGTAGGATACATTAGATGTTATGGAGAGAACAAAAGGATAGACCTGGGATGAAAATGATGCATGTTTGATTTGAGTCATGAAAATATTTATCTGGCATAATTTAGCCTCCGCACTTCGCTACCTCAAAGAACTAAGAAATCCAGTTTGGGTTTACTTACATTTAAATTGAGGGTTTTATTGGTATGTTGGATACACTAAGGTGAATTTCAGTTTCCATTATCATATTTTCTTTATTTGAATGGTGCCTCATCTTGACTAATCAGTACGGACATTGATAAATAAGAATATACATTTTATATGGTAATCTATCTAAAAGATACTCACTATAACATTACAAGTTAGTGTCGGTATGTGAATTTGATTGGAGTTTTAGTTGGTCGAATGCTCAGTGGTGTGGTCACCCAAAATATTTTTTAAACAATTAGCGTCAAATGAAAGAGAGAGATCCAATGCATATGTTAATGGAGGTGGAGGATTAATGGTCATTACTAGGTATTGCATATGATCCATCTTAGAAATATCAATACCAAACAATATCAATACCAATACCAAACTAATTTCTTATAGATTTTCAAATATGTTAAATGATATAGAAACAAATATGTGAGCGATAGCATATAACTAACTTGGCAGGAAGTAGAATATAAATGGCGATCTAGAAAGCATTGACGATATAAAATATATAACCAAATAGTCCAAAATACAAGGATGTGACTAAATTTTGGTTACAAATATTTTATAATTATTTTCTTAATTTTCGAAGAAAGACACATGTACATTATTGTCAAATTGTGGTCGTGGAATAGTTCGTGTCTAAAGACCGATAAATAATCTTGTATATCTTAGATTAAAGAAAATGAAGAAGAGGAAAAATATGTGCATAGAGTAAAATGAGGAATATTTTTGTAGTTGTCCAACGTTTTAATGATGATAAATTATGTTCTTTTTTACTTCGTAAATTTTTTGTTTTGCCATTCAAATGAAAAATTCGCCTCAAGTAATCATCTCACCATTATTTGACTGACAAATTGCTTGATAGCATGAATTCTATCCTCACATACTGCTCTAACACCGTATAAAAAGCATACAATATGTTTAGACTTTTTTACATATGTATATCTCGTATGGGTGACATGTATGGTCATTAAACTAGAAGGATATCCCGGGCACAATGTGGAATGTTGTGTATTTTATGAAATGAAGGTCACAATGTTTAGAAGTACACTTGATTGATTTTACATGAGGACTAATTGAAGTCGTAGATAAGTGAAACCAATGGTCTAAAGAAACCTACGAAGTGGATAGTATGCATAAAGAGATAGACTATTATAATTACAGTTGGTGGGTTTTTAATTCATAAAATTATAGATTTGCATGATTCTTTTTCTATATGGAATTCCATCACTAATATGTATAATAAGAGATTATTAATCATGTCTATCACACATGTGGTGTTCTAGTTATCTTAGCATGCGGAATGGCTATAGAAAATATTATTTTATTTTACATAATATGTATATCTATAAATATATAAAATTTTCAATTAATTTTGACATATCAAAGATGATGCCCTCGCAATTGCGAGGGCCATCTTGCTAGTTAATATGAAAGTGAATGACTTTGATTTCAAAGCTTTATGTGATGTTGATAGTAGTGTTTCTATTATGCCTAGAAAGATTTATGATATGCTCGATTTGCCTTCTCTTGAAGATTGTTATTTGAATGTCCACTTGATGATAATGCTAAAAAGAAACTCATGGGGAGTCTTAATGATGTTCTTATTATGGTTAACAATGCCTATGTCCCTGTTGATTTCTATGTTTTGGATGTTGAATGCAATGCTTCTTGTCCTATTACTTTGGGAAGACCTTTTCTTGGAACTGTTGGTGCCATTATTGATATGAAAAAAGGCACCATTAAATATCAACTCCCACTCAAGACAGGTATAGAACACTTCCCTAAGAAAAGAGAGAAGATTTCTTTTGCCTCTCCTATGAAAACAAAATTTGGTCTTAATGCTTCTTCATTTGAGAACACTTGATTCTTTCTTTGCTTCTTATGCCTAACTTAAAGGCGTTAAAGAAAAGTACTTATTGGGAGATAACCCAAAAGTTTTAGATGAGTCTTGGAAGTTATTACCTCTGTAATAACCTCTCCTTATCCTTTTTATTTGCTTTTTGTGCCAAGAGTAACCTCTAATGAGAGAGAAGTAATGATTGGGAAAGTTGCTGTCCCGAAACAGATTTCTGTGCTTCACCGTAAAAATTCGTGTAAAATCTATGAACGTCTTTTTGAGGCATTAATGTTTGTACTTCTGCCCCAGGTTGTTATCTAACTTTCTTTAGTTCAACACTTTTTGATTGGAGCAACAGAAGGTCTTCAAAAAAATTCGTCTTTACCTGCTGGTCTGTTTTGACAGATTTCTGCCATTTTCTGCATTTGCTTCTTGTTGGTTCCTTTTTGAGTTCTTTTGGGGAATTGAGATTTTTGAGGGAAGTGCTACAGTATCTAGTGTTCTAATGGGATATTATATGGTGTTGGAACTGAACCTTAAGACCTTTTATCTTGAGTGCACTAATGTTGCTAATAAAGATAGTGTGAAGTTTTGTATGAAGGAAAAACTTCAGGTGTATGGAAGGAATGAGTAATGAGATGAAGGATGGACTAAAGCTCAAGCTTGGGGATGCCACGCATGTCACCCCAAGAAATATCCAAGAAGTACAAGCGTCAAAGCTTGGGGATGGCCAAGGCATCTCCCTTCTTCATCAATAAAAATTCTAGGTTTCTTCCAAACGCTTCATTTTTATCGCGTCATGCACAATTGTGTTTTTCTTGGAGCGTCTTCTTTTTCATTTTCGTTTTGGTTTTCGTTTGCTTTTGTTTGCTTAGTTTTCTGAATAAATTGGTTGGACCCCCTCTTTCATACATTGGTTTGCAAATAGTTTGGTTTGGTTTGGAAAAGAGTAGGAAAGTTCATACTTATGTGGTAAAAAGAGCTTGTTTTTGACTCTGGCCTATGCTTTGTCATGCTATGCTTGATATTGTTTTGGCTTTATGCTTAGTATTCTTTGCTGTAGCATGATTTGTTATAAACAATTGAGAATTGCTTAATGTTCCTTGGATGAATCATGCATTGTTTTAGCATATTAAAGCATAGTATAGTGGTATTCTCCTTTGATGCTTTATTTGGGTTGACTTGGCACATGCTCACACCATGTTATGACTATCTCAAGTCACCATAGCCTTTATGATCCTTTAGTTTTCAACTTGTAGTATCACTTTATGCTTTGATCAATGATGTTTTGTCGCTCTGCATGATTATGGCCATTATTGCTCTCTTAGTTTGTCGCTCCCAGTCTTTTGCTAGCCTCCACAACAAAGTATGAGTTCCACTCATGCATCCAACTCCCTAAACCAAGTTATTCCAAAGAGTCCACCATACCTACCTACTAGCTTATGCTATTCCAAGTATATTCATGCTTTTGTTTACCTTCCAAATTAAACTTGTTATGATAAAACTAGTGATTAAAGCTCTCACGAACTTGATGGCACACTTTACTTTACTTGCCCTTAATAAACTTGAACCATTGTGTCTTCTATGTTGTATATGCTTGCACTTATTTCTTGGGAATTAGCAGAACCATGCTTTCACGGGGAACGCTTTCAACATTGCACTTGGTACTTGTACCTAGTTGATATCATGCTCTTTTGTATATGGATGTCGTCGGTGTGAAATGAAAGGGGAGCTTGTAAGTCCATGGAGTTATGTATATGTGTTAGAGAAATTCCTGGGCTGCTGGTCTAATCCATGCTGACATGGTGGAAACCTACAGTGTAACCATAATGAGCTGTCTATGAAGCATTCTTCTTATAAAAAAAGAGTCCTATATTGAGAAAAAAGAGAAAAGAGAAAAAAGAGATACTACGAAAAGAGGAAAGAGAGGAAAGAGAGAAAAAGTACCATATTCCCATGGTAAATAAGAAGATTGCTGAGATGCTTGTTGTCTGCTTGCCTTGTCATTTTGATATGGGGATTCTTCCGTATCATCGGGCAAGGGGTACCCCGTTGGCGGTTCTCTATGATACACATGTACTTACAATGACAAGAACTTACCGGTGACTGAACTTGAGTAGCATGAGGAGCGGCCCTCGTATACAAGGGACATGAGATTTCTGACTTATACTTCGTCAAGCATGTACACCATAGTTTGTTCATTTTAACCTTAATCACTTCAATATGCTTATTATAGAGGCAATGAGAGCTGAAATCTATAAGTACCATAATTTTTGGAAGCTCTTTATGAGAGTTGAATCCCTACTTCCTTCTATGAAGGCATTTCTTCCACCATTATATTGAGTCTCCATCTTTTGTCTTTATGCACCTACTTTGAGAGCATAGTGGCCATTCTTAGTTCTATGTGCATTGTCCCAAGACTAGTTGGTTGATGCATAACTTGATATTGCTTGTTTTAAACTATTTGTCTCTAGTCACTCTTATGAACTTTGAAGGTGTCCTATGCATTTATATTTGCTACTCTATGAGGGACAAGCTGAATACTATTATGCTATGTTTTCTTTATGTGAAACAAACAAACGTCTTGCAAAGCATTGTTATTCATCAATCTTTTGTTTGTGTCTTTTCATGTTGCATCATAGTTTCTTTGTCTTATTGCTAGAACTTTGTATTTCATGTTATGATTGAAGTACTTTGATCCCAGCTTTGATTGTTTTACAAATACTTTGATCAAGTCTTTGATGGTGCATGTCACCTCAAAAATTATTCTTTCTTTTATCACTTACCTACCCGAGGACGAGCAGGAGTTAAGCTTGGGGATTTTGATACATTGCAAATGTATCTATAATTTTTGATGTTCCATGCTTAGTTTTATCCACTTTCTTGTGTTTTGTTACAACTTTGGAGTACTTTTCATATGATTTCTTGGACTAACCTATTAACAAGAGCCACAGTGCCAGCTGCCTGTTTTCTGCTGTTTTTGGTTCCAGGAAAGTCAGAAAATGAATATTCTCGGAATTGGACGGGACAAAAGCCAAAGTGCCTATTTTTCCGGAAGTCATCATGTGCCACAATACGAGACGGAGAGGGGCCAAGGGGCCACCACACCACCTGGCCATGTGGCCAGGCCTGGCCCGCGCCAGTGGGTGGTGTGGCCGCTCCCGGCACCCCCTTGGCCTCTCCTTCCGCCTATATATTGCCCTCCGGAAGAAAACCCTAAGTACCCGATCAAAAATCCACGAAAGAGTCTATAGCCGCCGTCATCTCCATCCCTAGATCGAGAGGGATCTGAAGCTCTTCCCGGCACCCTGCCGGAGAGGAGAATTCACCTTGGAGGCCTTCCTCATCATCATGCCAGCCTCCGGTGTGATGCGTTAGTAGTTCATCCTTGGACTACGGATCCATGTAGTAGCTAGATGGCTGGTTCTCCTCCTTTGTGCTTTCATGTCTAGATCTTGTGAGCTCCGTTCATGATCAAGATCATCTATTTGTATCCATACATGTTGTGTTTGCGGGGATCCGATGGATATTGAGATGCTATTTCAGATTGATTATTGATTATATCATGTCTTTGTTATTTGTGATCTTGCATGCTTTCCGTTGTTAGTAGCTATCTTGGCCAAGTAGATGCTAGCAACTCCAAGAGTTAGTATTTATGCTCGATAGTGGGTTCATGCCTCTGGTAATCTGGGAAGTGACAGAAATCTCTAAGGTACTAGATGTGCTATTGCTACTAGGGAGAAAACAACAATCCTTTGGTCACAGAACAATCGTATTGTTTACTTTACACGAAGTTCGTAAAGCAATAATCTGTTGCTTACAACTTAATACTAGAGGGGGTTCGGATGATAACCTAAAGGTGGATTATTAGTCATAGATGCAGTTGGATGGCGGTCTATGTATAATGTTGTAATGCCCAATCAAGTCTCAAAGGACTCAATATGATTAGTATATGCATGTATTTCTTTCTCGATGTTTGTCAATTGCCCCGCTGTAATTTGTTCACCCAACCTGTTATCTATTTTAAGGAGAGCCACCTCTAGTGAACTATGGATCTCGGTCCTTTCTTTTACTATTAATCTACAATCAATTGTTTACTGTTTTCTGTTTACTTTCTGCAAACTATTAATTTCTTCCATAGAATACATTTAATCCTTTGTTTTCAGCAAAACCGGTGAGATTAACAACCTCACTGTAAGTTGGGGGCAGAGTTTTGTGGTTGTGTTGTGCAGGTCTCACTACTAGTGAGATTAACAACCTCACTGTAAGGTGTTGCTAGCTGAACTTTGGCAGGGTGCACTACCGGTGCTAGCAGCAACGTGGAGACCTGCACAACACAACCACAGAACTCTGCCCCCAACTTACAGTGAGGTTGTCAATCTCACCGATTTTGCTGAAAACAAAGGATTAAACGTATTGTGTGGAAGAAAGTAATAGTTTGCAGAAAGTAAACAGAAAACAGTAAACAGTTGATTGTAGATTAATAGTAAAAGAAAGGACTGGGATCCATAGTTCACTAATGGTGACTCTTCTTAATATAGATGTTATGTTGGGTGAACCAATTACAGCGGGGCAATTGACAAACATCGAGAGAGCAATATGCATATACTACTCATCTTGACTCCTTTGAGATTTGATTGGGCATTACAACATTATACATAGACTGTAATCCAACTGCATCTGTGACTAATGATCCACCTTCAGGTTATCATCCGAACTCCCTCCAGTATTAATTTGCAAGCAACAGATAATTGCATTACGCATTGTGTGTAAAGTAAACAATATGATTGTTCTATGAACAAAGGATTGTTGTTTTCTCCCTAGTAGCAACAGCACATCTAGTACCTTAGAGATTTATGTCACTTCCCCAGCTTACTAGAGGCATGCACCCACTATCGAGCATAAATACTAACTCTTGGAGTTGCTAGCATCTACTTGGCCAAGATAGCTACTAACAACGGAAAGCATGCAAGATCACAAATAACAAAGACATGATAGAATCAATAATCAATCTGAAATAGCATCTCAATATCCATCGGATCCCCGCAAACACAACATGTAGGAATTACAAATAGATTATCTTGATCACGAACGGAGCTCACAAGATCTAAACATGATAGCACAAAGGAGGAGAACCAGCCATCTAGCTACTACATGGACCCATAGTCCAGAGATGAACTACTCACGCATCACACCGGAGGCTTGTATGGTGATGAAGAAGGCCTCTAGGGTGAATTCCCCTCTCTGGCAGGGTGCAGGGAAGAGCTTCAGATCCCTCCCGATCTAGGGATGGATATGACGGCGGCTACCGACTCTTTCGTGGAATTTTGATCGGGTACTTAGGGTTTCTGTATCGGAGGCATCTTATAGGCGAAAGGGGAGGCTGAGGGGGTGCCGGAGGCAGCCAGACCACCCCCTGGCACGGGTCAGGCTAGGTCGCGTGGCCATGTGGTTTGGCGGCCACCCCCTGGCCCCTCTCCGTCTCATATTCTGGCTCCGGGTGTCCCTCGGTGAAAAACTGACTTTGGCTTTTGTCCCGTCCAATTCTGAAAATATTCATTTACTGACTTTCCTAGAACCAAAAACAACTGAAAACAAGCAGTCGTCACTTTGGCTCTTGTTAATAGGTTAGTTCAAGAAAGTGTATAGAAAGTACTCCAAAGTTGGAACATAACATAAGAAAGTAGGTAAAACTAAGCATGGAACATCAAAAATTATGGATACGTTAGCAACGTATCACAAGGGTACAACTACGTCCCCTATCAGGAATTCCAGCAGCTCAACCAGCACGTTGGGGAGATCGACCACACTCTTCAGAAAGTTAATGAAGATGTGAGTACTTTGACTCACAACTTCAGTCACTTCATGACTCACTTCCCCGACTACTACCAGCAGTATCCGCACCAGTCGCCAAATGACGGCAACAACTGAGCCTGGAAATAGCCTAAGCTCGGGGGAGGTTTGAAAACCTCCAAACTTTGCATTCATGTTTTTATTTCTTCTTTTGATTTATTTTATTTCTTTAAATTTCCATGTTTATTTTCAGTTTTGCATTCCTAAACCAAAAATATAAAAAAATTAGTTGTAACTTTATTTGCAAGTTCGTTTCTTTGTTTCTCTCAGAAATTGCTCAATTTCAGGTGACTTGGTAATATGGAAATACAAAAGGGGTTCGACTCAAATACGAGAACGAAGCAAGCAAGAGGAGGTATCACATTCCTTTCATCACCCTCTTTGCAACCTTAAATTGATCCTACAATTATTTACTCGCTTGCACTAGAGTCACTCCCCACTTAGCTTGTTATCCTACAAATTCTATTCCTTTGCTAGTGTCTCCTTTTTAGCTTTGAAACAATGAGCAATTAACTTGGTTAAAAATACTTCCTACATTTTTACAACAAGAAAAAGCATCTAAAAGATGACTTGAGTCCATGTTTCGCTCAAATAATTTGATTTTAGAACTACTCCATCCCATTTGATCTTAATATAAATAGACTCGATAGTACCTTTGAATGAAATTGTTTGATAAAATGGATGCTTCGAAGTAGTAGAGATTTTGCCACTACTTTTTCTAATAATTACCGTAAGATATTGCTTTACACGTGTCATTACATCCCTGTCGTGCTCCATGGGGAACTATTAACTCTGCTGGCCAACGAATGATCTAAATGCGGGAAACCACTTGATTTCGGCTATTAAGTTATGTAAACGTCTGTAGCAGCAATGCTATGACGGGTAAAATCTTTAGTCTCCTCATGGTTTCACGTTCCAAGTGAAGTTGTAGTACTCCTCTGACCCATTATTTCTCAAACAATTGTTTATTGGCATGGTCACGAGTGCACAACACAGCCCCAATTAACATGTTAAAAATAGTGGCATGATTTCTATATGAAAGAGTTGAAGTTTTTGAAAGACAAAAGAAAGAAAAAGGTGCTTTGAGAGTCTTGAAATTTTGACATGGGAGTAGATGAGTTGTTCTTAAATTAAATGTTTTGACACCAACTTGAGTACTCTTAATTGATTAAACAAACAAGAACAAAAAGTTTTCATCTCTCGACAAAGAGATACACCAAAAGAATTTGTCTCACTTTCCTAGATAAACTTTTGACACTTGCTTGGGCATATGATTTATTTGCTAACAAGATATACGTGGTTAGGAAGTGGACTCAGTGCAATCTTGTGAATACTCGTATGATCATATTTAAGATTGCATGGATTGTGAAGAAAAGAATTTGACACCAATTCAAACTTGTAAATTCTTTTATTTTCATTCTCGAATCTCCGCTATTCTTCATTATTTCCTTGTCACTCGAGGGCGAGCAACATCTAATCTTGGGGGAGTTGATAGCTGTGAGATTCGACATATTTTTGATGGCTTTTATTGATAGTTTTATACCGGATTTGATCGTTTTTTAGCTTTACTTAACGCTAATACATCGGTAGCAAAGAAAACTTGGTTTTTAATGTGTGTTTCAAGTTCTGAATGTCAACAGAAGGTTTTAACTAGAGAAACACAATATTTTGGAGAAAACAAGCAAGTCTCTCTTTGGAATCACTCGAGGGGAGCATACATAAGCTTTAACAGGCAACTATACGACGATAATATTTTTTCGGCTGTATAGTTGTCGCCGCCTCTGTCTTGTCAAAAGGGACAATTTCTGTGAAGGGACCTGGGACTAAAACACAACACAACAGCCACCATACCATCTAGAAGGGAGAAAGAAGATATCCGGAGAAAAGGGGAAGACATTCTTCATCTCGCTCCATGATCTTCAACCTCCTAGCCAATACACCCTCATAGCCACTACTTGTACTTGAGAGAGAGAGGGATCTCCACCTTGCAAGACTAGGGTTTGAGATTGTTTCTTCCCATCTTAAATTGTGTTGGATATTTTCTATTCTTATTGTGGATCTCCACGGTAATATAAACATGAATTCCCTTTATTTGATTATATCAATGATCCATTCTTCTGTCATGTGTGAGTAATTCCTATGGGCGTGGGAGATGTAGGGGATTGGTGAGATTTGATGTGCCTTCATATATTTTCCATTATTTTGTGATTGATTCTAATTTATATATTATGTGTGCTTGACTATATGTGGGATGCCTAATGCTTGTTGTCCAATTAAGGTCCCACACAACATGATGCTTTATTCTACATAGATAAGATCTTGTTCGCTAGTGGACAGGCGACCCTTAGGTGACACGAGGATATCAATGGAAAACTAGTAGACTCGAGGATAACGAGGAACCACTATGTTTATTGCATTAGTCTGATCCGAGGAGCTTAATCGCTAAGCGACCTGAAGGGTCTTAATCGTCTAGTTTCTGACCATGGTTTAGGTAACAGGCTAGTAGGATTATTGAAGTTGGGATGAAATCTACCAAGAGGACTTCCGGATACTTATGGGTTGCTCGCCTACACATATATTTATAAGATTATAATTGTTACATTTATTATTCATCCACCTGGCACAGTCACTATCACCATGAACTTATTCTCCCCGCGTCTTCTTTTTCCATCTGCAGGAAACAACAAACAACCAAGTCGTTCTTTACGTTTATGCTTTATATTTCTGAATTTTATATTTTAGTTATATTTAAATACATCTCATTTAAATCAAAACCCATTTATTTCAACACTTGTAGTCAATTCACTCGAAGACCTATGACAACTTCGGGTATGACAGAGACTTCACCCATAAACTCTTACCTTTGGGCTCCATGTGGGATTGATATCTATACTTCGAAATTAGCTACAAACGATATGTGCACTTGCAAACATCAATACTGCTGATGAGGTAAGGGTTAAACTTTTTAGGTAGACTTTGACTAGTACAGCTCTCTCATGGTATAGTTCTCTACCCCCTGAAGCCACTACTACTTGGGATAATCTAGCCTATGAATTTCTAGCAAAATATTATCCATTATCAAAATCTTTTGGAATCATGCGCCTTATATTGACTTGGAGGAACTGTTCTAATGAAGGACTAGTAAGAGCTTATATCAGATTTAAAGATTTACTACGTCTATATCCTCATCATGATTTTCCTGAATGGTATTTATTGCATATCTTTTATGGCAGTTTAATTGAAGCTAATAAAATTGAACTAGACTCTTTCGCGGAAGGAGCCTTTATGAATCTTCCTATAACTAAAGCTTGGGCTTTCCTGAATAGAATTCATGATCATAGAGTTTCATGGAATTTTGGTCTATGAAGTGAAGGAGGCGCAGAAATAGAACATGATTGTATTCATGACTATAATAAAAAGGGCCATGTTAAAGAATTATCTAAAGAACTTTATTTGGATTCAGATCTTGTGTTGCAAGTTGTTAAAGCTTTTATAGAACATATCACATCTCCAAAAGAGGGTTTGCTCAAGTATGATCCACCACCTGAACCTGAGGAGAAAAGAGAAGTTGAAGCAACACTGGCCTCCCTAGAACCAATACATGAGATGCCTTTTCCTAACATTGCATATAAGTATATTCTTGAATATGAACAGGACAAAGCAGTACATGAGAAGAAGGAAGAAGAAAGTATGCCAGAAGTCGTGGAACATCTAGAAGAAACCAAAGATGAAGAGGTAACCAAAGAAGCAATTCTGGCTACGTACACACATTGTAATATAGTTGAACTTGATTAAGAGACTTCCGTATTGGTTGAAGGTAAAACAAAGGTAAAATATGTGGGTAAGCCTATTCTTCCCTGCATATTTAAAGAAACCTCGCATTATGGTTTATGCAATCTTGGCACCGAAGTTAATATTATATCTTATGATTTCTACTTAGAAATAAAAGAAGAAATAGGACCGGCTACAATTGAAAATACTAATATGACAATTATGTTAGCTAATAAAAATCTTAGAATTCCAATGGAAGTAGTTGAAGATGCAACTGTCACAATTGGCAACAAAAAATTTCCTACTGATTTTGTAGTTGTTGATATGCCGGCTGACACTCTTTGCCCAATTATATTTGGAAGAAACTTTTTGAGTGATATAGGTGTCTATGTTGATTCAAAAAGGACATTGTGTCTCTTAAGCTTGGGGAGCGGAAAAGGAATTCCAATTTTCCAAATTTAAAGGCAGGCCTCCACAAATACAAGAAGAGGAAGAGAAAACTATTGAGGAAATGTTAGCTCTTTTCTTTAGTAATAAAGAAGAAGAAATAAATGAAGACTCAAATTATGAAGAAATAGTTATGAAGGACAAGTCCCTAGAAGAACTAGAAGATGAATATGATTCATTTCCCATTATGGTACCTCAAACTGATGAGGCTTCTGAAGAGCCAGAAAAGAGAGGGGACGAGGAATTACCACCCCCAGAGTTGAAGACTCTACCAGATAATCTTAAATACAGGTTTTTGGATGATACAAATAAATTTCTTGTTATTATTAGTGCTAAACTTTCAGGAAAGGAAGAAGAACTCATGAAAATACTTAAGGAGCATCGCAAGGACTTTGGGTACTCAATGGATGATTTGAAGGGCATTAGTCCCACGATAACTGTCCATCGAATATTCATGGAAGAAGGTGCTAAACCAGTTGCAGAATTTAACAGAAGATTGAAGCCTAAAATGAAGGAAGTGGTAAGAAAAGAAACTGTACGCCTACTGGACGCAGGTATAATCTATCCTGTTAAAGAAAGTGAATGGGTAAGTCATGTTCATTGTGTCCCTAAGAAGGGCGGTTTTACTGTTGTTCCTAATGAAAACAATGAATTGATACCTACTAGAACTATTGTTGGGCATAGGATGTGCATAGACTTCAGGAAATTAAATAAAGAAACTAGGAAAGATCATTATCCTTTACCGTTCATAGATCAAACTTTAGAAAGGTTAGCAAACCACACTCATTTTAGCTACTTGGACAGATACTCTAGTTTTTCTCAAATAGCTGTTCATCCGGATGACCAACTTAAAACAACTTTCATTAGTCCTTATGGTTAACATGCTTACCGACGTATGCCTTTTGGTTTATGTAATACTCTAGCTACTTTTCAAAGATGCATGACTGCTATTTTTGCAGATTTTATAGAACTGATAATGGAAGTATTTATGGATGACTTTTCTATCTATCGAACTTCGTTTACTAGTTGCTTGGATAATCTCAAAAGTGTTTTGTAGCGTTGCGAAGAAACTAATCTTGTTCTAAACTGCGAGAAGTGCCATTTTATGGTCAAAGAAGGTATAGTCCTTGGACATAAGGTATCATGTAAGGGAATTGAAGTGGATAGAGATAAGGTTGAGGCCATAGAGAGAATGCCACAACCTAGGGATATTAAAGGTATACGAAGTTTCCTTGGTCATGTGGGTTTTTATAGAAGGTTCATTAGAAATTTCTCTAGAATATCTAAAACTTTGACTAACCTCCTGCAAAAGGGAGTAAGATTTAATTTTGATGATAAATGTCTTGAAGCCTTTGATAAACTCAAAAATGCTTTATCACGTGCTCCTATCATTAAACCACCTATCTGGGATACGACCTTTGACTTAATATGTGAAGCTAGTGATGATGTTGTAGGAGTAACTCTGGGACAACACATTGGTCGCAGATATTATATTATACATCATGCTAGTAGAACTCTTAATGGTACTCAAAAGAATTGCCCTAACGAAGAAAGGGAACTTTTTGCTGCATTTTTCTCTTGTGACAAATTTCGTTCTTACATAGTTGATGCAAAGGTAAGAGTTCATACGGATCGTGATGGTTTAAAAGAACTCCTTGAGAGGAAAGACCATAAGCCAAGGTTGATCTGTTGGATTCTTTCACTTCAAGCATTTGAGTTGCAGATTATGAAGACGCAAGAAATAAAGATGTTGCATGCAGTGTCCATGTTTTCCCAGCAAGACACCAATCTTGTCGAGAGGAACTTTAGTCCCGGTGATGGCGCAACTATACGACCGGAGAAAAATCCCCCACCGTATAGTTGGTCGTTAAACTCTTTGTATCTTCTTCATGAAATTGTTTTTGATGTCTGGATCTATATGGGCGTAACTATACGACCGGAGCTAAAATTCCGGCCGTATAGTTGGTCGTTAAACTCTCAGACACTTGCGATATTTGATGTATGTATCTATACGGTTGCAACTATACGACCGAAGCCAATTTTCTGGCCGTATAGTTGGTCGTTAAACTCTCAAACACTTTTGATTTTTGATGTTTGTATCTATTCGGTCGCAACTATACGACTGGAGCCAATTTTCCGCCGTATAGTTGGTCATTAAACTACCAAACACTTTTCATTTGCCTTTTCGTTTTTATAAAAAAAACATTATTATCGGTTCCGAATTGTGACTTAACCGACCTGGACTCGAGATATTTGTAAATATCTGCCCGAAACCAACTATACGACCGGAGCTATACGGGTCGCGCCCGTATAGTTGGTCGTTACACGACAGGCCTCTTCTAGATCCGTGATTTCTTTCTCTATTTCGTTAAGATTCTTTTCTTGGGCGACAATTTGGTGTTTCTCGCGCGTTTTACTGACCTCTGACCCCCTTATATACTGCCATTGTCTCTCTCTAATCATAATCTCCAAGAATCAATCTAGCCATGCTCTATCCCGTCCCAAGCCGTGGGAAATCCCTGGGCCTCATTGCTCCTTCTAGGGACCGCTCTCGCAGCTCGTCCATGGAGGACGACATTGAGGAGGTGGAGAGGTTTAACCCAGGGTACAAGGAGTACATCGAGCCAAGCTACTACAACAATGATTCTGATGATGATGTGGTTGACGTCTACATCCACCGTGATGTATATGATCCCCCGGAGATCAACTGGGTGGCAAAATGAAGAGAGCTCAAGAAGAGAGAGAAGGTCACAAGCCACATGGAAAAGGGTGCGTGGAGACGTCAATTCATCACCACGGACCCTAGGCTGCACAAGCGTAAGGAATTACCTAATATTGGTGCAGGTGCTAGCATGGGAGAAAAGGCGCCACTCTTGAAGCCAACCATTGGTGCTCGTATGAGGGTGAAGCCTCAAGAAGAGTGGAGGTATGGCTTCCACATCCCCGATCCATCATTTATGGATGAGGAAGAAGAAGTTGTCCCCAGGACCAAGGATCGCGTGCGAGCACTAGAGTCTGCCACCGTCTCAAGGTGATAGAGAAGAAGGATGATATTCTCCCATTAGTGACTAAGCTCGTAGATAGAGTGGACACTTTGCAATCTGATCTGTGCAGGTGCTGCAGCTGTATTACTGCACTGGAGGAGACCAACAAGAAGCTACGCACCGCGGTGTTACATGCCATGGCGCCATAGTGATCTACAATAATCACGGTATCAAATAATCGCAAGGGATTATTTGATCCCACCTGGCTTCATTCCAAGCTTGGGGAGATCTTTAAGACCTTGTAATCTATCTTATAAGTTTTACATTACTTGCATTAGTTCAAACTAGAAATAAAGTTTGCATCATTAGAATTCCCTTCAGGAATAGTCGATCCCTTTTATGAAATTCCGAGTTTATTATTATGGAGCAATATTGAGTTTGTGCTTATCTTATTGGATATATGAATGGCTTGAGTATAATTTTACTTGCACTTGATGATAGCAATAGGAGTCTTCCACACCATTGGTATTAATGTAATACATAAAGATAATTTAGTCAATATGTTGTAAGTCTACGGCTTGATTTATAAAGAAAAATATCTATGCAGTTAAGTTGAAAACGAAACCTTGAACAAAGGAAAATGAAAGTGCTATCAAAATAGAGTGAGAACAAGTTGAGGTAGAATCTTCAAGTCATAATAATGCTTCATATACAATTGGAATTTGATAATTGAGATCGTTAAATGTTGAATTCCTACATGAAGTGGAATGTATGGCTAGCTCCTTTGCATGGCACTTAAACAAAAAGTGTGAGCATATACACAAAAGAGAAGAAAAAGTGCGAGTGTGCAAAGAGCAAATAGGCATATACCGCTATATTGTAGTATGATAAAGAGACACTTTGGAGATTTTTGAATCCTAAGTGAATATGTTGATCCTAAAACACTTGGGACTACCTCGCTAACTCATTCGGTTGAACCAGATACTTTTTACATTATGTTGAGATTCATGTTTTATGAACTGTTGATCACTAAGGTGTGGAAGCCTGCTCATACTATTCAGATGGTTCGAGTAAGGTACTATTCATGAACTTATTCCTATGTATCGTATATGATAAACACATGCTGCAACTGCCTCATTTATTTTATCGACTCAGCTTCATGAATATGAGGATCACATCCATTAAGCTAAACTTGCTCGGGACGAGCAAGAATCTAAGCTTGGGTAAGTTGATGAGTGCATATTTGCATCATGTTTTACACTATTATTTTGCATTGTAGATGTAGGATCTTGGTATTTTACGGCACTTGGCGCACATTTTATGTCTATTTTCACCAGGATCAGGACAGATGATGGATCCAATGGACACAATTGTTGGAGCAGTTGTACTGAGGAGAAAAGGAGTCAAAAACAACGTAAATTGCTTATTTAGGAAATATTAATAATACTAGGAGAAAACCCGAAGCGAACAAGACGTACAAACGGTTCAATGACCAACTATACGACCGAAATAAATTTTCCGGTCGTATAGTTCTAGTCATATAGTTGGTCGTATAGTTCTAGTCATATAGTTGGCGACGCCACCACCTCTTCAAATAGTTTCACCCCGTGCAATTGGATTAGAGATACGACATATAGAACACCCAGAAATCACCGAAACCTCACCTCCGGAAGGCATCTGGAGGGGGAAATCATCCACCGAGGATCCATCTTCACCCTGTGTAGATCCGGGAGGCTAAGGCATCGATCTTCATCATCCACCGCTAATTCACCACCATCTCCATCCATCCCATCTACATCTTGTCTAGATCTTGCTGTAATTTCCGTACTCGTTGTGGATTTATACAAGTACTATTCATCTATGATAGATTCAATTGTTATTGCTATGATGTTTATTGCCTCCATGTCTAAGTAGATCATTAGTTCTTGGGAAGATGGAGAAACCCTAGTATGAGATTGAAATAAGATAAAGTTTATTATGATATCCATCGTTGTGACCATGTGTTATATTGTCTTCATCTTGATGTTGAGAGAAGTCGACCTCTCAATATTTGCCTCTCATAGGGACTTGATGGAGGGAACTACTTGTTGGTAGACGGAGGTGTGCTAGCACTTACAGTGACTATAAAGCTATTGCCACTCCTTACATATCAACTTGGGAAATCGAGGAAACTCACGAAACACTATCCATGCCATGGGATACGTCCTACGGGATTACGTCCCTTAATAGCGCAGTAATTCGATTGATGCCGATTGCTGACTGTTGTGGTTATGAGGATGATGTGAGAAGCGGTTGCTGCCTATTTGTCCAAATACGGAGTTCCTCCCACACATACATAGTTTAGAATGTTCATTATAATAATCTTTACCTTAGATCCTTATAATGCTAGTGTTGTATCCGCTACTCCCTGAGAATGCTTTTCCCCTATTGCAGTTCCAACTCTCTTATACACGCGATACTTACTTTCTGTATTCAGTTGTTTTACTTTATTGTTGTCTTATACCAAAAACCCCAAAACACCTTTTTACACAATACTTGCATTTTATCTTGTCATTTAGAACTTTATTTAGCATTTCTATTGTAATATTTATTTCAAGAGTTATTAGACTTCAGACTCCTGCTCCCTGTGGGATCAATATCTTTATTTTGAAACTAGCTACAAACGATCTATGCACTTGCAGTCATTTGCCACCACCTCTCCCTTGTTTAGTCCCACCCCGGGACTTTGACGGAAGGAGTACCTCCCCTTCCCCTATATATAGTGGGGTATTTTGACCAAATAAATACACACAATATTCAATAAAGGTTTCCTCACTTTTGGGGATACCTCCAATTGATATGCTCTCTCTCTCTCTTATGATCGTGGTCCCAAGTCCGGACTGCTCGAACGAGAGACATCTTCACCGTGGAGCACCGTGGCGCTGCAGGATTCAGATCTAGGAGCTCTACTTCCACAACTGCTGCTGGATCGGGGAAGCAGGAGTCATCGCCAGGCATCAGATGCATGTAACTCCCTATGAGGTGCAACATTTGAGGCACTAGAAGTCGTTGGAGCCAAAGGAGCGCAAGGACTTCATCACGACCTTGAGGTCGGCTTCGGCTCGTCTACATCAACCATGCTCTCCTGAGCGTTGACAACGTTTTTCAGTCTTTAATGGTAAGTTCGGGAAAAGCCCCTCCTGTTACTGCATTACTAATAGATAAGTCCTGGCAGCATCATGGGTTCAGGGGAGTAGGGTAAAAATTTATTGTTTTCATACACGAACCCCTACACTTTACACCACCGGGATGGGTAAATAACAAGATTCCTGATGACACGAGAAAAAGAAACTTCATTCTCAGACTTCAATTACTTGGCACAACAAGAGGCTTGCCAACATAAAGGGTCTAGAGGATCGACCGAGAGACATTTAGAAACTCTACTTTAAATGTTCTCCTTGATGTTCGAGAAAGAAGACATCAAGTAAAGGTTGAACTTTGGAGACAAAGGAAATCATAAGCACAACTCCTATAATAAATCATAGAAGAAGTCTCATGAAGAGTGGTTGGTATTGCTGAATCAAGAGAGTGTGACAATAGACCTTCTGACTAATTGTGTCAACCATTACATAAATCATGCCAGATTTACAAAGAGACCAATGTCAAAACCTTGAAGAACACGAACCATCATATCTGCTTGAGATTCATATTTGGTTAGGTGAAATGATACTTCAGGCTCAACATGTCTGAATAGAAAGTGTGCAACATTTCCCATAAATGTAAAGTCACTAGATTCTCAAGAAATGGACTAAGGTGTCGGGCTCCAAAAGACTGAGCTAGATTGCTAGACCCATGTATTAACAATTTGTCAGAGGACAACTTATCATACATGAAGTACTTGCAAGGAAACACATATGTTTCCTTGAGGAAACAAAGATAACTCTACTGAATCCATGGCGAAATCTTTTCAATATTTGCACGTGAATTGGAGAAGGTTACTTCTAACATCTAGAACACATTCTTCGAGATGACCCGAAGACGGTTCTCAAAATTTCCAACATTAATGCCAAGTATTCCATATGAATCTATTCTACCATGGAGAAGGTAAGGATGTCATCGATGGGCTCAACAACAAACTTATTGAGATACTCCAATTGGATGAACTCATGTTATGTGAACATGGCATAAATATTGGTTAGTCCAAAGGACATGAAGATGTACTCAAGTGAAACATCATGAGTAGAAACATGATCAAGATAGTCCTTGGAACGGAGTTTGATTTAACGATAACCCAAATCAAATCGGTAGGGGAAGATAACATATCCATGAAGGAAATACTATATTTCTTCAGCACGAGTGAAACTAGACATCCCTTTAAAAAGGACTACGTTAGTAAGAGCCTTTGTCTTACAACTATCCAAGTTATTGTTTAAGATCAACCAACTAGTTTGGGGGTATCCAGTAGGGATCCTTGGAGAAAGAAACAGTTCATAGAACTAGCTTTCTCAAGCACTTGACAACACGGTCCTGTGGCAACATGGCGATACTTCTAGTAGACATCTCTATTATCACGAACCACCGATATGTCACTTGTTTGAGAGGAAACTTGCTTTGTAAGGAAAGAAGACATAGTCTTGGAGTTTCGGCACGAGCCTAACGCTTTGAATGAAGAGAGTGCACAAGAATAAAGGAGTTGGTAGCACAATCATCCTTTGCTTTGTGATGGGATTAACCAGTCACGCTAAGAATAACACAAATGTTCTTGGAGTTCAAAACAATAAAAATTTCTAAGAATCCCAGATGACCACATTATTACGCACATGCATCATTCACAAGCGCGAAAGCTCGGAGGAAGGGTGGGTAAATATGTGTAAAAGCATCACTTCATCGTTAAGAAGGTTATGAAACTCAACAAAAAACTCTTATTATAGAAGAGTGTGATACTCTAAGGTGGAATAGAACAAAGACTAATCAAGCCTCTTAATATGCGGATTACAAAAATTTGACCTAGTCCTAGATATGACGAACTACTAGAGTTTGTTTCTCCTAACATCCCGAAATGGTTTGTCATGACGGACCACAAAAGTATTTTGCATCGGAAGAAACCAATGCACATTACTACTTGGCTACCAACTGGTAGATAAAGGTCGGAAACGACAACGGGAAAAGGAACATGTTCACGATATCATCCCGAGATATTGATGCATAGATTATCACTCTTCCAAGAACCAATGCAGAGATGGGAGGGTGTGGCAGAGTCACGAGCATAGATGAAAGACTCACGAGGAGTAATCTTGTCGTGGTCTATTTGGTTACATTAAAGAAAATCTGCCATAGCTAGTGGTAGACGAAGTCCTTAATTGTCGCAATTTAATCTTGACAATAACCACAAGCTCGAAGGCTAAAATTGTGGTACAAGCCATCCCGAGGTAATGTTTGAACATTAACATCGGGGGTCAATGGAATGGATCTTGGGTTAAAGGGCAGCTTCATGTACTAGATTCATAACACTGGAATCCAGAACAATCTGGGACCTTCGGTTCAAGTCCTTGGGTTAAAACCCCATAAAGGAGTAACTAATACTTGAGTGACACAACGTACACTGCAAGGTAGTAATCACGAAGTAGATTCCAAAAGAAGAAATGACTTCTGAAGTACCCAAATAAACAAAAAGGAGGCACAAGAAGAGAAAGGAAACCTCGAAGCCTAGAACAGAGCACTATGGAACATTATATTGTAGGTTCCATAAGACAGAGAGATCATGATGGAAAGGAATATCTCAAGTGAAACAGAGCAACAGGGAAGAAGGAACTCACAACATAGACAACTCTAGAGAACTCAACACTAGGTCAACTGGTTGAGAAATGGCATGCCTAAAAGGCACCTAAGCTTTGAAAGACTAGAAGACATATCAAAACTTTTCCAAATCAACACAAGGTAAGATGACCCAGAGTTAGAGCAATACCATATGAGGAGAAAAAGAAGCATACTAGAGTTTTCGCAAATACTTTTCATCTTTAAAATAGTTTTCACAAGAACTAGACTCAACATCGACCAATAGCAAGGTTTTCATACGGTTGATACTGCTCTGATACCAAAAACCTGTGACACCCCTGGGATCAGGGTTAAACAAATCCTAGATCTTAGCCTGACATAAGCTTAAGCTAGAGCTCGAGGATATCCAGTGAAGGATCGGTAACACAATAGTAGCCCTACGACACAAAAATATTACAACAAGCTCATAACTGAGCAACGAACCAAAATATTACAAGCAGAGGTCACTGACCACAAACATCAAACAACAGAAGGCAAATTCTGCTATTAAGTATAGCAAACTTAACAAATGTCCTAAGAGGCCTGAAGCATACCGATGATGTCCTAGCCCATAGATTCCAGTCTACCGGCCGAGAACACCAAGCTAATCGTCGTTGTCGATGTCATACTAAACTTGTCTTCAGGGGAACACTTACTCTGCTACAAAAGTATCAACAAAGCAAGGGCGAGTACAGGATGTACTCCGCAAGAATCATGGCTGGTGAGGTTATTTGCATAAAGCCATCTTTGTTTTTAAAATAAGAGGGAGAAGAAACTCGTCTATCAGATCATTTTAAAAGGGGATAAGCGAGCGACATCTCCGAAGTATTGATCACCATATCTTTGATATCCACCAAAAAATCACCATCACCTATCAACAAGGATCACCCCCTCGTACCCTAAGGAAGCATCCTTAAGCACTCATGGATCTACCAAGTTTTACGATTAGTTTAATGGTCTCTGTAATCTTCACATCCGTTCCCAACTCGTCCATAACCGTGTACACGGATTTTCGAAAAGATTAAAACCCTGCAGCGGTGTACAACTTCACCCACACATACCAACCTTCTCTTAATGTCACTTAAGATTAGCCTTCTTCCTTGGAAGACCGACAGAGGGTAGTTGTACATGACCTTTACCTTGCTTTCACTGAGACCATGACTCATGCCCTAAGGAGGGTTCCGCCATAACAGGTCGAATCCCAAGTCGATCCCGAGAGATGTGAGTAGAGGTTGGTTAATCAGGGGCTCTATCCACCCCAAGAAACCCTTGCCACTCTTACATACCTGTTATGATGCACCTCACCCGCCAAACCTTTAAAAACATTTTCTATGCATATGTCGAATGGAACGCCCGAACTGTGTGACTCGTGGAATCTACTAGGCAAGTTAGTTACTCGTGGGGTTTTCTAGGCCACGTGTGGTTGTACGCTCGTCTTGGTTCAAGAGGCAAGAACTCGGTTCCTAGTGGTGGCGAATGGGACTACAAAAACCACATCCCACGGTGGTCTCCCATACAAGCCTTAGCATGTTTAACCTTACAACTGATATCAACTCATCAGTATACCTCGCTCTCCTGTCATACTAGATTCTCTGCATCTGATACATCATCTGGATGAACCAGCACTGATAGCTAAGCATGGCTAAGCAAGACACACATAATAGCTCTAGCAGTGCACACAAGCCAAACCTAGTTATGCTAGGAGTAGTGGATCAGATAATATAAGCTCAAAGGGAGTAATGCAACAGATAGGAAACTCTATCTATCGATAAAAGACCATAGTAGAATCGTATGCATCATGGCAATAATTGAAATGCTTTTGAAATCATAGGATTGTATGATGGTTGGCTTTGCTTGCCTTTGCTTGTTGATAACCAAAAAGCAGATCTTCAGAAGCCTTGTGCTTGACTTGATTATAGTTGGTCAAGTATTGTTTTTCAATCTTCGATAGTGTCGATCTTGGTCTCCGATCTCGATCTCAATATCATATTCTATCGGAAAGAACCAAACATATGCTCAAACAAGTATTATGATATGACAAGTTAAATAGTATTGGCATGAAACCCTAAGGCATGATTAAACATTAGATAGGATCCGAGGTTGCAAACCCTGATAAAGGAGGAACCCCGGAATCACCTCTAAGGGGGTAGTTTGTTCTTATAATTAAACTTGTCGTTCAAGTTCTTAACATTAAATTATTTTATGCTGAGAGATAGATCTTATTTTTCTAATTTTTTTGATATATTATTCATATTTTTATAGCTTATAAATAATTAGTTATTAATTTTACGATATTAAACCTTTTTATGAAATTAAAACAAAAGGGGAAACACTTTTTACACTAGAAGCACCCTAGTCACAGACGCTGACATAAGGGGCCCATGCCACCTCAGCCTCCACATCGGCAGGAAGGAACCCACCCGCGTTTGACTAGGAGCTAACCTACGCGTGTGACGTTAGGATGACGTCAACATGATGTCACCAAGGCCAACACCTCCCAAGTTGAGCACATATCGATCGCAGGAGAGCACACGGGGATCGGCGGGCTTGCGCGCTGGATGCACACTGCCACAGCGAGTCGAACTAGGGCGGCGCCACTATTTATTGGCAACCGGAGGAGCTCTGGCAACCATGTCTGTGGCGGTGGCCGGTGGCTCTCGGTTGTACGGCAAACCAGAACAGGGGAAGGAAGTAGGATTGGTACACAAGCAACAGCGGCTCACCAGGGTGTTGATGGAGGCTCAGAAAGGCCAGGCGAGGTCGGAACTGATGGGGATCTGCGGTGGCCGGAGTTGAGGACGGCGGCTCAATTCCGGTTCACGGTGCCCCAGCAAGCACAACTCGGCAGGGAGGACGAGGAAGGCATGTCGGACCTCTAGGCATGCTCGTCTCTGCACGGGGCGGATCGGAATGACGGTGCCAGAGGCAACTGCGGAGTCTAGGGTTGCGGCTCGTGTCGAGAGGAAGAAAGAGTTGGCCAGGGGGAGGAAGAGAGGATGAGGTCGAAGAGAGGCACGGCTCAGCGGGTCCTTATCCTTGTCCAGAGGGCGTCGTAGCGAGGATCTTCGCAAGGCGATGGCAGATGACATCGGGGCAATCACCGAGCTGCCTGCCTACGAGGTGGAAGACGACAAGGAAGTGGCTGAAACGATACTAGGAATGGCTCGGCTAGTTGGGCCGGGGATGAGCCACGGAAAAGCTTCTAGGAGGGGAGGAAGGGAGTGGGTTGCGGCCTCGGAGCTCTCTGGTTCTATTTTTTGGCAGAAACCTTTTTCTTTTCTATTTTCTTTGCTCTCTTTTGTATGTCCAAATTCAAAACTGTTTTGAGTTATTTCAAAATACTAGAACTTTGTAAATATTCAAATACTGCAGGGACCCCTTATAAACAATTTGGGTTCCATACATTTGGATTTTTCAAATATTTTTAAAACCACCCTTTTGAATAAGTTTCAAAGAGAGAGGGGAAAGACTAGGGTTTAGGGTTTGCATTTTCTCTCTTCTTTTCATGCATTTTAGGAAAGATGATGCTTATAAATGCACGATCAACCCTAATTAAGATTAACTAAAACTAGGGATGTCCTTGAAAGTAGGGGAGACGGGTGGAGAGATGTCTCCGGGAAGATGGAGATGAGAACGTGGGCTGGACGCACCAAGCGCGTCTGGTTTGGATTCCGTCCTGAGCGGGACATGCATCACACGCTGCATCAGGAGGATACGAGAGACCCGGACGCCCAAGGGAATGGAAGCGTTTTCCATATTTTTAGGGCAATAATAAGCATTCTCCGGATGATGCGTGCTTCCCATCGTCCTGCTTCCTAGTCGTCATATGTTTTTCCAAATTCCCGCTTTTGCTATAGAAATCAGGATTTTGCTCAAAATGTTCCGTTTTTACTACGTATAGCAAAAAACTTTCACCCTCAAAAATAAAATAAAAAGGATGTCTCGTCGAAGAACTCATCGGGGACTTTATTGCAGAAAAGTTGTGCTAATTTAGTAAACCTGACTTCGTGGAGGACTCGCAAGAGACTTCCGCCGGGAGACCTTGTCGGAGATCTCGCAGCAAAAATTTACACTATTGTAGCAATACGCACAACGGTTGTAGAAAATAAAATGTCCTATTATAGCAAATCTAACTTCGTCGGAGATCTTGTAGCAATACCTATATACTATTGTAGCAAACAATAAAACTTTTGTAGCACAATCCAATGCTTCATGTAGGACCGCCGGAGGTCTCGTAGCACCACCGCCATCCGCATGTAGCAAACCCAACGCCCGCTTGTAGCATCGCCACCGGCAGCATGTAGCAAGGTTGGGACAGCGTTGAGAGAGATGAGGGTGGTGGCGGCGCAAGGTTTCCATGGCCCACCACATAGAAAAGCAACGGTCCAGTGCATCCATCGTGACATAGGCAAGCGTGTCGACTCGGACGATCGATCTTTGAGGGAATCCTATTATTTTCCATTATTTTTATGTACTTTCTCTAATCCAAATTAATTTACTTGGATTTTTCTAGATTCGGACGTATCTACTCACTCCATACCGGATGATTAGCTATGAAAAGGGACAAATAGATTATTGTTTACATTGATTGATGTCGAAATTAAACCCGAAGCCATGCATGACCACTCTCTCCTCCAAATTAGGTCAGTTCTCTATCCATGTGGGACTAATTTTTGGAAGTAATTAGGGACAATTAATGCATACCTCAGCTTAATACCCTAGAACCTACTAGTATATCGGTATCTCTCCAAAATAAATAATAGCCCAACAATCCCATATGGAGGGAGTACTAGTCAGGTTTGTCCATTAATTTAGATCCTATGAAAAGGTACCGAAAGGAATTATAGGAAGGTTTTTATTTTGTTCCCTTGTAATGCCGATATGTATTTATACTGTAATAATGAGCGTATCTTTTTTTTGCTCCTAATGCGATATTCATACGCCCGCACATCTTCTACCATATATAGGAACCACCTCGATCGACCAAGATCTCGAATTAAGCCGCAAGACCACGTCGAAAATCTAGCCCCCGCAGGTAAACCACAAGGAAGCCATCAAGCCATGAGGACCTGCACCAGCACCATGATCCTCGTCCTTCTCGTGACCTTCACCGTGGTTTACCCCGCCGCCGCGTATTACTGGTACCCGATCGAGGACGTCGAAACGCCACACGTCCAGGAGCTCGGCGGGTGGGCGGTGGCGGAGCACGTGAGGCAGAGACACGACGGTCTCAAGTTCGGCAAGGTGACAAGCGGCGAGCTGCAGCAAGTCGACGGCGTGAAGTACCACCTCCTCATCGACGCGCTAAACCGTGGGGGCCAGCACGGTAGGTATGAGGCTGTGCTGATCGAGGAGAGGAGCAGCACGCGCCGTCTCATCTCCTTCGGCGCGGTGATCTGAAGCGCGGGGACCCGGCCGCCGGCTAGCTAGGTATGGTAGCAGGATATATCGTGTAATCTAGTTACAGTCGATTGCTCTTGATGTAATAAGCTGTAATAAGCTGTTGAGGTATGCTTCGGTGTCTTGTATGGACGAATTTTCTTTTGACCCGTCGAAACTCATATCCAGGTTACGTATACCTCTGTAGAGATATACTCGGACGAGCTGGATATACTTCACGTTCTCACCTGCGGATCTCACCTCCCGTTATCGTGATCTACGTCTTTGAATACCATGTTATGATTTTTTTTTATGCTGCAATATACCTCCGGATTTCCGTCTCTCGTGGACACGTGAGTATATGTGTATGGTGAGTATACATCTAAGAGGACTATATGGGCTATGGGTGGGTTCATACGGTATTTGAAACGATTCAGTATTGAGTTTTTATTGTCAAAGTTGAAAAGGAGGGGGACACCGAAGCAAAAGTGTAAGCTGTTTCCAATCAAAGACGGCTGATAAAACGTTAATTCCAAGCATTATGGAATAAAGATACTTTGAGTTCTATATTGTTCTGCATATATGTATTCTTGCACACGCATATGCAAAAGATTCGTGTTCTTTTCTTCTTCTTTCTGAACACATCAGATTTTATTCAACTCAAGTGCACTTTACAGATAGAAGCGTGAAGGGTGTCCCTAGATGGACATTGACTTGCTTCTGAACCTAAACATCGGATCAATAAAGATCTATTTTGAACTCTTAGAGCTAGACGAGCTAAATGATTAGTTTTGACATTGTTGCATCTCCTGAGTTGTGTTATCCTACTTATTAGATCATGTTGGTGCGTGTTGCCGCGCGTGCCCGTCCATTATGACTATAGAATATTAGGAAACGATAGAAATTTACCTGGAATTGAAATAAAGAGTTTAATATATTAAAAATAAGTTAGAAATTTTAAGTTTACTTTTTATTAGATGTTATGAAGAAAAGACAATGGAATTAGATAGCCGAAAAATAATGCAATAGACCAAAGCATAAGTAATTGTTGAAGCAAAAAGAAGGTGGTAGTAACTGGCCTCCACCAAGGTGAAAGAAAACTGAAATGCTCTGGACTTACTACTATTGCACGCCAGTTTCTGTTTTGGACTTTTGGTTTGGGTATATTGCATATTTTTCTCTCGATAGAATGATAGGAATTTAAGGGTGTGAGATGAATTAACAGTATGTAACATCTTCATTAGTAAATTGACTATGAAAGCTGCTCAGAATCCACATAATCCACTATTTCACGATTGTTTTAAGAGAAAATGTAGAACAAAACAAAGGGCAACATAAAAGGGAATCTCTCCTTAAACACTTGACATTGCACTGACCATCCATAGGTCCAGCTTTGCTCACCCACCTTAAAGAAGGATATTGCATAATCAGTTGTATATAGCATTCAACCATACAAAATTAAAATTCCTTTGTTTGCATCTAAGAAATAGCAGGAGCCAGCAACAAGTGAAATAACCAGGTTAGCTGGTTTTGAAACCTCGGAGGAAAAAAGCATGAAAGTTACTTCTAAAATAAGATAAGAACCAAGAAAGATTAGACAATAAAAGGCACCTTGTTTAATGTTCTCCGGCTCTCAATAATTTGTTATGGTTATCACAGGATGCGAAAAAACACAAAACTCATGATATATATAGCATTCAAATAATTAGTTTAGCAGCTTTCGATTAGTATAAAGCGTCAATGCACGAAATTTATTTCTTAAATATCATAGGACAGAATCGAGTAAATATTAGACAAGAAAAGGCACCTGACTTGATGTTCTCCAGCCCTCAATAATCGGATTTGGTCAGCATTGGATGAAAGAAACCACAAAGTGAATGTGAGCAGTCTTATGCTTATATCCATGTACGGAAGTTTATCAAGGGAATGCAAAAATATTATGGTATTGCTTGAGAAAATGTGCCACTTTTGATCGACTACACAATGGATTAGTCTACAAAAGTGATTTAACCTTGGTGTAATATTTTCTTTTGGAATCTCTCAACATAAATACATTTTTTTCTCTTTCTCCATGGAACTGTAACATCATTATGAAACATTGAAGCATTCTTAAAATATCGAACGACTACACCACCAGTAGTAGCAAGTTAGCACCTAGTAACGGTGTAAAGTTCCAACTTGTAAAGTTAGCACCTAGTTAGCACCAGCAGTAGCAAGATATTCTATATTGCATGTGCATGCAATAATAGCCATGCATGCATGTGAAATCCAACTTGTGAAAACACATTGGTGACATGTATATGAGCTAGAATTGTGCAAGAATTTAAAAGGTGGCAAAATATACAAGATCATAGAAGTGGACATGTACATGGCATAATTTAGAAATGGTTTGGATCAAACCATGCATTATGCATGTGTAGATGAAATATTGATGGATCCATACAAATATGTTTGTGGGCTCGAATAAATACCAAAAGAGAATATAAGTAGCCACATACATATATATATACGGTGGAAATTGAAGATGATATCAATAGGATATGATATGGCAAGTTAGTAGATGGAAGGAAAACTAAAAGATATGCCCCCATCTCCAATTGGGCGTTACACACGTATATCAAGAATCAAATACAAGATGTCAAGAAGCAAATACAATTAATAAGGCAAATGCAATATCCTCCTCGAAACAGTCATGTCACCAAGCTATATTAATATAGCAACCAACCATGAGACCACTATTGGGCCAGCCAGCACAATGCCCAAAAACAAAAGCAAAGAGAAAAAGAAAAGAAAAAGAAAACGAAAAAGAAAAGAAGAGAAAACAAGGCCGATAATAGTGGCTCGACGAAAACAAGGGTGGCCCGCCACCGCTGCGCCCTCCAAAGAATATCCACCACTAACCTAGCGCTCCAAAGCGACGCTTACCAAGCAACACTTTCAAGAAGGAAAGAGGCGACTACGACACTGCTGCCCGGACTGATCCTAGGGTTTCCCCCAATACGCGGCAGGAGGTTGGGAAGAGGTACACCCGGCGCCCTTTAGGAAGGACGGCCACACCCGCAGGCGTTACCGCGTCGGTGTCTAAACGACAAGGATTTCTCCCGACCCCTCAAAAATCCACCCTCTCGAACGCTTCGGATTGCTCCACCACTCTTGCCGCCCACCAGCACGCGCCAATGGTCTTGCAGCCACCACCGTCATCTCACCATGACCCACGTTGCGACACCGGATAGACAGAAATTAAATGAGAGGGCTTCGGCAATGGTTGACGCTTCAGAAGCATGCAGGAGGGAACTACCTCCACCGTCGGAAGACGGTAACCGATCGGATGCAGCAATGTGGGAAAAACCAGGCCCTCGCTGGCCTGGCCGAGCCCGAATGGACCCGTAAGCCCCGCTGCCGCACTGTAGCAAGGGTGCTGCTGACAACACCAACCTTAGCACTAGCCCCTACTCCCCTTGTCCACCAGAGGATCCCCCGCCACTACAGATGTAACTAGCTCGAACCCTACGCTCTAAGTTCAAGCCTGGATGAAACGGAAGTGGTTAAAATAGTATAGCGGGGGCCCAGGGGCCGCCCACGTGTAGACCCGTTGGCCGTCCTAACCACTTCCAAGACATCGGGACAAGAGCGAGTGGCGTAGGCAACAGGCGAAGAGATCAAATACATACACAAGTGAGTATGTATGCAAGCTACCTTACAACAGTTCTCAGAGCCATTCCATCTAAAAGAAATAGAAATATTGCAACGCCAAACGGCAAGATCCAAATATCCTAGATAGTAATAGTAGTTTAGGATAGCTCCTCATACATCAAACATCAGAGTATCAAGCGGAAGCGGGAAACAAGATCCGAGTACGGACAAGAAGCAAATCGGCATAAGATGCCACAGAAGTAAGCACATCCCGCCCACAGATCTCGCGGATCCCCATCCCCGGAATCTCTACACCGCGTGATCATTGCCAACATCATCTGTCTCCTCCACCCAGTATCCCTCTTGCGAATACACCTGTTCATCTAAATCAAACAATTTATCGTGTGAGACCCTAGGGGTACTCAGCAAGTCTTTATGCCTCTAAAGGGGACATAACCTGGGGTGACGCAGTTGCAGCAAAAGATGATACTAACAAGTCTATAGATACTCGCTAATCATCCACCTAACCAATGATAGACGGATGTCCGTTAATTAGGAACAACAGTTATAACAGTATAAAATAACAGATCGATCCTCCTTCTCGCTTACCAACGAGAAAGCGGACGAACAACCCATCCGTTCGCAGTTTTATTAACCATTCCATGAGTGTTGCACTATTTACTAGTCAGGTATTTAGTCAATTAAAAGCAGTACTTTAGTTATACTTGTCTATGATCGAGAAACTGTGCTCCAAGTCGTCCATAATCGTGGACACGGCTTTCAGAAAGATTTACCCTGCAGGGGTGCACAAATAGCAACACACACTCGATCAACCTCGGAAAAACCAACTCAAAACCCAACGAGGCATTCACGACAAAGCGATCACAGGATTCAGAAATATTTCAGGGGCCCACCCCATTAAGCTACCCGCAACGAAGTTGGCCGACTCCGAGACGGACCCAAGGTTTGTGTGGACGGCTGTAAACGACTAGGAACCCGAAAGTGTGACTGGGCTTGTCGATATAGCGAAAAAGTGTCACGACCCTAAACAGTACAGGTGCTACACGTACAATCGTAAATAAAACAGTAAAGCATGGCATAAGTACAGGATAGTAATAAAATCCCAAACTAGTTGTGGCCCCAAGAAATAGAAATGAATCAAGCTCTAGCTCAGGGGGGTCCATAAGGCCTCCCGGATATGGATAGTGCGAATAGTCAAGGAACAGGAATCAAGTACTCGGGGTCCTACGGGACACAAGTGGGCAGGAAAAACCAAATAACAGATATTGCCCACCGGTGCCTCTTTCATTAGTTATCCCATTACTACTCAGGTTAAGTTGTTTAGGTACCTCGTTATCCATCAGACACTCACATACCCTACACATGCTGTTCTACGACTCGCATGGCTCAAACAACTCCTGTAGTAATGGCTCATAGGATGGAGGAACAAGCTTCGGTGGGGTTTAAAAGTAAAGGCTATGCAGTACTTGGGATTCAATTTAATGCAATCGCGACTCAATGATGCAAGAATAAGATAGAGGCAATAGGTACTATATGTATGCAAGCATGCGGTAGTGCTTGCCTGACAGCTCAGTTGAAGCGAGAGACGGATCTGGGTAGTACTCCTGGGATTCCTGATATTTCCCCTGCTCGGCGTCTATTCGAAGAAGAACCAAACAAACAAGGGCCAACATAAATAAAGTGCACAAGCATATGAATAAAATACGACAAGCAAACAAGCATGCCATGCTGAATGATGCACAATTTACATGGCAATAATGTAGCATGGCATGGGTGAGGTGTGGGGTACAAGAGTAAAGCATTTTATTGAGTTTTAGTCATGTTTTGCTCTCATAACACTTGCTGTCCACTTAATATTTATATGATGCATGCTGCATTCAGAACATGGAAAGCCTAGTTAGAACGGGCTCGTCGCGCTGATCGATTTAGACATATTATTTGTCAAATTTGGAGTTGTAGATTTAAAGTTATTAATTAATTAAGAAAAGGCATTTTTATTGCAGTTTAATTATCTCGAAAATTTAAATTGCTCAAATGATATTTTGAATCGCATATTTGAATTTCTCACATTTTTCTGATTCAAAAACATATATTATTTGTCAAATTTGGAATTACTAATTAAAAGTTAATAATCTCTGGATTTAAAATCATATTAAACATTTTCTGAAATTGTTTTTATTTAAAACAGAAAAGAACAGACACTTCTTATACTCAGAGGGATCTAGCCACAGTCACGGACAGGTGGGGCCGCGCTGAGTTGGTGACACTGCGCACGACAGAGAGTTTTCTTACCGCGTGCTCAGCCAGCCACAACAACTGACAAGCGAGACCGGCGTTCGTGCGGACCCACACGCGGGTGCGCCAGCAGGGGCCTGCCACGTGGGGGATCCGGGGAAACGCGGGCGTGAAACAACAAAAGTCGAGGTGCCTTTTCGTAAAACAGCCTTAGCCGATGACAGGTGGGGCCTGGGGAGCCGGGGTTGAGCCGACAAAAAAGGTGGGGGGTTATCTGGAAAAGTGCACCGGCTACTATTTTTCTTCTCACGGATTACTGACGAAACTGACAGAGATCACACGGCACGGCGCAGTGGGGGCTCGACTCGCGACCTCTCGCACGCGCGTAGGCGGCGGCGACCGCTGTGGTGGATGGGGATTGGTGTTAGGGGAAGGCTGCGCGGCTAGATGTCCTTCTACAACGCCACGACGAGGAAAACTGACCGCGAACGCCGATGCATAGAGGGCGTTCGTCAAAACGAGCGGCGCGTCTAGGAAGCGAAAACGGCCAAGAGGGTGTCAGGGAGATGTGGCGGCTCACCGCGGTGACGTTGGTGGTGATGGCTCGGCCGGAAGCGCAGAGGATCGGCGACGTTGCTGGCGGCGGGCGGATTAGGGTTTTCGCTCGGGCTCTACAGCGTGCGGTGGGCTGGACCGTCTCCTCCTCGGCTCCGTGCGCAGGGGCGATGCAGGGGACCTTCCTGGCTTCCTCGACAACCAAAACACCTCGCCCGCCTCCTTGATCTGGTGGGGGACGCCGATGCCGAGCTTGGATGGCCGGAGATGGAAGAGAGGGTGGCGGGGTAGATGGGAGGAAGGGGCTACGGCGCAGAGCCCTGGGGAAAGTGCAGGCAGAGGGGAGGGGTGGATAAGACCGAGGGGGGAGAGGAAGGTGCCATGGGTGGCTCGGGTGGAAAAGGTGGCGATGGCCACCTTTCTCTCCTCCTCCTCTCCTCACGTGTTGGGCACGGTTCGGTGGGACAGGAAGGGGCAGAGGGCAGGAGGCTCGGGGGGGGGGGGGGGGACCCCTTGGCAGCGAGAGGGAGAGAGGAACCGAGAGGGGAGGGGGTAGATCGGCATGGGGGTGGCTTGGGAGGATCGGCAAGGGGTTGAGCAAGGGGTGGCTCGGCAAGGGTTAGGGTAGGGGTGGTGGTTAGGTTAGACAGGGTGGGGGTGGTGGTTAGGGTTAGGGTTTTGCACATGATCAAGTGCAAGATCAAGCAAGGGGGGTGATGGATAAGGAGAGGTAGGGGTAGGGCTTTCTTGTATGGAACAAGCAAGACCACATCCATTACATGCATGATGTATCAAGATGATGGTGGAAGGGAGATTAGGGGTAGGGTTTTGAGTAAGAGGAAAGACTAGGGTTTTAAAGATCACATGAAATAAAGGGAGAGAAAATAAACCCCCAAGGTTAAAGCTTAAGCAAGGATGGGCATGTAAGAAGGGTTAAAGGAGTCATGTTGCAATATTAGGCTCCTTTTGAAAGGGCTAAAAGATGGACTCCCAAACCAACAAGCTTTACCCCAAAATTCAAACTAAAACCAAAAGAGGAGGTATGGCAAGCTTGCATGGGCCATGCATGAGTGATAAATCCCATATTTATTCTTGTGAAAGCAAAAGTAAAGTCCCATGGCATTTATTCACATGCATTCCCAAAAATATGGATCTAAGGCCAAGCCAAAAGAATAGGGTGGATATTCCATGTGGAGTAGATGGAAGATGCTCATATTTGAATATAATTTTGGACTTGCTAGTGTGTATGCCCCACTAGATGAATAATATCCTAAAAAAAATATTCCAACATAAGCATACATTCAAAACAATCCATATGGAAGCTAGAAAAGGGTTCCACTCACATATCATGCAAAGGTGGCCATGTGGCTCCACATATTAATAATGTGAAAACATCATGATGCATATATGGGAGCATGTGTAATTAGAAGTGGATACATCCCAACTCACATGAGCTAGAGGTAAAACCAATTAAAATGCAAAGCTCACATGTAGTAGGGTGGTGGAGTTAATAAAAGATATGCCCCCCAACTCAACTTGGGCATCAAGCATTTATCAAGAACCAAATACAATATATCAAAAGGCAAATACAATTAATAATGCATATGAGATAAGATCCAAAAGAAAAAGGGTTTTATATGATGCTCAAATGCAATGTGGCATGATGACATGAGCATGATATAAATATGATGCAACAACTATATGTAGGACGTAGCATTTTATTATTAGACCATGTAGCATTACAGATGTTAGACAGATGGGATGCTACAACTCTCCCCCACTAAACAGGAATCTCGCCCCGAGATTCTAGGAAGAAGAAGAAGACACGAAGAGGGTAGGATACTTGGCACGGAGCTCGTCCTCGCATTCCCAAGTGGCTTCATCAACGGAATGGTACGACCACTACACCTTGCAGAACTTGATGGACTTGTTGCGAGTCCTTCTTTCTGCGACTTCTAGGATTTTTATGGGGTGTTCTTGATAAGACAGATCATCTTGGAGATTGATGAGTTCATGGTCCACGGTCCTGCCGGGATCCTTGAAGCACTTCTTGAGTTGAGAGATATGGAAAACATCATGGACCTTGAGTTTTTCAGGGAGCTCAAGAGCATAAGCGACTTCTCCTCTTCTTCCACGAACTTTGAAAGGACCGATGTATCTAGGAGCCAGCTTTCCTTTGATACCAAAACGGTGCGTGCCTCTCATGGGAGTGACACGAAGGTAAACGAGATCACCAGGGACATACTCCATGTCCGTGTGCTTTCTGTCATAATTGCTCTTCTGGCGACTTTGAGCAACCTTCAGGTTTTCAAGAATGATGTGAACCTTCTCCTCCGCTTGAGTTACAATGTCGGGGCCAAACAATGTTCTTTCACCTGCGCCCGACCAACCAATCGGAGTTCTGCATTTGCGTCCATATAGAATCTCAAATGGTGCCATCTTTAGACTTTTCTGGAAGCTGTTGTTGTAAGAGAATTCAACATAAGGAAGACATTCTTCCCACTTCATGCCGAAAGAGATAATGCAAGCACAGAGCATATCTTCCAAAATCTAATTGATCCTTTCAACTTGTCCTTGCGCCTGAGGGTGGTAAGCTGTGCTGAAGTTCAACTTTGTTCCCAAAGCATTTTGGAAACTTCCCCAGAACTTGGAAGTGAAAATGCTTCCACGGTCTGAACTGATCTCAAGAGGAACCCCATACAGAGAGACAATTCTGTTGATATAGAGCTTAGCCAACTGAATTGCAGAAATTGTTTCCTTGATAGGAAAGAAGTGAGCCACTTTAGAAAGCCTGTCGATGACAACAAAGATTGCATTGTTGCCCTTCTGTGACCTTTGAAAACCAGTTATGAAGTCCATCTCTACTTTCTCCCATTTCCATTCCGGAGGCTTCAATGGCTGTAGAAGACCGGGAGGTTTTTGATGGACAGCTTTAACTCTGCGGTAGACATCACACTCCGAGACATACTTGGCACAATATCGTTTCAACCCAGGCCACCAATATTGTGTTTTCAGATCCATGTACATCTTAGTGCTGCCAGGGTGGATAGAAAGAACAGAATCATGCGCCTCCTTGAGAACTTGCTCTCTTAAACCCGGGTAGTTCGGAACAAACATCCGCTGTTCAAAGAATAGAGCGCCTTGGTTGTCGACATGGAAGGACTCATACTTTGGAAGCTGAATGTTGGAGATGATCTTTTTAGTGTAAGGATCACCGAGTTGAATGGAGCGAACTTTTTCTTCCAATAGAGGTGTTGCCAGAAGGTTCAGAAGATACCCTTGATCCACAATTTCAAGGTTGAGCTAGCGGAATTCCTCGCACAAGAGAGGCCATCACATTAGCTTTGCCCGGAGTGTAGTTGATTGTCAGATCGAAATCATTAATTGCTTCAATCCACCTCCTCTGACGAAGGTTGAGATCAGGGGTTGTGAAGATATACTTCAGACTCTTGTGATCAGAAAAGATCTCACAACGGTTGCCAAGGAAGTAGTGCCTCCATACTTTCAAAGCAAAGACAACTGCTGCGAGGTCAAGGTCATGTGTAGGATAGTTGATCTCATGCGTCTTCAACTGTCGAGAGGCATAAGCAACAACTTGTTTTTCTTGCATAAGGACCGCTCCCAATCCTTGCAAGGAGGCGTCACAGAATATCTGGAAAGGCTTTGATGTATCTGGAGGAATCAAGACTGGTGTGGAAGTGAGCTTCTCTTTGAGGGTTTCAAACATGCTTGACATGCAGGAGACCAAAGGTATTTCTTGCCTTTCTTGAGGAGATCGGTAAGAGGCTTCGCAATCTTTGAGAAGTTCTGAACGAAGCGACAGCAGTAACTAGCCAAACCAAGGAAACTCCATACTTCTTTGACATTTTTGGGTGGAAGCCAGTCAACAATTGTCCGAACAATTTCTGGGTTGATGGCAATGCCCTTGGCAGAGATGACGTGACCAAGGTAGGTGACTTCAGGCAGCCAGAACTCACACTTGGAGAACTTTGCGTATAGGCGATTCTCACGAAGCTTGTTTAGGACACACCGAAGGTGTTCTTCGTGTTCTTCCTTTGACTTAGAATAGACTAGAATGTCATCCAGATAGACCACAACGAACTTATCAAGATACTCCATGAAAACCGAGTTCATGAGCCTCGAGAAGGTGGCATGTGCGTTGGTGAGACCGAAAGACATGCCCGTGTACTCATACATGCCATAGCGGGTGGTGAAAGCTGTTTTGGGAACATCTTCTTTGCGAATCTTGATTTGATGATATCCACTTCTCAAGTCAAGCTTAGAGAAAACCACAGCTCCAGCTAGCTGATCGAAGAGATCATTAATCCGCGGAAGGGGATATTTATTCTTGATGGTTTTAGCATTGAGAGCCCGATAGTCAACACAAAGTCTATTAGTCTTGTCTCGCTTCTTCACAAAGATGGTTGGGCTACCCCAAGAAGAAGTACTGTGATGAATGAAACCCAACTTCTCTTGTTCATCAAGCTGACGTTTGAGTTCAGCCAATTCAGCAGAACCCATTTTATAAGGCCGCTTGGAGATAGGAGCGGTACCAGGTTCAAGCTCAATCACAAACTCAACCTCTCGATCAGGAGGCATACCCGGTAACTCTTCAGGAAAAACATATGGGAACTCACAGACCACCGGAACACTCTGAATAGCTTCCGTAGCATCATCATTCAGAGCCGCCAAAGAAAAAGCTGAATAGCAGGAGTCAGACTTGGAGAATAGACTATATGGCCTTCAGGGATTTTAGAGAAACCGAGCGTTCAGCACAATCAATCACAGCTGCATTTGCTGTCAACCAATCCATGCCCAAGATAACATCAATGTCAGAATTGCCCAGAATAATTAAGGAAGCCGGGAACGAAGAGCCACCAATCTCAATTTGATGCCATGGCTGATGTGAGCAGCCCTCATGTTTGACCCAGGAGATTGTACCACAAGTCGATGCAATAGAGGACCCATAGCCAGCTCATGCTCGTGTGCAAACTTGTGAGAAACAAAAGAATGCAAAGCACCAGAATCAAACAAAACTGTTGGGTCCGTAACATAGAAAACAAAAAATTTCCTACGATGAGAACTATACGCCAAGATCTATCTACTAGATACAGAGCAACGGGTGTACATACATCCATGGAGAAATTACCCTCGAAGACAACGAGTTTTGTTAACGAGTAGGAACTCGTGGTTGATGTAGTCGTACACTTGCCGATCTCAAGATCGTGTGGAAGTCCGAGCACCGCAAATCAGCAGCGCATCCGTCCTCGCACACACGTTCAAGCCACCGGACAACCTCCACCTCCTCGCTCCAGCAAATCAGCGGAAGCAGCAACTCCTTCCAGACGCAAGGCCACCGAGAACATGTATCTCGCTAATCCGAGACCATGGGGCAATATCTAGAGGGGGAGAGAGATCCTTCACGAGGAGGTGTGTGGATGAAGGAGGGAATTGGTGGCCTTTTATAGGAGGAGGGGGGTGCCCCCTCTCTACATGGCCAGCGCATGGGGGGTGACCCCTCACCTCCCCCATTCATGTGGTGGTAACCCCTCCACATTAAAATGCCCCTTAACATTCTCTTTTAAAGTCTCCACTTTAAATGCATTAAATTTCTCCAAATTTAATGCTCTCTCATTTAATAAAACTCTTTTATTTATTTTATTCAGAATTTTGTTAATTACTTTAATTAACAAACATTCACATAAAACCCCTTGCAACATTTCAATATTACATGAAACAATTCTGGTTTCTATCAAAACAATTCCTGTTTCTATCGAAACATTTCCTGCGCTTTGCAAACCTTTTGTCTAGAACATATGTGCTCCTTAATGGTGTCCGGCAACCCTTAAGTGTGTCACCCTACGGTTCGCAAATAATGCAGACATGATTGAGACTCCTCTCAGATCAATAATCAGAAGCGGGACCTGGAGATCCATACTGACTCCTGCACATTCAACGATGACTTCTATGATCATGAGAACCTTTAACGTCAGCAATTTTATCCCTTTGTCTCATGATATAATACATGTCCAAGATTCGATCATCGTTATCCAAATACCTAGTTTGATCTCGTTACCGACATGCACTCTTTTGTCGTTCCCGTGATATAACATTCTAGTGATCACATCACTTGCTTGCAAGCTATCTTAATGTGATATCACCGAGAGGGCCCAGAGTATATCTATCCGTCATCTGGATTGACAAATTCCACTCTTGATCCATGAGCCTCAACATAACACCTTCGTAGTACTGAACCCATCTTTATAGTTACCCTGTTACGGTGTGACGTTTGATGTTATCAAGATACTCTTTCGGTGTTAGCAATTAACATGATCTCATGGTCTAAGGACTAAGACTAATTTGTACGATGTTATAGCAATATAAACATAATGACTTGATCATAATGCTATACTTCGGATGAGTGTTCATCACATCATTTCACAAATGCTGTGACCTTGTTATTAACAACATCCAATGTCCATGATTAGGAAACTTTGATCATCTTGTTAATCAACAAGCTAGTCTATAAGAGAGGCATAACTAGGAACCCTTTTTTTTATTAAACACACATGTATTGATGTTTCCTATCAATACAATTATAACATGCAAAATAAACATCTATCATATACAAGAAATATATAATAACAACTTTATTATTGCCTCTCAGGGCATATTTCCTTCAGTCTCCCACTTGCACTAGAGACAATAATCTAGTTTACAAAGTGATAAATCTAACACCCATGGAGTTCTGGTGTTAATCATGTTTTGCCCTAGGGAGTACTTTAGTCAACGGATCTACTACATTTAGGTCCGTGTGTACTTTACAAATCTTTATATCTCCATCCTTGACATGCTCGCGGATGGAGTGAAACTGGCGCTTAATATGTTTGGAATTCTTGTGAGACCTTGGTTCCTTTGCGTTGGCTATGGCTCCATTGTTGTCACAATAGATCACCATCGGGTCCAACGCACTGGGAACCACACCCAGTTCTGTAATGAACTCTTTCATCCAAACTGCCTCCTGCGCCACTTCTGAAGCAGCAACATATTCCGCCTCTGTTGTTGATCCAGCCACCACAGGCTGTTTGGAACTCCTCCAACTAACTACTGCTCCGTTCAAGAGAAATACATATCCGGATTGAGACTTAGAGTCATCCGGATCGGTGTCAAACCTAGCATCGACATAACACTTAGCGACTAGCTCTTCTTCACCTCCGTATATAAGAAACATATCCTTAGTTCTTCTCAAGTACTTGAGGATGTTCTTTACCGCTATCCAGTGTTCCGAACCTGGATCAGATTGGTACCTACTAGTCAAACTAATAGCATGTGCCACATCCGGTCTTGTACATAGCATGGCATACATAATAGAGCCTATGGCCAAGGCATACGGGATCTTATCCATCATCTCTCTTTCTTCCGCCGTAGCCAGACTTTGAGTCTTACTCAATGTCTTGCCTTGCAACATAGGTAAGAACCCCTTCTTACTTTCGTCCATATTAAACTTCTTTAATATCTTATCAAGGTATGCACTCTGCGATAGCCCAATCAGGCGTCTTGATCTATCTCTATAGATTTTAATGCCTAATATATATGAAGCTTCACCAAGGTCCTTCATCGAAAATTTGTTGTTTAGATAACTTTTAACACTGTTTAAAAGATCTATATCATTTTTAAGCAATAATATGTCATCCACATATAATATCAGAAATGCCACATTGCTCCCACTCACTTTCTTGTAAATACAAGCCTCTCCATAAGTTTGGACAAATCCAAACTCTTTGATCACCTCATCAAAGCGGAGATTCCAACTCCGGGATGCTTGCTTCTGTCCATAGATGGATCGCTGAAGTTTGCACACCTTATTAGCATCCTTAGGATCGACAAAACCCTTTGGTTGTATCATATACAACTCTTCTTCAATATTACCATTGAGGAACGCAGTTTTGACATCCATCTGCCATATTTCATAATCGAAATATGCAGCAATTGTTAACATAATCCTAACCGACTTAAGCATCGCTACGGGAGAGAATGTCTCATCGTAGTCAACTCCTTGAATTTTTCGAAACCCCTTTGTGACAAGTCGAGCCTTATAGATGGTTACATTACCATCAGCATCAGTTTTTCTTTTGAAAATCCATTTATTCTCAACAGCCTTTCGATCGTGAGGTAAGTCCACCAAGGTCCAAACCTGGTTTTCGTACATGGATTCCATCTCGGATTTCATGGCTTCTAGCCATTTGTTGGAATCAGGGCTCATCATCGCTTCTTCATACGTCGCAGGGTCATCTATTTCATCAATCATGAAATTCATAACAGGATTGCCGTACAGTTCAGGAGCTACACGTGTCCTTCTTGACCTGCGAGGTCCGGTAGTGTCCTCTTTCGGAGTTTCATGATCAATATCATTAGCTCTCTCTTCATTAGGTGAAGTCAACTCCGAAACAACTTCCGGTGCTGCGCTACTCGCCATTTCATGAAGAGAAGGTTCAATAACCTCTTCGAGTTCTACCTTCCGACTACTCACACCTTTCGCGAGAAACTCCTTCTCAAGAAAGGATCCATTCTTGGCAACAAAGACCTTGCCCTCGGATCTGTGATAGAAGGTATACCCAATCGTTTCCTTAGGGTATCCTATGAAGATGCATTTTTCTGCTTTGGGTTCGAGTTTATCCGGTTGAAGTTTCTTCACATAAACATCACATCCCCAAACTTTAAGAAATGACAGCTTAGGTTTGTTTCCAAACCATAACTCATAGGTGTCTTTTCAACGGATTTAGATGGTGCCCTATTTAAAGTGAATGTAGCGGTTTCCAGTGCATAACCCCAAAAGGACAGTGGTAAGTCAGTCAGGGACATCATAGATCGAACCATATCCAATAAAGTACAATTACGATGTTCTGACACACCATTACGTTGTGGTGTTCCGGCAGGCGTGAGTTGTGAAACTATTCCACACTCTTTCATGTGTGTGCTAAACTCGTAACTTAGATACTCTCCTCCACGGTCAGACCGTAGAAATTTGATCTTTCTATTACGATGATTTTCCACTTCATTCTGAAATTCTTTGAACTTTTCAAAAGTTTCAGACTTGTGTTTCATCAAATAGATATACCCGTATCTACTCAAATCATCCGTGAAAGTAACAAAATAACGATATCCACCTCACGCCGACACACTCATTGGTCCACACACATCAGTATGTATGATTTCCAATAAATCTGTCGCCCGTTCCATTGAACCGAAAAACGGCATTCTAGTCATCTTGCCCATAAGGCATGGCTCACATGTATCAAATGATTCAAAATCAAGTGATTCAAAAAGTCCATCAGAATGGAGTTTCTTCATGCGTTTAACGCCAATATGACCTAGACGGCAGTGCCACATATATGCAGATATATCATTATCAAGTTTAATCCATTTAGCATCAACATTATGAATATGTGTAATACTACTATCGAGATCCAATAGAAATAAACCATTCAACACAGGTGCATGACCATAAAAGATATTATTCATATAAATCGAACAACCATTGTTTTCAGATTTAAACGAATAACCACTTTGCATCAAACATGATCCGGATACAATGTTCATGCTCAGTGCAGGCACCAAATAACAATTATTCAGGTTTATAACTAATCCCGACAGCATATGGAGAGGCAGCGTTCCGATGGCGATCACATCAACTCTTGATCCATTGCCGACCCACATCGTGACCTCATCCCTTGCTAGTTGTCACTTGTTCCGCAGCCCCTGAACCGAGTTACATATATTAGCAACCGATCCCTTATCAAATACCCAGGTGCTACTGCGAGTACTAGTCAAGTTACACATCAATAACATGTATATCACATATACCTTTGTTTGCCTGGCCGGCCTTTTTGTCCGCCAAATACTTGGGGCAGTTGCGCTTCCAATGGCCAGTCCCCTTGCAATAGTAGCACTCGGTGTCAGACTTAGGGCCAGCTCGGGGTTTCTTTTCAGGCACGGCAACAGATTTGCCGCCCTTCTTTCCCTTCTGCTTGCCTTTCTTGTCCTTCTTGAAACCGGTGGTCTTATTGATCATCAACACTTGATGTTCTTTCCTAATCTCCACTTCTGCAGTCTTAAGCATTGACAGAAGCTCGGGAAGAGACTTCTTCATGCCCTGCATATTATAGTTCATCACAAAGCTCTTGTAGCTAGGTGGCAGAGATTGGAGAACACGATGTATGCCTAAGTCAATGGGAATCGTTATTCCCAAGCACAAGCTTATCGGCGTACCCAGACATTTTGAGTACGTGCTCACTAACGGAGCTGTTCTCTTCCATCATGCAGCTAAAGAACTTTTCAGAAGCATTATAACTCTCTACGGCAGCATGGGTATCGAAAATCATTTTCAGTTCTCCCATGGTATCAAAGGCATTGCCATTTTCGAAACGTTTTCGAAGTTCTGGTTCTAGCCCATACAGTATGCCGCAATGAACTAAGTTGTGGTCCTCCTAACGAGTTACATAGACGTTCTTTTCCTCGTCAGGGGCATCAGGAGCTGGTGGGGGGCCTAGCGGCGCCTCTAGCACATATTGCTTTTGTGCAGCAGTGAGGAGAATCCTCAAATTCATAGCCTAGTTGGTGAAGTTGCTACCATTCGCAGCAAGCTTCTCTTTCTCCATGAACACATTGAAATTAAAAGCAGGTGGTGCCATCTACAACAGAATTTGTAAAATATATTTAGACTAAGTTTATGATAGATTGAGTTCAACTAATCCAAATTACTAATGAACTCCCACTCAAAAACGACATCCCTCGTGTCCTTTTGGTGATTACATGAACCAAATCCACTACACCAAGTCCGATCATCACGTGAGTCGGTGTAGCTTCAAAGGCGAGTATCTATATAGGCATCATATCAACTATATGACTAATGCTTAATCTTTCGGTCCGTATTCCGAGGCCATGTCTGTACATGCCAGGCTCGTCAAGTAAGAACCTTAGTATTCGCGTGTGTAAAACTGTCTTACACCCGTTGTATGAAAGCGTAGAGTCGAGAACACCCGATCATCACGTGATGCCTCAAAACACGATCCACAAAACGGTGCATACTTAAGGAAGAACACATTTTATCTTGATATCTAAATGAGGGATCATCTTATAATGCACCAAAAGCGCCAAACTAGCAATATAAGATGCTAACATCTAATGTGTGAAGTGAGGTGATATGGTCCATGCATTTGATCTCTATCATTTGCATCGTGGTATGATCTCTATCATTCCTTTGTGTGTAAGGCCAAGGTCTATGGAACTTACACGTTAAGTGAGTTGTAAGAGTATCTATCATACATCTACTTACAATAATACCATATCAAGACACTAGCCCAGCAACGATCTAAACTAGACGCCTCTAATTTATCAATTGCAAGTTTTACGTGGCTTAGGGCTTTCAGAGATAGAACCGGTCTTACCTACGAACATGAACCACAACGAGGATAACCAAGTTATTAGCAACTCGTTGTAAATCAGATATTGACTATAGTAGGAGAGACAGACACCCGCCAGCCACTTATGCAAAACAAGTTGCATGTCAGTCGTGGAACCTGTCTCATGTACGATGACATGTAAGGTTGGTCCGGGCCGCTTCATCCCACTATGCCACCAATATCCAAAGTACATAGAAGATGCAATAACATGATCATCACCGCCCACATATAAACATATGTGTACTACCCATGCAAAGCACCTACGCATAGATCAGGCTCTGATACCACTGTTGGGTCCGCAGCATAGAAAACAAAATTTTTCCTACGATGAGAACTATACGACAAGATCTATCTACTAGATACAGAGCAATGGGTGGACATACATCCATGGAGAACTTACCCTCGAAGACAACGAGTTTTGTTAACAAGTAGGAACTCGTGGTTGATGTAGTCGTACGCTTGCCGATCTCAAGTCGTGTGGAAGTCCGAGCGCCGCAAATCAGCAGCGCTTCCGTCCTCGCACACACGTTCAAGCAACCGGACAACCTCCACCTCCTCGCTCCAGCGAATCAGCGGAAGCAGCAACTCCTTCCAGACGCAAGGCCACCGGGAACATGTATCTCGCTAATCCGAGACCATGGGGGAATATCTAGAGGGGGAGAGAGATCCTTCACGAGGAGGTGTGTGGATGAAGGAGGGAATGGGTGGACTTTTATAGGAGGAGAGGGGGTGCCCCCTCTCTCCATGGCCGGCGCATGGGGGGGTGACCCCTCACCTCCCCCATTCATGTAGTGGTAACCCCTCCACATTAAAATGCCCCTTAACATTCTCTTTTAAAGTCTCCACTTTAAATGCATTAAATTTCTCCAAATTTAATGCTCTCTCATTTCATAAAACTCTTTTATTTATTTTATTCAGAATTTTGTTAGTTACTTTAATTAACAAACATTCACATAAAACCCCTTGAAACATTTCAATATTACATGCAGAACCACTTTCTGCAATTTCACCCGAAACAATTCCGGTTTCTATCGAAATAATTCCTGTTTCTATCGAAACATTTCCTGCGCTTTGCAAACCTTTTGTCTAGAACATATGTGCTCCTTAATGGTGTCCGGCAACCCTTAAGTGTGTCACCCTATGGTTCGCGAATAATGCAGACATGATTGAGACTCCTCTCAGATCAATAATCAGAAGCTGGACCTGGAGATCCATACTGACTCCTGCACATTCAACGATGACTTCTGTGATCGTGAGAACCTTTAATGTCAGCAATTTTATCCCTTTGTCTCATGATATAATACATGTCCGAGATTCGATCATCGGTATCCAAATACCTAGTTTGATCTCGTTACCGACATGCACTCTTTTGTCGTTCCCGTGATATAACATTCTAGTGATCACATCACTTGCTTGCAAGCTATCTTAATGTGATATCACCGAGAGGGCCCAGAGTATATCTATCCGTCATATGGATTGACAAATTCCACTCTTGATCCATGAGCCTCAACATAACACCTTCGTAGTACTGAACCCATCTTTATAGTCACCCTGTTACGGTGTGACGTTTGATGTTATCAAGATACTCTTCCGGTGTTAGCAATTAACATGATCTCATGGTCTAAGGACTAAGACTACTTTGTATGATGTTATAGCAATATAAACATAATGACTTGATTGTAATGCTATACTTCAGATGAATGTTCATCACATCATTTCACAAATGCTGTGACCTTGTTTTTAACAACATCCAATGTCCATGATCAGGAAACTTTGATCATCTTGTTAATCAACAAGCTAGTCTATAAGAGAGGCATAACTAGGAACCCATTTTGTTTATTGAACACACATGTATTGATGTTTCCTATCAATACAATTATAGCATGCAAAATAAACATCTATCATATACAAGAAATATATAATAACAACTTTATTATTGCCTCTCATGGCATATTTCCTTCAAAAACTTGTGCAGGGACTGAGTTAACAGGAAGCATACCCATCACAACTCCAGGTGCACAGTTGGCACGAGTAACCATAGACCCGGGTTTGGTGTTGATGTTGAGAACCCGAGGTGGAGGTGCACGAACCATAGAAGAACTTGCCGCAGGTCTTGGAGGTGGTGGAGGAAGAGCTTTGTTGTTCATGGGACAACTCCAGTGTTGATGCCCAGTGTTCCCAGAGGTGTAACAGGCACCAGGTGGACGTGGAGCAGTGTAGCCAGGGACTCCGTCAGGCGCTCCAGGGTAGTTGTGGTTGTAGCCCCTAGGAGCCGCGGTGAAGGAGTTTGGTGGCCTTGCCGCGTCGCTTGACGGTCTTGGTGGAGCCGGGAGCGACGGTGGGGTGTTAGGAACCCACACACGGCGCTTAGAAGGAGCTAACATAGCTGAAGAGCTTGCTGCGTCTCGGCTGTGTTTCTTGGACTCCTCAAACACTTGCCTACTTGCTTCTTCCTGCAGAGCTGTATGTTGGAGTTCCAGAAAAGACCCCGGCCTTGCATGAGTGATTGCATATTTGATAGATGCATTGAGCCCTTTCCTGAACCTCTTTTGCTTCTTCTTGTCATCAGAGATCTCATCGCCACCATACCGAGAAAGGTTCATGAAGTTTCTGATATAGGTATTGACATTGTCATTGCCCTGCTTGAGGTTGAGAAACACTTCCTTCATCCTTTCCATGACAATTTCTGACAGATATTTCTCTTTGAAAGCTCCAGTGAACTGCTCCCAGGTAGGCTGAAAACCGGAGTGGTTTGCCTTCAGGTAATTCTCCCACCACAGAGCTGCATCTCCCTTCAGAAGGTGAGTTGCACATTTGACCCATTCTTGCTCAGGAACATCGGCAGTCATCAGCAACCTTGACATCTCACGCAACCAATCATCAGCATCTAGTGGCTGATCAGACACCTCAAAGTGGCGCGGGTTGAACTTCAGAAAACTCTTGATGTCTCCTCGCTTGGGAGGTGGAGGTAGCAGAACAAACTCATTCCTCCTGACACTTTCTTCAAATCACTGCTGGTTCTGTTGCATTTCTCCCAAGGCATTAGCAATACTTGCCAACGCAGCCCCCAGTTCAGGTGGTATGTCCTCCTCAGAGCGGCGTGGTGGTGCCATCCTGTGATTGATATAAAACTCAAGTTAGTACCATAATGGAGAATAATAATAATCCAAAATAGTACCAAAATGGAATTAACCAAGATTTGAAGGATACAAATTACTAAGATGATATTAAAATATCAACAAAGTTCAAAGCACCTAGAAGATATTAAGCATATCGCACACGACTGAACAAGGAGTGTGGTACACAAGCTAACAAAGAAAAAATTGCCGCAAATTTCGGCATTAAAATACCACTATATGCGCAAACCCACTTAACGAATCAAGATTAGTAGCTCTACCAATTCAACATACAAGAGCGAATGATAAAAGTAGTGGTATGGTCGCGACTCCATCCCGCACTCAAATCATTACTCCACACATGAATAAGTAAAACACATATCCCAACACCTTCTTCTTAAGATGAACCTAAAGATTAGTACCTACGGAAACGAACACCCCAAACAAGATAATGTCAGATAACAAAGAGTAAGACAGATCGCACCGGTATACAACAAATCAGATAGATCGCGTCGGTTTACAAAGGCCTGTCGGTATGGAATGTACCAACAGTTGATAACCAAAAGGCAGATAGCGATAACAAGTTGGAAGCAACAGATAGACAAGAAATTCACACACACACAACCTATGGTACTACGGAACCCAGAACACGTGAATCCTAGTTTGAATTTTAGAAGAGGATTGAAAACGTTACACTTCCTTACCAGAAAAAGGGTGGGTGGGTGGGTAAGAAGAAAAATGGAAGCATTCCTACTCTCACGTTTTGTTTTTCCCTAGTATACATAATTACCAAAAATATTTGCTAGACTGAAAACGACCATTTGGCTGAGACCCTCAAGGGCGGGATGGCTCTGATACCAATTGTAACTACCTCGGACCCTACGCTCTAAGTTCAAGCCTGGATGAAACGGGAGTGGTTAAAATAGTACAGCGAGGGCCTAGGGGCCGCCCACGCGTAGACCCGTCGGCCGTCCTAACCACTTCCAAGATATCGGGACAAGAGCGAGCGGCATAGGCAATAGGCGAAGATATCAAATACATACACAAGTGAGTTTGTATGCAAGCTACCTTACAACAGTTCTCAGAGCCATTCCATCTAAAAGAAATAGAAATATTGCAACGCCATACGGCAAGATCCAAATATCCTAGATAGTAATAGTAGTTTAGGATAGCTCCTCATACATCAAACATCAGAGTATCAAGCGGAAGCGGGAAACAAGATCCGAGTACGGACAAGAAGCAAATCGGCATAAGATGCCACAGAAGTAAGCACATCCCACCCACAGATCTCGTGGATCCCCATCCCCGGAATCTCTACTCCGCGTGATCGTTGCCAACATCATCTGTCTCCTCCACCCAGTATCCCTCTTGCGAATACACCTGTTCATCTGAATCAAACAATTTATCGTGTAAGACCCTAGGGGTCAGCAAGTCTTTATGCCTCTAAAGGGGACATAACCTGGGGTGACGCAGTTGCAGCAAAAGATGATACTAACAAGTCTATAGATACTCGCTAATCATCCGCCTAACCAATGATAGACGGATGTCCGTTAATTAGGAACAACAGTTATAACAGTATAAAATAACAGATCCATCATCCTTCTCGCTTACCAACGACAAGCGGATGAACAACCCATCCGTTGGCAGTTTTATTAACCATTCCATGAGTGTTGCACTATTTACTAGTCAGGTATTTAGTCAATTAAAAGCGGTACTTTAGTTATACTTGTCTATGATCGAGAAACTATGCTCGAAGTCGTCCATAACCGTGGACACGGCTTTCAGAAAGATTTACCCTGCAGGGGTGCACAAATAGCAACACACACTCGATCAACCTCGGAAAAACCAACTCAAAACCCAACGAGGCATTCACGACAAAGCAATCACAGGATTCAGAAATATTTCAGGGGGCCACCCCATTAAGCTACCCACAACGAAGTTGGCCGGCTCCGAGATGGACCCAAGGTTTGCGCCAATGGCTGTAAACAATCCATATGGAAGCTAGAAAAAGGTTCCACTCACATATCATGCAAAGGTGGCCATGTGGCTCCACATATTAATAATGTGAAAACATCATGATGCATATATGGGAGCATGTGTAATTAGAAGTGGATACATCCCAACTCACATGAGCTAGAGGTAAAACCAATTAAAATGCAAAGCTCACATGTAGTAGGGTGGTGGAGTTAATAAAAGATATGCCCCCAACTCAGCTTGGGCATCAAGCATTTATCAAGAACCAAATACAATATATCAAAAGGCAAATACAATTAATAATGCATATGAGATAAGATCCAAAAGAAAAAGGGTTTTATATGATGCTCAAATGCAATGTGGCATGATGACATGACCATGATATAAATATGATGCAACAATTATATGTAGGAAGTAGCATTTTATTATTAGACCATGTAGCATTACATATGTTAGACAGATGGGATGCTACAATAGATCCCCGCCACCAAGTAGCAGCATCATCGCCACCATGCTCACCCGGGCTAGCCGGATCACCACCGGACCGAGACACACCATCGCAAGCCACCTCCCGGAGCCGCCTCCACCAGAGGGTCGCTCGTACAGATCAACTTCCGGAGCCACCGCCCTGGCATCCACACTCACGTACCCGTCACAGGCAGAGAACAGCTCACCAACGCCCGGGAACGCCACGCCACCAACATCACACCGTTGTCGGACAGAACCATCTCTACCACGACAACCAACAGCGGCCACGCAACGATCTGGACCGGGACTTCGAAGGTAATGACATACCATGCTTCCAGGGTCGCCGATCTGTGCCCACTTGGCCCAGACTGATGACCATGACGGTGCTACCTAGCAACCTCCAGGCCACAACCGCCTATAGGGGGTCGCCGGTGTTGAACTCCCTAGAGCCTGCCTAGCCCAGCGAGGAGCCTTCGGCCCAGATCGGGGCATGTGGCCCCAATATCTGGCCACGCAGCCGACAACCACCCTCCCTCGCCGCCCAGGGCGCAGGGCCTCGCCGCACCGTTCTTCTCCCTAGCCGGGAGTTGCTGCAGCTGTGTCCGTGCCGCCGGGCCAAGCCCCACCCTCCAAGTCGCATCGCCACCGGCCAAGGTTGCCCCGCGCAACCCCCCATGCACGCGAGTAGGAAAGAGCTTGCCGCAGCTGGCACCGCACGGGCTTTGCATGGCGGCGCGCACCGGCGGCGACGAGGGAGGGGGAGGGAAGACGAGTGAAGCGGCGGCGCGGGTCACCCCCTGGTCTCCTGTAGGGGACAAGCTAGAGGAGCGGGGTTGTTTTTCCAGATCGTGTAGAACGCAGATAGTGAAAAATGCCGCAGGCAAAAGCAATATGAGGGAAAGGACCAAAAAAAGAGGTTTTATATGATGCTCAAATGTAAGGTGGCATGGTGACATGAGCATGATATAATGATTGAAAGGGCATGTATGCCCCCATGTGTGGTTTTGGTAATTAATGACAATCCCTATGGACTAATGTGCAAATTGAGTTTCACTTGTAGTTTTGTCCATTGGCATCGCTTGGACCATGTGTTGGTTTCAAGGATGAAAAAGAAGAAGCATCGTCCAAGGGCTTTGTGCCTATTGGAATCAAGTAGAAGAAGAAGAAGATGATGATGATGAAGATCAAGTATGTCTTGAAGAAGAAGAAGATGGAGTCCCCTATGGCTATCTTCAAGACATCATCAAGAATTTAAATGCAAGCTCAAGATGCGCCATCTCTAGAAGATCTCATGCTTGAAGCTTGCCATCCTCGGCAATCATGATTTGATGAAGACAAGTTCGAAGAAGAGGCTTCCCCATGGAGTATGGGGGAGCATTTCTCAAGACTTCATCAAGCAAGTGCAAGAAAGAGCAATCAAGACAAGATCGTCTACATCATGCTCAAGTAGGATGCTCAAGGCAAAGGTATGATCTTGATAGGGTTCGGTCTCTTGTAGGTTGGGAGACCAGGTTTAGCATAGATAGTTGTACTATCAAGAGGGGCTCTCGAGTGGGTGACTCATTCGTATCTTTCGGAGAGAGCTCAAACCTTTGCATACATAGCATCATCTTTCTTGGTTGTTGTTTGGTTCTTGTCCATGTGAGGATCTAGAGCTTGTGGTAATCTTCATAACAAGCTCTAGTTCATCAAAAACGGATTTCCCTTGCATATCTTATTGCGTTTTTGATCTTGCGGGTTTTCTGGCTCCACACATTGGGAGGTATCTCACATATATATTCATGGTATCTTCTCCCTTGGTGATACCCAATATTTCGATTCTACACGTCGTTATCTTTCCAATAAAATTGGTTTCATCTCGTTTGGAGTTCGGATGCAAAAGTTGTGGCATTTCTGGTTCTGGAGTTTTTGCTTGGCCAGTAGTTCCGGCAGGCCACCGGTAGTACCGCTAGGGCATTTTGCCGCCGGTAGTACCAGTGTTAATTCCGTCCCAACTTTCGGTAAACCCGATTTCGGTTCTATACTCTCTCTGTCTTGGTGTGCGTATTTGTCAGAACTTAGGTCCGAATCTTGGGCGGTACTACCGATGACCCACCGGTAGTACCGGGCGGCCTCATTTTTGTGTTCATTCGCACCTTGTTTTTGGACCGTTGGTTGAGTGCCACCGGTAGTACCGGCCACTGATGACCCACAAGTATAGGGGGTGTATCACAGTATTTTTGAGGGAAGTGAAACCCAATTTATTGATTCGACACAAGGGGAGCCAAGGAATATTTATAAGCCTTAACAACTGAGTTGTCAATTCAGCTACACCTGGAAACAATCTTGCGCACAACAGTTTATCAGTAGCAACAGTTTTGTAGTAGGAATAGTAAAGTAGCAGCAGTAGTAAAGCAATAGTAAAAGTAAAGACAGTAGTAACAATAGCAGTAAACAGTAGGATTCGAGTGCCGTAGGCATAGGGATGGATGGACGGGCGTTGCATAGACAAGACAATTCACATAGCAATCAGAACATAGGGCAATTGCAGATAAATAAGATAAAGCATCCCAGTACTAGATAATCCTATGCATGTGTTCCATATATAGTCATACGTGCTCGCAATGAGAACTTGCACAACATCTTTTGTACTGGAAGCCCGTTTGCAGCGGGGCCTCAAGGGAACTACTGGCAATTAAGGTGCTCCTTTTAATAGAGCACTGGAGCAAAGCATTAACACTCCGTGAACACACGTGATCCACACATCAAAGCCATTCCCTCCGGTTATCCCGATTCCTATCACTTCGGGGCCATTAGTTCCGGACAACAACGTGTGTATACAACTTGCAGATAAGACCATAAACAAAACTATCATAATGAATCAATAACATATTCAGATCTGAAATCATGGCACTCGGGCCCTAGTGACAAGCATTAAGCATAACAAGTCACAACAAAGTCATAAAGCACTAATAAAAGATACTAGGCACCATGCCCTAACAATCTGATGCCATTACATGAATGATCTCATCCAATCCCTACCATGACCATAGCCTACAGTGGGGGATTACTCATTCATAGATGGGGGAAACATGGATGGTCGATGGAGAAGCGATGGTGATGATGATGGCGATGATCTCCTCCATTTCCTCGTCTCGGCAGGGTGCCATAACGGAGTTTCTGGTGCTGTTTCGTGGAATCTGGTGGTGGCAGCGGAGCGGAACTCCTTCTAGAAAAACGTCGAACCCCCCCTGAGTTTTTAGGTCAGAAGGGAACTTATAGGCGAAGAGGGAGGCTGAGGGACAGTCTGGGGCGGCCAGACCACCCCCTGGCGCGGCCTGGGCTAGCCAGCGCGGCCAGGTGGTGTGGCCTGGGCCCAGCCCCCCCGTCTCGTATTCTGGCTCTGGGAGTCTTCTGGTGAAATAAGATTTTTGGCATATTTTCCGGGATTTTTCCTGATAGTTGATTTTCTACACAAAAAGTAGAGACCAAGGCAATTCTGCTGAAAACAACGTTAGTTGATATGTCCATTTTGCATCACTATTCTATGTCTTAATTCACTATAATTGATTGATATATTTCATATTGAGGGGTGATACTTATGTTATTTCATCTGTTTTTGCATGGTTGATGACTTTTTGAGCATGGACCGCTGCAGTCAGGATTCTGATGGAAAAGGTGTTGTTTGGAGGCAAAATTCGCGAAGATTAGAAAATCCAGGAAAATATACGGAAAATCCTATTTTTCCAGAAGACGAAGGATGCCAGAAGAGGGAGTGGAGATGGGCCATAGGGGGCCCACACCACCTGTTGGGTCCGCAGCATAGAAAACAAAAAAATTCCTACGATGAGAACTACACGCCAAGATCTATCTATTAGGTACAAAGCAACGGGTGGACATACATCCAACAAGAACTTACCCTCGAAGACAATGAGTTTTGTTAACGAGTAGGAATTCATGGTTGATGTAGTCGTACACTTGCCGATCTCAAGATCGTGAGGAAGTCCAGCAGGTCCGACTCCAGCACGTCCATCAGATCCAGCTCCAGTAGCACCAAGTCCAGCACCGCAAAGCAGCGGTGCATCCGTGATCGCACACACGTCCGGTACCCCGACAACCTCCGTCCCTCGCTCCAGCAAAGCAGCGGAAGCAGCAACTCCTTTCCAGATAAAGCCACCGGGAACATGTATCTCGCTGATCCGAGACCATGGGGAAATAATACTAGAGGGGGAGAGAGATCCTTCACAAGGAGGTGTGTGTGAGAAGTGAGGAGAGGGTGGCCTTTTATAGGAGGACGGGGGTGCCCCTCCTTCATGGCCGGCGCATGGAGGAGGTGCCTCTTCACCTCCTCCATTCATGTGGTGGTAACCCCTCCACATTAAAATGCCTCTTCACATTCCCTTTTAAAGTATCCACTTTAAATGCATTAAATTTCTCCAAATTGAATGCTCTCTCATTTAATAAAACTCCTTTATTATTTTTATTCAGAATTTTCTTAATTACTTTAATTAACAAACATTCACATAAAACCCCTTGCAACATTTCAATATTACATGCAGAACCAATTTCAGCAATTTCACCCGAAACAGTTTCTGTGTCTATTGAAATAATTCTAGCGCTGTCTTAAATCTTTATCTGAAACATATTTTCTCCAAATGGTGTCGGTATCCCTCAAGTGTGTCACCCTACGGTTCGTGAATAATGCAGACATGATCAAGACCCCTCTCAGATCAATAATCAGAAGCGAGACCTGGAGATCCATACTGACTCCTACACATTCAACGATGACTTCTGTGATCGTGAGAACCTTTAATGCTAGTAACTAAATCCCTTTGTCTTGCGATATATTACATGTCCGAGATTCGACCATCGGTATCTCCATACCTAGTTTGATCTCGTTGCCGACATGCACTCTTTTCTCGTTCCCGTGATATAACATTCTAGTGATCACATCACTTGCTTGCAAGCTATCTTAATGTGATATCATCGAGAGGGCCCAGAGTATAGCTATCCGTCATCGGGATTGAAAAATTCCACTCTTGATCCATGAGCCTCAACATAACACCTTCGTAGCACTGAACCCATCTTTATAGTCACCCTGTTACGGTGTGACATTTGATGTTATCAAGATACTCTTTCGGTGTTAGCAATTAACATGATCTCATGGTCTAAGGATAAAGATCACTTCGTATGATGTTATAGCAATATAAACATAATGACTTTGATCGTAATGCTATACTTCGGATGAATGTTCATCACATCATTCTACCAATGTGGTGACCTTGTTATTAACAACATCCAATGTCCATGATTAGGAAACCTTGATCATCTTGTTAATCAACGAGCTAGTCTATAAGAAAGGCATAACTAGGAACCCTTTTTGTTTATTAAACACACATGTATTGACGTTTCCGATCAATACAATTATAGCATGCAAAATAAACATTTATCATAAACATGGAATAAGATAATAACCACTTTATTATTGCCTCTCGGGCATATTCCCTTCAGTCTCCCACTTGCACTAGAGTCAATAATCTAGTTTGAAAAACTTTGCGTATTGAACACCTATGGCTTTCTTCTGTTGCATATACGCTATTGCTAGTGGTTAACATAATCTCTGGATCTGAGATTTTCAGGTCTATGTGTATTTGCATGTCTTTGCGTCTCTACGCATCACTCATTCTCAAATGAGATGGCATTGTATAAATTTGGTCCTTTGGTGAGACCTTTAGTTCGTTCGGCTCAAAATATGTTGATATTATTGTCACACAATATATCTTCATAGTATTAGCCCACTTTGAACCACACCTAGTTTGATAACAAACTACTTAACACAAATGCCCTCCTTTGCTGCTACTATAGCAGTTATATACTTAGCCTTTTGTTGTAGTATCCGTCACAATGTCTCAACTTTGGAACTTATCCAAATCCATCATGGAACATCATTTCCATTACATTGTGCCACCCGTAGTCTAAATTGAGATAAATTTAATTTGTATCTTGTGACAAAATTAGTATCAATGTAACACTTTACAATGAACTACCTTTAACTATTTGTCACTTATACATGATATATTCTTAGTTCTTCCAAAGCTCATAAGAATATCTTTACTATTGTCCAATGATCATCTTATGAATCATTCTGGTATATGCTCATAACATTTAGAGCATTGGACATTCTGGATAAATACATATCATGGTATAATCGATCAAAATCTTCATGTGATTTTACTCACCAAGTGTTGAAACACTTGAATCTTGATACAATTCTTTCCATGCAGCATGAACCTTTCTTGTTGTTTCCATATTGAACCCTTTCAATATCTCATATATGTATTTCTGGCACAACCATATTTGCGCCTTAATCTATCCATATAGATATTGATGCCAAATATTCCGGGTTTGCCCAAGTCGTTCATCGAAATCTTATTTTAATGAAATTCTTAACTTGTGTCAATACAAGATACATCATTTCCAATCAACAATATGTCCTCTACATAATGTATTAGAAATATGTCTCAGCGCTCCCACTTAATTTCTTGCAAATGCAAGCATCTTCATCATCTCCAATGAATTTAAACTCTTTTAACAGTTCCATCATGGTGAAGATTCCAACTCCGCTATGCTTACTTCAACTATTGAAGTTTACATGCCCTTTTAGCACCCTTTGAATTTAACAAAACCCTTCGGACCATGTCATGTACATGTCCTAGGTTACCGTTCTATTAGAAGAACCTTGTTTTGTTTATTCAACTACCATATAGCAAATTATATGTAGTGGTTGCTACATTAATCCGTCAAGACTATATATCGCTATGAAAGATCAAATCTTGTCACAGTTAACTCCTTGAACATTGTCGTAAACTTATTTCCGACATGTCGACTATTTCATAGATGTTAAACATCCATGTCTTATTTCTTTATAGATCCAAACACGACCGATAGGCTTCATGCCTTTCCGGAGGGTCTTCCAAGTTCAGAAACTTGATTTCTCGTGTATGGATACTATCACGGATTCTATGACTTCTAGTCATTTTATGGAGTCAGGGCCCATCATCGCTTCTTTGCATGTAGTCGGTTCATCATTGTCAAAACAATAACAACTTGCTTATCAAATCTTACTATTTGATTCTTACCGACCCACATGGTTCTATAGGAACTCTAATCTCCGAGATCACACCTTTTGTAATCACGAGAGCCATTAGCATTGTGGCTGCCACCGGGACACTTTCCGGCGCTGTGCTACTTAGCACATATAGCTACGGTTCAACAACCTTATCAAAGTTCTATTGTCTTCCCACTTAACTTTTCGCGAAAAATTCCTTCTCCAGAAACTTGACGTTCCAAGTAAACAAACTCTTTTGTCCTCGGTGTAATGGAGAAATTCCCAACAAATTCTTTGGGATAACCTACAAAGATGTGTTTATCCGACTTTGGTTGTAAACATTTTACTTATGCATAGCATACCAAAATTTAAGAAAAGACAATTCGGGTTTTATCCCAAACCATAACTTATATGGTGTCATTTCAACGGATCACGATGGTGCTCTTTTCAGTGTAAAAGCGGTAGTCTCTAAAGCTTCAATCCTTAAAACATAATGGCAGTTTTATAAATGACACCTTTGATCTTACCATGTCAAACATGGTTTGATTTCATCTCTCGAATATAACATACTCCTATGGTTTATCGGGAAACACAAATCATGGAACAATTCCTCAAATCTTAAGTGTTTTGCTAAACTTCTAACTCAAATATCTTCCTTTATGATCGAATCATAAACTCTTTATTTTCTTGTTACAATGATTTTCAACTTCATCTTGAAAGTCTTTGAACAATTTTCAAATATTTCATACTTCTTCCTTATTAAGTAAATATACAGATATATTCACTCAAATTTTTGAAGAAAGCATATGAAGAAAAATGATCCATCGCATATGGCTACACATAATGAACTATGCACATCAGCATGCACAATTTCTAATAAGCTAGTCATCCGTTCCTCTCTGGCCTATGGACGGAGTTTCAATTATCTCGAGGAAAGTCTCACATGCGTCAATTGATCAAAATCAAAGACTCCAAAAATCCATCAACATGGAGTTTCTTCATGTTTTCTTTAAAATATAATTTAAACAGCGATGTCACTTCATAAGTGCTCTTTCAATCATTTGTCTTGCGACATTTTAGCAATAGTGTTTATGGATGTGATTTCTCCAACTAGACTTGTAAAAGTTCATCCATCCTTTATGGAATACGGTAATTATTTGAACAACCATTGTTCTCATAATACCGGAACAAAATAAAAATTATTTAAACAAATCTTGAAGTCTAGGTTTGATGACAACGAAAAACACAATAACACTTTATTTGTTTTCGATGAACATCATCACTCATTCTCTTGCTAGTTACTTAGGCCATTGTAGTTCATGAATTGCGTTGTCCTGTATGACACTTCATACCAACCAATTCGGTATCCAATACCGGTATCCAATACCTCAGTACCACATTGTTTAACAAGCAAGGAATACAACCATAACATGTATATCTTCTATATACCTAAGTTGGACGTCTCCAACTTTTTCTTTTCTGCCAAATATTTTATAGATTCTCTTTCAGCAATTCCTTTTCTTTTAAAAGTATCTATCAACATCAATAGTGGTGTCATTCACATGACACGTAGTACAAAGCGTATTTAGTCAAACACTAATACCTTTGGATTTGCACTTTGAAGTGGATCACCCAAATGTTTGGTATTCTTTCAAAAAATCCGTTCTTTAGTAATCTTTTAGTGTAGTAAACATTTTACTTACATCTTCTATTCATCCTTATCATGACAACTTTCATGATCAAGCTACTATAGCCTATAAGGAAGAATGACGAGTATAATTTCAGTTCCTGAAACCTTTTTGGGAGATCCGGATGCTTAGCATCTCCATCCTTCACAAATTCTCATACAATATGAGAACATGTATTTTGCTAAATTATACTCTATCATAATGCAACCAAAAAAATTGTTTCAGATATCACAATATCTTTCACACATGATGGTTTCTGAAACAATTTCCAGCTCCAATATAATCTTGATATTAAAACAACTTTTTGAATATCAATAATCATGGAGGCAAACATGATACTTTAGATACTAACATTGGAATTCTTACTCTTGATTTAATACTACTTATTAAACTTCATGGAGTAAACAGAGTTTGCTGAAAGTTTGCAATGGGACTTATAAACTTTAAATTGACATTCAAATCAATACGATACCAGTTCGTAAAGTAAATATCCAGAATTCTATAGTTCTACTATCTCAATTAAAACTAAGCATAAGGTAGTGAACAGACGCCAATGACTACAACAAATTATGCAAATTCACTTCGATTTAGTTTATGACAAACTGAGTTCGACTAATCCAAATTAGAAATGAACTCCCACTCAAAAACGACATCCCTCGTGCCTTTTTGGTGATTACATGAACCAAATCCACTACACCAAGTCCGATCATCACGTGAGTCGGTGTAGCTTCAAAGGCGAGCATCAGTATGGGCATCATATCAACTATATGACTCATGCTTAACCTTTTGGTCCGTGTTCCGAGGCCATGTCTGTACATGCTAGGCTCGCCAAGTAAGAACCTTAGTACTCGCGTGGGTAAAACTGTCTTACACCCGTTGTATGAAAGCGTAGAGTCGAATACACCCGATCATCACGTGATGTCTCGAAACACGATCCATAGAACGGTGCATACTCAAGGAAGAACACATTTTATCTTGATATCTAAATGAGGGATCATCTTACAATGCTACCAAAAGTGCCAAACTAGCAGTATAAGATGCTAACATCTAATGTGTAAAGTGAGATGATATGGTCCATGCATTTGATCTCTATCATTTGCGTCGTGGTATGATCTCTATCATTCCTTTGTGTGTAAGGCCAAGGTCTATGGAACTTACACGTTGAATGTGTTGTAAGAGTATCTATCATACATCTACTTACAACAATACCATATCAATACGCTAGCCCAGCAACGATTTAACTAGATGCCTCTAGTTTATCAATTGTAAGTTTTACGTGGCTTAGGGCTTTCGGAGATAGAACCGTTCTCACCTACGAACATGAACACCAACGAGGATAACCAAGTTATTAGCAACTCGTTGTAAATCAGATATTGACTATAGTAGGAGAGACAGACACCCGCCAGCCACTTATGCAAAACAAGTTGCATGTCAGTCGTGGAACCGGTCTCATGTACGATGGCATGTAAGGTTGGTCCGGGCCGCTTCATCCCACTATGCCACCAATATCCAAAATACATAGAAGATGCAATAACATGATCATCATCGCCCACATATAAACATATGTGTACTACCCGTGCAAAGCACCTACGCATAGATCAGGCTCAGATACCACTGTTGGGTCCGCAACATAGAAAACAAAAAAATTCCTATTATGAGAACTACACGCCAAGATCTATCTATTAGGTACAAAGCAACGGGTGGACATAAATCCAATGAGAACTTACCCTCGAATACAACGAGTTTTGTTAACGAGTAGGAACTCGTGGTTGATGTAGTCGTACACTTGCCGATCTCAAGATCGTGAGGAAGTCCAGCAGGTCCATCAGATCCAGCTCCAGTAGCACCAAGTCTAGCACCGCAAAGAAGCGGTGCATCCGTGATCGCACACACGTCCGGTACCCCGACAACCTCCGTCCCTCGCTCCAGCAAAGCAGCGGAAGCAGCAACTCCTTTCTAGATAAATCCACCGGGAACATGTATCTCGCTAATCCGGGACCATAGGGAAATAGTACTAGAGGGGGAGAGAGATCCTTCACAAGGAGGTGTGTGTGAGAAGTGAGGAGAGGGTGGACTTTTATAGGAGGAGGGGGGTGCCCCTCCTTCATGGCCGGCTCATGGAGGAGGTGCCTCTTCACCTCCTCCATTCATGTGGTGGTAACCCCTCCACATTAAAATGCCTCTTCACATTCCCTTTTAAATTCTCCACTTTAAATGCATTAAATTTCTCCAAATTTAATGCTCTCTCATTTAATAAAAATCTTTTATTATTTTTATTCAGAATTTTGTTAATTACTTTAATTAACAAACATTCACATAAAACCCCTGCAACATTTCAATATTACATGCATAACCAATTTTAGCAATTTCACCCGAAACAGTTTCGGTGTCTATTGAAATAATTCTAGCGCTTTCTTAAATCTTTATCTGAAACATATTTTCTCCAAATGGTGTCGGTATCCCTTAAGTGTGTCACCCTAAGGTTCGCGAATAATGCAGACATGATCGAGACCCCTCTCAGATCAATAATCAGAAGCGGGGCCTGGAGATCCATACTAACTCCTACACATTAAACGATGACTTCTGTGATCGTGAGAACCTTTAACGCTAGTAACTAAATCCCTTTGTCTCGCGATATATTCCATATCCGAGATTCGATCATTGGTATATCCATACCTAGTTTGATCTCGTTACCGACATGCACTCTTTTCTCGTTCCTGTGACATAACATTCTAGTGATCACATCACTTGCTTGCAAGCTATCTTAATGTGATATCACCGAGAGGGCCCAGAGTATATCTATCCGTCATCGGATTGACAAATTCCACTCTTGATCCATGAGCCTCAACATAACACCTTCGTAGCACTGAACCCATCTTTATAGTCACCCTGTTACGGTGTGACGTTTGATGTTATCAAGATACTCTTCCGGTGTTAGCAATTAACATGATCTCATGGTCTAAGGATAAACATTACTTCATATGATGTTATAGGAATATAAACATAATGACTTTGATCATAATGCTATACTTCGGATGAATGTTCATCACATCATTCCACCAATGTTGTGACCTCGTTATTAACAACATCCAATGTCCATGATCAAGAAACCTTGATCATCTTGTTAATCAACGAGCTAGTCTATTAGAAAGGCATAACTAGGAACCCTTTTTGTTTATTAAACACACATGTATTGACGTTTCCGATCAATACAATTATAGCATGGAAAATAAACATTTATCATAAACATGAAATAAGATAATAACCACTTTATTATTGCCTCTCGGGCATATTCCCTTCACCACCCCTGGCGCGGGTAGCCCTAGGTCACACCAGCAGGTGGTGTGGCTGCCTTGGCCCACCTCTGGCACTCCCCTCTGGCGTATATCATCCTCTCGAAACCCTAAGACTCGGGGGGCGACCACTGAAAGATTCCGCCGCCTCTGCGGGGCGGAAAACACTGAGAGAGAAAGATCTCTCTGGCAGACAGATTTCTGCCAGGGGAATTCCTTCCTGGAGAGGGGAGATCGTCGCCATCAACACGACCATCAAGCTGGACTTCATCGGGATCATCATCATCACCACCATCATCACCATCAGCACCCTCATCACCATCTCCATATTTCTGTAACAATTGCGTTGAATCTTGCATTAGTTCATAGGGGAAACTTTCCCGGTGTTGATTACTCTTTGTAGTTGATGCTATTGAGTGAACCATTGAATTATTATTTATGTTCAGATTGTTATACATCATTATTCCATCTCTGATCATGATCCATATGATGTCTTGTGAGTAGTTCGTTTTGTTCTTGAGGACATGGGAGAAGTCATGTTGTTAGTAGTGGAGTTGTGTTGAGAAAGATTCAATATATTGTTATTTAAGTTGTGGTGTACTTCTTCTAGCGGTGTCATGTGAACGTCGACTACATGACACTTCACCTATATGGGCCTAGGGGGATGCATTGTGTATTTGGCTACTAATCGTAGGGGTTTCCGGAATGATAGAAACCTGAACTCCCGTTAGAAAACCATTGCACAAGGGACGTAAGGGTCTTAGAGTTTAAAGTTGTGGTTAGGTTTCTACCTTAATTACTTTCTTGTACTTACGGATGTTTGCAAGGGGTATAATCACAAGCATGTATTAGTCCTAGGAAGGTCGGTACATTAGCACAGGTTCACCCACACAACACTTAGCAAGCTAAAGAAGATTAATCAACTAAATGAAGCGAAAGCACTTGACAGTCTTCCCATGTGTCCTCGAGAATGTTTGGTCATCTTAAGTAATACATCCGGCTTGTCCTTTGCTGCATAAAGGATTGGGCCACTTGCTGCATTTATTCCTACTGTCTTTTATCTACTCGTACTTTGTTTACTTGCTTTATCGAAAACCCCTAAAAATCCGTTTGCTAAGTATTTGCAGAGAATTCCTGATCCATACCACTAGCCAGCACCTTCCGCTCCTCGTTGGGTTCGACACTCTTATCGAAAATACTGCGATAAACCCGCTATATTTGTGGGTCATCAAGACTATTTTCTGGCACCGTTGCCGGGGAGTGAAGCACTATTGGATAGTGGAATTGGTAAAGGAAACTTCTACTATGAGTATTGTTTACTTCTGCTAGTTGCTTTATTTTCGTTATGGAAAATTCGCTGAGTTTCTTATTTGGTAATGCTACTACCACTGCTAAGGTAGTAGATAAGCCACCACCTGCTGAAATGATGTTTTCAAAATACCTACAAGAATTATTGATTGTGTTATGGATAACTACTATGTTGGGGATGGAACTGTCCATCCTGGTGATCATTTACTCTTTATACACGAATTATGCGGGTTATTCAAGTGTGTAGGTATTACTACAGATCAAGTTATGAAGAAGTTATTCTCATTATCACTAAAAGGAAGAGCTGAGGAATGGTATAAGCCGCTGAAGAATGGTTAAGCTCTGGAATGGGAGGAAATAGTACCTCTCTTTTATTCAAAGTTTTATCCTCTTAGTGAGATTCATAAAGATCGGAATCAAATATACAACTTTTGGCCTCTTGATGGAGAGAGTATAGCTCAAGCTTGGGGGAGATCGAAGTTACTAATGCTCAAATGTCCCATTCATGAGATTCCCAACAATATTATTATCAATAAATTTTATGCAAGGCTCCCTCTACATGACAAGGATTTATTGGATGCTTCTTGCGCTGGATCATTCACTCGTATGGAAGAAGAAGCTAAATGGGATCTTCTGGACCGTATTCAAGACAATGCTGAAGCTTGGGAGAATGACAAAGGTAGAAAGTCAGGTATAAATTATGATTATGAATGCATTGAATCTTTTATGGAAATTGATGATTTTCAAAATATTAAAAATGCTTATGGTCTAGACTCTCAAGCTATTGCTTCTTATTTTAAGGCTTTTGCTTCCTACATTGAAGTGCCTAAAAAGAAGTGGAATAAGTATCATGAACCTTATAAACATATTGCTAAGAGTGTTTCTGCAAGAAATACTGAAGTTTATACTGCTAATCATGTCTTACCTGAACCTTATATTGAGAAAATGCCTTTCCCAGTTAAGATTAAGGAACATTCTATGATAGCTAGTATGGTTAATGAAAGTACAAGAAAAGCTGCTGAACCTGATAAACAAATGGTTAATGAACCTATAATAGCAAATGTGAAAGACTTTGTTACTAAATATGAAGAAGAGGGACACACTATCCTTTGTAAGGATACCTCTAATTTTGTTTCACAAAGTAGTGTTATGAGAGCTAGTATTCCTGTGTTTTCTATTAGAATAAGTGATCATTGCTGCGATGGTCCTTGTGATAGCTATATTGTTAAGTTTATGCATGATACTGAAAGTTACTATGAGAGAGGAAAACGTGTTCTTATGTATCTCAATAATATCAAGTTTCCTCGTTTTATGCTGAAAGTTTTTATGTTGCACTTCTTTTGCCTTCTTACGCAAGTAGCCTCTGGTTTCAACAACTTGTTTTTTTACAAAATTCCCTTGCATAGGAAGTGGGTTAGACTTAAATGTGTGTATTTTTGCTTCTTAATGCTCTCTTTCACCTCAATTCATATTCCTATGTGAGCATCTCCAAAATTATCATGCCCATCTTAATGCTATAAAGAAAGAGCTTTTTGGGAGACAACCTATTTGTTATTTCCTTCAGTTTGTTTTTGTTTCTTTGAGTCTTGGAAGTTATTACTTCGGTAATAACTGCTCCTTATCCGTTTTGTTTGGTTTTTGTGTCAAGATCAACCTCTATTGAGAGAGAAGTAAGATTTGGGGAAGTTGCTGTCCCGAAACAGATTTTTGTGCTTCACCGTAAAATTCGTGAGAGATCTCTGTATGTCGGTTTGAGCTGTAATTTTTGGTCCTTCTGCCCCAGGTTGTTATTTAACTTTCGTTAGTTTTGCACTTTTTGATTTGAGCAACAGAAGATTTTCGAAAAAATTGATCTTTACCTACTGGTCTGTTTTGACAGATTTTGCCACTTTTGCATTTGCTTCTTTATTCGATTTCCTTTTTGAATTCTTTTTGGGTTTTCGAAAGGAGTTGCTACAGTAGCTTATGTTTTGTTGGTTTTGAGTTGAAGTTGGACTCAAAATGTTTTATCACTTCACTTATACTAATGTTGCTAATGAGAACTGTGTGAAAGAAGTTTCCAGGAAGTGGAGACAATGGTGTAATAAGGAAGAGAAGGCTTTTATGACTCAAGTAATAAGTATATGAAGATGAAGATATTGATGTTATTCAAGTTATAACTCCGGAGAAATTCATCAAGGACCAAATTCAGAGACCTGCAGAGTCTGTTTTCAAATAGGTAATAGTTCTGGTAAGAAAAGTTCCGTAAAAACACAATCCAACTCTGTTTTTGCAGTTTTTAGTTAATAAGGAAAGCTATGAAGCTAAAAAGGGACGGAAATGGAGCCAGGGTGGCCCACACCACCATGTGGCGTGGGCCCACCCCTGGCCGCGCTACCAGGTGGTGAGGCCACCTCAGACTCCGCCTCCGACTCGTTTTCCTCCAGTACTTTCCTATTGTCATGAAACTTCGAAATATATAACCCCCCGGATCTCCCGAGGTTCGTATATCGTGTTTTCGTTTCGATCTGTTTCTGCCAGGAACTATCTTTGAAAGCTTAGAAGCACAATGGTGTCCGCCAAGGATAAAGGAAAGGAGCCTATGGAGGAAGATTTCCAAGACCCCAAGCAGGACCTGGTACCTTTAGTCTCTTGCCCTGCATCAACGGAAGCCCTACGAGTCACTAAGGAGTTCTGCGATAAGTACCAAGACTTGCAGAGGAAGGTGGACATGCTTCAATGGGAGAATGATAGGCTTCGCAAGATGCTGGAAGATTTCCTCACGTCAAATAAGAAAATATTACCACCATCACCGAAGGAGTAATTCGTCATCAGGTTTGGCGTCCCCTTGGTTTGTTCCAAGCTTGGGGGAGTGCCGCGGTATCACATCACTATCTTCTATCTTTTTGCCTTATTAGTAGAGTCATATCATGAATAGAGGAGTTATTATGTAGTATGGTTTGCATTATGGAAATGTCCCCTCTCTCGTTAGATATGTATCCCTTGGTGTGAGTTTCCGTTATGGAATATTAATGAGAAGTTCTATCATTTACTCTTTTGCATAGCTTATATTAGTTTTCAATTCGTGGTTATATGATTTATCTTGTTGTTACTATTGGTATCACTTTGGGATCATTGATTTAATTTAGTTGGTTTTGGCAAACCTGGCTCGGTCAGTAGCAACACTATTTTTGAGAGTTGAAAGAAAAGATAAAAGTACCTTGAAAGAAAAATAATTTCATCATCTTTATTTCTTGATTTTCTCATAAGTTTAGTATTCTCTAGTTACGATCTTTTGTGCTTCCAAGGAAGATTGCATGTTTGTCTTTATCGCTTGTATGTTTGGTTGTTTCCTTTAACTCTTGTACTTGCCACCCAGCCTTGTTAGCCAAAAACATGTACTGAGAAGGAATTCTTCTCGTGCATCCACTCCTTTAAACCAAAACCTTTGCCATTTGTGTCCACCATACCTACCTAGTAGCATTATTGCTATTCCAAGTAAATTCCTGTTTTGTCTACCTCCCAAATTAAACTTGTTATGTGAAAATTAGTTATTAAAGCTCTCACGAACCTGATGTCACACTTTATTTTCTTGCATTTAATAAACTTGAACCATTGGGTCCTTCTTTGTTGCGTATATGCTTGCGCTTTTTGAGTTGAAGTTAGCAGAACAATGTATCATGGGGACCGCTTTCAACACTTCATTTGGTACTTGTACCTAGTTGATATCATGTTCTTTTGCTTATGGATCCCGGCGGTGTGAAATAAAAGTGGAACTTGTAAGATCATGGAGTTTATATGTGTGTTAGAGAAATGCCAGGGCCGCTAGCCTAAGCCATGCCTAATCATGGTGGAAACTTGCAGCATAACTATAGTGAGCATTCTATGAAGCATCCTCAATAAAAACCTATGCAAATAGCAAATAAAAAGATCGATGAGATGCTCACTGTCTGCTTGCCTTGTCATTTTGATTATGGGATAGCTCCTGTGTCATGTGCAAGGGGTACCCCATTGGCGGCTCTCAATGATACGCATGTATTTACAATGACAAGAGCTTGCTCGTGACTGAAGTTGAGTAGCATGAGGTTCGGTACTCATAAGTAAGGGGCATGGGACTTCAATTTGTAACTTGTCAAGCGTATCCTCTTAGTTGTGTCACTTTAACCTTAACCACCAAAAGATGCCTATGATAGGGGCAATGAGAGCTGAAAGCTAGTAAGTATCATAATTTTTGGGAGCTCTTTATGAGACTTACAATCCTTGCTTCCCTCTTTGAATGGCCTTTCCTTTACTTTGTAGTTGAGTCAGTAAACCTATTCCCTTCTATCTCAGCAAGTATTTTGAGTTGTTGTGTTTCATTCATTCATATGATGATTTATTCAATCATGTTTCTTATGTTCCTTGTTTTGCACATTGCTCTTATCTTGATATTTACTACTTTGAAAGCTATCATTGAAAACCAGCTATTTGTGAACTCCAGCAAATTATCAACTATTCTTCGACCAAGAGCTAAGTTTGCCATTACCAATTATGATTCACTTTATATATCTTTATTGTGTTTCCTTTACTCATTGCAAGTTGAGTTATATAATAGTGAGTTGTCTTCTATTATGATCTATGTATTTGATAAATGTGATGGTTCTTGTCTGTATTCTTTTATCGACTCTTCACTCCATAAACCCGAGGCCATGTTTATTCACCTCAGTTTCGCTTGGGGACAAGTGAAGTCTAAGCTTGGGGGGAGTTGATACGTCCATTTTGCATCACTATTCTATGCCTTAATTCACTATTATTCATTGATATATTTCGTATTAAGGGGTGATACTTATGTTATTTCATCTGATTTTGCATGGTTGATGACTTTTTGAGCATGGACCGCTGCAGTCAGGATTCTGATGGAAAAGGTGTTGTTTGGAGGCAAAATTCGCGAAGATCAGAAAATCCGGGAAAATATACGGAAAATCCTATTTTCCCAGAAGACGGAGGATGCCAAAAGAGGGAGTGGAGATGGGCCATAGGGGGCCCACACCACCCCCTGGCGCGGGCAGCCCTAGGTCGCGCCAGCAGGTGGTGTGGCCGCCCTGGCCCACCTCTGGCTCTCCCCTCTGGCGTATATCATCCTCCCGAAACCCTAAGACTCGGGGGGCAACCACAGAAAGATTCCGCCGCCTCTACGGGGCGCAAAAAACCAAGAGAGAAAGATCTCTCAGGTAGACAGATTTCTGCCGGGGGAATTCCTTCCCGGAGAGGGGAGATCGTCGCCATCAACACCACCATCAAGCTGGACTTCATCGGGATCATCATCATCGTCATCACCACCATTAGCACCCTCATCACCATCTCCATATTGCTGTAACAATTGCGTTGAATCTTGCATTAGTTCATAGGGGAAACTTTCCCGGTGTTGATTACTCTTTGTAGTTGATGCTATTGAGTGAACCATTGAATTATTGTTTATGTTCAGATTGTTATACATCATTATTCCATCTCTGATCATGATCCATATGATGTCTTGTGAGTAGTTCGTTTTGTTCTTGAGGACATGGGAGAATGTGGCATCCCGCTAAAACCACTACTAGAAAATCGTTGTGTTTTTTTGCATTGCATCATCATGACCGCATGCTCATGTCATCATTCCACCTTGCATTTGAGCATTGTCATCATCATGCATGGTTTGTTTAAAAACTATTTTCGAAAAGTCTGGCTTTGTTTTCTAAACGCCCCGTCTTTATTTCAAATCAAAACTCCGGTCTTTTCCGGATAGTTTTATTTGTCTAAAATTATTTACAAAGGCCTATTTTAAAATAAAAATAAAAGTTTAAGTTGTTTTTTGGAGGCAGGCAGCCAGGCCCAAAGCCCAGCCGGCCACCTCCTTCCTAGCCTAAATCCTAAGCCCACCTACTCCCTCCACCAGCCGCCACACCCCTCTCCCTACCCTGTCGCCGCTGCACACAACTAGCAGCAGCACACACACAACACGCACACACACGCCACACACGCACCCCACGCGCCACAGCCACACCCTTCCGCCAATCTCTCTCAGCCACCTCACCCCGGCCACCTCGATCCCGCGCCACGTCACCCTCCCCGCTCCCCTGGCCAGGTCCACCTCCCCCACCTCGGGATCCCCGCCCACCTGGGCGCACTTCCCCCAACCGCACGCCACGCACTCCCGCCTATTCCTCCCGACAACCCCACCTACTGCCCCGCTGACAGCCTGGTCCCACCACTCCCCCGTCCCCGCTCACGCCTCGCGACAAGTCGTCTCTCCTCTCCCCACCTACCCCGCCTCGCCTCCTCTGCTTCTGCAAAGCACCGCCGCCGCTCAAGTTCCTCGCGCCCCGCCTCCAGGATGTCCTCTCCGGCCGACGCCCGCCGAGCTTCTCCTCCAGCGTCAACCCCGCTGCCGCTCGACCCTGCCTCGTCGAGCTTGCGCCGCCAGGGAGCCGCCCTCGCCTTCCCTCCGCCGTGGTCCCGCGCGTTCCCGACGACCCCTTCTCCAGGAGCCCGCCCCACCTCGACCACCTCCTCCTCCATGTTTTCTTCCCTCCCAGCGCTGCTCGGGCTGCCCCTCTGCACCTCTCGCCTTCCGCCGCCGCTGCATGCGCTCCAACCAGCGGCTGCCCCTGCTCAATCTCCTTCTGTCGATGCAGGGAAACGCCTTCCTCGAGGTCCGGCAGCGAGCCCTGCTTCCTCTCCACCAGCCGTGGCTCGTCTCCGTCCCGACGATCCCGTGCTACCCCTGCGACCTCGCCCCTGCCATGACGTCGGCCTCTCTTCCTCGTTAGTACGTCGCCGCCGTGCTCGGCTCAGCTCGCCCTCAGGGACTCCGGCCGCCTCCAGGACAACCCTCCGCCGTGCTCCATCTCCTGAGTGCTGCCGCGTCCGGCCACCCTCGACCTCGACCCTGGGCGCCACCTCCTCCCTCCGCGCAGAGCGCCGCCGCCCCGCAAGCGCGTGCCCTGCTGGACCCTGTCGGCCTCTCGCCCGCGAGCACTTCTCCGCCCCTGCAACCTGGCTGCACCGCCTCTCCTAGCACGCGTCGTCCCGCGTCGGCCCACCACCGCCCCAACCTTGATCCTGTGCCTCATCGAGAAACCGCCACCGAGCATCCTCCTCATCATCCGCTTTAACCTCGAGGTGCTGCTTTGTCCTAGAGGCAGCACCAGCTTGGTGCTTGTATCGATTGGGTGATGACCAAATCACTGGCCATTTGTCCGTTTGTTCTCTGTTCATGACCCGGTGGCTTCGACCCTACCTCATCGCGTGGTTGTAGCCTCGTGATACCCTTCTTTGCACACATGTGCTTCTGTTTGCAGCTAAGTACGTGCTTAGGTGCTTCCAAGTCGGGCTTCCTCCGGTTGCCGCACAAGACCGTCCTCGTTCATGTCAAACCGATGCCACCAAGTTTGGCGTCTCCAAGATCTCCTGAACACCAACGGCTCACGATGCGACCTGAGCACTCCTGGTATGCTACAAGTTCACCAACGATGATAAACTCGGTACCCGCATATCTTCACCTCGAATGCCAAGACCTTCATAAGGGCACGCCAAGTTCTCCTTCATGGATCCGATGGCCGAACCCGAAGCCCGATCCCGGTGATCCGAAGGACACGCCAAGACCCGGATCCGAAGACCGCCAAGATCGCCACCGGAACGACAAGTACTTCACCGCGGAACACCGTGGTCGCCGACGTAGAACGCCAAGTTCTTCATCCCGAACGCCATGACCGTCTACACGGACCTGAAGACCACCGGTACCCGGTCCATTCCAGTTCGCCATCGACGGCAAGATCGACCGCTTGGAACCCAAGTTCTCCGTCACGAAACGACAAGTTCTCCATCGCATATACGAACCTCACCGATCCCCGTCGAACCCTGTCGAGCCCCGAACCCCCGGAACCCAAGATCTTCCGAACCCAGATGTGTGACCCTAAGCCCCTATTTTTATAATATGACATTATCAACTATCGCATATTAAATCGTTCATCTCTCATGCATATCATGTGGTTTGGGGGCATTATGCCGATTCACCTCATAATTAAATATGGAGTCCATCTGCGGGATATCTTTATCTTATTCCGGACTCCATTTAAATTGGTGTAGCGAACCGATGCCGTGTTTTGTCTTGTCAATACAACATTTAATTCGCGGGGTAGATAAATAACTTGAACCATATAATTATTTATCGGGACCCTGGTTCCGCTTAATATTGCCTAATTGCACCGCATCTTGCCATGCCATGCATCATATCATAATCATGCCAGATCTTCTGCCGTAGTATTAAATATTGCATCCGGTGTTTCTTCTAGTGTTTGCTTCTTCGCGGATTAGGCCGATGAGTTGATGCGAGTATCAACAAGTTCTCCGGATATGTCTCTTCGGCTATGTTTTCCCAGGCGAGCATCTCTCCCCCTTCTACTATTTTGCATTTATAGTCTTTATTTCCTCTTGTTGATCTATTGTTATCCGTGTCGTGATGCTTTAGTTTCCGTACACCAGTTATATCCCGTGCAGCCTCTATATTGCCTTGGATACCTCCTATTACCTGTGTTTGGTAGATAGCTGGCCTTGCGAGTCGTAGTTGCTTGCTCGGGTGCGATCTCTTGTTGTCGAGTACCACAGTTGTTGGAATGCTGGTAGATGTTTATGGTGGGGATGATCATGACTTTAGATACAACTATTAAATTGTTGGGCTAACTAATGAAAGAGGCACCGGTGGACAATATATGTTATTTGGTTTTTATGTCCACTTGTGTCCCGTAGGCCCCGAGTACTTGATACATGTTCCTTGAATATTCGCGCTATCCACATACGGGAGACTCTATGAATCCCCCTTAGCCAGAGCTTGATTCATTTCTTATTTCTTGGGGCCACAAAGTAGTTTGGGGCTTTATTACTATCCTGTACTTATGCCATGTTTTACTGCTTTATTTGCGATTGTGCGTGGAGCACCTGTACTGTTTTGGAACGCGGAATGTTTTCGCGGTATCGACAAGCCCAGTCACACTTTCGGGTTCCCAGTCGTTTACAACCATTGTCACAAACCCTGGGTCCGTCTCGGAGCCGGCCAACTTCGTTGCGGGTAGCTTAGTGGGGTGGCCCCCTGAAATATTTTATGAATCCTGTGATTGCTTTGTCGTGAAAGCCTCGTTGGGTTTTGATTTGGTTTTTCCGAGGTTGATCGTGTGTGTATTGCTATTTGTGCACCCCTGCAGGGTAAATCTTTCTGAAAGTCATGTCCGCGGTTATGGACGACTTGGAGCACAGTATCTTGATCATAGACAAGCATAACTAAAGTATTGCTATAAATTTGACTTAATATGTGACTAGTAATCAGCTTCACTACAATGGAATGGATAATAAAAGTGCCAACAACTGGTGGAACTGGGGTGTATCATGTCATGTTATACCTGCCTAGTAAGTATCACAACTCCAATGGAATGAAATAAAAGTGCCAACAACTGCTGGGTTTGGGATGTCACATGCTAATTGTATCTGACTAGTAAGTACTGCAACTACAACTGAATGGTTACCTAAAACTGCCCACTACTTATGCTATCAGGATGACTCATGCTATCTTTATCTGACTAGTAAGTGCTTCAACTATAATGGATGAATAATACTGCCAATTGCCTGAGTTCCTCGGTTTGACTTCCTCGTTTGGTCTCGAGGGGGAATACCAGGATGGGTATGATTGGTATTAGAATAAGGTTGGTTCCGAATAGGTCTTTCTTATCTCTCCCTAATAGCCGATAGTTTATCGAGTCTCTATAGAATGTTTTGTGCATGCTTCGCTGCCACTTCAGTCCACCATACCTATGTAGGCGAGAGCCGCCGAATTCTAGCCTCGCCGTGTACTGGCCTCAGTACTGACGCTCTTCTTTTTCCTTTGCCCTTTGTCGGCACCCCTTTTGTGTTAGTAGGTTTGAGATCGACGTCGTTAGCAGGGTTACCCTTCCGGCTTGGCCTAGGCAGGGTTATGGACGCCATTGGTTCTTCTTCAGGGCTCTTAGCCCCATTTGCATCTTGTCCGTACTCGGACATTGTATCGTTTTCAAGGTGATTTGGATCTTTGTATTGTATATTTGTATTCTTGACTCATGGAGTTGTGTTGTATATATCTGTTTCGTGGGTTCCATCGTGGACTATTGTGTAATGGTATTACTTCGTTTTCCACCCGCACGAAAGTGTCTGGTGGGCGTCCTTGAATCGTTTCTATGTGGGTTTGGCGGGAAGCGTTGAAACTTGCATAAGGCCAATTCGAGGGTGTTACAGAGAAGTCATGTTGTTAGAAGTGGAGTTGTGTTGAGAAAGATTCAATAGATTGTTATTTAAGTTGTGGTGTACTTCTTCTAGCGGTGTCATGTGAACGTCGACTACATGACACTTCACCTATATGGGCCTAGGGGAATGCATTGTGTATTTGGCTACTAATCGTAGGGGTTTCCGAAGTGATAGAAACCTGAACCCCTGTTAGGAAACCATTGCACAAGGGACGTAAGGGTCTTAGAGTTTAAAGCTGTGGTTAGGTTTCTACCTTAATTACTTTCTTGTACTTACGGATGTTTGCAAGGGGTATAATCACAAGTATGTATTAGTCCTAGGAAGGTCGGTACATTAGCACAGGTTCACCCACACAACACTTAGCAAGCTAAAGAAGATTAATCAACTATATGAAGCGAAAGCACTTGACAGTCTTCCCATGTGTCCTCGAGAACGTTTGGTCATCTTAAGTAATACATCCGGCTTGTCCTTTGCTGCATAAAGGATTGGGCCACTTGCTGCATTTATTCCTACTGTCTTTTATTTACTCATACTTTGTTTACTTGCTTTATCGAAAACCCCTAAAAATCCGTTTGCTAAGTATTTGCAGAGAATTCCTGATCCATACCACTAGCCAGCACCTTCTGCTCCTCGTTGCGTTAGACACTCTTACTTATCGAAAATACTGCGATACACCCCCTATACTTATGGGTCATCATTAGTCCGCGTTAGTTGCATCCAAATCACACAAGTTTAGAGGAGAAACAAAAGCAAAAGTGTTCGGGAAAGTAGATACGTTTTGGACTTATCAACTCCCCCAAGCTTATCTTATTGCTTGTCCCCAAGCAATTCAGTTGAAAACTGAGTGCGATAAAAGAACTTTCACGAACACATTTGCTTCATATGATGTATATATTCTTAGCATGTGATCAACTACTTAGACAATTCATAATAAGGAGTATGCAACTAAGTTTACTTAATAGGCAATGCAAGCTATGAAGAGATTCCAACTCAAAAATTGTAAGTAGCATGAAGCATAAACATAAGCAACATTACAATGCTCATAAAAAGGTATGATAGAGTGGTATCTCGCTTGCCTTTGATCTAAGGCACCTCTGAAGTTCAGTTGAAGACTAGAAGTAAAGATATCAAAGATACAAGCATCAAAGTCATAACACAAATAATCAAGTTTTGAGACAAGCACAAAGAATGACAACTATGCTCTCAAGAAGGTGCTCAAAGAATATGTGGAGACTCAACAAGCAAAAGAAAAGGTTTTGAATAGTTTGAAAGGCTTCCAAATGCTGAAAGTATGGTACTTGTTAGCTTTGAGCTCGCATTGCCCTATCATAAGCATCTTTAAATGGTTAAGGTTAAAGTGACACAACTAAGAGGATATGCTTGACAAGTTATAAATCGAAGTCTCATGCCCCTTACTTACGAAGACCGATCCTCATGCTACTCAACTTCAGTCACAATTAAGCTCTTATCATTGTAAGTATATGCGTATCATAGAGAACCGCCAACAGGGTACCCCTTGCACATGACACAGGAGCTATCACATAATCAAAATAACAAGGCAAGCAGACAATGAGCATCTCAGCGATCTTTTTATTTACTATGTGCATATATTTGTATTGAGGATGCTTCATAGAATGCTCATTATGGTTATGCTACAAGTTTCCACCATGATTAGGCATGGCTTAGGCTAGCGGCCCAGGCGTTTCTCTAACATACACACAAACTCCATGATCTTACAAGTTCCACTTTTATTTCACACCGTCGGGATCCATAAGCAAAAGAACATGATATCAACGAGGTACTAAGTACCAATGAAATGTTGAAAACGTTCCCCATGATACATGGTTCTGCTAACTTCAACTTATAAAGCGCAAGCATATACGCAACAAAGAAGGACGCAATGGTTCAAGTTTATTAAATGTAAGAAAATAAAGTGTGCCATCAAGTTCGTGAGAGCTTTACTAACTAACTTTCTCATAATAAGAAAACATTTTATTCGGAAGAAAAACAAGGCATATTGAATATGCATGGAGGTAGCAAATGATGCTAATAGGTAGGTATGGTGGACACTTTGGCAATATTTGGTTTTGGGGAGTAGGAAACATGAGTAAAACATACTCAGTGAAAGTGAAGGCTAGCAATAGTAAGGGAGCGACAAACGAGAGAGCAATAGCTATCTAATCATGCTTGCAACAAAACATGACTAATCATGGCATGAAAGTGATTCATGATCCTCAAGGCAAAATAATTCATCGAGGCTTAACTCATTATTAAAGTCATGTGCATGCGTGAGCATGTGCCAAGTCAATTCATATCAAACATTTAGAGGAGGATACCACGGTGTCATACCAAATTATGAACAGAGTAATGCAAGCAAACATTCATAAGACATGCTACAAACTATTAGCAAGCTGGAACTAGTCATACGAAAGCAAGAACTATTAAGCATCCAAAGATAACATACACCCTACACGAACAAACTAAGTATGCCCACAGTGATGAGTATATGTACAAAAATGAAAAAAAATAGAGTTTGTTACCAGCCTCTTACCACGCCTCAAGTTGTCATTAATCCTCATTATTGCTCTTCACCTGTGTGGCTTGAATAATAATATGGAACTAATATCCACTAAGGACTGATGAAACCTGCAACAAACTCACGAAGCCAAAGAAGAACGACAAATATTTTTGTTGTTTTCAATTTTTAAAACAAGAACCAAAAAGGAAAACAAGCAAAGCAAAATCTTTTTGGGTTTTTTGAATAATTCAAACAAAGCAAAAAGAGAAAAGCAAACCAAGGCGAAAAGAAGAAGAAGCAAACCAAAGAGAAACAATAGAAATATTTTTGGTCTTTTTGTGTTTTAGAAAGCAAAAGCAAAGAAAGAACGAAAACTAAAAAGAGAACGAAACATCAATATAGAAAGTACCGACGCAACATGATAAGGAGATGAGTGCGGTGTCGGCGTACCTCCCCCCCAAGCTTAGGCTTTTTCCCTAAGTGGGTATCAGTCCCAAGCCAGCCAGGATGACGTGTCACCATAGTATGACGAGGAGGTACCCTCGTCCTGGTGCGAGCTCGAGTACGTCCCTCCGTAGTGAGCAGAGTGATCATAGGAGGGTACATCCTCCTGATGCTTCTCGTGGAACCCCAGCAAGCGAAGCTGCTCGTCCACCTCCTCCTTGGAGCGTGACCACGGTCTCTTGTGAACACTGAACAAAGAAGGCTGTGGCAAAGGGATCTCCCTTTCATCCCCGTTAGTGAAAAGCATCCTATATACTAGACTATCCAAATCAGAAGTAGCAGTGACAAAGTGATGAGCTTTCATAGCAACAAGATCAAGCCTTTGTGGTGCCAATACCACATCATTAGGGTCCACTAAAAGGCCTAATGCATTGACCATACACGAGGCAATGATGCCCCCATAGATAGCCCCCCTAGGAGCTAGGCGGCGAGCAATAAGCGAGCCAAGGTTGTACTGAGTATCATTGTTAAGCGCAGCAGCAAGGAAGGCTAAATGATAGTTGGAGATATAACTTGTGTTCTCCCTACCTAGTATGCTAGTAGCAAGATAATATACAAAGTATCTAAGGGCAGGGAGTTGGATATTTCTTATCTTTCTGCGCTACGCCATGCGGTCATCATCATTGGTCATCCCTCGGTAAAGCTCCAACAAATTAGCGGGTCGCCCTTGAATTTTCTTCACGGTCCCTGTCATGCGTACACCTACAATACTGCAAAATCTCTCCAAAGGCATGGTGAAGGGCAGATTATAGATTTTAAAAGAGACAGTCGACTGATAGGATGTGTTAGTAAACGTGAAGCTCTCAACAAAAGTTTTGGTGAGCATAGCGTATTGCGCACTCTCATCTTGCATATATGAGGTCAAACCAACCCTCTCAATTAGTAGCAAGAAATCATCAAGAATACCTGCAGCTTGTAGGAAATTAAAACAAGGAAAAGAGGATGGGTGAGCATCCCCATCATCCCTTTCACTACCAATACGAGTTGCAATGAGATCTTCGTTGTATGATGGCCTAGCTTGAGAGGCTGTTCTTGAGGGCCTCGACCTCCTAGGTGCATCACTCTCAACTATCTCTCCAAAAGTATGGTTGTTCATGCTTGGTATTCTGAAAGTTAAACACCTATTAAACAAGTGATTGCAAAGTAAATATAATGAAGGATTCTACTCATAGGGACTTGCAAGAGGCCTAAACATGCATTAAAACTATATCTCTAAGCATCAAACAAGCTTACAAGCTCTCATAACCAGTCACCTACAGCAGCAAAATGCTCAAGATATAATCCACTAAACACAAATCTACTTGGACAAGGGGAGGAGTCACATACCAGGGAATAATTACTCCAAATTTCAGCAAGAAAGATGGGCTGAGTAAGGAGATCGAAAAAAACGAGAGCAAGCATAGCAAGAATGCGATTTTGAGCAATGAACTGGAGCTTACTCGGGAGAGAGAAGAAAGTGGCAGGTGAGAGAATTAGTGGGGGGCCAGGGTGGCCCACACTAGGGCATGGCGCCACCCAGGGCAGGCCACGCCACCAGGTGGTGTGCCTGCCTGGTGGGTCCCCCTGGTACCTCCCAGGCACTCCTCTGCCCCTTTTTTCACGTAAAAATTTAATATGAATTTTCTGGATTTTTTCGAGACACTTTATTTTTGGGCATTTTTCAGGTATAGAAGAATGATTTTCTGAAAGACAATTTTTTTTGGAAAAAGATGCAAGGACAAAACAAAGCTAGGACTACAGAAGTTCTAAGACACTCTAACATGCAAGCAACTAACAACAAAGAAAACTAAACAAAAACTAAAACTAAAATGGATGGCAAATAGAAGTAAACGGAGATAATCATAGTGAAAACATTGTTTTGTTCAATGAAATCCTTTTGTTAACAAGGTTGATCAGGTCTTGTTACCAAAAACAATTCCATTTGAGACAAAACTTTGTATTCCACTAATGATTATGTTACCTCAACCTTGATAGCAATGGTCCCAATCATAATAGTTTCAAATTTTTCTCTTGGTATGGGACATATATTTCTCCAACTTGAATGTCCTCAACATGTTCAATTGAATTCAAACCATAAGTCCTTTCAATCTTCTTGGGGAAATAGACAGTATGTTCTTTGTCATTAACATTGAAAGTCACCTTTCCTTGATTACAATTAATAACAGCCCCTGCAGTATTAAGGAAAGGTCTCCCAAGGATAATAGACATATTATCATCTTCAGGCATTTCAAGCACAACAAAATCAGTTAATATCAAGCAATTATGAGCCACTTGAACAGGTACATCCTCACATATACCCACATGAATAGTGGTAGATTTATCAGCCATTTGCAAAGATATATCAGTTAGTATTAATTTTTCTAGTTGAAGCCTCTTATAGAGAGAGAAAGGCATAACACTAACTCTAGCTCCCAAATCACACAAAGCAGTTCTAACATAACTATTCTTAATAGAGAAAGGGATAGTTGGAATCCCAGGGTCTCCAAGCTTCTTAGGAACCTTACCATTAAAGGAATAATTAGCAAGCAAAGTAGAAAATTCTTCATTAGGGATCTTCCTTTTATTCGAGACAATATCCTTCATATACTTTGAGTAAGGAGGCAATTTAATAGCATCAGTCAAAGGGATTTGCAAGAATAAAGGTTTCATCCACTCACAAAACTTATTATAGTGTTCATCTTCCTTTGACTTGTGTTTCTTATCAGGGAAAGGAATAGGTTTTTGGACCCAAGGTTCTCTTTCACTACCATATTTCTTAGCAATAAAATCTTCTTTAGTGTATTTAGTATTCTTAGTGTGGTTTTCAGGTTCTTCTTCAACTTTTTCTTCATTACAAACTTCATTTTCTTAATTACTACTTTCAGTTTCAGCATCAGAAATAGATATACTATTAGGATCTATAGCAGGTTCAGAGGGTTCTACAATAGTTTTATGTTTCTTTTTCCTTTTCTTACGAGTAGAGCCACTATTTTCAGCTTGTTGAGAATCCTGCTCAATTCTTTTGGGATGCCCCTCAGGATAAAGAGGATCCTAGGTAGCAACACCACTTCTAGTTCTAATTTCATAAGCATGTTTTTCTTTAGCAACATTAACTAGCAAGTCTTTTTGCACTTTAACGAGTTGATCTATTTGAGTTCAAACCATATGAAAGTGTTTAACAATCATTTTAACATCATTAGAGGTTCTTTCCACAATATCTTTCAACTCAACAATAGCTCTAGTGTTTTCCATTAGATGATTTTGCACCCTTTTATTAAAATTATCTTGCTTAACAATAAAGATATCGAATTCTTCTAAGCATTGATTAGGAGGTTTAGTGTAAGGGATATCACCTTCATCAAAGTGTTGGAGAGAGTGTACCTCAATAGTGGATGAGTAGGGAATACGCTTACATAATTCTTCAATAGGAGGTAAATTCTTGACATCTACAGCTTTAATTCCCTTCACTACTAGGAAATAACTCTTCTGTGGCGCACCTTTTTTCAACATCTGTGGCGCATTTCCTAGTCGCCACTGATACCTCGCCACTGATAACTAACTTCAGTGGCGCATTTCAAAATGCGCCACAGAAGTCTCAAACTCTAGTGGCGCATATGGCCAATATGCGCCACAGAAGTTTTTTTCCTAAATTCAAAAAAAAGGCGGGCTAGACCTCAAACTTCTGTGGCACATATGGCCAATATGCGCCACAGAAGTTTTTTTCAAATTTCAAAAAAAAATAACCGGGCCAGATCTAGATCTGGCCTGAGTTGGTGGTGGTGGTGGCTGGTGGCTGGTGGTGGTGGTGGTGGTGGTGGCTGGAGGAGGGCTAGGAGGAGGTTGCCGGAGTTGGTGGTGGTGGAGGAGGAGGAGGTGGTGGTGGAGGAGGAGGTTGCCGGAGTTGGTGGTGGAGGACGAGGAGGTTGCCGGAGTTGGTGGTGGTGGTGGAGGAGGAGGAGGAGGAGGTCGCCGGAGTTGGTGGTGGAAGAGGAGGAGAAGGAGGTCGTCGAAGTGGTGGTGGAGGAGGAGGAGGTCGCCGGAGTTGGTGGTGTAGGAGGAGGTCACCGGAGGTCGCCGGAGTTGGTGGTGGAGGAGGAGGAGGAGGAGGTCGTGGTCGCCGGAGTTGGTCGCCGGAGTTGGTGGTGGTGGAGGAGAAGGAGAGTGGGGAGGGGAGGAGAAGTGGGGAGGGGGATAAAAAGGAAAAAGGGAGGGAGAAGGGCGCCGGCGGGATTCAAATTTCGAATCCCGCCCAAGACTTCTGTGGCGCATATGAGGGAAATGCGCCACAGAAGTTTCTCCCCCCTTTTTATTTTTTTGCAGGAAAAAATCTTCAGTCTGCCATAACTTTTTACTCTTTTGGAATTTGGGAATCTACAAAATCTTCAAGGGCTTCTAGCCGTTGAAATTGAGTAGAAAATTTCGAGACGAACATTTTGATAGGTTAAAGTTTTTTCCGACATCGTATGCAAAAGTTAGAGCCGTTTTACCGTGCCATGACCTATTTTTGCAAAATACATCGAAATTTATGTTTTTCAATTTTGTCTAGATCTATACCCTAAAATCTAACTACAACTCAAAGGAATTATTTTTTTGAAGTTTCTATCATTTTTGTTTATTTTTTACAAAACTGAAAAGGCGATCCACGGGGGGGGGGGGGGTCTGTTTTTCCCCCCTATATGCGTGTTCTGTGGCGCATACACCTATATGCGCCACAGAAACATCACTTTATGTGGCGCATATGGACACATGCGCCACAGAAGTTTCTCCCACTTTTTTCTGCTTGGTCCCATCAACCTTCTGTGGCGCATATGTCTATATGCGCCATAGAAGTTTGACACTTCAGTGGCGCACACGAAAATATGCGCCATAGAAATATGGACTTCTGTGGCGCATATTGATTTCGTGCGCCACTGAAGTGCCAAACTTCTATGGTGCATTTTTTCTAGTGCACCACTGATATATATCTGTGGCGCATAATTTTACATATGCGCCACTAAATATCTTGTCTATCTATAAGTTGTTCCCTAGTAGTGCTTCTCCTTAAGACATTTCTTAGCTTCCTTCATCACTTCATCATTTAATTCAATAACTCCCCTCTTCTTTGGTGTTGGAATATGCACCGGAATAGTAGGTTAATGTACAATTACTTCAGGTATAGCTTATTTCGGAGGAGTCCAATCTTCATAATTCTTGCTTATTTTAGCCATTAATTCCTCAGCTTCCTTAGGAGTCCTATTCCTGAAAACACAATCAGCACAACTATCTAGGTATGTCCTAGATTCCTCGGTTAGTCCATTATAAAATATATCAAGAAGTTCATTCTTAGGTAATGGACTTCCAGCTTGTGCATGAACCAAAGCACAAAACCTTGCCCAAGATTCGGGCAATACCTCCTTTTCTCCCTATTTAAAATCAAAAAGTTCCTGCAAAATAGCTTGTCTAGCACTGTGAGGAAAATATTTCTGCAAAAAGTACTAATCAAGCACTCAGGGCTATCAATAGATCCAGGAGGTAAATTATTAAACCAAGTTTTAGCTTCTCCTTTCAGTGAAAAGGGGAAGATCTAGGCAACAAAGTAAGTACGCATCTTAATATCATCAGAAAACAAGCCACTCATGGTAGAAATTTCATTCATATGTGCTACCGCACTTTCATTCTTAGTCCCACAAAAAGGTTCTTTCTCAACAATAGCTATGTAAGATAGATCGAGAGAGAAATCATAATCTTCATCTATAATGTTTATGGGAGAAGCAGCAAACTTAGCAATAGGAGACAATTTGGGTCTAATAGTACGCCTCTCAAGGAGACTCTTAGCAGCGCTCCTATCATGGGTGTTCTTACATTCTTTAATAAACTCATCGGTCATCTCAACATAACCATCTTCAATGTCATAACTGTCACTAGACTCAGGTGAGCTAACAAGTGTGGTAGTGTCATCATTAGGAGTTTCGGTATTTCCATCTATAGTTCTAGCAATCGTAGCATCTAGGAAAGGACCTAATGAACCACTCTTATCAAGCGCAGTAGCAGCAGCATCATAAGCATCAGAAGTTTCAGATTCAGCAGTAGTAGAAGTGTGTGTAGCATGTGTATGTGGTGGTGTAACGAGCTTACTGATGACCCACAAGTATAGGTGTGTATCCCAGTATTTTCGATAAGTAAGAGTGTCGAACCCAACGAGGAGCAGAAGGTGCTGGCTAGTGGTATGGATCGGGAATTCTCTGCAAATACTTAGCAAATGGATTTTTAGGGGATTTTGATAAAGCAAGTAAACAAAGTATGAGTAAATAAAAGCCAGTAAGAATGAATGCAACAAGTGTCCCAATCCTTTATGCAGCAAAGGACAATCCGTTTGTATTTCTATAGATGACCAAATGTTCTCGAGGACACATGGGAAGACTGTCAAGTGCTTTCCCTTCGTATAGTCGATTAATCTTCTCTAGCTTGCTAAGTGTTGTGTGGGTGAACCTGTGCTAATATACCGCCCCATCCAAGACTAATACATACTTGTGATTATACCCCTTGCAAACATCCGTAAGTATAAGAAAGTAATTAAGGTAAAACCTAACCACAGCTTTAAACTCTAAGACCCTTATGTCCCTTGTGCAATGGTTTCCTAACGGGGGTTCAGGTTTCTGTCACTCCGGCAACCCCTACGATTAGTAGCCAAATACACAATGCATTCCCCTAGGCCCATATAGGTGAAGTGTCATGTAGTCGACGTTCACATGACACCACTAGAAGAAGTACACCACAACTTAAATAACAATCTATTGAATCTTTCTCAACGCAACTCCACTTAAACAACAAGACTTCTCCCATGTCCTCAAGAACAAAATGAACTACTCACAAGACATCATATGGATCATGATCAGAGATGGAATAATGATGTATAACAATATGAACATAAACAATAATTCAATGGTTCACTCAATAGCATCAACTACAAAAAGTAATCAACACCGGGAAAGTTTCCCCTATGAACTAATGCAAGATTCAAATCAATTGTTACAGCAATAAGGAGATGGTGATGAGGGTGCTGATGGTGATGATGGTGGTGATGATGATGATGATGATCCCGATGAAGTCCATCTTGATGATGGTGTTGATGGCGATGATCTCCCCTCTCCGGGAAGGAATTCCCCCGGCAGAAATCTGTCTACCGGAGAGATCTTTCTCTCTCGGTGTTTTCCGCCCCGCAGAGGAGGCCGAATCTTTCTATGGTCGCTCCCCGAGTCTTAGGGTTTCGTGGGGATGATATACGCCAGAGGAGAGAGGCTGGAGTGGGCCAGGGCGGCCACACCACTCCTAGGCGCGGCCTAGGCCTTCCCGCACAATGGGGTGGTGTGGGCCCCCTGTGGCCCACCTCCACTCCATCTTCTGGCATCCTGAGTCTTCTGGAAAAATAGAATTTTCCATATATTTTCCCGGATTTTCTGATCTTCACGAATTTTGCCTCCAAACAGCACCTTTTCCATCAGAATCCTGACTGCAGCGGTCCATGCTCCCAAAGTCATCAACCATGCAAAAACAGATGAAATAACATAAGTATCACCTCTCAATACGAAATATATCAATGAATAATAGTGAATTAAGACATAGAATAGTGATGCAAAATGGACGTATCAACTCCCCCCAAGCTTAGACTTCGCTTGTCCCCAAGCGAAACTGAGCTCAATAAACATGACCTCAAGTTTATGGAGTGAAGAGTCGATAAAAGAATACGGACAAGAAGCATCACATTCATCAAAAGCGTAGATCATAAAAGAAGACAACTCACTATTATATAACTCAACTTGCAATGAGTAAAGGAAACACAATAAAGACACATAGAGTAAATCATAATTGGTAATGGTAAACTTAGCTCTTGGTCGAAGAATAGTTGATAATTTGCTGGAGTTCACAAATAGCTGGTTTTTCAATCAAAGCTTTCAAAGTAGTAAACATCAAGATAAGAGCAATGTGCAAAACAAGGAACATAAGTATCATGATTGAATAAATCACCATATGAATGAATGAAACACATCAACTCAAAATACTTGCTGAGATAGAAGGGAATAGGTTTACTGACTCAACTACAAAGTAAAAGAAAGGCCCTTCGCAGAGGGAAGCAGGGATTGCAAGTCTCATAAAGATATCCCAAAAATTATGATACTTACTAGTTTTCAGCTCTCATTGCCCCTATCATAGGCATCTTTTGGTGGTTAAGGTTATAGTGACACAACTAAGAGGATATGCTTGACAAGTTATAAGTTGAAATCTCATGCCCCTTACTTATGAGTACTGATCCTCATGCTACTCAACTTCAGTCACGAGCAAGCTCTTGTCATTGTAAATACATGCCTATCATCGAGAACCGCCAACGGGGTACCCCTTGCACATGACACATGAGCTATCCCATAATCAAAATGACAAGGCAAGCAGACAGTGAGCATCTCAGCGATCTTTTTATTTGCTATTTGCATAGGTTTTTATTGAGGATGCTTCATAGAATGCTCACTATAATTATGCTGCAAGTTTCCACCATGATTAGGCATGGCTTAAGCGAGCGGCCCAGGCGTTTCTCTAACACACATATAAACTCCATGATCTTACAAGTTCCACTTTTATTTCACACCGTCGGGATCCATAAGCAAAAGAACATGATATCAACTAGGTACAAGTACCAATGAAGTGTTGAAAGCGGTCCCCATGATACATGATTTGGCTAACTTCAACTCATAAAGCGCAAGCATATACGCAACAAAGAAGGACCCAATGGTTCAAGTTTATTAAATGCAAGAAAGTAAAGCGTGCCATCAAGTTCGTGAGAGCTTTAGTCACTAATTTTCACATAACAAGTTTAATTTGGGAGGTAGATAAAACAATAATTTATTTGGAATAGCAATAATGCTGCTAGGTAGGTATGGTTGACACAAATGGCAAAGGTTTTGGTTTAAAGGAGATGGATGCATGAGAAGAATACCCTCTCAGTACAGGTTTTTGGCTAGCAAGGCTGGGTAGCAAGTATAAGAGTTGAAGGAAACAACCAAACATACAAGTGATAAAGTCAAACATGCAATCTTCCTTGGAAGCATAAAAGATCTTAACTAGAGAATACTAGACTTATGAGCAAATCAAGAAAGGAAGATGATGAATACTTCTATCTTTTTCTTTTCAACTCTCAAAAAGGTGTTGCTACTGACCGAGCCAGGTTTGCCAAAACCAACTAAATTAACTCAATGATCCCAAAGTGCTACCAATACTAACAACAAGATCAATCATATAACCACAAATTGAAAAATAACATAAGCTATGCAAAAGAGTGAATGATAGAACTTCTCATTAATATTCCATAACGGCAACTGACACCAAGGGATACAAATCTAACGAGAGAGGGGACACTTCCATAATGCAAACCATACTACAAAATAACTCCTCTATTCATGATATGACTCTACTAATAAGGTAAAAAGACAGAAGATAGTGATATGATACCGTGTCACTCCCCCAAGCTTGGAACAATCCAAGGGGATGCCAAACCTGATGACGAATTACTCCTTAGGTGGTGGTGGTATCCTCTTGATGAGCTCTTTGATAAGTTTCCCAAAGTCCTCAATCTCGAAGGTGAGAGTGCGAATCAACTCCGAGTTATGCTCAATACGGCCCATAATCATGTCGTGTTGAGAATTCCAACTCTTGTTATTCTTTCCCCACTCTTCCTCCTTGAAGTCTTCTTTTCCTTCATGCCTAGAACGAGGCAAATCCCAATTGGAGGGTAATTTCCCTTTGGGCATATTCTGGTATTGATGCTCATGAATAAGAGTGTGGAAAGGATTCTTGGTGCATGGAGGAAGTGACCAGGGATCTGAACGGTGATGAGGAGGCTTTCCTCCAATGGCTGGGTTTGCCACCACTCCAATGCTTGCAACGGTAGTGCCGGTGTGCGGACATTGGCCTTGCTCCTCTTCTCCTTCACTCTTGATCTCCTTCTCCTTCCCGGGGTCTTGGAGGTCTTCCTCCATGGGCTCCTTTCCTTTATCCTTGGCGAACACCATTGTGCTTCTAAACTTTCAAAGAGTATGTCCTGGCAGAAACAGATCGAAACAAAAGCACGACGAAAACACGATATACGAACCTCGGGAGATCCGAGGGGTTATATATTACGAAGTTTCATATCAAAAGGAAGGTACTGGGAGAAAACGAGTCGGAGACAGAGTCCTAGGTGGCCTCACCACCTGGTGGCGCGGCCAGGGGTGGGCCCGCGCTATGGGGTGGTGTGGGCCACCCTGACTCCGTTTCCGTCCCTTTTTCGCTTCGTAGCTTTCCTTATTGACTGAAAACTGCAAAAATATAGTTGGATTGTATTTTTGCGGAACTTTTCTTACCAGAACTGTTACCTAGTTGGACACGGACTCTGCAGGTCTCTGAATTTGGTCTTCAATGAATTTCTTTGGAGTTATAACTTGAAAGGCGTCAACATCTTCATTGTAAGAATCTCCAGCAATATAGTGTTTGAGTCGCTGCCCATTCACTACTTGTGTAGTATTATCTTTTAACGAAGAAATTTTTATTGCTCCTGAACGGTATACTTCTTCAATGATGAAAGGTCCTTCCCATTTTGGTAGTAGCTTACCTATAAAAAATCTGAGACGAGACCTATACAATAGAACTTTCTCACCAACATGAAATTCTCTCTTAAGTATACGCTTGACATGCCATCTTTTAACTTTTTCCTTAAAGAGCCTGGCATTCTCATAGGCTTCACTCCTCCATTCATCTAAAGAACTTAAGTCAAATAATCTTTTCTCACCAGCGAGCTTACAATCTCTATTTAGTTCTTTCACCGCCCAGTAAGCTTTATGTTCTAATTCTAAGGGTAGGTGGCAAGCTTTCCCATAAACCATTTTATAAGGAGACATTCCCATAGGATTTTTGTAAGCAGTTCTATAAGTCCATAAAGCATCATTCAACTTCTTAGCCCAGTATTTTCTAGACCTATTAACAATCTTTTGCAAGATAGATTTAATTTCTCTATTTGATAACTCTACTTGCTCGCTAGTTTGGGGGTGATAAGCTGAAGCAATTCTATAATTAACATCATATTTAGCGAGGGTCTTCCTAAAACCACCATGAATGAAATGAGAACCCCCATCAGTCATGAGATACCAAGGCACCCCAAACCTAGGAACGATAACATCCTTAAGCATTTTTAGAGAAGTCTCCCCGTCAGCACTCTTTGTAGGAATGGCTTCTACCCACTTAGTAACATAATCAACGGCAACAAGAATATGAGTGTAACCTTTCGAAGGAGGGAAAGGACCCATAAAGTCAAATCCCCAACAATCAAAAGGTTCAATAACTAGAGAGTAGTTCATAGGCATTTCATTGCGTCTAGAAATATTACCAACACGCTGACATTCATCACAAGATAAAACAAATTTTCTTGCATCTTTAAAAAGGGTAGGCTAGTAGAAACCTGATTGTAATACCTTTTGTGCAGTTCTATCTCCTGCGTGATGTCCTCCATAGGCACTACCATGGCATTTGCGCAATATCTCTTTTTGTTCATATTCTGGAACACATCTTCACATAATACCATCAACTCCTTCTTTATATAAGTGTGGGTCATCCCAAAAATAATGTCTTAGATCATAGAAGAACTTCCTTCTTTGCTGAGCTATAAAAGTTGGAGGCAAATACTTGGAGACAATAAAGTTAGCATAATCAGCATACCAAGGGCTTCCTCGCGAGCTCACCCCCACTACAGCTAACTGTTCATTCGGGAAACTATCATTAACAGGCATAGGGTCAAAAGAGATGTTTTCCAAACAAGATAAATTATCAGCTACAGGATTTTCAGCACCCTTTCTATCTACTATATGTAGATCAAACTCTTGTAAAACGAGTACCCATCTAATAAGCCTAGGCTTAGCATCCTTCTTCGTCATAAGATATTTAATAGCAGCATGATCAGTATGAATGGTTACTTTTGAGTCCACAATATAAGGCCTAAACTTATCACAGGCAAAAACAACAACTAAAAATTCCTTTTCAGTAGTGGCATAATTCCTTTGAGCAGTGTCTAAAGTCTTACGAGCATAATGGATAACGTTTAACTTTTTAACAATTCGTTGCCCAAGGACAGCCCCTACAGCAAAATCACTAGCATCACACATTATTTCAAAGGGTAAACTCCAATCAGGTGGTTGAACAATAGGGGCTGTAGTTAAAGCCTTCTTAAGAGTTTCAAAAGCTTCCCTACAATCATCATCAAAAACGAAGGGTACATCCTTTTGAAGAACATTAGTGAGAAGTTTTGATATCCTAGAGAAGTCTTTAATAAACCTCCTATAGAAACCAGCATGACGAAGGATACTACGAATACCTTTGATGTCTCTTGGACATGGCATCTTCTCAATTGCCTCAACCTTAGCTCTATCAACCTCTATGCCTCTTTCAGAAACTTTATGCCCAAGAACGATCCCTTCATTAACCATGAAGTGGCATTTCTCCCAATTAAGAACAAGATTAGTTTCTTCACATCTCTGCAAAACTTTATCAAGGTTTTGTAGACAATTATCAAAAGAAGTTCCATAGACAGAAAAGTCATCCATCAACACTTCTACAATCTCTTCACAAAAACCATGAAAGATAGCAGACATGCACCTTTGGAAAGTAGCAGGAGCATTATATAAACCAAAAGGCATACGTCTATAAGCATAAGTTCCATAAGGATAAGTAAAAGTAGTTTTTTCTTGATCTTGTTGTTTAACAGCAATTTGAGAGAAACCAGAATAACCATCAAGAAAACAAAAATGGGTCTTTTTAGACAACCTTTCCAACATTTGATCAATAAAAGGAAGTGGGTAGTGATCTTTCTTAGTAACTTTATTGACTTTCCTAAAATCGATGCACATCCTATAGCCTACCACTATTCTTTGAGGAATAAGCTCATCATTATCATTAGGGACAACGGTAATACCCCCTTTTTAGGAACACAATGAATAGGACTAACCCATTCACTATCAGCAATAGGGTAAATAATACCAGCATCAAGGCGTTTCAATACCTCATTCCTTACCACTTCCTTCATCTTAGGATTTAAACGCCGTTGGTGTTCCACTACTGGCTTCGCATCTGGTTCTATGTTGATAGAGTGTTGACATATAGTAGGTGAAATCCCTTTTAAATCATCCAGAGTGTAGCCCATAGCTCCTCGGTGTTTCTTCAAAACCTCCAATAATCTTTCTTCTTCGTCCCCTGAAAGTTTAGCACTACTAATAACATGATATATCTTTTTATCATCAATAAAGGCATATTTAAGATCATCAGGGAGAGGTTTTAGATCGAAAAACGGATCCTTTTTAGGTGGCAACGTGGTACCCAAGTCTTCTACAGGCAATTCATGCTTAAGCAACCTGGGTTGACGACGGAGGATCTCGTCAATCTCATTCCTTTCTTCCATGAAGATCTCACTTTCGTGATCTTCCATAAATTGCTGCAAAGCATTGTTAGGAGCAAGAGAGATAGAAGCAAGTTGTTCAACTCTAAAATCCTCATTATGGGTTTCCTCTTCGCAAGGTTCTTTAGTAAATTTTGAAAAATTAAACTCATAAGATTCCCTGTCAAACTTAGTCAAGATTTTCTCCCTCTTGCAATCAATAATAGCTCCACAAGTACTCAAGAAAGGTCTACCAAAAATGATAGGATAAGTTTTACTAGCAGCTGAACCAAGTACTAGAAAATCAGCAGGATACTTGATCTTACCACGAAGGACGTCCACGTCTCGTATGATACCAATTGGAGAGATGGTCTCTCTATTAGCAAGGTGAATAACCACATCAATTTCTTCCAACTCATAGGGACTAATTTCATGCATAATTTCTCTGTAAAGCTCATAAGGAATAGCACTGGAACTTGCACCAATATCACATAAACCATAATAGCAATGATCACCAATTCTAACAGAAAGCATAGGAACACTAGACTTTTTAGGTCTATTAGGATGTGAAACAATATTAGAAGCATCCTCATAGAAGATTATGTGCCCATCTTCTACGCTTTTAGTGACAAGGTCTTTCACAATTGCTACAATGGGTTCAATGTTTATTTGTTCATCAGGTTTTACGGTTCTCTTTTCACTTTTAGTGATTACATTAGTTATCATAGGATGATCCTTTACCTTATCTGGGAAGGGAATCTTCTCGATATAAGGTTCAGGTAAGATATGATCAATAATACAACACTCAGTGCTCCCAACAGGAACACGGTCAACAATATCTTTATAAGGCACATGGTACTTATTCCATCCCCTTTTTGGAATTTCAATATAAGAAGCAAATGCTCTAAAGAAATTCGTAATAACTTGCAAATCAAGACCATAAGCATTACTAATATTTTGAAAGTCATTAGTTCCCATAAAAGATTCTATGCATTCATAATCATAATTTATACCTGACTTTCTACCTTTGCCATTCTCCCAAGCTTCAGAATTGTCTTGAATACGATCTAGAAGGTTCGATTTAGCTTCTTCTTCCATACAAGTGAATGATCTAGCACAAGAAGCATCCAATAAATCCTTATCATGTAGAGGAAGCCTTGCATAGAAGTTATTGATAATAATATTGTTGGGGAGCTCATGAATAGGACATTTGAGCATTAGTAACTTCAATGTCCCCCAATCTTGAGCTGTACTCTCTCCATCAAGAGGCCAAAAGTTGTATATTTGATTCCGATCTTTATGAATCTCACTAGGAGGATAAAACTTTGAATAAAAGAGATGCACTATTTCCTCCCATTCCAGAGCTTGACCATTCTTCAGCAGCTTATACCATTCCTCAGCTCTTCCTTTCAGTGATAATGAGAATAACTTCTTCTTAACTTGATCTGTAGTAATATATGCACACTTTAACAACCCGCATAATTCGTGTATAAAGAGTAAATGATCACCGGGATGGACTGTTCCATCCCCAACATAGTAGTTATCCATAACACGATCAATAATTCTTGTAGGTATTTTGAAAACATCTTTCTCAGCAGGTGGTGGCTTATCTACTACCTTAGCGGTGGTAGTAGCATTACCAAATAAGAAAGTCAGTGAATTATCCATAACGAAAATAAAGCAACTAGCATAAGTAAGCAATACTCACAGTAGAAGTTTCCTTTACCAGTTCCACTCTCCAATAGCGCTTCACTCCCCGGGAACGGCGCTAGAAAATAGTCTTGGTGACCCACAAGTATAGGGGGTGTATCGCAGTATTTTCGATAAGGAAGAGTGTCGAACCCAACGAGGATCAGAAGGTGTTGGCTAGTGGTATGGATCAGGAATTCTCTACAAATACTTAGCAAACGGATTTTTAGGGGTTTTCGATAAAGCTAGTAAACAAAGTACGAGTAAATAAAAGACAGTAAGAATGAATGTAGCAAGTGGCCCAATCCTTTATGCAGCAAAGGACAAGCCGTCTATAGATGACCAAACGTTCTCGAGGACACATGGGAAGACTGTCAAGTGCTTTTGCTTCGTATAGCCGATTAATCTTCTCTAGCTTGCTAAGTGTTGTGTGGGTGAACCTGTGCTAATGTACTGCCCCATCCAAGACTAATACATACTTGTGATTATACCCCTTGCAAACATCCATAAGTACAAGAAAGTAATTAAGGTAAAACCTAACCACAACTTTAAACTCTAAGACCCTTACGTCCCTTGTGCAATGGTTTCCTAACGGGGGTTCATGTTTTTGTCACTCTGGCAACCCCTACGATTAGTAGCCAAATACACAATGCATTCCCCTAGGCCCATATAGGTGAAGTGTCATGTAGTCGACGTTCACATGATGTAACACCCTCGAATCGGCCCTATGCATGTTTTAGCCCTTTCCGCCAAACCCGCATAGAAACGATTCAAGGACGCCCACCAGGCACTTTCGTGCGGGTGGAAAACGAAGTAATACCATTACACAACAGTCCTCGATGGGACCCACAGAACAGATATATATACAACAGCGACTCAACGAGTCAAAAATACAGATATACAATACAAAGATCCAAATCACCTTGAAAACGTTACAGCGTCCGAGTACAGACAAGATGCAAATGGGGCTAAGAGCCCTGAAGAATAACCAATGGCATCCATAACCCTGCCCAGGCCAAGCCGGAAGGGTAACCCTGCTAACGACGTCGATCTCAAACCTGCTAAAACAAAAGGGGTGCCGACAAAGGGCAAAGGAAAAAGAGGAGCGTCAGTACTGAGGCCAGTACACGGCGAGGCTAGAATTCGGTGGTCCTCGCCTACACAGGTATGGTGGACTGAAGCGGCAGCGCAGCGACACTAAACAACCTATAGAGACTTTGTAATACTGGCGGCTATTAGAGAGAGATAAGAGAGACCTATTCGGATCCAACCTGACACTAACACCAAACATACCCATCCTGGTATTCCCCCTCGAGACCAAACGAGGAAGTCAAGCCGAGGACGGTTGGTAGTTTTATTTAATCTTTCCAAGGCAGTTATCCAACTTACTAGTCATCGCAGATGTAAGTCAAATTATAACAATAAACTTTAGTTATAGTTGTCTATGATCGAGAAACTGTGCTCCAAGTCGTCCATAACCGCGGACACGGCTTTTCGAAAAGATTTAACCCTGCAGGGGTGCACCAAAGTATCCACACGCACTTCGACCCTTTTTGCCAGATCAATTAACATACACCCATCGGTATGTCGGTGGGGCCTAAGTCATGACGTTTCCCAGACCCAAAACAAGTACATGGGGGGCCACCCCACTAAGCTACCCGCAACGAAGTCGGCCGGCTCCGAGGCGGACCTAGGGTTTGTGCCAATGGCTATAAATGACTGGGAACCCAAAAGTGTGACTGAGCTTGTCGATACCGCGAAAACATTCCACAGCCTAAATAGTACAGGTGCTCCACGCACAATCTTAAATAAAGCAGTAAAGCATGGCATAAGTACAGAATAGTAATAAAGCCCGAAACTACTTGTGGCCCCTGGTACAGTACTTTGAAATCAGGTAGTAAGCCGATGGGGGTGCCCACATACCCCACCTGTGGTTAGCGCGCTCGATCTCGGAACAGGTGTCAAGAACTCGGGTCCTAGGGGACACCAGTGAGCGGTTAAAAAAAACCAAATAATTACTATTACCCACCGGTGCCTCTGCATTATTTCTACCGTCAACATTAATTAAAAAGTTGTAATTAGAACCATGATCAACGCCACCATTAACATGTGCCAACCTCCCAACAACTACGGAAGAACGACGATGCAAAGCAACACCTGAGCAAGCAACTACGACTCACAGGGCCAACTGTCTATCAAGCAATAGGTAATAGGAGGTGTCCAAGGCAATATAATGGTTGTAGGAATATAACTGGTGCACGGAAACTAAAGCATCGTGGCACGGATAGCAATAGATCAACAGGAGGAAATAAAGACTATAAATGCAAAATAGGTAGAAGGGGGAGAGATGCTCGCCTAGGAAACACTACCGACGGATCATATCTGAAGAACTTGTCGATACTCGCATCAACTCATCGGCCTAATCCGCGAAGAAGCAAACACTAGAAGAAACACCGGATGCAATATTTAATACTACGGCAGAAGATCTGGCATGCTTATGATATGATGCATGGCATGGCACAAATGCGGTGCAATTAGGGAATATTAAGAGGAAACGGGGTCCCGATAATTAATTACATGGTTCAAGTTTTTTAGAACCCCGCAATTTAAATGTTGTATTAACAGGGTGAAACATGGCATCGGTTCGCTACACGAATTTAAATGGGGCCAATATAAGACTAGAAAAGTCTGCATATGGACTCCATATTTAATTATTAGGTGAACTGATAAAGTGTCCCCAAATGCCAAAGCATGCGTGCAATCACGAATAATTTAATATGCATCAGTTTATATAATATTTTATAAAATAGGGCTCGTTAAAGGGGATCATACATCAAGGTCCTAAGATCTTGGGGCTCCGAGGGATCGGGTTCGGTCTCGACAGGATCGATCTTTGGCGGGATCGATCTTCGGAACTAGGCTTCGGGGCTTCGAACATCGGATCCGTGACGAAGCACTTATCGTTCCAGGAAGGAGAGCTTTGTGGTCTTCGGGGTCTTGGCCACAGGATCCATGAAGGAGGACTAGGGTTCTTCGGGTCCCCATTCGTATGCAGGCCCTCGGCAGATCTTGGCAGCGGTTGATCTTGGTGATCTTTGGCCTGATCTGGCATGTATGCCGAGGAAGATCATGTCGAGGCCCCCGAGATCTTGTTTCCTTCACGTTAACTAGGCATCGGGAACTCCCGGTGTCTACCAAAAACAAAAGGCATCGGATCAAGTGTGTGCCCGAGCATCCAGAGGCACACACACACACACAAGGAGGACGGTGACCAGACGCGTAGATGGAGCCGAGCACGCACGGCTCGAGGGCCTGCGAGGAGGCGGCCGAGGGACAAAGGTGACGTGCTGCCGCGGGAATCTAGCGAGGCAGGCACAGGCTCGGCTCCAGCGGCGATGGAGATCGACGGGGTGGGCCACGGAGGGGAACCAGGGCTCCGGCCGGAGGTGGCCACGGAGGAGAGCGGCGGTGCTAGGCGAGGAGCTTGCAGCGGCGGCAAGGTCGGTAGCTCCTGTGGGCGACCTCAGGGAGGCGCGGAACCACCTGCTCGCTGGGGCCTGCGTCTAAGGCTTACCAGACGGAAGGACGAGGATGGCGGGACCGTGGGGTGGAGCCAGAGGAGGAGGACGGAGGTCGGAGACGACATGGAGGGGTAAGCAGGCGACGGCGGCCGCGCGCGTGCGACGGGTGGAGCTTCAGGCAGCGGTGGCAGAGGCGGTTCGACGGCGTAGGCGAGGTTGCCGGGGTTGATGCGGGAGGGCCAGCCGTCGCGGGAAGGCACAACGAGGGCGGTGGGGTGGATTCAACAGGCAGCGGCGGCCTGTGAGGTGGAAGAGACAGGGCGGTGGCCCGTGGGTAGAGGCGCGGGGGAGATGGGGGTTGCAGGGGTAGGTGGCGAGGTGGGCGAGGGAGAGAGCGAGCGGACGGTGCGTGGTGGGGCCAAGCACTGCGGGGCCGCGTTCGGTGGAAGGGAGCGAACGGGATGGGGGAAGGTGGACCTGCGGAGGGGCGCGTAAGTGGGGCCAGGGGGAAGACCCCGAGGTGGGTTGTCGGCACGGGGACGTGCGTGTGTGTGCGCAGGGTGTGTGTGGTGGAGGGAGATTAGGGAGGGGGTTGGTGATGTGGCGAGCTATGAGTGGCTCGGGTGAGGTGGCAGGGTGGTGTGCATGGGCGGGAGCAGCCGGCGGGAGCGGGAAACGGGAGTGGGGAGGCGCGTAGGTGGCGGCTGGGAGGGAATTTGAGGTGGCAGGTGCTGTGGATAGGGTAGGGGTGGTTAGAGATAGGTTGGGTTAGATAGGATTTGGGTTTTGGATGTTTTGGGGGGTGGCCGACTGGGTCGGTTCGGCCCGGTTCGGCTGCCCCCTAAAATAAATATAAATATTTTATCTGTTTAAAACGGGGCTTTTGAAATCCGTTTTTAGACGAAACAAAATATTCCGGCCAGCCCGGGTTATTATTTGAAATAAAGACGAGGCTTATTTAGAAAAACAAATAGGTTTTCGAAAATAGTTTTTAAACAAACCATGCATGATGATGACGATGCTCAAATGCAATGTGGCATGATGACATGAGCATGTTGTCATGATGAAGCAATGCACAAAAACACAGCGATTTTCTAGTAGTGGTTTTTGCGGGATGCCACAATTCGACACCACTAACAAGGGATCTCGCCCTCGAGATCCGCCTCATGGTACCGGGAAGAAGGTCGGCGATCTAAATCTTCTCGCTTCGTGTAGATCCTCGCGACACCACTAACAAGAGGTCGTTGTCCCTGATCGTCGAGAGAACACTCCGGGAACAAAGGACGAAGGTAAAGATATCAACAAATAAAGCCACTTCTAACTTCGATAGACAGAGAGACAAGACGCATTCTCATCCACTTCAATGTACAAGAGCAAATAGAGTGAGTAGTTGGCATGGGGGCCAATCCATCACGCACCCAAACTATTACTCCGCACAATTAGTAGAAAAGCGTGCAACCATTCTCAGAATCAGACTGGAGATCTCGACAAGCGAGGTTCAGAAACAAGGAGTGATGCAGACTCTGCATCGGATCTGGCGTAGATGATGTCGTTGCGTCGGAAAACACCGGAAGTCACAAGAAGGAACAGAGAGAAGTCCAACAGAGGAAGGATTCCTCAGATATCACGAAGACCGGATGTAGAAGCACTGTTACCAAAGAAGGAAGCGAAACCCTGAAGGTACGACGGAAACCCAACCACGAGAATTCCTGGACTGGAAGAAAAGATAAGAGAGCAGATTCGAAACACGCAGAGGTAAGAGGAGAACAACAGAGGAGTAAGGAGTAAAATCAGACCTAATCAGATCTATCCAACTGATTTTGCAAAATAGTTTTGACACTCTAGATCGGCCGTTAGCTAGGTTATCCTACAGGCTGGACTTGTGGGGTATCGCAACTGCTCAGCTCTGATACCACTCTGTAACACCCTCGAATCGGCCCTATGCAAGTTTTAGCCCTTTCCGCCAAACCCGCATAGAAACGATTCAAGGACGCCCACCAGGCACTTTCGTGCGGGTGGAAAACGAAGTAATACCATTACACAACAATCCTCGATGGGACCCACATAACAGATATATATACAACAGCGACTCAACGAGTCAAAAATACAAATATACAATACAAAGATCCAAATCACCTTGAAAACGTTACAGCGTCCGAGTACGGACAAGATGCAAATGGGGCTAAGAGCCCTGAAGAATAACCAATGGCGTCCATAACCCTGCCCAGGCCAAGCTGGAAGGGTAACCCTGCTAACGACGTCGATCTCAAACCTGCTAAAACAAAAGGGGTGCCGACAAAGGGCAAAGGAAAAAGAGGAGCGTCAGTACTGAGGCCAGTACATGGCGAGGCTAGAATTCGGCGGTCCTCGCCTACACAGGTATGGTGGACTGAAGCGGCTGCGCAACGACACTAAACAACCTATAGAGACTCTATAATACTGGCGGCTATCAGAGAGAGATAAGAGAGACCTATTCGGATCCAACCTAAAACTAACACCAAACATACGCATCCTGGTATTCCCCCTCGGGACCAAACGAGGAAGTCAAGCCGAGCAAACTCACACGGTTGGCATTTTTATTTAATCTTTCCAGGGCAGTTATCCAACTTACTAGTCATCTCAGATGTAAGTCAAATTATAACAGTAAACTTTAGTTATAGTTGTCTATGATCGAGAAACTGTGCTCCAAGTCGTCCATAACCGCGGACATGGCTTTTTGAAAAGATTTAACCCTGCAGGGGTGCACCAAAGTATCCACACGCACTTCGACCCTTTTTGCCAGATCAATTAACATACACCCATCGGTATGTCGACGTAGCCTAAGTCATGACGTTTCCCAGACCCAAAGCAAGTACATGGGGGGCCACCCCACTAAGCTACCCGCAACGAAGTCGACCGGCTCCGAGGCGGACCCAGGGTTTGTGCCAATGGCTATAAACGACTGGGAACCCGATAGTGTGACTGGGCTTGTCGATACCGCGAAAACATTCCACATCCTAAATAGTACAGGTGCTCCACGCACAATCTTAAATAAACCAGTAAAGCATGGCACAAGTACAGAATAGTAATAAAGCCCCAAACTACTTGTGGCCCCCGGTACAGTACTTTGAAATCAGGTAGTAAGCCGATGGGGGTGCCCACACACACCACCTGTGGTTAGCGCGCTCGATCTCGGAACAGGTGTCAAGAACTCGGGTCCTAGGGGACACCAGTGAGCGGTTAAAGAAAACCAAATAATTACTATTACCCACCGGTGCCTCTGCATTATTTCTACCATCAACATTAATTAAAAAGTTGTAATTAGAACCATGATCAACACCACCATTAAACATGTGCCAACCTCCCAACAACTATGGAACAACGACGATGTGAAGCAACACCTGAGAACGCAACTACGACTCACAGGGCCAACTGTCTATCAAGAAATAGGTAATAGGAGGTGTCCAAGGCAATATAATGGCTACAGGAATATAACTGGTGCACGAAAACTAAAGCATCGTGGCACGGATAGCACTAGATCAACAGGAGGAAATATAGACTATAAATGCAAAATAGGTAGAAGGGGGAGAGATGCTCGCCTGGGAAACACTGCCGACGGATCATATCTGGAGAACTTGTCGATACCCGCATCAACTCATCGGCCTAATCCGCGAAGAAGCAAACACTAGAAGAAACACCGGATGCAATACTTAATACTACGACAGAAGATCCGGCATGCTTATGATATGATGCATGGCATGGCACAAATGCGGTGCAATTAGGCAAGATTAAGCGGAAACGGGGTCCCGATAATTAATTACACGGTTCAAGTTTTTTAGAACCCCATAATTTAAATGTTGTATTAATAGGATGAAACATGGCATCGGTTCGCTACACCAATTTAAATAGGGCCAATATAAGACTAGAAAAGTCTGCATATGGACTCCATATTTAATTATTAGGTAAACTGATAAAGTGTCCCCAAATTCCAAAGCATGCGTGCAATCACGAATAATTTAATATGCATCAAGTTTATATAACATTTTATAAAATAGGGCTCGGTAAAGGCGATGATACATCAAGGTCCGAAGATCTTGGGGCTCCGAGGGATCGGGTTCGGTCTCGACGGGATCGATCTTTGGCAGCTCGATCTTCGGAACCAGGCTTCGGGGCTTCGAACATCGGATCCGTGACGAAGCACTTATCGTTCTAGGAAGGAGAGCTTGGTGATCTTCGGGGTCTTGGCCATAGGATCCGTGAAGGAGGAGTAGGGTTCTTCGGGTCCACATTCGTGTGCAGGCCCTCGGGAGATCTTGGCAGTGGTTGATCTTGGTGATCTTTGGTCTGATCTGGCGTGCACGCCGAGGAAGATCATGTCGAGGCCCCCGGGATCTTGTTTCCTTCACGTTAACTAGGCATCGGGAACTCCTGGTGTCTACCAAAAACAAAATGCATCGGATCAAGTGTGTGCCCGAGCATCCAGAGGCACACACACAAGGAGGACGGTGACCGGACGCGTAGATGGAGCCAAGCACGCAAGGCTCGAGGGCCTACGAGGAGGCGGCCGAGGGACAAAGGCGACGTGCTGGCGCGGGGATCTGGCGAGGCAGGCACAGGCTCGGCTCCAGCGGCGATGGAGATCGACGAGGGTGGGCCACAGAGGGGCACCAGGGCTCCGGTCGGAGGTGGCCACGGAGGAGAGCGGCGGCGCTAGGCGAGGATCTTGCAGCGGCGGCGAGGTCGGCGGCTCCTGCGGGCGACCTCAGGGAGGCACGGAACCGCGCGCTCGCTGGGGCCTGCGTCGAAGGCTCACCGGACGGAAGGACGAGGACGGCGGGACCGCGGGGTGGAGCCAGAGGAGGAGGACGGAGGTCGGAGATGACAGGGAGGAGTAAGCAGGCGACGGCGGCCGCGCACGTGGGACGGGTGGAGCTTCAGGCGGCGGTGGCAGAGGCGGTTTGACGGCGCAAGCGAGGTTGCCGGGGTTGATGCGGGAGGGCCTGCCGTCGCGGGAAGGCACAAGGAGGGCGGTGGGGTGGATCCGGCAGGTGGCGGCCTGCAAGGTGGAAGAGACAGGGCGGCGGCCTGGGGCAGTGGCGCGGGGGAGATGGGGGCTGCGGGGTAGGTTGCGAGGTGGGCGAGGGAGAGAGTGAGCGGAGGGTGCGTGGTGGGCGGGCACTACGGGGTCGCGTGCGATGGAAGGGAGCGAACGGGATGGGGGAAGGTGGACCTGGGGAGGGGCGCACAGGTGGGGCCAGGGGAAGACCCCGAGGTGGGTTCTCGGCACGGGGACGTGCGTGTGTGTGCGCAGGGTGTGTGTGGTGGAGGGAGATTAGGGAGGGGATTGGTGAGGTGGCGAGCTGTGAGTGGCTCGGGTGAGGTGGCAGGGTGGTGTGCGTGGGCGGGAGCAGCAGGCGGGAGCAGGAAACGGGAGTGGGGAGGCGCGCAGGCGGCGGCTGGGAGGGAATTGGAGGTGGCAGGTGTTGTGGATAGGGTAGGGGTGGTTAGAGATAGGTTGGGTTAGATAGGATTTGGGTTTTGGTTGTTTTTGGGGGTGGCCGACTGGGTCAGTTCGGCCCGGTTCGGCTGCCCCCTAAAATAATATAAATATTTTATCTGTTTAAAACGGGGCTTTTGAAATCCGTTTTTAGACGAAACAAAATATTCTGGCCAGCCCGGGTTTTGATTTGAAATAAAGACGGGGCTTATTTAGAAAAACAAATAGGTTTTCGAAAATAGTTTTTAAACAAACCATGCATGATGACGATGCTCAAATGCAACGTGGCATGATGACATGAGCATGTTGTCATGATGATGCAATGCACAAAAACACATCGATTTTCTAGTAGTGGTTTTTGCGGGATGCCACACATGACACCACTAGAAGAAGTACACCACAACTTAAATATCAATCTATTGAATCTTTCTCAACACAACTCCACTACTAACAACAAGACTTCTCCCATGTCCTCAAGAACAAAACGAACTACTCACAAGACATCATATGGATCATGATCAGAGATGGAATAATGATGTATAACAATCTGAACATAAACAATAATTCAATGGTTCACTCAATAGCATCAACTACAAAGAGTAATCAACACCGGGAAAGTTTCCCTATGAACTAATGCAAGATTCAACTCAATTGTTACAGCAATATGGAGATGGTGATGAGGGTGCTGATGGTGATGATGGTGGTGCTGCTGCTGATGATGATGATCCCGATGAAGTCCAGCTTGATGATGGTGTTGATGGCGACGATCTCCCCTCTCCGGGAAGGAATTCCCTCGGCAGAAATCTGTCTGCCGGAGAGATCTTTCTCTCTCGGTGTTTTCCGCCCCGCAGAGGCGGCGGAATCTTTCTGTGGTCGCTCCCCGAGTCTTAGGGTTTCGTGGGGATGATATACGCTAGAGGAGAGAGGCTGGAGTGGGCCAGGGAGGCCACACCACTCCCAGGCGTGGCCTAGTCCTGCCCGCGCCATGGGGTGGTGTGGGCCCCCTGTGGCCCACCTCCACTCCATCTTCTGGCATCCTGAGTCTTATGGAAAAATAGAATTTTCCGTATATTTTCCCGGATTTTCTGATCTTCGCGAATTTTGCCTCCAAACAACACCTTTTCCATCAGAATCCTGACTGCAGCGGTCCATGTTCCAAAAGTCATCAACCATGCAAAAACAGATGAAATAACGTAAGTATCACCTCTTAATACGAAATATATCAATGAATAATAGTGAATTAAGCCATAGAATAGTGATGCAAAATGGACGTATCACTTACTCATAACAGACGGTGAATCAAGAGCAATAGAGGTGTTCAGAACCGTACCTCTTTTTGTAGTGGATGGTAAATAGGAACCTTGCCATCACGGGACTTGCCCATGATGGATGGATAGCAGCGAACAATAGAGAATCCAAGTGAACTTGATAAATAAAGCTATGCTCCCTGGCAACGGCGCCAGAAAATAGTCTTGATGACCCACAAGTATAGGGGGTGTATCGCAGTATTTTCGAGGGAAGTGAAACCCAATTTATTGATTCGACACAAGGGGAGCCAAAGAATATTTAAGAGCCTTACGAACTGAGTTGTCAATTCAGCTACACCTGGAAACAAACTTGCTCACAGCAGTTTATGAGTAGCAACAGTTTTGTAGTAGGAATAGTAAAGTAGGAGCAGTAGTAAAGCAATAGTAAAAGTAAAGACAGTAGTAACAATAGAAGTAATCAGTAGGATTCGAGTGCGGTAGGCATAGGGATGGATGGATGGGCGTTGCATAGACAAGACAATTCACATAGCAATCAGAACATAGGGCAATTGTAGATAAATAAGATAAAGCATCCCATTACTAGATAATCCTAGGCATGTGTTCCATATATAGTCATACGTGCTCGCAATGAGAACTTGCACAACATCTTTTGTCCTGCCAGCCCGTTTGTAGTGGGGCCTCAAGGGAACTACTGGCAATTAAGGTGCTCCTTTTAATAGAGCACCGGAGCAAAGCATTAACACTCCGTGAACACACGTGATCCTCACATCAAAGCCATTCCCTCCGGTTATCCCAATTTTTGTCACTTCGGGCCATTGGTTCTGGACAACAACGTGTGTATACAACCCATAGATAAGACCATAAACAATACTATCATAATGAATCAATAACATGTTCAGATCTGAAATCATGGCACTCGGGCCCTAGTGACCAGCATTAAGCATAACAAGTCGCAACAAAGTCATAAAGCACTAATAAAAGATACTAGGCACCATGCCCTAACAATCTGATGCCATTACATGAACGATCCCATCCAATCCCTACCATCCCCATAGCCTACAGCTGGGGATTACTCACTCATAGATGGGGGAAACATGGATGGTCGATGGAGAAGCGATGGTGATGATGATGTCGATGATCTCCTCCATTTCCCTGTCCCGGCAGGGTGCCAGAAAGGAGTTTATGGTGTTGTTTCGTGGAATCTGGTGGTGGCGGCGGAGCGGAAATCCTTCTGGAAAAATGTCAAACCCCCTTGAGTTTTTATGTCAGAAGGCAACTTATAGGCGAAGAGGGAGACCGAGGGGCAGTCTAGGGTGGCCAGACCAGCCCCTGCCGTGGCCTGGCCTAGCCTGCGCGGCCAGGTGGTGTGGCCTGGGCCCAGCCCCCCTCCCGTCTCGTATTCTGGCTCCGGGAGTCTTCTGGTAAAATAGGATTTTTGGCATATTTTCCGGGATTTTTCCTGATAGTTGATTTTCTGCACAAAAAGTAGACACCAAGGCAATTCTGCTGAAAACAGCGTCAGTCCACGTTAGTTGCATCCAAATCACACAAGTTTAGAGGAGAAGCAATAGCAAAAGTGTTCGCGAAAGTAGATACGTTTTGGACGTATCAGCCACCCACCAGTACTACCGGCCGTGCGCGAATCTGTGGTTAACGGGCAGATCGGGGAGCCCTTTAAAAGGAGCTCCCCTTTCCCCTTCGGCCCTAACTTGCTTTTTCTTGGTTTTGCCCTTCTCTCTCTCCTCCATTGTTGACCTTGAAGAGCTTGTCCTCTCCCCTTCCCCCTCCTATGATTCTTGCATCTTTTTGAGGGATTTGAGAGAGGAGATCTAGATCTACAAGCCCCACCAAAGCAAATCCCTTCTTTGTGAAGGAATCCTTGGGATCTAGATCTTGGAGAGTTTTGTGTTCTCCTCTTGTGTCCTTCCTCTCTTATTCCCTCAATAGCTTTTGTAGCTTTGGTGGAATTTGAGAGTGAAGGACTTGCCTCTTGCATTTGGTGCATAGGTTTGAGTTCTCCTCGGAGATTCGGTGAGTTCAAGCCCTTGGGCTTGTTTCTCTTGGGTTGTTGGAACCCTAGACGGTTGTGTGGTTGGATTGCTGACCTTTTGTGGTCTTGTAGCCTTTTGTGGCCTTGTTGCCTTTTGTGGCTTTGTAGCCTTTGTGGCATTGTTGTTGGGAGCCTCCAATTGAGTTGTGGAGATTGCCCCAATCTTGTACGGGTTTGGTGACCGCCCTCAAGTGTCCCATAGTGGAACGTGAGTAGGCCTTTGTGGCAATCTCACGGGAGAATAGGGTGAGCCTTTTGTGGTGTCGGTAGGTTGCGTGCCTTCGCATCTTGGGATGAGGCCTTGTGTGGTGTTGGGTGAGCATCGTGCCACCACACCTTGAGGTGAGCCACGTGTGGCATTCGAAGTACATTGCACCCCCGCACCTCCCCAACGGAGACGTAGCTTCTTTGGAAGTGAACTTTGGGAAACAAATCATCGTCTCCGCGTCCATCGGTTATCTCTCAACCGAGCCCTTTACTTATGCAATTTACATTGTGATAGCCTTCGTGTTTGAAGTATTATATCTTGCTATCACCTTGTTGTTTATCTTGCTTAGCATAGGTTGCTGGTGCACTTAGTGAACCTAGTGAATATAGGTTTTGGCTTGATAAATTAAACATTAAGTTTTATTTCGCATTTATTAGAGCCTAAACCATAATAATTTTAAAACGCCTACTCACCCCCCTTTAGGTGACGTCCATTTACGTTTCAATGATGATGCAATAATATCATGTAGGAAGTAGCATATTATTATTATTCAAGTAGCATTACAATTGTTCGACAATTGAGATGCTACGTTTTTCTATATTCGGATGTATCTACTCCCTCCATACTAGTGTTGGGCCACGTAAAGATAAACAAAACTTTTTCCCTACGCGGTGATCCCAAGATCCAGCTCAGGTAGAAGGCCACGAGGATTACCACTAGACGCGCAGTTGCGGAATTGATGAAGCATGTCGCTTGATGCAGTGCAGTCCTCGCGATCCGTTCAGGTTCCACGATCCATGATCCCTTCTTTCTTCACGATCGTCAAAGTGCTGAACGTACAGCACCTCCGCCGGTATCCACACGTACGAGGAGGAGCGCCGGCGATGAACTGCTAGATCCGGTACGGCGGCGACAGGACGGACTGGGGCTAGGGTTTCCAACACATGGAGTAACCTAACCTAGTTCTCTAAGCACCTGTGCCCCAGCTTATATAGGGAGTGAAAGTGGGCTCCACTCACTTGTGGCCCATTCACTAAAAAGGCCTATATTAGCCACTACAAGTCACACTTGCTGACTAAGTCCATGTCTCTATTTGGGTCCAACCCACATAGGTTTCCTATTTGGGTCTAACCCAAACTTGCTCCCGCTCTTAAGTGTGTGACCCGACGGGCTCATGGTAACCCGGACACGATTCCGAGTCTCACTCGTGATCGATCAGTTGGTAGCGGCTCCTAGCAGAACGTGCCAACTCCCAAGTACCAATAAGTCATGACGACATACCTTCCAATGCGACTTTCGTCTAAGTCCCTTTTACCTCACGATATACTTTGTCGGACTATAGGCGAATGATCGTCATCCCTTAAATAGTCCGACTCTCTTTCTCGATCCGAGATAAGTGATTCATCCGACTAACTCTTAGTCGGCTGCCTCGGTTAACACTTAACCGTGACGCGCATGGCCATGCTTTCCGAATCATATCTTCCGAGAGGGCCCAGAGAATATCTCTCCGGATGGAGGGGCAAAATCCCGTCTTGGTTATTCACATCACGTAGCTTGATTCTTAGACGACCCGAACTCCGCCTTTATAACTGCCCAATGACAGAACAATGTTTGACAGAACCTAAGTCAGAGATCCTCAACTCGGATTGTGCAATAACCTCAGGTCTAAGGATTACATTGATTGAGACATGCAAATGACGACTTGTTCGTTGCATATCAATATGGGTCAGTCCGACTCGCTAAACTCTTTAGCCGAATCCGTGTAAGTCGGAATAGCATCTCCATGCCCATGACAAGTGGAACCTAGTCATCTGCCGACTTTCACATTGGTCTAAGTTGTGTGTCTGACACAACATCAATGACCAAGGACAATTAGTATGAACAACATGAATATGCAATTCCACAATCAAATCACATATTTGATGATACATATCAGCAGTTCATACATGGACCATAACCTTATGAATACACAGGAATATCATCATTCATGATTTCCTCTAGGGCATATTCCCAACAGTCTCCCACTTGCACTAGAGTCAATGTTCCGACATCACATGTCCAGGCATCTGATGCCCATTGCTCTTAGGTGCGCCTCATGCTTCGGCTATGGAAGTGGCTTTGTCAACGGATCCGCAATGTTTGCATCCGTGTGTACCTTGCATAACTTGATATCACCTTGATCCACGAACTGGCGAATAAGGTGGTACCGTATGAGTATATGTTTGTTCTTCTGGTGTTGTCTAGGTTCCTTGGCTTGTGCAATAGCACCATTGTTGTCACAATACACGTCTAATGGGTTGGACGAGCCCTGAACCACACCAAGATCCATGAGGAAATTCCTCATCCAAACGGCTTCTTTTGCCGCCTCCGAGGCAGCAACATACTCAGCCTCTATCGTAGACGCAGACACTGTTTCTTGCTTGGAACTTTTCCAGCTCATAGCCCCTCCGTTTATCACAAACACATATCCGGATTGCGAACGAGAATCATCCGAGTCAGTGAGATAACTCGGATGGGACAATGAGTCTTGCTAAGTTTTGCTAAGTTTTACGCCATGGGACATCGGTAAGAACCCCTTCTTAGATGATTCCATGTTGAACTTCTTCAACACTTTGTCCAAATATGTATTTTGACTCAATCCAATGAGCCGCTTTGATCTATCTCTATAGATCCGGATTCCTAGTATGTAAGTCGCTTCACCCAAGTCTTTCATCGAAAAACTGCTTTCCAATGATTCCTTGGTCTCTTGCAACATCTGGACATCATTTCCAATCAGTAATATGTCATCCACATATAAGATCAGAAAGTTCACTTTGCCCCCACTAAACTTCTTGTATAAACAAGAATCATGATCACTCTTGATGAAGCCAAACGATTTGACTACCTCATCAAAGCGAATGTTCCAACTCTGAGATGCTTGCTTCAACCCATAAATGGATTTCCAAAGCTTGCATACTTTGTTAGTATTAGCCGGATCGACAAAACCCTCGGGCTGTATCATATACACGTCCTTGGTTAAATTTCCATTAAGGAAAGCCGTCTTGACATCCATCTGCCATATCTCATAGTCGAAATAGGCTGCTATAGCCAACATGATCCGAACTGATTTAAGCATCGCTACAGGAGAGAAAGTCTCATCGTAGTCAACTCCTTGAACTTGTCGGAACCCCTTCGCGACAAGCCATGCTTTATAGATAGAAACATTTCCATCCATATCAGTTTTCTTCTTAAAGACCCATTTGCACTCGACGGGTCTTGCACCGTCTGGTAGATCAACCAAGTTCCAAACTTGATTTTCATCCATGGACTTTAATTCGGATCTCATGGCTCCAAGCCATGACTCGGAATCAGAACCCACCATCGCTTCCGAATAAGTGGCCGGCTCATCACTGTCTAACAACAATACATCACGAACACTTCGCAATCTAGCCGATCTTCACAGTGTTGGTGCATTTTTCGGCTCAAGTACCACGTCCGGCTCAACCTCAAAAGCATTTGCCGACTCGCTGCTATCCGGCATCTCTCGAATTACTTCGAGATGCACCGTACTCCCACTGACTTCCCAACCGAGAAACTCTTTCTCAAGGAAGACACTATTTCGAGCGACAAACACTTTGCCCTCTTCTCGGTTGTAGAAGTAGTAACCAAGGTTTCCCTCGGATACCCCATTAAAATACACTTATCCGACTTAGCTATAAGATTGTTCGACTGAAGTCGCTTGACAAAAGCTTCACAACCCCAAATCTTAAGAAAAGACAAACTCGGCTTCTTGCCAGTCCACATCTCATGCGGTGTCTTCTCTATCGACTTTGATGGTACTCTGTTTAGTGTGAACGCTGCAGTTTCTAGACAATAACCCCAAAATGATAAAGGCAGATTTGTCCGACTCATCATTGACCATACCATGTCCAACAAGGTCCGATTCCTTCTTTCCGACACACCGTTTCTCTGCGGCGTTCCAGGTCGAGTGAGCTGGGGAACTATTCCACAACTCTTTAGATGGTCATCAAACTCATGGCTCATGTACTCGCCTTCTCGGTCCGACCGAAGAAACTTTATTTTCTTGCCAAGTTGATTTTGTACCTCATTCTGGAATTCCTTGAACTTTTCAAAGGCTTTCGACTTATGTTTCATTAAGTAGATATATCCATACCTACTCAAATCATCAGTGAAGGTAATGAAGTACTCATAACCACCTCTGGCTGTCGTGCTCATTGGGCCACATACATCACTATGTACCAGTCCCAATAAGTCGGACGCCCTTTCACAACTCTTTGCAAAAGGTGTCTTGGTCATCTTGCCGAGAAGGTAGGATTCGCATGTCTCGAACGACTCCAAGTCGAACGAAGTTAGGAGTCCATCATCATGGAGCTTCTTCATGTGTTTCCAACTTATATGACCAAGACGACAATGCCAAAAGTAAGTCATATTCAGATCATTTGGTTTCAACCTTTTCACATTTATGTTATAGAAAGATTCACCCTCAAGATTCAAAATAAATAACCCGTCCCGGATGGGCGCAAAGCCATGAAACATATCATTCAAATATAAAGAACAACCATTATTCTTAATATTCGACTCATAGCCCTGTCTCATCAAACATGAGGCAGAAATTATGTTTCGACTAAGCACTGGACCATAATAACAATTATTTAGCTCCATTATGAATCTAGAAGGTAAATGAAGTTGCATTGTGCCGATTTCCAACGCAGCGACTCTCGCTTTGTTTCCAACTCTAATGTCAACCTCGCCTCTTGCAACGCTCCTAGTTCTTACCAGTCCCTACAACGAGTTGCAGATGTGAATGACTGATCCGGTATCATATACCCAAGAACTACCAGGTGCATCAGCAAGATAAATGTCTATAACATTGCAAACAAGCATACCTGAGCCGGAAGTCACACCTCCGCTCTTGGCTTTATCAGCCAGATACTTGCTGCAATTCCTCTTCCAGTGGTCATCCGACTTGCTGTAGAAGCAAGTGGATCCGGCTGCAGGAGATGGCTTAGTCCCTGAGGAAGCGCTTTGGACTGGGTCCTCCACCTTACCTCCTGACTTTGCCTTCTTCTTCTTAGTCCAAGAACTCTTATTGAACTTAGCCTTGTTTTGTACCATCAACACTTGACTGGCACCTTTCTTGAGATCCGCCTCAGCCTGCTTGAGCATCCCATGTAATTTAGTGAGCTTCTTATCCATACCATGCATGTGGTAGTTCGATATGAACTGGCCATACGCACTAGGAAGAGAGTTCAGAACTATGTCCGTAGCGAACTCTTCGCTAATGGGGTAGCCAAGCCTTTCCAGAGACTGCACGTAACCAACCATCTTGATCACATGCGGACTCAGTGGATCACCATCCTTAAGCTTGCAGCTCAACAAGGCCTGAGAGACTTGATACCTCTCAGTCTTTGCCTGAGCCTGGAACATACTTTTGAGGCTTTTGATCATATCGTAGGCCTCAACATTCTTGAACTACTGCTGCAAGTCCGGTTCCATGTGAGCAAGCATAAGATAGCTAATCTCCGTGGATTCATCACAAATCCGACGGTAGGCATTGGTGGCTGCGATAGTCGCATTCTCATCTGGCTCAACTGGAAGTGGGTTGTCTAGGACAGGATCCCTTTTTTCTTGTTTGAGAATAATTCTCAGATTACGATACCAGTTGGTGAAATTAGTTCCATTCATCTTATCTTTCTCTAAGATGGTTCTCAAAGCAAAACCAGAAATCTGAGGAAGACTGCTAGGTGCCATTGATCTATAACAGAAAATATGCAAAACATTTAAGACATGTATCCATAAAGAGCAAGCATATTAAACACTTTAATGTTTATGCTTCCACTAGAACCAACACCCCTCCGATGGTTACTTAGTGATTCAGGACCCTAAATAAGAAAGTCAATTAGTGAGCTTTAGCATCACCGCTAGCCGTCAAGTGATCTAGGTAGACAACTCCTTGTTAATCGTATCTCACACGACTCCTATGGGATGGGTGGCATCACATGCCCCGTCTCCCATCCGACTTTTCCCCAAGTCCCACAACCGTTGTGATAGACCTGTCTAGATTACCAAGTGCTTCCGCTATAAGAGTCCGACTCGAACCCACCTAGTCGGAAAGAATTGATATCACCTCAATTTTATGAGCCCACTACCAAAAATGTCCGACTTGTGATGGTGCAGCACTGGCGGGGAAACCGACTAGACCTTCTTTGAGGGATTATATTCTACCAACTATCTAATAGAGGTAAAACATAGACATATAAATAACACAAAATAAACCAATTATAATGTGAAATGGTACGGCTCTCTCCATGGCGATCTCCATCTCCATAAAGCCTGTAATCCGACTCTTGTCAACTCTTGTCACGGGCCGTCTTACACCATGTAGCTGACTTGTACACCGACTTGCATGCTATCCAGATTCTCCAAACAGCTACACTAGCTAGTAATCCAAATTACACAGAGAATCCGACACGCAGGCCATTATACAATAAGATGACAGCACCTAGGCTCCAGCCGGCTGACAAAATCCGTGATGCGCAGATCACGTATGGATTACACGCATCACATGCACATAAGCCATACCATTCACAACATCATCCTGCAAAAACAAGTTATGCATAGATACGATATCTACCGGCGTTGTGAAACTCGCAACGACATCTAATGCGCTACGACAGGGCAAAGCCAGTGGTCCCGTCCAGGTGGGGCCCAACGACATCCGTGAATTACGCTCTAAGTTGCATGCCTGGAAGAACGAAAGTGGTTAAAATAGTACGGTGGGGCCCAGGGGCCACTCACAGGTAGACCAGTCGGCCGTCCTAACCACTTCCAGAACATCGGGACAAGAACGAGCTGCGTAATCGGCAGGCGTAGGGATCAACTACATACACAAGTGAGTATGTATGCAAGCCACCATAGAACTGTTCACAGAGCCATTCCATCTAAAAGAAATAGAAATATTGCAACGCCATACGGCAAGATCCAAATATCCTAGATAGAGATAATAGTTCAGGATAGCTCCTCATACATCAAACATCAGAGTATCAGGCGGAAGCGGAAAACAAGATGCGAGTACGGATAAGAACCAAATCAGCATAAGATGCGACATAAATAAACACATCCCGCCCACAGATCTCACGGATCCCCATCCACGGAATCTCTACACCGAGTGATCGTTGCCAACATCATCTGTCTCCTCCACCCAGTATCCATCTTGCGAATACACCTGTTCATCTGAATCAAACAATTTATCGTGTGAGACCCTAGGGGTACTCAGCAAGTCTTTATGCCTCTAAAGGGGACATAACCTGGGGTGACGCAATTGCAGCAAAAGATAATAACTAACAAGTCTATAGATACTCGCTAACCATCCGCCTAACCAATGATAGACGGATGTCCGTTAATTAGTAACAACAGTTATAACGGTATAATTAACAGATCCATCGTCCTTCTCGCTTACCAACGAGAAAGAGGACGAACAACCCATCTGTTGGCAGTTTTATTAACCATTCCATGAGTATTGCACTATTTACTAGTCAGGTACTTAGTCAAATTAAAAGCGGTACTTTAGTTATACTTGTCTATGATCGAGAAACTGTCCTCCAAGTCGTCCATAACCGTGGACATGGCTTTCGGAAAGATTTACCCTGCAGGGGTGCACAAATAGCAACACACACTCGATCAACCTCGGAAAAACCAACTCAAAACCCAATGAGGCATTCACGACAAAGCGATCATAGGATTCAGAAATATTTCAGGGGGCCACCCCACTAAGCTACCCGCAACGAAGTTGGCCGGCTCCGGAACGGACCCAGGGTTTGTGTGGACGGCGGTAAACGACTGGGAACCCGAAAGTCTAACTAGGCTTGTCGATACAGCGAAAACGTGTCATGATCCAAAACAGTACAGGTGCTCCACGCACAATCGTAAATAAACAGTAAGGCATGGCATAAGTACAGGATAGTAATAAAACCCCAAGCTAATTATGGCCCCAAGAAATAGAAATGAATCAAGCTCTGGCTCAGGGGGGTCCATAAGGCCTCCCGGATGTGGATAGTGCGAATAGTCAAGGAACATGAATCAAGTACTCGGGGTCCTACGGGACACAAGTGAGCATGAAAAACCAAATAGCAAGTATTGCTCACCGGTGCCTCTTTCATTAGTTATCCCATTACTACTCAGGTTAAGTTGTTTAGGTACCTCGTTATTCATCAGACACTCACATACCCGACACATGTTGTTCTATGACTCGCATGGCTCAAACAACTCCTGTGGTAATGGCTCATGGGATGGAGGAAACAAGCTTCGGTGGGGTTTAAAAGTAAAGGCTATGCAGTACTTGGGATTCAATTTAATGCAAACGCGACTCAATGATGCAAGAATAAGATAGAGGCAATAGGTACTATATATATGCAAGCATGTGGTCGTGCTTGCCTGGTAGCTCAGTTGAAGCGAGAGATGGATCTGGGTAGAACTCCTGTGATTCCTGATAATTCCCCTGCTCGGCGTCTATTCGAAGAAGAACCAAACAAACAAGGGCCAACATAAATAAAGTGCACAATCATACGAATTAAAATGCGACAAGCAAACAAGCATGCCATGATGAATGATGCACAATTTACATGGCAATAAAGTAGCATGGCAAGGGTGAGGTGTGGGGTACAAGATTAAAGCATTTTATTAAGTTTTTTTAGTCAAGTTTTATTGGCGTAAACAGTTATAATTTCTAATAATGCCATGATGCATGCTTCAATTCATAACATTGAATGCATAGTTAGAACGGCTTGTCGCGCTGATCGATTTAGATATATTATTTGTCAAATTTGGAATTATAGATTTAAAGTTATTAATTTATTAAGAAAAGGCATTTTTGTAATTTTAATCATCTCGAAAATTTAAAGCGGGACCGGCATTCGCGCAGACCCACACGCGGGCGGGCGAACGGGGCTCAGACACGTGGCTCGGACGGGGATGGCGGGTTGGGGTTTTTGGAACCTAGGGTGCTTTTCTGTAAAAACTCCCGCGGAGGCAGACAGGTGGGACCGAGAGGAGTGCGGGTTGAGGAATCAAAAAGGTTGGGAGGGGGAATTGCGAAGTAGCCACTGCTACTGTTTTTCTTCCCTTGCGACTCTAACGAAACTGACGAACGATAGTGCACGGCGCGGCGAGGCGGGGGTTCAAACCCGTGACCCGGGCTTGCGCGCAGAGGGGCAGAGCCACTGCGATGGGGAGGGGTTGCTGACAGGAGGGCGAACGGAGGGTAGCTAAGTCGTGTCGTGGCGCGGCGACGAGCCGAAGCAGCGGCCGCCGGCGCACAGAGAGTGCTTGGCGAAACGATCGGAGAGACCAAACCGCGACGAAGAGAGAGAGGATGTCAGAGAGGGACGATGGCTCACCGCGGGGTCGTCGGAGGTAGTGGATCGGGCCGGGGAGCAGCAGGTCTGCGGCGTAGTAGGGGCCGAGCGGATTACGGTTTCGGGCGGCGTCGTCGATGTGCAACACGGCCTAGGGCTCCTCCTCCACGCTGCTGTGCACGGGGGCGACGCAGAGGGACGCCTAGGTCTTCCCCGATACCCAACGCCACGCCCGTCGCTGTGTAACATCGAGAGGAGGTGGAGGCCAACGGCGGTTCGCCGGGGTGGAGAGGGGTAGCAGGGGAGCAGGGAGGAAGGGAGTAGAAGGGCTAGGCCCTGGTGGATCTGGCGATGCCAGGTAGAGAGGAGGGAGTTGATAGGGACGGGGAGAGGGGGTGTCGTGGCATGGTGGAGAAAAAGGTGGCTTCGGCCACCTTTTTGCTTCTCCTCCCTCACGTGCTGGGCACGGCTAGGGCATGGGAGGGGCGGTTAGGGACTGCCAAGTGGGGCCAGGGCGAGGTCAAGGAGAGGCAGGGAGAGAGGCTCGGTGGTTGGGCTGGCTTGGCAGAGAGAGAGAGAGAGAGGGTGTGGCATGGAGCTAGGGTTGGAGGGGGTGGCTCGGGTAGCTAGGGTTGGGCAAGGTTAGAGAGAGAGGGGTGCATGGCTCGGCATGGGGGTGTAGCCAGGTTAGGAAGGGAGGGGAGGGGAGGGGAGGCATGGAGCATATCTAGGAGGGCAGAGGGTAGGTTAGGGTTTGGGGTTGATTAGGGTTAGGGTTTAGAGAGAGGAATAAAGAGAGGGGGTTTAGGGTAGGGCTTAGCTATGATCAGCCTTGATCATGCATGAATGGAGGGTGAAAAGGAGAGGAAGGTGAGGGTTTAAGGTAAAAGCAAAAGAATAGAGCCAACATGAATGGACTCTCAAAGATCCATGCTCCACTTCCAAAAATACAAGAAAAACCAAAAGGAGGGGATGATGGTGGGATTTGCATGGCCCATGCATGAATAGTAGATGCCACATTTAATTTTGTGAGAACAAAATTAAATCCCATGGCATTTATTTCCATGCATTCCCAAATATGGAGTAAAGGTCAAGCACAAGGAATTAAAAGTAGGTCCCATGTGGAGTAGATGGAGATGATCATATTTGAATATAATTTGGGACATGCTAGTGTGTGTGTTCCACCAGGTGTATAATATCCCCAATAATATTCCAACATGAGCAAAATTCCAATACAATCCATATGGAAGCTAAAAAGAGGAATTCCACTCATAATGCATGCAAAGGTGGCTCCACATATCAATAATGTGAAAACAACATGATGCTAATATGAGAGCATGTGGAAAATAGAAGTGGATCCATCCCAACCCACATGAGCTAGATTTAAGGCCAAAGGAAAAGTGTAAAAGCTCATGGATAATTAGGATGGTGGAGTTATAAGGTGGTGACAAGGAAAAGGTGGTGGAGTTGAATAAAAGATATGCCCCCAACTCAACTTGGGCATCAAGCATTTATAGAGAACCAAATACAATATATCAAGAGCCAAATACATCTACTAATGCATATGAGAGAAGAACCAAAAGAAAAGGGTTTTATATGATGCTCAAATGCAAGGTGGCATGATGACATGAGAAAGATATAATTATGATGCACAATTATATGTAGGAAGTAGCAATTATATTACTAGACCATGTAGCATTACATATGTTAGACAGATGGGATGCTACAACTCTCCCCCACTAAATAGGAATCTCGCCCCGAGATTCTAGGAAGAAGAAGAAGACACGAAGAGGGTAGGGTACTTGGCACGGAGCTCATCCTCGTGTTCCCAAGTGGCTTCATCAACGGAATGGTGCGACCACTGCACCTTGCAGAACTTGATGGACTTGTTGCGAGTCCTTCTTGCTGCGACTTCAAGGATTTTTGTGGGGTGTTCTTGATAAGACAGATCTTCTTGGAGATTGATGAGTTCATGGTCCACGGTCCTGCCGGGATCCTTGAAGCACTTCTTGAGTTGAGAGATATGGAAAACATCATGGACCTTGAGTTTTTCAGGGAGCTCAAGAGCATAAGCAAGTTCTCCTCTTCTTCCATGAACTTTAAAAGGACCGATGTATCTTGGAGCCAGCTTTCCTTTGATACCAAAGCGGTGCGTGCCTCTCATGGGAGTGACATGAAGGTAAACGAGATCACCAGGGACATACTCCATGTTCGTGTGCTTTCTGTCATAATTGCTCTTCTGGCGACTTTCAGCAATCTTCAGGTTTTCAAGAATGATGTGAACCTTCTCCTCCGCTTGAGTTATAATGTCGGGGCCAAACAATATTCTTTCACATGCGCCCGACCACAATCGGAATTCTGCATTTGCGACCATAGAGAACCTCAAATGGTGCCATATTTAGACTTTTCTGGAAGCTGTTGTTGTAAGATAATTCAGCATAAGGACGACATTCTTCCAACTTCATGTCGAAAGAGAGAACGCAAGCACAGAGCATATCTTCCACAATCTGATTGATCCTTTCAACTTGTCCTTCCGACTGAGGATGGTAAGCTGTGCTGAAGTTCAATTTTGTTCCCAAAGCATTTTGGAAACTTCCCCAGAACTTGGAAGTGAAGATGCTTCCACGATCTGAGCTGATCTCAAGAGGAACCCCATACAGAGAGACAATTATGTTGATATAGAGCTTAGCCAACTGAATTGCAGAAATTGTTTCCTTGACGGGAAAGAAGTGAGCCACTTTAGAAAGCCTGTCGATGACAACAAAGATTGCATTGTTGCCCTTCTGTGACCTTGGAAAACCAGTTATGAAGTCCATCTCTACTTTGTCCCATTTCCATTCCGGAGGCTTCAATGGCTGTAGAAGACCGGAAGGTTTCTGATGGACAGCTTTAAATCTACGGCAGACATCGCACTCGGAGACATACTTGGCACAACATTGTTTCAACCCAGGCCACCAATATTGTGTTTTCAAGTCCATGTACATCTTAGTGCTGCCAGGGTGGATAGAAAGAACAGAATCATGCGCCTCCTTAAGAACTTGCTCTCTCAATCCCGGGTCGTTCGGAACGAACATCCGGTGTTCAAAGAATAGAGCTCCTTGATCATCGATGTGGAAGGACTCATACCTCGGCAGCTGAATGTTGGAGATGATGTTTTTGGCGTAAGCATCACCTCGCTGACTAGCACGAATCTTTTCTTCCAAGAGAGGGGTTGCCAGAAGATTCAGAAGATACCCTTGATCCACAATTTCAAGGTTGAGTTGGCGGAATTCCTCGCACAAGAGAGGCTGTTGTTCTTCCACCATGAGGTTGTTGACATAAGCTTTTCGGCTGAGAGCATCGGCCATCACATTAGCTTTGCCAGGAGTGTAGTTGATGGTCAAATCGAAATCATTAATTGCTTCAATCCACCTCCTCTGATGAAGGTTGAGATCAGGCTGTGTGAAGATATACTTCAGACTCTTGTGATCAGAAAAGATCTCACAACGATTGCCAAGCAAGTAGTGCCTCCATACTTTCAAAGCAAAGACAACTGCTGCGAGTTCGAGGTCATGTGTAGGATAGTTGATCTCATGCGTCTTCAACTGTCGAGAGGCGTAAGCAACAACTTGTTTTTCTTGCATAAGGACCGCACCCAATCCTTGCAATGAGGCGTCACAGAATATCTGGAAAGGCTTTGATGTATTTGGAGGAATCAAAACTGGTGTGGAAGTGAGCTTCTCTTTGAGGGTTTCAAAGCTAGCTTGACATGCAGGAGACCAAAGGTATTTCTTGCCTTTCTTGAGGAGATCGGTAAGAGGCTTCGCAATCTTTGAGAAGTTCTGAACGAAGCGACAACAGTAACTAGCCAAACCAAGGAAACTCCGGACTTCTTTGAAATTTTTGGGTGGAAGCCAGTCAACAATTGTCTTAACAGTTTTTGGGTTGACGGCAATGCCCTTGGCAGAAATGACGTGACCCAGATAGGTGACTTCAGGCAGCCAGAACTCACACTTGGAGAACTTTGCATATAGGCGGTTCTCACGAAGCTTGTTTAGGACACACCGAAGATGTTCTTCATGTTCTTCCTTTGACTTAGAATAGACTAGAAATGTCATCCAGATAGACCACAACGAACTTATCAAGATACTCCATGAAAACCGAGTTCATAAGCCTCGAGAAGGTGGCAGGTGCGTTGGTGAGACCGAAAGACATGACCGTGTACTCATACAGGCCATAGCGGGTGGTGAAAGCTGTTTTGGGAACATCTTCCTTGCGAATCTTGATTTCATGATACCCACTTCTCAAAGCAAGCTTAGAGAATACCACAGCTCCAGCTAGCTGATCAAAGAGATCATTAATCCGCGGAAGGGGATATTTATTCTTGATGGTTTTAGCATTGAGAGCCCGATAGTCAACACAAAGTCTATCAGTCTTGTCTCGCTTCTTCACAAAGATGGTTGGACTACCCCAAGAAGAAGTACTGTGCTGAATGAAACCCAACTTCTCTTGTTCATCAAGCTGACGTTTGAGTTCAGCCAACTCAGCAGGACCCATTTTATAAGGCCGCTTGGAGATAGGAGCGGTACCAGGTTCAAGCTCAATCACAAACTCGACTTCTCTATCCGAAGGCATACCCGGCAACTCTTCAGGAAAAACATCTGGGAACTCACAGACCACCGGAACACTCTGAATAGCTTCCATAGCATCCTCATTCAGAGCCGCCAAAGAGAAAAGCTGAATTGCAGGAGTCAGACTTGGAGAATAGACTATATGTCCTTCAGGAATTTTCAGAGAAACCGAGCGTTCAGCACAATCAATCACAGCTGCATTTGCAGATAACCAATCCATGCCCAAGATAATATCAATGTCAGAATTACCCAGAATAATTAAGGAAGCAGGGAACGAAGAACCACCAATATCAATTTGATTGCCATGGCTGATATGAGCAGCCCTCATGTTTGACCCAGGAGATTGTACCACAAGACGATGCAATAAGGGAACCATAGCTAGGTCATGCTCATGCGCATACTTGTGAGAAACAAAAGAATGCGAAACACCAGAATCAAACAAAACTCATGCAGGGACTGAGTTAACAGGAAGCATACCCATCACAACTCCAGGTGCATGCTCAGCTTGAGCGACGTTGACACAGTTGGCACGAGCAACTGTAGAGCCGGGCTTGGTGTTGATGTTGAGAGCCTAAGGTGGAGGTGCACGAACCATAGAAGAGCTTGCCGTAGGTCTTGGAGGTGGTGGTGGAAGAGCTTTGTTGTTCATTGGAAAATTCAAGTGCTGATGCCCAGTGTTTCCACAAGTGTAGCAAGCACCAAGTGGACGTGGAGCAGTGTAGCCAGGGACTCCGCCAGGCGCTCTAGGGTAGTTGTGGTTGTAGCCCCTAGGAGCCGTGGTGAAGGAGTTTGGTGGCCTTGCCGCGTAGCTTGACGGTCTTGGTGGAGCCAAGAGCGACGATGGGGTGTTAGGAACCCACACACGGCGCTTAGAAGGAGCTGTCATAGCTGAAGAGCTTGCTGCATCGCGGCTGTGTTTCTCAGACTCCTCAAACACTTGCCTAATTGCTTCTTCCTGCAGAGCTGTATGTTGGAGTTCTAGAAAAGACCTCGGCCTTGCATGAGTGATGACATATTTGATGGATGCATAGAGCCCTTGCCTGAACCTCTTTTTCTTCTTGTTGTCATCAGAGATCTCATCGCCACCATACCGAGAAAGGTTCGTGAAGTTTCTGATATAGGTATTGACATTGTCATTGCCCTGCTTGAGGTTGAGAAACACTTCCTTCATCCTTTCCATGACAATTTCTGATAGATATTGCTCTTTGAAAGCCGCAGTGAATTGCTCCCAAGTAGGCTGAATACCAGAGTGATCTGCCTTCAGGTAATTTTCCCACCACAGAACTGCATCTCCCTTCAGAAGGTGCGTGGCACATTTTACCCATTCTTTCTCAGGAACATCCGTAGTCATCAGCACCCTTGACATTTCACGCAGCCAATCATCAGCATCAAGTGGCTGATCAGACACCTCAAATTGGCGTGGGTTGAACTTCAGAAAACTCTTGATGTCTCCTCGCTTGGGACGTGGAGGTAGCGGAACAAACTCATTCCTCCTGGCACTTTCTTCAAATCGCTGCTGGTTCTGCTGCATTATTCCCAAGGCATTAGCAATACTTGCCAAAGCAGCCCCCAGTTCAGGTGGTATGTCCTCCTCAGAACGGCGTGGTGGTGCCATCCTGTGATTGATATAAATCACAAGTCAGTACTATAATGGAGAATGATAATAATCCAAAATAGTACCAAAATGGAATTAACCAAGATTAAAGGATACAATTCACTGAGATGATATTAAAATATCAACAAAGTTCAAAGCACCTAGAAGATATTAAGCATATCGCACACGACTGAACAAGGAGTGTGATACTCAAGCTAACAAAGAAAAAATTTCCGCAAATTTCGGCATTAAAATACCACTATATGCGCAAAGCCACTTAACGAATCGAGATTAGTAACTCTACTCATTAAATATACAAGAGCGAATGATAAAAGTAGTGGTATGGTCGCCACTCCATCCCGCACTCAAATCATTACTCCGTACATGAATAAGTAAAACACATATCCCAACACCTTCTTCTTAAAATGAACCAAAAGATTAGTAACTACGGAAACGAACACCCCAAACAAGATAACGTCGGATAACAAAGAGTAAGATAGATCGCATTGGTATACAACGAATCAGATAGATCGCGTCGGTTTACAAAGGCCTGTCGGTATGGAATGTACCAACAGTTGATAACCAAAAGGCAGATAGTGATAATATTTGGATGGAACAGATAGACAAGGAATTCACACACACACACGCACAACCTATGGTACTACGGAACCCAGAACACGTGAATCCTAGTTTGAATTTTTAGAAGAGGATTGAAAACGTTACACTTCCTTACCAGAAAAGGGTGGGTGGGTAAGATGAAAAATGGAAGCAGTCCTACTCTCACGTTTTGTTTTTCCCTAGTATACATAGCTACCAAAATATTTGCTAGACTGACAACGACCATTTGGCTGAGACCCTGAAGGGCGGGATGGCTCTGATACCAATTGTAACTACCTCGGTGAATTACGCTCTAAGTTGCATGCCTGGATGAACGAAAGTGGTTAAAATAGTACGGTGGGGCCCAGGGGCCACTCACAGGTAGACCAGTCGACTGTCCTAACCACTTCCAGAACATCGGGACAAGAACGAGCTGCGTAATCGGCAGGCGAAGGGATCAACTACATACACAAGTGAGTATGTATGCAAGCCACCATACAACTGTTCACAGAGCCATTCCATCTAAAAGAAATAGAAATATTGCAACGCCATACGGCAAGATCCAAATATCCTAGATAGAGATAATAGTTTAGGATAGCTCCTCATACATCAAACATCAGAGTATCAGGCGGAAGCGGAAAACAAGATCCGAGTACGGATAAGAATCAAATCGGCATAAGATGCCACATAAATAAACACATCCCGCCCACAGATCTCACGGATCCCCATCCACGGAATATCTACACCGAGTGATCGTTGCCAACATCATCCGTCTCCTCCACACAGTATCCATCTTGCGAATACACCTATTCATCTGAATCAAACAATTTATCGTGTGAGACCCTAGGGGTACTCAGCAAGTCTTTATGCCTCTAAAGGGGACATAACCTGGGGTGACGCAATTGCAGCAAAAGATAATAACTAACAAGTCTATATATACTCGCTAACCATCCGCCTAACCAATTATAGATGCATGTCCGTGCATTAGTAACAATAGTTATAACGGTATAATTAACATATCCATCCTCCTTCTCGCTTACCAACAAGAAAGCGGACGAACAACCCATCCGTTGGCAGTTTTATTAACCATTCCATGAGTATTGCACTATTTACTAGTCAGGTACTTAGTCAAATTAAAAGCGGTACTCTAGTTATACTTGTCTATGATCGAGAAACTGTGCTCCAAGTCGTCCATAACCGCGGACACGGCTTTCAGAAAGATTTACCCTGCAGGGGTGCACAAATAGCAACACACACTCGATCAACCTCGGAAAAACCAACTCGAAACCCAATGAGGCATTCACGACAAAGCGATCACAGGATTCAGAAATATTTTAGGGGGCCACCCCACTAAGCTACCCGCAACGAAGTTGGCCGGCTCCGGAACGGACCCAGGGTTTGTGTGGACGGCGGTAAACAACTGGGAACCCGAAAGTCTAACTGGGCTTGTCGATACAGGGAAAACGTGTCATGATCCAAAACAGTACAGGTGCTCCACGCACAATCGTAAATAAACAGTAAGGCATGGCATAAGTACAGGATAGTAATAAAACCCCCAGCTAATTATGGCCCCAAGAAATAGAAATGAATCAAGCTCTGGCTCGGGGGGTCCATAAGGCCTCCCGGATGTGGATAGTGCGAATAGTCAAGGAACAGGAATCAAGTACTCGGGGTCCTACGGGACACAAGTGAGCATGAAAAACCAAATAGCAAGTATTGCTCACCGGTGCCTCTTTCAATAGTTATCCCATTACTACTCAAGTTAAGTTGTTTAGGTACCTCGTTATTCATCAGACACTCACATACCCGACACATGTTGTTCTATGACTCGCATGGCTCAAACAACTCCTGTGGTAATGGCTCATGGGATGGAGGAAACAAGCTTCGATGGGGTTTAAAGGTAAAGGCTATGCAGTACTTGGGATTCAATTTAATGCAAACGCGACTCAATGATGCAAGAATAAGATAGAGGCAATAGGTACTATATGTATGCAAGCATGTGGTAGTGCTTGCCTGGTAGCTCAGTTGAAGCGAGAGATGGATCTGGGTAGAACTCCTGTGATTCCTGATAATTCCCCTACTCGGCGTCTATTCGAAGAAGAACCAAACAAACAAGGGCCAACATAAATAAAGTGCACAATCATACGAATTAAAATGCGACAAGAAAACAAGCATGCCATGATGAATGATGCAGAATTTACTTGGCAATAAAGTAGCATGGCAAGGGTGAGGTGTGGGGTACAAGATCAAAGCATTTTATTAAGTTTTTTTAGTCAAGTTTTATTGGCGTAAACAGTTCTGATTTCTAATAATGCCATGATGCATGCTTCAATTCATAACATTGAATGCATAGTTAGAACGGCTTGTCGCGCTGATCGATTTAGATATATTATTTGTCAAATTTGGAATTATAGATTTAAAGTTATTAATTTATTAAGAAAAGGCATTTTTGTAATTTTAATCATCTCGAAAATTTAAAGTGGTCAAACATTATTTTGAATAGCATATTTGAAATCCTCACATTTTTCTGATTCCAAAACATATCTCATTTGTATTATTTGGAATTATAATTCAAAAGTTATTAAAAACAGATTTAAATTTGAATTTAAACATTTCTAAAATTGTTTTTATTTAGACAGAAAAGAAGGCAGACTTTTTCTACTCAGTCACACATAGCCCCAGTCACTGATGGTGGGACCGATGCTAAACTGGCGCAGCTGCGCGTGCCAGAACTTTTGCTACCGCGCGCCAGCCAGCCACAGCCGCTGACAAGCGGGACCGGCGTTCGCGTGGACCCACACGCGGGCGGGCGAACGGGGCTCAGACACGTGGCTCGGACGGGGACGGCGGGTTGGGGTTTTTGGAACCTGGGGTGCTTTTCTTTAAAAACTCCCGCGGAGGCAGACAGGTGGGACCGAGAGGAGTGCGGGTTGAGGAATCAAAAAGGTTGGGGAGGGGGGAATTGCGAAGTAGCCACGGCTATTGTTTTTCTTCCCTTGCGGCTCTAACGAAACTGACGAACGACAGTGCACGGTGTGGCAAGGTGGGGGTTCGAACCCGCGACCCGGGCGTGCACGCAGAGGGGCGGAGCCACTGCGGTGGGGAGGGGTTGCTGACAGGAGGGCGAACGGAGGCTAGCTAAGTCGTGTCGCGGCGTAGCGACGAGCCGAAGCAGCGGTCGCCAGCGCACAAAGAGTGCTTGGCGAAACGATCGGGGAGACCAGACCGCAACGGAGAGAGAGAGGATGTCAGAGAGGGACGGTGGCTCACCGCGGGGTCGTCGGAGGTGGTGGATCGGGCCGGGGAGCAGCAGGTCTGCGGCGTAGCAGGGGCCAAGCGGATTAGGGTTCCGGGCGGCATCGTCGATGTGCAGCACGGCCTGGGGCTCCTCCTCCACGCTGCTGTGCACGGGGGCGACACAGAGGGACGCCTAGCCTTCCCCGACACCCAACGCCACACCCGTCGATGTGTAACGTCGAGAGGAGGTGGAGGCCGACGGCGGTTCGCCAGGGTGGAGAGGGGTAGCAGGGGAGCAGGGAGGAAGGGTGTAGAAGGGCAAGGCCCTGATGGATCTGGTGATGCCAGGTAGAGAGGAGGGAGTAGATAGGGACGGGGCGAGGGGGTGTCGTGGCGTGGTGGAGAAAAAGGTGGCTTCGGCCACCTTTTTGCTTCTCCTCCCTCATGTGCTGGGCACGGCTAGGGCATGGGAGGGGCGGTCAGGGACTGCCAGGTGGGGCCAGGGCGAGGTCAAGGAGAGGCAGGGAGAGAGGCTCGGTGGTGGGGCTGGCTTGGCAGAGAGAGAGAGAGAGAGCGAGAGAGGGTGTGGCATGGAGCTAGGGTTGGAGGGGGTGGCTCGGGTAGCTAGGGTTGGGCAAGGTTAGAGATAGGGGTGCATGGCTCGGCATGGGGGTGTAGCCAGGTTAGGAAGGGAGGGGAGGCTCGGCATGGAGCATAGCTAGGAGGGAAGAGGGTAGGTTAGGGTTTGGGGTTGATTAGGGTTAGGGTTTAGAGAGAGGAATAAAGAGAGGGGGTTTAGGGTAGGGCTTAGCTATGATCACCCTTGATCATGCATGGATGGAGGGTGAAAAGGAGAGGAAGGTGAGGGTTTAAGGTAAAAGCAAAAGAATAGAGCCAACATGAATGGACTCTCAAAGATCCATGCTCCACTTCCAAAAATACAAGACAAACCAAAGGAGGGGATGATGGTGGGATTTGCATGGCCCATGCATGAATAGTAGATGCCACATTTAATTTTGTGAGAACAAAATTAAATCCCATGGCATTTATTTCCATGCATTCCCAAATATGGAGTAAAGGTCAAGCACAAGGAATAAAAAGTAGGTCCCATGTGGAGTAGATGGAGATGATCATTTGAATATAATTTGGGACATGCTAGTGTGTGTGTTCCACCAGGTGTATAATATCCCCAATAATATTCCAACATGAGCAAAATTCCAATACAATCCATATGGAAGCTAAAAAGAGGAATGCCACTCATAATGCATGCAAAGGTGGCTCCACATATCAATAATGTGAAAACAACATGATGCTAATATGAGAGCATGTGGAAAATAGAAGTGGATCCATCCCAACCCACATGAGCTAGATTTAATGCCAAAGGAGAAGTGTAAAAGCTCATGGATAATTAGGATGGTGGAGTTATAAGGTGGTGACAAGGAAAAGGTGGTGGAGTTGAATAAAAGATATGCACCCAACTCAACTTGGGCATCAAGCATTTATCAAGAACCAAATACAATATATCAAGAGCCAAATACAACTACTAATGCATATGAGAGAAGAACCAAAAGAAAAGGGTTTTATATGATGCTCAAATGCAAGGTGGCATGATGACATGAGCAAGATATAATTATGATGCACAATTATATGTAGGAAGTAGCAATTATATTACTAGACCATGTAGCATTACATATGTTAGACAGATGGGATGCTATATCCATTCCCCCAAGTACAGTTGATCCAATCAACTTTGTACAAAACCGATCTATCTCATAGATCGACCACCAAAACTGCAATTAGATCCAGTCTAACGCGAACCGCATAGCACATATGCACGATCTCGAGCCTAAAACCAGAAGCTAATGCTCTGATACCACTGTTGGGCCACGTAGAGATAAACAAAACTTTTTCCCTACGCGGTGATCCCAAGATCTAGCTCAAGTAGAAGGCCACGAAGATTACCACTAGATGCGCAGTTGCGGAATTGATGAAGCATGTTGCTTGATGCAGTGCAGTCCTCGCGATCCGTTCCGGTTCCATGATCCATGATCCGCTCTTTCTTCACGATCATCGAAGTGCTGAACGTACAGAACCTCCGCCGGTATCCACACGTACGAGGAGGAGCGCCGGCGATGAACTGCTAGATCCGGTACGGCGGCGACAGGATGGACTGGGGCTAGGGTTTCCAACACATGGAGTAACCTAACCTAGTGCTCTAAGCACCTGCGCCCTAGCTTATATAGGGAGTGAAAGTGGGCTCCACTCACTTGTGGCCCATTCACTAAAAAGGCCTATATTAGCCACTTCAAGTCTCACTTGCTGACTAAGTCCATGTCTCTATTTGGGTCCAACCCAAATAGGTTTCCTGTTTGGGTCTAACCCAAACTTGCTCCTGCTCTTAAGTGTGTGACCCGGCAGGCTCATGGTAACCCGGACACGATTCCGAGTCTTACCCGTGATCGATTAGTTGGTAGCGGCTCCTAGCAGAACGGCCAACTCCCAAGTACCAATAAGTCATGACGACATACCTTCCAATGTGACTTTCGTCTAAGTCCCTTTTACCTCACGATATACTTTGTCGGACTATAGGCGAATGATCGTCATCCCTTAAATAGTCCGACTCTCTTTCTCGATCCGAGATAAGTGATTCATCCGACTAACTCTTAGCCGGCTGCCTCAGTTAACACTTAATCGTGAAGCGCATGGCCATGCTTTCCGAATCATATCTTCCGAGAGGGCCCAAAGAATATCTCTCCGGATGGAGGGGCAAAATCCCGTCTTGGTTATTCACATCACGCAGCTTGATTCTCAGACGACCTGAACTCCGCCTTTATAACTGCCCAATGACGGAACAGCGTGTGACAGAACCTAAGTCGGAGATCCTCAACTCGGATTGTGCAATAACCTTAGGTCTAAGGATTACATTGATTGAGACATGCAAATGACGGCTTGTTCGTTGCATCTCAATATGGGTCAGTCCGACTCGCTAAACTCTTTAGCCGAATCCGTGTAAGTCGGAATAGCATCTCCATGCCCATGACAAGTGGAACCTAGTCATCTGTCGACTTTCACATTGGTCTAAGTTGTGTGTCCGACACAACCTCAATGACCAAGGACAATTAGTATGAACAACATGAATATGCAGTTCCACAATCAAATCACATATTCGATGATACATATCAGCAGTTCATACATGGACCATAACCTTATGAATACACAGGAATATCATCATTCATGATTGCCTCCAGGGCATATTCCCAACAACTAGATTATTGGATTGAATTAGCAAAACTCTAGAACCTAGGTGGCCACAGATTAGCTATGAAAAGGGAGAAATAGATTATTGTTTACATTGATTGATGTAGAAATTAAACCGGAAGCCACTACTAGGAAAAGGCTTATCAGTGGCGCACGTATTTGACATATCTGTGGCGCATATCAGATGCTCCACTCTTACCTCGCCACTAATAACTCTTTTTTGTGGCGTATATTGATATGCGCCGCAGAAATCTCAAACTTCTGTGGCGCATATTGCAATATCCGCAGCAGATTTGTTTTTCAAATTTCAAAAAAAGGCGGGTCTGTGGCGCACATTGCAATATGCGCCACATAATTGTTTTTTCGAATTTCAAAAAAAAAGCGGCCAGATCTGGCCAGAGGTGGGGGGGGTCGCCGGAGGTGGATCAGAGGTGATGGCCGGAGGAGAAGGAGGTTGTCGGATGTGGTCAGAGTAGTAGTAGGAGGAGGATGAGGAGGTCGCAGGAGGTGGAGGATGGGGTCGCCGGTGGTGTTGGAGGTCGCCGAAGGAGGAGGTTGATGACCCACAAGTATAGGGGGTGTATCGCAGTATTTTCGAGGGAAGTGAAACCCAATTTATTGATTCGACACAAGGAGAGCCAAAGAATATTTATAAGCCTTAACAACTGAGTTGTCAATTCAGCTGCACCTGGAAACAATCTTGCTCACAACCGTTTATCAGTAGCAACAGTTTTGTAGTAACAATAGCAGAGTAATAGCAGTAGTAAAAGTAAAGACAGTAGTAACAATTGCAGTAAACAGTATGATTAAAGCGTGGTAAGCATAGGGATGGATGGACGGGTGTTGCATGGATAAGACAATTCATATGGCAATCAAGCCATAGGGCATTTGTAGATAAATAAGATAAAGCATCCAAGTACTAAATAATCCTGGGCATGTGTTCCATATGTAGTCATATGTGCTCGCAATGAGAACTTGCACAACATCTTTTGTCCTGCCAGCCCGTTTGTAGTGGGGCCTCAAGGGAACTACTGGCAATTAAGGTGCTCCTTTTAATAGAGCACCGGAGCAAAGCATTAACACTCCGTGAACACACGTGATCCTCACATCAAAGCCATTCCCTCCGGTTATCCCGATTTTTGTCACTTCGGGCCATTGGTTCTGGACAACAACGTGTGTATACAACCCATAGATAAGACCATAAACAATACTATCATAATGAATCAATAACATGTTCAGATCTGAAATCATGGCACTCGGGCCCTAGTGACCAGCATTAAGCATAACAAGTCGCAACAAAGTCATAAAGCACTAATAAAAGATACTAGGCACCATGCCCTAACAATCTGATGCCATTACATGAACGATCCCATCCAATCCCTACCATCCCCATGGCCTACAGCGGGGGATTACTCACTCATAGATGGCGGAAACATGGATGGTCGATGGAGAAGCGATGGTGATGATGATGGCGATGATCTCCTCCAATTCCCCGTCCCGACAGGGTGCTAGAACGGAGTTTCTGGTTCCGAATCGATGAATCTGGTGGTGGCGGCGCAGCGGAACTCTTTCTAGAAAAACGTCGACCCCCCCTTGTTTTTTAGGTCAAGAGGCAACTTATAGGCAAAGAGGGAGGCCGAGGGGGCAGCCGAGGCAGCCACACCACCCCCAGGCGCGACCTAGCCTGGCCCGCGTGGCCAGGTGGTGTGGGCTCCTCGTGGCCCTCCTCCGTCTCGTCTTCTGGCTCCATGAGTCTTCTGGTAAAATAGGATTTTTGGCATATTTTCCGGGATTTTTCCTGATAGTTGATTTCCTGCACAAAAACTAGACACCAAGGTAATTCTGGTGAAAACAGCGTCAGTCCATGTTAGTGGTATCCAAATCACACAAGTTTAGAGGAAAAACAATAGCAAAAGTGTTCGGGAAAGTAGATACGTTTTGGACGTATCAACTCCCCCCAAGCTTAGCTTATTACATGTCCTCAAGCAATTCAGTTGAAAACTGAGTGCGATAAAAGAAACTTTCACGAACACATTTGCTTCATAAGATGTATATATTCTCACCATATGGTCAACTACTAGGCAATTCATAATAAATAGTATGCAACTAAGTTTACTTAATAGTCATTGCAAGCTATGAAGAGATTCAACCTCAAAAATAATAAGTAGCATGAAACATAAACATAAGCAACATTGCAATGCTCATAACAAGGTATGATAGAGTGGTATCTCGCTTGCCTTTGATTGTAGAGCAAACATAAATGCCAAGGCACCTCTAAAGTTCAAGTGAAGACTAGAAGTAAAGATATCAAAGATACAATCAAAGTCATAACACAATTGATCAAGTTTTGACACAAGCACATTACACTAAGAATGACAACTATGCTCTCAAGAAAGTGCTCAAAGAATAGGTGGTGACTCAACAAGGGAATGAAAAGGTTTTGAAAAGTTTGAAAGGCTTCCAAATGCTGAAAGTATGGTACTCATTAGCTTTGAGCTCTCATTGCCCCTATCATAAGCATCTTTAAATGATTAAGGTGAAAGTGAGGTCCAGTCTGAGTTATATGCTTGACAGACTATAAACTAGAAATCTAATGTCCCTTGAGTACGAGGGTCTCTCCTTATGCTACTCAACTTTAGGTACCGGTAAGTTCTTGTCATAGTAAATACATGCGTATCATAGGGAACCGCCAACGGGGTACCCCTTGCCCGATGATACGGAAGAATCCCCATATCAAAATGACAAAGCAAGCAGACAACGAGTACCTCAGCAATCTCCTTATTTACCATGGGAAAATGGTGCTTTTTTCTCTCTTTCCTCTTTTCTCGTATCTTTTTTTCTTTTTCTCAATAGCTATCTCTCTTTTTTTATAAGAAGAATGCTTCATAGATACTTGATGCGCTCGACTTTCGACGTAGAGCTCGTTGGGAACCCCAAGAGGAAGGTATGATGAATATAGCAGCAAGTTTTCCCTCAGTTATGAAACCAAGGTTTAATCGAACCAGTAGGAGCAAGGAAACACCCCAAAGGTGTTACTAGCTGAGCTTTGGCAGGGCGCACTACCGGTGCTAGTAGCAACGTGGAGACCTGCACAACACAACCACAGAACTTTGTCCCCAACTTGCGATGAGGTTGTCAATCTCACCGTGTTTTGCGGAAAACAAAGGATTAAACGTATCGAATGGAAAGAAGTAAAAGATTGCAGAAAGTAAACACAAAGCAGTAAAATATTGTAGATTGTATGTAAAGTAAAAGGACCGGGATCCATAGTTCACTAGAGGTGGCTCTCCTTAGATAGATAACATGCTAGGTTAACGAATTACAGCGGGGCAATTGACAAACACCGAGAAAGCAATACATGCATATACTAATCATCTTGACTCCTTTGAGACTTGATTGGGCATTACAACATAATACATAGACCGCCATCCAACTACATCTATGACTAATAATCCACCTTCAGGTTATCATCTGAACCCCCTCCAGTATTAAGTTGCAAGCAACAGATTATTGCTTTACGAACTGCGTGTAAAGTAAACAATACAATTGTTCTATGAACAAAGGATCGTTGTTTTCTCCCTAGTAGCAACAACACATCTAGTATCTTAGAGATTTCTGTCACTTCCCTAGATTACCAGAGGCATGAACCCACATCGAGCATAAATACTAACTCTTGGAGTTGCTAGCATCTACTTGGCCAAGATAGCTACTAACAACGAAAAGCATGCAAGATCTCAAATAACAAAGACATGATAGAATCAATAATCAATCTGAAATAGCATCTCAATATCCATCGGATCCCCGCAAACACAACATGTATGAAATACAAATAGATGATCTTGATCATGAACGGAGCTCACAAGATCTAAACATGAAAGCACAAAGGAGGAGAAACCAGCCATCTAGCTACTACATGGATCCGTAGTCCAAGGATGAACTACTCACGCATCACACCGGAGGCTTGCATGGTGATGAAGAAGGCCTCCAGGGTGAATTCCCCTCTCCGGCAGGGTGCCGGGAAGAGCTTCAGATCCCTCCCGATCTAGGGACAGAGACGACGGCGGCTACAGACTCTTTCGTGGATTTTTGATCGGGCACTTAGGGTTTTCGTCCCGAGGGCAACTTATAGGCGGAAGGAGAGGCCGAGGGGGTGCGAGGGCTGGCCTCACCACCCCCTGGTGCGGGCCAGGATGGGCCGCGCGGCCAGGTAGTGTGGTGGCCCCCTGGTCCCTCTCCGTCTCGTATTCTAGCACTTGACCCCTTCCGGAAAGATAGGCACTTTGGCTTTTGTCCCGTCCAATTCCGAGAATATTCATTTTCTGACTTTCCTGGAACCAAAAACAGCAGAAAACAGGAAGCTGGCACTGTGGCTCTTGTTAATAGGTTAGTCCAAGAAATCATATGAAAAGTACTCCAAAGTTGGAACAAAACACAAGAAAGTGGAAAAAACTAAGCATGGAACATCAAAAATTATAGATACATTTGCAATGTATCAACGTCCCCAAGTTTAACTCCTGCTCGTCCTCGAGTAGGTAAGTGATAAAAACAAATGATTTTTGAGGTGACATGCACCATCAAATACTTGATCCAAGTATTTGCAAAACATTCAAAGCTGGAATCATAGTACTTCAATCATAACATGAAAGACAAAGTTCTAGCAATAAGCAAAGAAACTAAGATGCAACATGAAAAGGCATAAACAAAAGTTTCATGAATAACAATGCTTTGCAAGACGTTTGGTTGTTTCACATAAAGAAAACATTGCATAATAGTATTCAGCTTGTCCCTCAATAGAGTAGCAAATATAAATGCATAGGACACCTTCAAAGTTCATAAGAGTGACTAGATACAATAGTTTCAAACAAGCAATAACAAGTTATGCATCAATCAACTAGTCTTGGGACAATGCACATAGAACTAAGAATGGCCACTATGCTCTCAAAGTAGGTGCATAATGATGGAAGGTGGAGACTCAATATAATGGTGGAAGAAAGGCCTTTTGTAAAAAGGAAGTAGGGATTCAAGTCTCATAAAGAGCTTCCAAAAATTATGATACTTAAAGCTTTCAGCTCTCATTGCCCCTATCATAAGCATCTTGAAGTGATTAAGGTTAAAGTGAACAAACTATGGTGTACATGCTGGACGAAGTATAAGTCAGAAATCTCATGTCCCTTGTATACGAGGGCCGCTCCTCATGCTACTCAAGTTTAGTCACTGGTAAGTTCTTGTCATCGTAAGTACATGTGTATCATTGAGAACCGCCAACGGGGTACCCCTTGCCCGATGATACGGAATAATCCCCATATCAAAATGACAAGGCAAGCAGACAATGAGCATCTCAGCATTCTTCTTATTTACCATGGGAATATGGTGCTTTTTTATCTCTTTCCACTTTTCATAGTATCTCTCTTTTTTTCTCTTTTCTCTTTTTTCTCAATATAGGACTCTTTTTTTTATAAGAAGAATGCTTCATAGACAGCTCATTATGGTTACGCTGCAGGTTTCCACCATGTCAGCATGGATTAGACCAGCGGCCCAGGCGTTTCTCTAACACATATACATAACTCCACGGACTTACAAGCTCCCCTTTCATTTCACACCGACGACATCCATATACAAAAGAGCATGATATCAACTAGGTACAAGTACCAAGTGCAATGTTGAAAGCGTTCCCCATGAAAGCATGGTTCTGCTAATTTCCAACAAATAAGTGCAAGCATATACAACATAGAAGACACAATTATTAAGGGCAAGTAAAGTAAAGTGTGCCATCAAGTTCGTGAGAGCTTTAATCACTAGTTTTCTCATAACAAGTGGAAGGTAAACAAAAGCATGAATATACTTGGAATAGCATAGGCTAGTAGGTAGGTATGGTGTACTCTTTGGAATAACTTGGTTTAGGGAGTTGGATGCATGAGTGTGGAACTCATACTTGGTTGTGGAGGCTAGCAAAAGACTGGGGGCGACAAACTAAGAGAGCAATAATGGCCATAATCATGCAGAGCGACAAAACTTCATTGATAAAAGCATAAAGTGATACTAAAAGTTGAAAACTAAAGGATCATAAAGGCTATGGTGACTTGAGATAGTCATAACATGGTGTGAGCATGCGCCAAGTCAACCCAAATAAAGCATAAAAGGAGAAAACCACTATACTATGCTTTAATATGCTAAAACAACGCATGATTCATACAAGGCACATTAAGCATCTCAATTGTTTATAACAAGTCATGCTACAGCAAATAATACTAAGCATAAAGCCAAAAAAATATCAAGCATGGCATGACAAAGCATAGGCCACAGTCAAAAACGAGCTCTTTTTACCACATAAGCATGAGCTTTCCTACTCTTTTCCAAACCAAACCAAACTATTTGAAAACCAATGTATGAAAGAGGGGGTCCAACCAATTTATTCAGCAAACTAAGCAAACAAAGCAAACTAAAAGAAAACGCAAACGAAAAAAGAAGACGCTCCAAGAACAACACAACTGTGCATGAAACAATAAAAATGAAGCGTTTGGAAGAAACCTGGGATTTTTATTGATGAAGAAGGGGATGCCTTGGGCATCCCCAAGCTTTGATGCTTGTACTTCTTGTATATTTCTTGGGGTGACACGCGTGGCATCCCCAAGCTTGAGCTTTAGTCCATCCTTCATCTCATTACTCATTCCTTTCATACACCTGAAATTTTTCCTTCATATAAAACTTCACACAATCTTTATTAGCAATATTAGAAAAATCTTGATGCGCTCGACTTTCGACGTAGAGCTCGTTGGGAACCCCAAGAGGAAGGTACGATGAATATAGCAGCAAGTTTTCCCTCAGTTATGAAACCAAGGTTTAATCGAACCAGTAGGAGCAAGGAAACACCCCAAAGGTGTTACTATCTGAGCTTTGGCAGGGCGCACTACCGGTGCTAGTAGCAACGTGGAGACCTGCACAACACAACCACAGAACTTTGTCCCCAACTTGCGATGAGGTTGTCAATCTCACCGTGTTTTGCGGAAAACAAAGGATTAAACGTATCGAATGGAAAGAAGAAAAAGTTCGCAGAAAGTAAACACAAAGTAGTAAAAGATTGTAGATTGTATGTAAAGTAAAAGGACCGGGATCCATAGTTCACTAGAGGTGGCTCTCCTTAGATAGATAACATGCTAGGTTAACGAATTACAGCGGGGCAATTGACAAACACCGAGAAAGCAATACATGCATATACTAATCATCTTGACTCCTTTGAGACTTGATTGGGCATTACAACATAATACATAGACCGCCATCCAACTACATCTATGACTAATAATCCACCTTCAGGTTATCATCTAAACCCCCTCCAGTATTAAGTTGCAAGCAACAGATTATTGCTTTACGAACTGCGTGTAAAGTAAACAATACAATTGTTCTATGAACAAAGGATCGTTGTTTTCTCCCTAGTAGCAACAACACATCTAGTATCTTAGAGATTTCTATCACTTCCCTAGATTACCAGAGGCATGAACCCACTATCGAGCATAAATACTAACTCTTGGAGTTGCTAGCATCTACTTGGCCAAGATAGCTACTAACAACGAAAAGCATGCAAGATCTGAAATAACAAAGACATGATAGAATCAATAATCAATCTGAAATAGCATCTCAATATCCATCGGATCCCCGCAAACACAACATGTATGAAATACAAATAGATGATCTTGATCATGAACGGAGCTCACAAGATCTAAACATGAAAGCACAAAGGAGGAGAAACCAGCCATCTAGCTACTACATGGATCCGTAGTCCAAGGATGAACTACTCACGCATCACACCGGAGGCTTGCATGGTGATGAAGAAGGCCTCCAGGGTGAATTCCCCTCTCCGGCAGGGTGCCGGGAAGAGCTTCAGATCCCTCCCGATCTAGGGACAGAGACGACGGCGGCTACAGACTCTTTCGTGGATTTTTGATCGGGCACTTAGGGTTTTCGTCCCGAGGGCAACTTATAGGCGGAAGGAGAGGCCGAGGTGGTGCGAGGGCTGGCCTCACCACCCCCTGGCGCGGGCCAGGATGGGCCGCGCGGCCAGGTAGTGTGGTGGCCCCCTGGTCCCTCTCCGTCTCGTATTCTAGCACTTGACCCCTTCCGGAAAGATAGGCACTTTGGCTTTTGTCCCGTCCAATTCCGAGAATATTCATTTTCTGACTTTCCTGGAACCAAAAACAGCAGAAAACAGGAAGCTGGCACTGTGGCTCTTGTTAATAGGTTAGTCCAAGAAATCATATGAAAAGTACTCCAAAGTTGGAACAAAACACAAGAAAGTGGAAAAAACTAAGCATGGAACATCAAAAATTATAGATACATTTGCAATGTATCAACATCCCCAAGTTTAACTCCTGCTCGTCCTCGAGTAGGTAAGTGATAAAAACAAATGATTTTTGAGGTGACATGCACCATCAAATACTTGATCCAAGTATTTGCAAAACATTCAAAGCTGGAATCATAGTACTTCAATCATAACATGAAAGACAAAGTTCTAGCAATAAGCAAAGAAACTAAGATGCAACATGAAAAGGCACAAACAAAAGTTTCATGAATAACAATGCTTTGCAAGACGTTTGGTTGTTTCACATAAAGAAAACATTGCATAATAGTATTCAGCTTGTCCCTCAATAGAGTAGCAAATATAAATGCATAGGACACCTTCAAAGTTCATAAGAGTGACTAGATACAATAGTTTCAAACAAGCAATAACAAGTTATGCATCAATCAACTAGTCTTGGGACAATGCACATAGAACTAAGAATGGCCACTATGCTCTCAAAGTAGGTGCATAATGATGGAAGGTGGAGACTCAATATAATGGTGGAAGAAAGGCCTTTTGTAAAAAGGAAGTAGGGATTCAAGTCTCATAAAGAGCTTCCAAAAATTATGATACTTAAAGCTTTCAGCTCTCATTGCCCCTATCATAAGCATCTTGAAGTGATTAAGGTTAAAGTGAACAAACTATGGTGTACATGCTGGACGAAGTATAAGTCAGAAATCTCATGTCCCTTGTATACGAGGGCCGCTCCTCATGCTACTCAAGTTTAGTCACTGGTAAGTTCTTGTCATCGTAAGTACATGTGTATCATTGAGAACCGCCAACGGGGTACCCCTTGCCCGATGATACGGAATAATCCCCATATCAAAATGACAAGGCAAGCAGACAATGAGCATCTCAGCATTCTTCTTATTTACCATGGGAATATGGTGCTTTTTTATCTCTTTCCACTTTTCATAGTATCTCTCTTTTTTTCTCTTTTCTCTTTTTTCTCAATATAGGACTCTTTTTTTTATAAGAAGAATGCTTCATAGACAGCTCATTATGGTTACGCTGCAGGTTTCCACCATGTCAGCATGGATTAGACCAGCGGCCCAGGCGTTTCTCTAACACATATACATAACTCCACGGACTTACAAGCTCCCCTTTCATTTCACACCGACGACATCCATATACAAAAGAGCATGATATCAACAAGGTACAAGTACCAAGTGCAATGTTGAAAGCGTTCCCCATGAAAGCATGGTTCTGCTAATTTCCAACAAATAAGTGCAAGCATATACAACATAGAAGACACAATTATTAAGGGCAAGTAAAGTAAAGTGTGCCATCAAGTTCGTGAGAGCTTTAATCACTAGTTTTCTCATAACAAGTGGAAGGTAAACAAAAGCATGAATATACTTGGAATAGCATAGGCTAGTAGGTAGGTATGGTGTACTCTTTGGAATAACTTGGTTTAGGGAGTTGGATGCATGAGTGTGGAACTCATACTTGGTTGTGGAGGCTAGCAAAAGACTGGGGGCGACAAACTAAGAGAGCAATAATGGCCATAATCATGCAGAGCGACAAAACTTCATTGATAAAAGCATAAAGTGATACTAAAAGTTGAAAACTAAAGGATCATAAAGGCTATGGTGACTTGAGATAGTCATAACATGGTGTGAGCATGCGCCAAGTCAACCCAAATAAAGCATAAAAGGAGAAAACCACTATACTATGCTTTAATATGCTAAAACAACGCATGATTCATCCAAGGCACATTAAGCATCTCAATTGTTTATAACAAGTCATGCTACAGCAAATAATACTAAGCATAAAGCCAAAACAATATCAAGCATGGCATGACAAAGCATAGGCCACAGTCAAAAACGAGCTCTTTTTACCACATAAGCATGAGCTTTCCTACTCTTTTCCAAACCAAACCAAACTATTTGAAAACCAATGTATGAAAGAGGGGGTCCAACCAATTTATTCAGCAAACTAAGCAAAGAAAGCAAACTAAAAGAAAACGCAAACGAAAAAAGAAGACGCTCCAAGAACAACACAACTGTGCATGAAACAATAAAAATGAAGCGTTTGGAAGAAACCTGGGATTTTTATTGATGAAGAAGGGGATGCCTTGGGCATCCCCAAGCTTTGGTGCTTGTACTTCTTGTATATTTCTTGGGGTGACACACGTGGCATCCCCAAGCTTGAGCTTTAGTCCATCCTTCATCTCATTACTCATTCCTTTCATACACCTGAAATTTTTCCTTCATATAAAACTTCACACAATCTTTATTAGCAATATTAGAAAAATCTTGATGCGCTCGACTTTCGACGTAGAGCTCGTTGGGAACCCCAAGAGGAAGGTACGATGAATATAGCAGCAAGTTTTCCCTCAGTTATGAAACCAAGGTTTAATCGAACCAGTAGGAGCAAGGAAACACCCCAAAGGTGTTACTATCTGAGCTTTGGCAGGGCGCACTACCGGTGCTAGTACTAACATGGAGACCTGCACAACACAACCACAGAACTTTTTCCCCAACTTGCGATGAGGTTGTCAATCTCACCGTGTTTTGCGGAAAACAAAGGATTAAACGTATCGAATGGAAAGAAGAAAAAGTTCGCAGAAAGTAAACACAAAGTAGTATAAGATTGTAGATTGTATGTAAAGTAAAAGGACCGGGATCCATAGTTCACTAGAGGTGGCTCTCCTTAGATAGATAACATGCTAGGTGAATGAATTACAGCGGGGCAATTGACAAACACCGAGAAAGCAATACATGCATATACTAATCATCTTGACTCCTTTGAGACTTGATTGGGCATTACAACATAATACATAGACCGCCATCCAACTGCATCTATGACTAATAATCCACCTTCAGGTTATCATCCGAACCCCCTCCAGTATTAAGTTGCAAGCAACAGATAATTGCATTATGAATTGCATGTAATGTAAACAATACGATTGTTCTATGGACAAAGGATTGTTGTTTTCTCCCTAGTAGCAACAGCACACCTAGTATGTTAGAGATTTCTGTCACTTCCCCAGATTACTAGAGGCATGAACCCACTATCGAGCATAAATACTAACTCTTGGAGTTGCTAGCATCTACTTGGCCAAGATAGCTACTAACAATGGAAAGCATGCAAGATCTCAAATAACAAAGACATGATAGAATCAATAATCAATCTGAAATAGCATCTCAATATCCATCAGATCCCCGCAAACACAACATGTATGAACTATAAATAGATGATCTTGATCAAGAACGGAGCTCACAAGATCTAAACATGAAAGCACAAAGGAGGAGAAACCAGCCATCTAGCTACTACATGGATCCGTAGTCCAAGGATGAACTACTCACGCATCACACCGGAGGCTTGCATGGTGATGAAGAAGGCCTCCAGGGTGAATTCCCCTCTCCGGCAGGGTGCCAGGAAGAGCTTCATATCCCTCCCGATCTAGGGACAGAGACGACGGCGGCTACAGACTCTTTCGTGGATTTTTGATCGGGCACTTAGGGTTTTCGTCCCGAGGGCAACTTATAGGCGGAAGGAGAGGCCGAGGGGGTGCCAGGGCTGGCCTCACCACCCCCTGGCGCGGGCCAGGCTGAGCCGCGCGGCCAGGTGGTGTGGTGCCGCCCTGGTCCCTCTCTGTCTCGTATTCTGGCACTTGATCCTTTCCGGAAAAATAGGCACTTTGGCTTTTGTCCCGTCCAATTCCAAGAATATTCATTTTCTGACTTTCCTGGAACCAAAAACAGCAGAAAACAGGTAGCTGGCACTGTGGCTCTTGTTAATAGATTAGTCCAAGAAATCATATGAAAAGTACTCCAAAGTATGAACAAAACACAAGAAAGTGGATAAAACTAAGCATGGAACATCAAAAATTATAGATACATTTGCAATGTATCAATACTCATTATGGTTACGCTGCAGGTTTCCACCATGATTAGGCATGGATTAGACCGTTGCCCTAGGCATTTCTCTAACACACATACATAACTCCGTGGACTTACAAGCTCCCCTTTTATTTCACACCGACGACATTTACAAACAAAAGAGCATGATATCAACTAGGTATATATTTACAGGTGTTGAAAGCGTTCCCCGTGACAGCACGGTTCTGCTAATCCCCAGCCTATAATTTGCAAGCATATAACTTTCATGGACAGTCACAATGGTTCAGGTTTATTAAGTGCAAGAAATAAAGTGTGCCATCAAGTTCGTGAGAGCTTTACTAACTAACTTTCTCATAACAAGCAAGCATTTTATTTAGAAGAAAACTAGGCATATTGAATATGCACGGAACAGCAAATGATGCTAATAGGTAGGTATGGTGGACACTTTTGGCAATATTGATTTTAGGGAATTGGAAACACGAGTAGAGCTCATACTCAGTGCAAGTGAAGGCTAGCAATAGTAAGGGAGCGACAAACGAGAGAGAAATAACTATCATAATCATGCTTGAGACAAAACAGGACTAATCATGGCATGAAAGTGATTCAAGACCCCTGAGCCAAAATAATTCATCGAGGCTTAACTGATTATTGTTTCGGTCATATGCGTGCATGAGCATGTGCCAAGTCAATTCAAGTGAAACATTCAGAGGGGGATACCACGGTGTCATACCAAGTTATGAATAGAGCAATGCAAGCAAAGTTTCATATGACATGCTACAAACTATTAGCAAGCTGGAGCTAATCATAAGAAAGCAAGAACTATTAAGCATCCATAAATAACATACACACTACATTAACAGACTAAGCATGCCCACAATGATGAGTATATGTACAAAAATGAAAACAAATAGAGTTTGTTACCAGCCTCTTACCACACCTCAAGTTGTCATTAATCCTCATTATTGCCCTTCACCTGTGTGGCTTGAATAATAACATGAAACCAAATTCCACTGAGAACTGCTGAACCCTGCAACAAACTTCACAAAACCAAAGAACAACAAATATTTTTGGTGTTTTTAATTTTTTAAAGGCAAGAACAAAAAGGAAAAACAAGCAAAGAAAAATCTTTTTGGGTTTTTTGAATAGTTCAAACAAAGCAAAAAAGGAAAAAAAAGAAAACCAAGGAAAAAATAAGAAGAAGCAAACAAAGAGAAATAACAGAAATATTTTTGGTCTTTTTGTGTTTTTAGAAAGCAAAAGTAAAGAAAGAACGAAAACTAAAAGATAACGAAGCATGGATATATAGAGTACCGACTAAACATGATATGGAGATGAGTGTGATGTCGGTATACCTCCCCCCAAGCTTAGGCTTTTGGCCTAAGTGGGTATCAATCCCAAGCTGTCCAAGATGGAGCGCCTCCGTAGTACGGCGAGGAGGTACCCTCGTCCTGGTGCGAGCTCGAGGACGCCCCACCGTAGTGTGCAGAGTAGTCGTAAGAAGGCACATCCTGCTGGTGCTGCATGTGGAAACCAAGCAAGCGGAGCTGCTCGTCCACCTCCTCCTTGGAACGCAACCATGGCCTCCTGTGAATACTGAACTAAGTAGATTGCTGCAAAGGAATCTCCCTCTCGTCCCCGTCAGTAAACAACATCTTGTATACTAAACCCTCTGTACTAGAGTCAGCAGTGACGAAATGATGTGTTTTCATAGCAGCAAGATCAAGCCTTTGTGGTGCCAACACAGTGTCATTAGGATCCACAGAAAGTTCTAATGCAACAACCATACGTGAAGCAATAATGCCCCCATAAATAGGTTCCCTAGCAGCTAGGCGGCGGGCAATGAGAGAGCCAAGATTTTATCGGGTATCATTATTAAGTGCAGCAGCGAGGAAGGCTAAATGAAAATTAGAGATATTACTTGTGTTCTCCCTACCAAGAATGCTAGTGGCAAGATAATAAGCAAAGTATCTAAGAGTTGGGAGTTGGATGTTTCTTATCTTCCCGCGCTGAGCTACGCGATCATCGTCATTTGTCACACTTCGATAGAGCTCCAGCAAGTCAGCGGGTCAACCTTGGATCTTCTTCACTATCCCCGTCATGCCTATACCTATAATGCTGCAAAATCTTTCCAATGACATGGTAATAGGCTGATTATAAATTCTGAAAGAAATAGTTGACTGATAAGGGGTGTTAGTGAAAACGAAACTCTCAACGAAAGATTTGGTGAGCACGGCATATTTCTCACTCTCATCATGCATATAAGTGGTCAAACCGACCCTCTGGACCAGTAATAAGAAATCATCGAGGATCCCTGCAGCTTGCAAAAAAGGTAAAACAAGAGAAAGTAGATGGGTGAGCATACCCCTCATCTCATTCATTGCCAAAGCATGGTGTAATGAGATCTTCATTGTATGAAGGCCTAAACTGAGAGGCTGATCTTGAGGGCCTTGACCTCCTAGATGTGTCCCTCTCAAATATTTCTCCAAATGTGTGGTTGTTCATATTTGATATTCTGAAATTTAAACATGCATTATACAAGTGATTGCAAAGTGAATACATAATGAAGGGAACTACTCATAGGGACTTGTAAGAGGCCTAAACATGCATCAAAACAATATCTCTAAGCATTGAACAACTTACAAGCTCTCATAACCTGTCACCTACAGCAGCAAAATACTCAAGATATAAACAACTAAACACAAATCTACTTGGACAAGCGGAGGAGTCACATACCGGAGAACAAATGCTCCAAATTTCAGCAACAAAGATGGGCTGAGCAAGGAGATCAAAAAATCAAGGACAAGAACAACAAGAACGCGATTTCGAGCAATGAACTAGTGTTTTCTCGGGAGAGAGAGCAGTGGGAAGTGAGAGAGTGAGTGGAGGGCCAAGGATGGCCCACACCATGGCCAGGCGCGCCCCTGGGATGGCAGCGCCACCAGGTGTTTGCCTGCCTAGTGGGCCCCCTGGTACTCTCCAAGCACTTCTCTACCCCTTTTTCACGTAAAAATTTAATATGAATTTTCTGGAATTTTTGAAGACAATTTATTTTTGAGCAATTTTGAGATATAGATGAATGATTTTCTGACAAAAAAACGTTTCCGGAATGATGCAACAGCTAAACAAAGCTAAAACTTCAGAAGTTCTAAGACACTCTAATATGCAAGCAACTAATAACAGAAAAGTAAACTAAAAGAAAGCAAAAACTAAAATGGATATAATAGAAGTAAGCGGAGATAATCATGGTGAAAACATTGTTTTGTTCATTAAAATCCCTTTGTTAACAAGGTTGATCAGGTCTTGTTACCAAAACAATTTTATATGAAACAAAACTTTGTATTCCACCTTGCTAGCAATGGTCCCAATCATAATAGTTTCATATTTTTTCGTGGTATGGGACTGTAGCATCCCAATTATCTAACAGTTGTAATGCTACTTGGTCTACTAAGTTATTGGCTATTTCCTATATATAATTGTTGCATCATAATTATATCATGCTCATGTCATCATGCCACCTTGCATTTGAGCATCATATAAAACCCCTTTTTCTTTTGGTTCTTCTCTCATATGCATTATTAATTGTATTTGCCTCTTGATATTGTATTTGGTTACTCATATATTGTTTAAATGCCCAAGTTGAGTTGGGGGCATATATTTTATTCCCCTCCATTATCTTTTCTTTTCACCACCTTATAATTCCACCATCCTTTTACCCATGAGCTTGCAATTCTTTTTCTTTTGATTTTATCCTAGATCATGTGGTGGGGTGGATCTAATCCTACTTATCTTTTGCTTGGCCTTTATTTCCACTTCTAGGAAATGCATAAGAATAATGCCATATCATTATTATTGTTTTCACAAAATTAATCATGGCATTTATTATTTTTGCATGGGCCATGCAACCTTCACCACCACCTTTTACTCCATTGGTTTTTCCTTTGATTTAATGGATCCTATCTTTGTGGACCATCTCCTACCATTCCACCATCCCCATATTCTCATCCATATCTTTTTCTTTTCTTTTATTTTCTTCATGCATGATCATATGAGGCTTACTCTTTCTATCTCTTTCTCTCTCTTTTTCTTGGGTTCTTCTCCACCTTAGCTTATGCTAGATCAAGCCCCTCTTTCCTCTTGGTTTGGTCTCATAAACAAAATTCAAAACCTAAACTCTAATAAAAGCCTAACCTATCTTCCTCTCTCTAATTTTCTTCTAACCCTAATTCTACACAAAACACTAAACCCTAAACCTCCTCTCCCTCTATCTCTCTAACATGCTGGTCCCACCTGGCCCCTCTCTCCCTGGCCCACACCCCAGCTACCCTAACCCCAACCCTAACAAACCCTAACCCGAGCCCCTCTAAGCTAACCTAGCTACCCCGTTCCCTCTCTGATCCCTCTCTCTCTCTCGCGGCCAGCTGGCTCCACCGGCCTCCTCCCCCTCACCCTGGTCCACCTGCAGCCTCCCACCCTGCCTGGCTACCCAGGTCGAGCCCCAGCTCGACCACGTGCTCGAGGAGAAAAAGGGAAGGGCCGAAGCTATTTTACACTGAGCCGCTCCCACACGGCAACCCTCCTTCCTCTCCCTCCCTTTCTCCTCCTCTCACACGCCTCCTGCATCGCCCAGATCCACCCCAAGCTCTCCCGCGCCTCCCCCTTCTTCCTCGCCGTTGCCAGCTCCTGCCGCCAGTCGCCGCCATCTACCCCGGCTTCGCCCTGGACACGCCGACACGAAGGAGGAAGCCCCCAGCACCGCCAGAACCTCGCCGCTCCCCGAAACCCTAGGTCGCTGGAGCTCCTGCCTCGTCGACGATCCACCGCGCCTCACCCCGATCTGACACCGCCAATCTCCCCGCGGTATGCCCCTCTCCCTCCCTGACATCCTCCGCTTCGCTGTCGCCGTCTAGCGTCGCCGCTCGTTTCGCCGAACGCCCTCTGTGCGCCAGAGGTCGCCGTTGTCTGCAACCTTCCCGCGCCGCATAGCGCCTTAACTAGGCCCCAGCCACCCTCCTGTCAGCTCCCCTAGCCCCGCCGCACTGGTTCCGTCCCTAAGCGTGCACGCCAGGTCCTTGGTTCGATTCCCCGCTCCGCGCCGCGCGCTGGTTTCCGTCAGGCGTCAGTCCGTTAGAGACGAGAAGAGAAACAGTGCACGTTGGCACTTTGCACTTAACCCCCCACCTTTTTGACTTCCTCAACCCACGCACCTCGCTAGCCCCACCTGTCAGCCGCCCTATCATTTTGCAGAAAAACCCCTCTGTTTCTCAGGCCGTAACCCGTGCTCCAGCCCACGCCCCACCTGTCAGCCTCTAGGGGTAACCCCACTGTCACGTGGGCCCGCAGCCGTCGGACCCATCTGTCACCCTCAGTGGCTAGCTGGAGCCCCGGTGTGAAAAGCTTTTCGCGCGCGTGTGCCCTGCCAGCAGCTGGCCCACCCGTCAGTGGTTGTGGCTAGGTTTGCCTGGGTGACAAAAGTTTTCCAGTTGTCTGTTTTAATTAAACCTTTTCAAAATTGATTTAAATTCAAATTCTAGTCAGATTTAAATAATTTTAAAAATACAAATCCAAATAATACAAATAATATATGTTTTGGAATCAGAAAAATGTGAGGAATTCAAATATGCTATTCAAAATATTGTTTGAACAATTTAAATTTTCGAGATGATTAAAATTACAATAAAATGCCCTTTTCCTTAATAAATTAATAACTTTAATTCTATAACTCCAAATTGGGCAAATAATATGTCTAAATCGATCAGCGCGACGAGCCCGTTCTATCTATGCAGTCCTTGTTCTGAATTGAAGCATGCATCATGTCATTCATACAAATCTGAACTGTTTTTGACAATAAAACTTGGTTAAATAAATAACAAAATGCTTTATTTCTTGTATCCACACCTCACCTTTGCCATGCTACTTTAATGCCATGTAAATTGTGCACCATTCATCATGGCATGCTTGTTTGCTTGTCGCATTTTAATTCATATGCTTGCGCATTTTATTTATGTTGGCCCTTGTTTGTTTGGTTCTTCTTCAAATAGACACCCAGCAGGAGAATTACCAGGAATCACAGGAATACTACCCAGATCCATCTCTCGCTTCAACTGAGCTGCCAGGCAAGCACTACCACATGCTTGCATACATACAGTACCTATTGCCTCTATCTTATTCTTGCATCATGGAGTCGCGATTGCATCAAATTGAATCCCAAGTACTGCATAGCCTTTACTTTTCAACCCAACCGAAGCTCGTTCCTCCATCCTATGAGCCATTACTACAGGAGTTGTTTGAGCCATGCGAGTCGTAGAAAAGCATGTGTAGGGTATGTGAGTGTCTCATGAATAACGAGGTACCTAAACAACTTAACCTGAGTAGTAATGGGATAACTAATGAAAGAGGCACCGGTGAGCAATATCTGCTATTTGGTTTTTCATGCTCACTTGTGTCCCGTAGGACCCCGAGTACTTGATTCCTGTTCCTTGACTATTCGCACTATCCACATCCAGGAGGCCTTATGGACCCCCCTGAGCCAGAGCTTGATTCATTCTTATTTCTTGGGGCCACAAGTAGTTTGGGGCTTTATTACTATCCTGTACTTATGCCATGTTACTGTTCTTATTAAGATTGTGCGAGGAGCACCTGTACTGTTTAAGAATTGCGGAGTGTTTTCGCGGTATCGACAAGCCCAGTCACATTTTCGGGTTCCCAGTCGTTTACAGCCATTGGCGCAAACCTTGGGTCCGTCTCGGAGCCGGCCAACTTCGTTGCGGGTAGCTTAATGGGATGGCCCCCTGAAATATTTTTGAATCCTGTGATTGCTTTGTCGTGAATGCCTCGTTGGGTTTTGATTTGGTTTTTCCGAGGTTGATCGAGTGTGTGTTGCTATTCGTGCACCCCTGCAGGGTAAATCTTTCTGAAATCCGTGTCCACGGTTATGGACGACTTGGAGCACAGTTTCTCGATCATAGACAAGTATAACTAAAGTACCACTTTGAATTTGACTAAGTACTTGACTAGTAATTAGTGCAATGCTCATGGAATGGTTAATAAAACTGCCAATGGGTGATGGGGGTTGTTCGTCCGCTTCCTCGTGGGTAAGCGAGGAGGAGGATGGATCTGTTAATTATACTGTTATAACTGTTGTCCTTAATTCACGGACTTCCGTCTATCATTGGTTAGGCGGAAGGTTAGCGAGTTTCTGTAGAATTGTTAGGTATTATCTTTTGCTGCAATTGCGTCACCCCAGGTTGTGTCCCCTTTAGTGGCATTAAGACTTGCTGAGTACCCCTAGGGTCTCACACGATAAATTGTTTGACTCAGATGAACAGGTGTACCCGCAAGATGGATACTGGGTGGAAGAGACGGATGATGTTGGCAACGATCGTTCGGTGTAGAGATTCCGGGAACGGGGATCCGTGAGATCTATGGGCGGGATGTGTTTATTTATGGGCATCTTATGCCGATTTGCTTCTTATCCGTACTCGGATCTTGTTTTCCGCTTCTGCTTGATACTCTGATGTGTGTTGTATGAGGAGCTATCCTAAATTATTATCTCTATCTAGGATATTTGAATCTTGCCGTATGGCGTTGCAATATTTCTATTTCGTTTAGATGGAATGGCTCTGAGGACTGTTGTATGTGGCTTGCATACATACTCATTTGTGTATGTAGTTGATCCCTTCGCCTGCCGATTACGCCGCTCGTTCTTGTCCCGATGTCTGAAAGTGGTTAGGACGGCCGCAAGGTCTATCGTGAGTGGCCCTGGGCCCCACCGTACTATTTTAACCACTTTCGTTCATCCAGGAATGTAACTAAGAGCGTAATTCACCGAGGTAGTTACAATTGGTATCAGAGCCATCCCGCCCTTCAGGGTCTCAGCCAAAATGGTCGTTGTCAGTCTAGTAAATATTTTGGTAGCTATGTATACTAGGGAAAAACAAAACGTGAGAGTAGGACTGCTTCCATTTTTCTTCTTACCCACCCACCCACCCTTTTTCTGGTAAGGAAGTGTAAAGTTTTCAATCCTCTTCTAAAATTCAAACTAGGATTCACGTGTTCTGGGTTCCGTAGTACCATAGGGTGTGTTTGTGTGTGGGTGTGTAATTCCTTGTCTATCTGTTGCATCCAAATGTTATCACTATCTGCCTTTTGGTTATCAACTGTTGGTACATTCCATACCGACAGGCCTTTGTAAACCGACGCGATCTATTCTGATTCATTGTATACCGATGCGATCTATCTTACTCTGTGTTATCCGACGTTATCTTGTTGGGGTATTCTTTTTCGTAGTTACCAATCTTTAGGTTCATCTTAAGAAGAAGCTGTTGGGATATGTATTTTACTAATTCATGTGCGGAGTAATGATTTGAGTGCGGGATGGAGTCGCAACCATACCACTACTTTTATCATTTGCTTTTGTATATTGAACTAGTAGAGTTGCTAATCTTGAATCGTTAAGTGGGTTTGCGCATATAGCGGTATTTTAATGCCGAAATGTGCGGAAAAAATTTCTTTGTTAGTTTGTGTATCACACTCCTTGTTCAGTCGTGTGCGTTATGCTTAATATCTTCTAGTCGCCTTGAACTTTGTTGATATTTTAATATCATCTCAGTGAATTGCATCCTTTAATCTTGGTTAATTCCATTTTGGTACTATTTTGGGTTATTATCATTCTCCATTATAGTACTGACTTGTGTTTTATATCAATCACAGGATGGCACCACCACGCCGTTCTGAGGAGGACATACCACCTGAACTTGGGGCTGCTTTGGCAAGTATTGCAAATGCTTTGGGCACTATGCAGCAGAACCAGCAGCGTTTCGAGGAAAGCCCGAGGAGGAATGAGTTTGTTCCACTACCTCCACCTCCCAAGCAAGGAGACATCAAGAGTTTTCTCAAGTTCAACCCACGCCAATTTGAGGTGTCTGATCAGCCACTTGATGCGGATGACTGGCTTCGTGAAGTGTCAAGGTTGATGATGACTGCGGATGTTCCCGAGCAAGAATGGGTCAAATGTGCTACTCACCTTCTGAAGGGAGATGCAGCTCTCTGGTGGGAAAATTACCTCAAGGCAGATCTTTCTGGTTTTTAGCCTACTTGGGAGCGGTTCACTTCTGCTTTCAAAGAGCAATATCTATCAGAAATTGTCATGGAAAGGATGAAGGAAGTGTTTATCAACCTCAAGCAGGGCACTGACAATGCAACACCTACATCAGAAACTTCATGAACCTGTCTCGTTATGGTGGCGATGAGATCTCTGATGACAAGAAGAAGCAAAAGAGGTTTCGGCAAGGTCTCAATGCTTCCATCAAATATGCAATCACTCATGCAAGGCCGACATCTTTCCTGGAACTTCAACACACAGCTCTGCAGGAAGAAGCAAGTAGGCAAGTGTTTGAGGAGTCAAAGAAACACAGCCGTGATACAGCAAGCTCTTCTGCTATGACAGCTCCTTCTAAGCCTCGTGTCTGGGTTCCTAACACCCCATCGTCGCTCCCTGCTCCACCAAGACCGTCAAGCTACGCACCAAGGCCACCAAACTCCTTCACTGCGGCTCCCAGGGGCTACAACCACAACTAGCCTGGAGCGCCAGGCGGAGTCCCTGGCTACGTTGCTCCACGTCCACCTGGTGCTTGCTATACTTGTGGAAACACTGGGCATCAGCACTGGAATTGTCCAATGAACAACAAAGCTCTCCCACCACCACCTCCAAGACCTGCGGCAAGTGCTCCTATGATTCGTGCACCTCCACCTCGGGCTCTCAACATCAACACTAAGCCTGGGTCTACGGTTGCTCGTGCCAACTGTGTCAACGTCGCTCAAGCTGAGCATGCACCTGGAGTTGTCATGGGTATGCTTCATGTTAACTCAGTTTCTGCACGAGTGTTGTTTGATTCTGGTGCATCGCATTCTTTTGTCTCTACGAGTTTTGTTGATAGGAATGGGTTATCTATGGATCCTCTCCCCAAGCGTTTAATGGTTCTTTCTCCTGGAGCAACAATGGCATCTTCTAAAATCAGCCATGGCAATCAAATTGAGATTGGTGGCTCTTCGTTTCCGGCTTCCTTAATTATTTTGGGAAATTCTGATATTGATGTTATCTTGGGCATGGATTGGTTGACAGCAAATGCAGCTGTGATTGATTGTGCTGAACGTTCGGTTTCTTTGAAAATTCTTGAAGGCCATATAGTCTATTCTCCAAGTCTGACTCCTGCAATTCAGCTTTATTCTTTGGCGGATCTGAATGATGATGCTATGGAAGGTATTCAGAGTGTTCCTGTAGTCTGTGAGTTCCCAGATGTCTTTCCTGAAGAGTTGCCTGGTATGCCTCCGGATCGTGAGGTTGAGTTTGTGATTGAACTTGAACCTGGTACCTCTCCTATCTCCAAGCGGCCTTATAAAATGGGTCCTACTGAGTTGGCTGAACTTAAGCGTCAGTTGGATGAACAAGAGAAGTTGGGTTTCATTCAGCACAGCACTTCTTCTTGGGGGTAGTCCAACCATCTTTGTGAAGAAGCGAGACAAGACTGATAGACTTTGTGTTGACTATCGGGCACTCAATGCTAAAACAATCAAGAATAAATATCCCCTTCCGCGGATTAATGATCTCTTCGATCAGCTAGCTGAAGCTGTGGTATTCTCTAAGCTTGATTTGAGAAGTGGTTATCATCAAATCAAGATCCGCAAGGAAGATGTTCCTAAAACAGCTTTCACCACCCGCTATGGCCTGTATGAGTACACGGTCATGTCTTTCGATCTCACCAACGCACCTGCCACCTTCTCGAGGCTTATGAACTCGGTTTTCATGGAGTATCTTGATAAGTTCATTGTGGTCTATCTGGATGACATTCTAGTCTATTCTAAGTCAAAGTAAGAACATGAAGAACACCTTCGGTGTGTCCTAAACAAGCTTCGTGAGAACCGCCTGTATGCAAAGTTCTCCAAGTGTGAATTTGTGCTGCCTCAAGTCACCTACCTTGGTCACGTCATCTCTGCCAAGGGCATTGCCGTCAACCCAGAAACTATTAAGACAATTATGGACTGGCTTCCACCCATAAATGTCAAAGAAGTCCGGAGTTTCCTTGGCTTGGCTAGTTACTGCCGTCGCTTCGTTCAAAACTTCTCAAAGAAAAATGTGAGGAATTCAAATATGCTATTCAAAATATTGTTTGAACAATTTAAATTTTCGAGATGATTAAAATTACAATAAAATGCCCTTTTCCTTAATAAATTAATAACTTTAATTCTATAACTCCAAATTGGGCAAATAATATGTCTAAATCGATCAGCGCGACGAGCCCATTCTATCTATGCAGTCCTTGTTCTGAATTGAAGCATGCATCATGTCATTCATACAAATCTGAACTGTTTTTTACAATAAAACTTGGTTAAATTAATAACAAAATGCTTTATTTCTTGTATCCACACCTCACCTTTGCCATGCTACTTTAATGCCATGTAAATTGTGCACCATTCATCATGGCATGCTTGTTTGCTTGTCGCCTTTTAATTCATATACTTGCGCACTTTATTTATGTTGGCCCTTGTTTGTTTGGTTTTCTTCGATACACACCCAGCAGGAGAATTACCAGGAATCACAGGAATACTACCCAGATCCATCTCTCGCTTCAACTGAGCTGCCAGGCAAGCACTACCACATGCTTGCATACATACAGTACCTATTGCCTCTATCTTATTCTTGCATCATGGAGTCGCGATTGCATCAAATTGAATCCCAAGTACTGCATAGCCTTTACTTTTAAACCCCACCGAAGCTCGTTCCTCCATCCTATGAGCCATTACTACAGGAGTTGTTTGAGCCATGCGAGTCGTAGAAAAGGATGTGTAGGGTATGTGAGTGTCTGATGAATAACGAGGTACCTAAACAACTTAACCTGAGTAGTAATGGGATAACTAATGAAAGAGGCACCGGTGAGAAATATCTGCTATTTGGTTTTTCATGCTCACTTGTGTCCCGTAGGACCCCGAGTACTTGATTCCTGTTCCTTGACTATTCGCACTATCCACATCCGGGAGGCCTTATGGACCCCCCTGAGCCAGAGCTTGATTCATTCTTATTTCTTGGGGCCACAAGTAGTTTGGGGCTTTATTACTATCCTGTACTTATGCCATGTTACTGTTCTTATTAAGATTGTGCGAGGAGCACCTGTACTGTTTAAGAATTGCGGAGTGTTTTCGCGGTATCGACAAGCCCAGTCACATTTTCGGGTTCCCAGTCGTTTACAGCCATTGGCGCAAACCTTGGGTCCATCTCGGAGCCGGCCAACTTCGTTGCGGGTAGCTTAATGGGGTGGCCCCCTGAAATATTTCTGAATCCTGTGATTGCTTTGTCGTGAGTGCCTCGTTGGGTTTTGATTTGGTTTTTCCGAGGTTGATCGAGTGTGTGTTGCTATTCGTGCACCCCTGCAGGGTAAATCTTTCAGAAAGCCGTGTCCGCGGTTATGGACGACTTGGAGCACAGTTTCTCGATCATAGACAAGTATAACTAAAGTACCGCTTTGAATTTGACTAAGTACTTGACTAGTAATTAGTGCAACGCTCATGGAATGGTTAATAAAACTGCCAACGGGTGATGGGGGTTGTTCGTCCGCTTCCTCGTGGGTAAGCGAGGAGGAGGATGGATCTGTTAATTATACTGTTATAAGTGTTGTCCTTAATTCACGGACTTCCGTCTATCATTGGTTAGGCGGAAGGTTAGCGAGTTTCTGTAGAATTGTTAGGTATTATCTTTTGCTGCAATTGCGTCACCCCGGGTTGTGTCTCCTTTAGTGGCATTAAGACTTGCTGAGTACCCCTAGGGTCTCACACGATAAATTGTTTGATTCAGATGAACAGGTGTACCCGCAAGATGGATACTGGGTGGAGGAGACGGATGATGTTGGCAACGATCATTCGGTGTAGAGATTCCGGGAACGGGGATCCGTGAGATCTATGGGCGGGATGTGTTTATTTATGGGCATCTCATGCCGATTTGCTTCTTATCCGTACTCGGATCTTGTTTTCCGCTTCCGCTTGATACTCTGATGTGTGTTGTATGAGGAGCTATCCTAAATTATTATCTCTATCTAGGATATTTGAATCTTGCCGTATGGCGTTGCAATATTTCTATTTCTTTTAGATGGAATGGCTCTGAGGACTGTTGCATGTGGCTTGCATACATACTCATTTGTGTATGTAGTTGATCCCTTCGCCTGCCGATTACGCCGCTCGTTCTTGTCCCGATGTCTGAAAGTGGTTAGGACGGCCGCAAGGTCTACCGTGAGTGGCCCTGGGCCCCACCGTACTATTTTAACCACTTCCGTTCATCCAGGCATGTAACTAAGAGCGTAATTCACCGAGGTAGTTACAGGGACAATATATTTCTCCAACTTGAATGCCCTCAACATATTCAATTGAATTCAAACCATAAGTCCTATCAATCTTCTTGGGGAAATAGACATTACGCTCCTTGTACTTAACATTTAAAGTTACCTTTCCTTGATTACAATTAATGACAGCTCCTGCAGTATTAAGAAAAGGTCTCCCAAGAATAATATACATATTATCATCTTCAGGCATTTCAAGCACAACAAAGTCAGTTAATATCAAGCAATTATGGGCCACTTGAACAGGAACATCCTGACATATACCAACAGGAATAGTAGTAGATTTATCAGCCATTTAGAGAGAAAAAGACATAACACTAACTCCTGCTCCCAAATCACACAAAGTAGTTCTAACATAACTATTTTTAATAGAGCAAGAAATGGTTGGAATCCCTGGGTCTCCAAGTTTCTTTGGAACCTTACTTAGAAATTTCTTCATTAGGGATCTTCCTTTTATTCGAAACAATATCCTTCATATACTTTGAATAAGGAGGAAATTTAATAGCATCAGTCAAAGGAATTTGCAAGAATAAAGGTTTCATCCACTCACAAAACTTATTATAGTGTTCATCTTCCTTTGACTTGTGTTTCTTATCAGGGAAAGGCATAGGTTTTTGGACCCAAGGCTCTCTTTCACTACCATTTTTCTTAGCAACAAAATCTTCTTTCGTGTATTTAGTATTTTAGTGTGCCTTTCAGGTTCTTCTGCAACTTTTTCTTTATCAGGAGCATCATTTTATTCATTACCACTTTCAGTTTCAGCATCAGAGACAGATATACTATTAGGATCTTTAGCAGGTTTAGAAGGTTCTACAATAGTTTTATTTTTCTTTTTTATTTTCATAGGAGTAGTACCACTATTTTTAGCTTGTTGAGAATCCTGTTCAATTCTTTTAGGACGACCCTATGGATATAGAGGATCCTTGGTAGCAGCACCACTTCTAGTTCTAATTTCATAAGCATGTTTCTTTAGCAGCATTAACTAGCAAGTCTTTTTGTACCTTAATAAGCTGATCAATTTGAGTTTGAACCATTTGAAAATGTTTAACAAGCATTTTAACATCATTAGAGATTCTTTCCACAATATCTTTTAACTCAACAATAGCTCTAGAGTTTTCCATTAAATGATTTTGCACCCTTTTATTAAAATTATCTTACTTAACAATAAAAACATCAAATTATTCTAAGCATTGATCAGGAGGTTTAGAGTAAGGGATATCACCTTCATCAAAATGTTGGAGAGAGTGTACCTCAATAGTCGATGAGTGGGGAATTGGCTTACATAATTCTTCTATAGGAGGTAAATTCTTGACGTAAACAGCTTTAATTCCCTTCTCCGTAAGACATTTCTTAGCTTCCTTCATCACTTCATCATTTAGTTCAATAACTCCCCTCTTCTTTGATGTTGGTATAGGCGCAGGAATAGTTGGTTCAGGTATAGTTGTCTCGGGTATAGCTGGTTCAGGAGGAGTCCAATCTTTATAATTCTTGCTTATTTTAGCCATTAATTCCTCAGCTTCCCTGGGAGTCCTGTTCTTGAAAACACAATCAGCACAACTATCCAGGTATGTCCTAGATTCTTCAGTTAGTCCATTAAAAATATGTCAAGAAGCTCATTCTTAGGTAATGGACATCCAGCCTGTGCATGAATCAAAGCACGAAACCTTGCCCGTGATTCAGGCAATATCTCTTTTTCTCCCTGTTTAAAATCAAAAAGTTCCTGCAAAATAGCATGTCTAGCACTAGGAGGAAAATATTTCTGAAGGAAGGTACTAGTTAAGCAATCAAGGCTATCAATAGATCTAGGAGGTAAATTATTAAACCAAGTTTTAGCTTCTCCTTTCAGTGAGAAAGGGGAAATTTTAGCAACAAAGTAGGTGTGCATCTTAATATCATCAGAAAATAAGCCACTCCTGGTAGAAAGCTCAGTCATATGTGCTACCGCACTTTCATTCTTAGTCCCACAAAAAGGTTCTTTCTCAACAATAGCTATGTAGGATAGATCAAGAGAGAAATCATAATCCTTATCTTTAATGTTTATGGGAGATGTAGCAAACTTAGCATTATGAGACAATTTGGGTTTTATAGTACGCCTGTCAAGGAGACTCTTAATAGCACTCCTATCATGGGTGTTTTGACATTCTTTAATAAATTCATCATTCATCTCTATATAACCGTCCTCAATATCATAGCTCTCTCTAGACTCAGGTGAACTGACAGGTGTAGTAGTGTCTTCATTAGGAGTTTCAGTATTTCCAGCTATAGTTCTAGCAATCGTAGCATCAAGGAAAGGACCTAATGAACCACTTTTATCAAGCACAGTACAAGAAGCATCATAAGTATCCGAAGTTTCAGATTCAGCAATAGTAGAAGTGTGTGTACCATGTGTATGTGGTGGTGTAAGGAGCTTACTCATAACAGATGGTGAATCAAGAGCAACCGAGGTGTTCAGAACCGTACCTCTTCTTGTAGTGGATGGTAAAATAGGAACCTTTCCATCACGAACTTACCCATGATGGATGGATGGTAGCGAACAATAGTGATTCCAAGTGGACTTGATAAATAAATCTATGCTCTCCGGCAACGGTGCTAGAAAATAGTCTTGATGACCCACAAGTATATGGGGTGTATCGCAGTATTTTCGAGGGAAGTGAAACCCAATTTATTGATTCGACACAAGGGGAGCCAAATAATATTTATAAGCCTTAACAACTGAGTTGTCAATTCAGCTGCACCTAGAAACAATCTTGCTCACAGCAGTTTATCAGTAGCAACAGTTTTGTAGTAACAATAGCAGAGTAATAGCAGTAGTAAAAGTAAAGACAGTAGTAACAATTGCAGTAAACAGTAGGATTAAAGCACGGTAGGCATAGGGATGGATGGACGGGCGTTGCATGGACAAGACAATTCATATGGCAATCAAGAAATAGGGCATTTGCAGATAAATAAGATAAAGCATCCAAGTACTAAATAATCCTAGGCATGTGTTCCATATATAGTCATACGTGCTCGCAATGAAAACTTGCACAACATCTTTTGTCCTGCCAGCCCGTTTGCAGCGGGGCCTTAAGGGAACTACTGGCAATTAAGGTGCTCCTTTTAAAAGAGCATCGGAGCATGTGATCCTCACATGAAAGCCATTCCCTCCAGTTATCCCAATTGCTGTCACTTCGGGCCTTTGGTTCCGGATAACGATATGTGTATACAACTTGCAGGTAAGACCATAAACAATACTATCATAATGAATCAATAACATGTTCAGATCTGAAATCATGGCACTCGGGCCCTAGTGACAACCATTAAGCATAACAAGTTGCAACAAAGTCAAAAAGCACTAATAATAGATACTAGGCACCATGCCCTAACAATCTGATGCCATTACACGAACGATCTCATCCAATCCCTACCATCCCCATAGCCTACAGCGGGGGATTACTCACTCATAGATGGGGGAAACATGGATGGTCGATGGAGAAGCGATGGTGATGATGATGGCGATGATCTCCTCCAATTTCTCGTCCCGGCTGGGTGCCAGAACAGAGTTTCTAGTTCCGAATCGCGGAATCTAGTGGTGGCGCAGCGGAACTCTTTCTGGAAAAACGTCGAACCCCCCTTGATTTTTAGGTCAAGAGGCAACTTATAGGCGAAGAGGGAGGCCGAGGGGGCAGCCGAGGCGGCCCAACCACCCCCGGGCGTGGCCTGGCCTGGCCCGTGCGGCCAGGTGGTGTGGGCCCCTTGTGGCCCTACTCCATCTTGTCTTCTGGCTCCGTGAGTCTTCTAGTGAAATAGGATTGTCGGCATATTTTTCGGGATTTTTCCTGATAGTTGATTTTCTGCACAAAAACTAGACACCAAGGTAATTCTGCTGAAAACAGCATCAGTCCGTGTTAGTTGTATCCAAATCACACAAGTTTAGCGAAAAAACAATAGCAAAAGTGTTCAGAAAAGTAGATACATTTTGGACGTATCAGAGGTCACCGAGGTGGAGGAGGTCACCGAGGTAGAGTAGGAGGTCATGGCCGGAGGTGGAGGTAGAGGTCACCGGAGAGTGGAGGAGAAGGGGAGAAGTATGGAGGGGAGGAGAAGTGGAGGGGAGAAGAAGGAGAAAAGAGAGGGAGAAGAAGTGGAGGAATATAAGGAGAAGGGTGCCGGCGGAATTCAAATTTCGAATCCCACCCAAGACTTCTGTGAGGCATATAGGAGAAATGCGCCACATAAGTTTCTCCCCCTTTTTTATTTTTTTGCAGGAAAAAATCTTCTTTCGGCCATAACTTTTTACTCTTTTCGAATTTGGGGAATCTGTAAAATCTAGAACGGCCATAGACCATTGAAATTGAGTAGGAAATTTGGTGACGATCATTTTGATATATTAAACTTTTTTTCTAACATCGTATGCAAAAGTTAGGGCCGTTTTACCGTTTCATGACTTTTTTTGCAAAATACATCAAAATTCATGTTTTCAATTTTGTCTACAACTATACCCTCAAATCTAACTACAACTCAAAGGAATTATTTTTTGAATCATTTTCATTTATTTTTTACAAAAACTGAAAAGGCGATCTAGGTGGAATCTGTTTTCCACTTTCTGTGACGCATATGTCTATATGCGCCACCATTTTTGGTTCTAGGTCCCATCAACTTTCTGTGGCGAATATGTCTATATGCGTCACAGAATTATCACTTTTTGTGGCGCACAGGAAAATATACGCCATAGAAATCCTCATTTATGTGGCGCATATTGTTCCTGTGCGCCACTAAATTGCCAAATTTCAGTGACGTTTTTTTCTATATGCGCCACTGATATTTTTCTGTCGCGCATGGTTTTGTATATGCGCCACAAAATAGCTTGTCTATCTATAGCTGTTTTCCTAGTAATGAGCCATGCATGACCATTCTCTCCTCAAAATTAGGTCAGTTTTCTATCCACAAATGTGGGACTAATTTTTGTAGAGTAATTAGGGACAACTAATGCACACCTTAGCCTAATAAACTCTAGAACTATATCGGTATCTCTCCGAAATAAATATTAGCCCAACAGTCCGGTATGAAGGGAGTACTAGTCAGGTCTGTCCATTAATTTAGATCCTATGAAAAGGTACCGAAAGGAATTATGGGAAGATTTCCATTTTGTTTCCTTGTAATGCTGATATGTATTTACTGTAATAATGACCGTATCTTTTTTTGCTCCTAATGCGATATTCATATGCCCGCACATCTTCTGTCATCATGACCTTATATAGCAACCACCTCGATCGACCAAGGTCTCGAATTAAGCCGCAAGACCACGTCCAAAATCTAGCCCGTAGGTAAACCACCAGGAAGCCATCAAGCCGTGAGGACCTGCACCAGCACCATGATCCTCGTCCTTCTCGTCACCTTCACCGTGGTTTACCCCGCCGCCGCGTATTACTGGTACCCGATCGAGGACGTCGAAACGCCGCACGTCCAGGAGCTCGGCGGGTGGGCGGTGGCGGAGCACGTGAAGCAGAGACACGACGGTCTCAAGTTCGGCAAGGTGACGAGCGGCGAGCTGCAGCAAGTCGCCGGCGTGAATTACCACTTCTCATCGACGCGCTGAGCCCCGGCGGTGAGCACCGCAGGTACGAGGCTGTGTTGATCGAGGAGAGGAGCAGCACGCGCCGTCTCATCTCCTTCGGCCCGGTGATCTGAAGCGGGATATATAGCGTAGTTTAGTTATGGTCGATTGCTCTTGATGTAATAAGCTGTTCCAAATCGAGGACGGCTCTCTCTTCGTCCAGAAATAACCGATTTAGTTTTGTCTAGATTCAAATATAGCTATATAAACGAGTATTTTTGGTTTGATATCGTTTTGCATTTACAGTAGTACCTATTCTTGCACACGCATGCAAAATATTGGTGTTCAAACATTAACATGTCATCACGCGGATACAGTACAAGCATGATAATTAAAAACGTGATTTTACACGTAATGAAAAGTGCCGACTAGACTCTAGAGAATGCGAGTGCAGGTCGGAGGGCAAGATGAACATATACGGTGTCTCGACTCATTACCGGCAAACCTTGTGATATCGGCCCCCCGTTAGGTCTTGCTTATTTCTCTAGTATTTGCATTCGTATTCCTATTTGTATCCCCTAGAGGTTTAGAGATGGGAGGAGATTTAGTGTCCATCCAATACTCTTCAATGTCCGCGAATATATTTCTCCATAAATACTCTACTATGTCGGAGAGTTTTTAATCTACACAAAAACAAGAGTATTTGTGGGAATATACCGGCCAAACCCGGTATAGTAAACAGACTGTGGCGATTTTACGGGAATTGAAATAATCCCCTCCAATCGCCCGAGATACACTAGCGAATACGAGAGAAATAAACAAGGACTTGCTTTTTTTTGGCGAATAGGTCCCTGATATTAAAAGGAACATCGAACAGTACAAAGTATCACTAAAAAACGAAAATTACAACGAGATCCTTGAGAAAAACTTCATCTTCAACCTCCAGACCGTGTCGACGGCGCGCCACCGCTTCCGTTTCTCCTTGAGTCGGCCTGGCGTTATTGTTTGCCGTCAGGAAGTCACCGAATGGGTCAAAAGACCACATCCGTTCCGAAGACGAAGAAGAAGGGTGAACTGCCGATGAAGCTCCTTGACCATCCGTAGATCCCACAATCATGAGAAACCCTAGAAGATCACACCACTCCCACAAGCTTCTCGATGTTGCCGTCGAGATGGGACTGAAACCGGGGAGACCTTATTGGAAGAGACACCGCCACCACCACCTGAGCACCATCCCACCAAACTTGAACCCTAAAAATAGGAAAAACGGAGCCGTCCCGCCGACGGGGGCCTAGATCCACCCCGCCTCCATGGCCCGGAGGCCACAGAGACGAGGCGGATCGGCGGTAGGAGGCGAGATATCATAGTCGCCTTGCCTTGCCTGTGTGGGAGAGGAGGGGAGTGGTCAGGCGGCGGCAGAGGTATGCACTTGTATTCGCTTGAATACCAATGATTTGGTGCAAAAGAAATTTATATATACTCCCTCCGTTCAGAAATATAAGACGTTTTAACTTTGTAAATCGAATGTATCTAGACATCTTTTAGTGTATAAATTCGTAGAGGTTCGGAGTGAACCTATACACTAAAAAACGTCTAGATACGTTCATTTAACAAACATAAAATATCTTGTCCTATTTCTCAACGGAGGGAGTATCTATTAGTTAGCCCAGCCCACTAGGCGAGCCCAGACAGCATGACACACCATCACGCACGCCTCGTCGAGAAGCACGCTATACTGACGGCAGTTCTTACGCACGCCACACGGACTCACGGCACCGCTCTCGCCTCGAAATAGGCTTTCCCAGCGCGTATCAAGCAGCACCTTCAGGAAGGAAAGAAACGATGCCGACGCTGCTTCCCGGATCGGACCTAGGGTTTCCCCCAGTACGCATCCTAGGGTTTCCCCGGTACGCTACAAGGGGTGGGTGAAAGAACATGTGTGCCCCATGTGTGGTTTTGGTAATTAATGACAATCTTTATGGACTTATGTTTGCATTGAGTTTTACTTGTAGGATTTGTCCATAGGCAATTCTTGAACCATATGTTGGCTTCAAGGTTGGAAGAATAAGAAAGTGAAGAAGATCAAGTGTTGATCAAGGTTTCAAGGAATAATCCGGAGATTGGTCAAGTAGAAGTTGAGCCTATGGCAAGTGTGTCTTGAATAATAAGATGATCTCAAGTGTAGCTTTCCATCCTTATGGTGATCATGGATATGTGAAGATATGCCTAAAAGAGAGGCTCTTCCATAGTGGAGTATGGGGGAGCAAATTCCAAGTCTTCACCAAGCTAGCGCAATCAAGAAAGGTGTTCCATCTTGAGGTGTAGAAGATCGTCATCATCAACACCAAGTGGAATATACACAAGGCAATTATTTGATCTTGATAGGGTTTATTTCTTACCGGTCTTGTGGTGTTAGTTGGGGAGACCGGTTTATAGGATAGATAAGCGTACTATCAAGAGGGGCTCTCGAGTGAGTAACTTGATCATATCCCTCGGTGAGAGCTCAAACCTTTGCATACTTGGCATCATATTTCTTGGTTCTTATTTGGGTCTTACTCATGTGAGTATTTAGAGCTTGTGTTAATCTCCATGACAAGCTCAAGTTCATCGAAAACGAATTTCATATACATTCTCTATTGCATTTTCGATGTTGGAGGTTTTATCGGTTCGTCTTTTTGCGAGAGATCAAACCTTTCATCATTTGGTTCTATCCTACCTTGCTGGACTATGATTTTTCTCTGGATGATCTTGTAGAGCTCATTGTTCTCTTTAAAACGATCCCAAGATCATCAAAAACGGAGTCCGGATGCAAAAGTTATGATTGTTTTAGTTTTGCTGTTTCTGCTAGTTTTCAGGGGGGCGGATTATCCGGCCATGGGGGCGGATTATCCGGCCCAATTTTTGGGAAACAGCTAAGGACTTTGAGGCGTGGCTCTCTATAACAGGGGCGGATTATCCAGGCCTCCGGGGGCGGATTATCCGGCCCAAATATCCGCCCCCTATACAGAGGGTCGCGCCGCGAAGTCTTTAGCCATATTTTGGCTCGGGGAACCCGGAATATCCGGGGGAGGGGTGGATTATCCGGCCTGGGAGGTCCTAAACATTCATATTTCGTTGGGGAGGGATATAAATAGACCCCTTCTTCCTCCTTAGGCTGGTTGCTTGCATTCTCTCTCTCTCCTCCATTGTTTTGACCTTCAAGAGCTTGCAAATTCTCTCAATCCCTCCCATATTTCTTGAATCTTTTTGGGAGATTTGAAAGGGGTGGTCTAGATCTACAACTCCAGCAATCCATCTCTCCTCTATGTGAGAGGAACATATTGGGATCTAGATCTTTGGGTTTCTTTTGTGGATTTCCTCTTGTGTTCTTCCTCTCTTATTCTCCCACTTGCTTTTGTAGCTTTGGTGGGATTTGGGAAAGAAGGACTTGAGCACTTCTTGTGTTTTTGCCATTGCATTTGGTGCATAGGTTTGAGTTCTCGGTGAGGATTCGATTGGGTGAAAGGTGAGAAGCTTTTTACTCTTGGGTTCTTGGAACCCTAGACAGTTTAGTTGTTTTGCAGGTTTGTGGATTACTTGTGGCCTCCAATTAAGTTGTGGAGCTTTTCCCGAGCTTGTTTGTTGGGAGCCTCCAATTGAGTTGTGGAGAAATGCCCCAATCTTTGTGAGAGGTTACGGATTGCCACCGACAAGTGCACTGATAGTGAAGAAGTGAACCAGGCCTCTTGTGGCGAGGTTCACAGGAGAATAGGGTGAGGCCTTTTGTGGCGTGGTGGTCTTAGTACTGCCCACCCCTCCAACGAGACGTACTCTCTTTATGGGAGGAACTCAGTAATAAATCATCGTCTCCGTGTGCCTTGGTTATCTCTATACCCAAGCTATTTACTTATGCACTTTACTTCGTGATAGCCTTCGTGCTTGAAGTCTTATATCTAGCTATCACATAGTTGCTTGTTTTGCTTAGCATAAGTTGTTGGTGCACATAGGTGAACCGTAGTTTATATAGGTTTTGTGCTTAAAAAAGTAAATGCTAGTTTTATTCCGCCTTTGTTAAGCCCTTCTCGTAAAAGTTTTAAACCGCCTATTCACCCCCCTCCTCTAGGCGGCATATGTATCCTTTTCAGTGGGGAAGAGGGATACCCGACGCCCTTTAGGAAGGTTGGTGACACCCGCAGGTGACACCGCGTCAGTGTCGAGACGACAGAGATTTCTCCCTACCCCCAAAAAACCACGCCCTCGGATGCTTCGACTTGCTCCACCAAACTTGCCGCCCACGAGCACACGCCAACACGGTCTTGCAATCATCACCGTCATCTCACCGTGGCCGACGTCACGAGGCCGGAAGGACCGGGAGGAAGAAACTCAGGCAAGGGTCAGTAGCGCGGTAGCACGCAGGAGGGAACAGCCTCCACCGCCTTCCGACGGTAACCATCCGGATGCAGCAGCAGGACACACCAGGCCCGCCGGCCCGGCCGAACCCGACTAGGCTCGTAAAGTTCCGCCGCTGCACTACAGCAAGGGCGCCACCAGCTCCGCCATCCTGAGCCCCAAGTTCCCGGTCCCAACCACCAGCAAGAGGACCGCCACCACGAGGCAGGCAAGGCAGCCCACCCAGACCCAGATGGGGCCCAGTGGGCCTAGATCCGGGCCGGGAGGGCAAGCGCCGCCCTAGCCACCACGGTCCAACGCCGCCCAGTAGCACATGGCCAACCGGCCAGGTAGGTAGGTACTCTTCGCCGGTCTTCACTTCCAAGATGAAGCACCTAGAAGATTAACATTAGTTTACGAAATAACCGATCGTGCATTACCTCTGACAATTAGACACATGCTCTTGTGTATGCTGTTTTCCGATCTTGTGTATGCTCTTCGGCAGGAAGCGGAGCATCTAGCAGATTAATAAATTAGCTCTTTAGTAGAGTAGCAGATATAATATGATTTGATCCCCTAGATTGGATAGGGTGCGAACTTCTAATTTTCTGAATTTGTTCCTTGATTTCTTGTAGTAATATAGATGAAGAAGAGTGGTGCCAGGAGGTAGCATATTTGCATTGTGGGAAAATGCATTGAAAGCAAAAATGACTGATAAAAGATCAACAACAAATCAGACCGCCTCACACTCATTTCAACCCGAGAGCAATCTGCAATTGGCGCTAGTGCAAGCACCAAATACGAACATGAACCATAGAGTAGGGGCGCAATCACAACCCCAACTGTAAAAGATGATGAAACAATTGATAAAGAAGATGATCTAAAAGAAACAACAGATTTGCAGATCCTATGAAGTGGATTCCCATCTCAAGGTATGATGCACATGATAATCTTATGGATTGTTACTTGATTGAAAATTCGTTATTGTTCGTACCATTGTTTGCATCTCGTATCATTTTTTATAGTTCTACATATTGCGATGAGATTTTGTTTTTACAATGAATACCTAACACCTGGAACCTGGAGCCGTCACTATGGCGCCCCGCTAAAACCACTACTAGAAAATTGCTCGTTATTTTCTTTTTTTCGGCATCATCATGACATCATCATGTTCATCCCACCTTGCATGGAACATATTATTAAATCATTGCATTCAAATTATTACACTTGTGTTTAGTTCTTGATATATTTATTTGAGCTTGCCATTGCTTCCTCTCTATTTTTAACCTCCCTCTATTCTATCTCTAGTTGGTGCCATTTGATATGGAACCATTTTGTCCAAATTCTATTACTTAAGTCTTGCTATTTTATATTTGTCAAAATACCCAAATTGAGTTGGGGGCATCATCTCTTAAATTCTCTTTATCACTAACTTTCCAATCTATCTAGTCCTTATGATTATTTTCAATTCCACATATGATACATGGGTTCCTTTTATTTGCCTTATGGATTTAAATCATGCCCATTTGATTTGTGTGGATCTTTACATCTTGTGATCATTTATCCTTGTCCCTGCTACACGTGGTATTTATTCTTTCCATTCTACATGTGAACATGCCACTATATTACCACATACATGTACTAATAGCCTTCTTGCTATCCCTCTACCTTGCTTAATCTCCCTCTTTCTCTTTATTTCTATACATACGTGAGGCCTTTTCCCTCTAATATTCTTTTTTTTCATATCTTGTGATATTGTAATCGTCACATAATGCATTGACTCTCCTTCCTATATTTTATTCTTTTCCCTCCTAAAATCATAGCTAAACCTTGCCATCCTAATAAATATTTTGAATCACAAATTATTGTATTAAAAACCATATTTTGTTTGCTTAAATATACGTACAGTTAAATATATGACGTATTCTTTCTTTTTCTCAGGTTATAACAAAACAAATAATAGTTTTTGGTTTGTTATAAAACTACAAAAGGTTTCTTATTTTACTAAAAATAAAACTAGGCAAAAAGCCAGTCTAAAGTGTTGATGCAAAACTAGTCCCATCTAGTCTACTTTAGACTATATAAATACTCTAATCCCCTTCCTTCCTTCACTTACCAACCCTAGCACCTAATCTGAGATGCAGTCTAAAATTCCCCGCCTTCCTTTTTCTCATGTCCTGAGCGCCTCGGTGTGATCTGTTCTTCTCCACAGCATGCGCCGCCGTTTTTGCTCTGTTCAAATCATGGACGACGACAGCCTCCAAAGCTTGGTTGCCTGTGTACAGGATCCCATCCAAACCACCATATTCTTATTCTTTTTGTGCCTGGCTGCTACACATGCCCAGTGTACAGGTGCCCTCTAGAGCTGGCCATGACGTCCTTGTTCATTAATTTGAATTCAACACCACATCGCCTCGCCACCATTCCACCTGGCAGCTCGCGCCGCCCCTTTTGATTTTTTCTCGGGCCTTGATCCATGCGCGTCACCGGCCAGCGGCCGCAGATCTCAGGCCTGCAGTTCAGTGCGACATGTTCCACCCGCGTGGGGCAAATTAGTTCAGTTTTGCCTCGATCTAGTGCGCAAGGAGAGCCACGACCAACACCTTGTGATCCTCCGTCTTGGGGTCTTGGGGATCAACGTCACCTCTACCCCGATCTGCTCAGCTCTACACGCCGGTCCATGCATGCAAGGTGTTTGGACAAATTCGTGAACCAGGTCAAGCGCGTCAACATCTGCAGCAAAGAAGCCAGTTGATCGTTGGAAGGCCCCTCATGTACCTGGCAGCGATTCAGATGCCTCCCACCTTGGTTCATGTGCAAGCCACCGTGCTTGTCCTTGTCTCATGCCAAGGTTCCCGCCAACACCTTGGTTCATGTCGACGTCTTGCTGCGGTCATCTTCGTCCAAGCTCCTATACATCGACACAGATGTGATGACCCGGAGGTCTTCACCATGGATTTCAAGGTACATGGAACCTAAGATCTCCACCGATCCGATGATCCGAGGATGTGCACTTCCTCTCCACTTCAAACCGTGAGACCCTAGCTCAAACCATATTTTCTTTATATATGCCTTCTATATTGTATGCTTTAAAATCATTCATGCTCGCATACATATTTAGTTGCTTGGGGTGTGTTATGTCGATGCGCCTAATAATTAAACATGGGGTGTATATGCGAGATATCTTCGTCTTATTCCAGATTCCATTTAATCTGTGTAGATAAACGATGCCATGTTTTGCCTTGTTAAGAAAATATTTAAACTGCGGGTATCTAAATAACTTGAACCTTATAATTAATTGTCGGGACCTCGGTTCCGCTTAATATTGTCTAATTGCACCGTATCTATGCCATGTCATGCATCACATCATAAACATGCCGTTTCTTCTGCCGTAGCATTAAATATTGCATCCGGTGTTTCTTCTAGTGTTTGCCTCTTCGCGGATTAGGCCGATGAGTGGATGCGAGTACCGACAAGTTCTCCGGAAATGATCCGTCGGCAGTGTTTTCCCAGGCGAGCATCTCTCCCCTTTCTACCTATTTTGCATTTATAGTTTTTATTTCCTCATGTTGATCTATTGCTATCCGTGTCTCGATGCTTTAGTGTTCCGTACCAGATATATTCTTTGCAGCCGTTATATTGCCTTGGACACCTCCTATTACCTGTTGCTTGATAGCCAGTTGGCCCTGCGAGTCGTAGTTGCTTGCTCAGGTGTTGCTTCGTGTCGTCATTGTTCCACCGTTGTTAGGAGGTTGGCACATGTTTAATGGTGGTGTTGATCATGATTCTAATTACAGCTTATTAATTAATGTTGATGGTAGATATAATGCAGAGGCACCGGTGGGTAATAGTCAATATTTGGTTCTTAACCGCTCACTGGTGTCCCCTAGGACCCGAGTCCTTGACACCTGTTCCGAGATCGAGCGCGCTAACTACGGGTGGGGTGTGTGGGCACCCCCATCGGCTTACTACCTGATTTCAAAGTATTGTACCGGGGGCCACATGTAGTTCGGGGCTTTATTAGTATCATGTACTTATGCCATGCTTTACTACTTTATTTAAGATTGTGCGTGGAGCACCTGTACTGTTTAGGATGTAGAATGTTTTCGCGGTATCGACAAGCCCAGTCACACTTTCGGGTTCCCAGTCGTTTACAGCCATTGGCACAAACCCTGGGTCCGCCTCGGAGCTGGCCGACTTCGTTGTGGGTAGCTTTGTGGGGTGGCCCCCCATGTACTTGCTTTGGGTCTGGGAAACGTCATGACTTAGGCCCCACCGACATACCGATGGGTGTATGTTAATTGATCTGGCAAAAAGGGTCGACGTGCGTGTGGATACTTTGGTGCACCCTTGCAGGGTTAAATCTTTTCGAAAAGCCGTGTCCGCGGTTATGGATGACTTAGAGCACAGTTTCTCGATCATAGACAACTATAACTAAAGTTTACTGTTATAATTTGACTTACATCTGAGATGACTAGTAAGTTGGATAACTGCCATGGAAAGATTAAATAAAACTGCTAACCGTGTGAGTTCCCTCGGCTTGACTTCCTCGTTTGGTCTCAAGGGGGAATACCAGGATGGGTATGTTTGGTGTTAGTATCAGGTTGGACCCGAATAGGTCTCTCTTATCTCTCTCTGATAGCCGCAAGTATTACAGAGTCTCTATAGGTTGTTTAGTGTCGCTGCGCTGCCGCTTCAGTCCACCATACCTGTGTAGGCGAGGACCGCCGAATTCTAGCCTCGCCATGTACTGGCCTCAGTACTGACGCTCCTCTTTTTCCTTTGTCCTTTGTCGGCACCCCTTTTGTTTTAGCAGGTTTGAGACCGACGTCGTTAGCAGGGTTACCCTTCCGGCTTGGCCTGGGCAGGGTTATGGACGCCATTGGTTATTCTTCACGGCTCTTAGCCCCATTTGCATCTTGTCCGTACTCGGACGCTGTAACGTTTTCAAGGTGATTTGGATCTTTGTATTGTATATCTGTATTCTTCCCTCGTTGAGTTGCTATTGTATATATATCTGTTCTGTGGGTCCCATCGAGGGCTGTTGTGTAATGGTATTACTTCGTTTTCCACCCACACGAAAGTGCCTGGTGGGCGTCCTTGAATCGTTTCTATGCGGGTTTGGCGGAAAGGGCTAAAACTTGCATAGGGCCGATTCGAGGGTGTTAAAGAGTGGTATCAGAGCTCAGAAGTTGCGATACCCCACAAGTCCAGCCTGTAGGATAACCTAGCTAACGGCCGAAGTAGAGTGTCAAAACTATTTTGCAAAATCAGTTGGATAGATCTGATTAGGTCTGCTTTTACTCCTTACCCCCTGCTATTCTCCTCTTACCTCTGCGTGTTTTGGATCTGTTCTCTTATCTTTTCTTCGAGTCCAGGAATTCTCGTGGTTAGGTTTCCGTCGTACCTTCAGGGTTTCGCTTCCTTCTTTGGTAACGGTGTTTCTACATCAGGTCTTCGTGCTATCTGAGGAATCCTTCCTCTGTTGGACTTCTCTCTGTTCCTTCTTGTGACTTCCGTTGTTTTCCGACGCAACGACATCATCTACGCCAGATCCGATGCAGAGTCTGCATCACTCCTTGTTTCCGAACCTCGATTGTCGAGATCTTCGGTCTAACTCCGAGAATGGATGTGCGATTTTCTACTAATAGTGCGGAGTAATAGTTTGGGTGCGTGATGGATTGGCCCCCATGCCGACTACTCATACTATTCGCTCTCGTACATTGAAGTGGATGAGAATGCGTCGTTTCTCTCCTTCTATCGAAGTTAGAGGTGGCTTTATTTGTTGATACCTTTACCTTCGTCCTTTGTTCCCGGAGTGTTTTCTCAACGACCCCTTGTTGGTGGTGTCGCTGATTTCAAGATGGAGCAACAATCTTGTTAGTGGTGTCGCGAGGATCTACACGAAGCGCGAAGATTCCGATCATCGGCCTTCTTCCGGTACCATGGGGCAGATCTCGAGGGCAAGATCCCTTGTTAGTGGTGTCGAATTGTGGCGCCCCGCTAAAACCACTACTAGAAAATTGCTCGTTATTTTATTTTTTTCGGCATCATCATGACATCATCATGCATCATCATGTTCATCATGCCACCTTGCATGGAACATATTATTAAATCATTGCATTCAAATTATTACACTTGTGTTTGGTTCTTGATATATTTATTTGAGCTTGCCATTGCTTCCTCTCTATTTTTAACCTCCCTCTATTCTATCTCTAGTTGGTGCCATTTGATATGGAACCATTTTGTCCAAATTCTATTACTTGAGTCTTGCTATTTTATATTTGTCAAAATTCCCAAATTGAGTTGGGGGCATCATCTCTTAAATTCTCTTTATCACTAACTTTCCAATCTATCTAGTCCTTATGATTATTTACAATTCTACCACATATGACACATGGGTTCCTTTTATTTGCCTTATGAATTTAAATCATGCCCATTTGATTTGTGTGGATCTTTACATCTTGTGATCATCTATCCTTGTCCCTGCTATACGTGGTATTTATTCTTTCCATTCTACATGTGAACATGCCACTATATTACCACATACATGCACTAATAGCCTTCTTGCTATCCCTCTACCTTGCTTAATCTCCCTCTTTCTCTTTATTTCTATACATACCTGAGGCATTTTCCCTCTAATATTCTTTTTTTTCATCTCTTGTGATATTGTAATCGTCACATAATGCATTGACTCTCCTTCCTATATTTTATTCTTTTCTCCTCCTAAAATCATAGCTAAACCTTGCCATCCTAATACATATTTTGAATCACAAATTATTGTATTAAAAACCATATTTTGTTTGCTTAAATATACATACGGTTAAATATATGACGTATTCTTTCTTTTTCTTAGGTTATAACAAAACAAATAATAGTTTTTGGTTCATTATAAAACTACAAAAGGTTTCTTATTTTACTAAAAATAAAACTAGGCAAAAAGCCAGTCTAAAGTGTTGATGCAAAACTAGTCCCATCTAGTCTACTTTAGACTATATAAATACTCTAATCCCCTTCCTTCCTTCACTTACCAACCCTAGCACCTAATCTGAGATGCAGTCTAAAATTCCCCGCCTTCCTTTTTCTCATGTCCTGAGCGCCTCGGTGTGATCTGTTCTTCTCCACAGCATGCGCCGCCGTTTTTGCTCTGTTCAAATCATGGACGACGACAGCCTCCAAAGCTTGGTTGCCTGTGTACAGGATCCCATCCAAACCACCATGTTCTTATTCTTTTTGTGCCTGGCTGCTACACATGCCCAGTGTACAGGTGCCCTCTAGAGCTGGCCATCACGTCCTTGTTCATTAATTTGAATTCAACACCACATCGCCTCGCCACCATTCCACCTGGCAGCTCGCGCCGCCCCTTTTGATTTTTTTTCTCGGGCCTTGATCCGTGCGCGTCACCAGCCAGCGGCCGCAGATCTCGGGCCTGCAGTTCAGTGCGACATGTTCCACCCGCGTTGGGCAAATTAGTTCAGTTTTGCCTCGATCTAGTGCGCCAGGAGAGCCACGACCAACACCTTGTGATCCTCCGTCTTGGGGTCTTGGGGATCAACGTCGCCTCTGCCCTGATCTGCTCAACTCTACACGTCGGTCCATGCATGCAAGGTGTTTGGACAAATTCCTGAACTAGGTCAAGAGCATCAACATCTGCAGCAAAGAAGCCAGTCGATCATCGGAAGGTGATGACCCACAAGTATAGGGGGTGTATCGCAGTATTTTCGATAAGTAAGAGTGTTGAAGCCAACGAGGAGCAGAAGGTGCTGGCTAGGAATTCTCTGCAAATATTTAGAAAACAGATTTTTAGGGCTTTTCGATAAAACAAGCAAACAAAGTACGAGTAAATAAAAGACAGTAGGAATAAATGTAGCAAGTGGCCTAATCCTGTATGCACCAAAGGACAAGCCGGTTGTATTTCTATAGATGACCAAACGTTTTGGAGGACATATGCGAAGACTGTCAAGTGCTTTCGCTTCATATAGTCGATTAATCTTCTTTAGCTTGCTAAGTGTTGTGTGGGTGAACCTGTGCTAATGTACCGCCCCATCCAAGACTAATACATACTTGTCATTATACCCCTTGCAAACATCCGTAAGTACAAGAAAGTAATTAAGGTAAAACCTAACCACAGCTTTAAACTCTAAGACCCTTACGTCCCTTGTGCAATGGTTTCCTAACGGGGGTTCAGGTTTCTGTCACTCCAGCAACCCCTACGATTAGTAGCCAAATACACAATGCATTCCCCTAGGCCCATATAGGTGAAGTGTCATGTAGTCGACGTTCACACGACACCACTAGAAGAAGTACACCACAACTTAAATAACAATCTGTTGAATCTTTCTCAACGCAACTCTACTACTAACAGCAAGACTTCTCCCATGTCCTCAAGAACAAAGCGAACTACTCACAAGACATCATATGGATCATGATCAGAGATGGAATAATGATGTATAACAATCTGAACATAAACAATAATTCAATGGTTCACTCAATAGCATCAACTACAAAGAGTAATCAACACCGGGAAAGTTTCCCCTATGAACTATGCAAGATTCAACGCAATTGTTACAGCAATATGGAGATGGTGATGAGGGTGCTGATGGTGATGATGGTGGTGATGATGATGATGATCCCGATGAAGTCCAGCTTGATGGTGGTGTTGATGGCGACGATCTCCCCTCTCCGGGAAGGAATTCCCCCGACAAAAATCTATCTGCCGGAGAGATCTTTCTCTCTCGGTGTTTTCTGCCCCGCAGAGGCGGTGGAATCTTTCTGTGGTCCCTCCCCCAGTCTTAGGGTTTCGTGGGGATGATATACGCCAGAGGAGAGAGGCTGGAGTGGGCCAGGGTGGCCACACCACTCCTAGGCGCGGCCTAGGCCTGCCCGCACCATGGGGTGGTGTGGGCCCCCTGTGGCCCACCTCCACTCCATCTTCTAGCATCCTGAGTCTTCTGGAAAAATAGAATTTTCCGTATATTTTCCCGGATTTTCTGATCTTCGCGAATTTTGCCTCCAAACAGCACCTTTTCCATCAGAATCCTAACTGCAACGGTCCATGCTCCAAAAGTCATCAACCTTGCAAAAACAGATGAAATAACATAAGTATCACCTCTCGATACGAAATATATCAATGAATAATAGTGAATTAAGACATAGAATAGTAATGCAAAATGGACGTATCAACTCCCCCCAAGCTTAGACTTCGCTTGTCCCCAAGCGAAACTGAGCTCAATAAACATGTCCTCAGGTTTATGGAGTGAAGAGTCAATAAAAGAATACGGACAAGAAGCATCACATTCATCAAATACATAGATCATAATAGAAGACAACTCACTATTATATAACTCAACTTGTAATGAGTAAAGGAAACACAATAAAGATACATAAAGTGAATCATAATTGGTAATGGCAAACTTAGCTCTTGGTCGAAGAATAGTTGATAATTTGCTGGAGTTCACAAATAGCTGGTTTTCAAAGATAGCTTTCAATGTAGTAAGCTTCAAGATAAGAGCAATGTGCAAAACAAGGAACATAAGAAACATGACTGCATAAATCATCATATGAATGAATGAAACACATCAACTCAAGATACTTGCTGAGATAGAAGGGAGTAGGTTTACTGACTCAACTAAAAAGTAAAAGAAAGGCCCTTCACAGAGGGAAACAGGGATTGCAAGTCTCATAAAGAGCTCCCAAAAATTATGATACTTACTAGCTTTCAGCTCTCATAGCCCCTATCATAGGCATCTTTAGGTGATTAAGGTTAAAGTAACACAACTAAGAGGATATGCTTGACAAGTTATAAGTTGAAATCGCATGCCCCTTACTTATGAGTACCGATCCTCATGCTACTCAACTTCAGTCACGAGCAAGCTCTTGTCATTGTAAATACATGTGTATCATTAAGAACCGCCAACGGGGTACCCCTTGCACATGACACATGAGCTATCCCATAATCAAAATGACAAGGCAAGAAGACAGTGAGCATCTCAGCGATCTTTTTATTTGCTATTTGCATAGGTTTTTATTGAGGATGCTTCATAGAATGCTCACTATAGTTATGCTGCAAGTTTCCACCATGATTAGGCATGGCTTAGGCTAGCGGCCCAGGCGTTTCTCTAACACACATATAAACTCCATGATCTTACAAGTTCCACTTTTATTTCACACCGCCGGGATCCATAAGCAAAAGAACATGATATCAACTAGGTACAAGTACCGATGAAGTGTTGAAAGCGGTCCCCATGATACATGGTTCTACTAACTTCAACTCATAAAGCGCAAGCATATATGCAACAAAGAAGGACCCAATGGTTCAAGTTTATTAAATGCAAGAAAGTAAAGTGTGCCATCAAGTTCGTGAGAGCTTTAATCACTAATTTTCGCATAACAAGTTTAATTTGGGAGGTAGATAAAACAAGAATTTACTTGGAATAGCAATAATGCTACTAGGTAGGTATGGTGGACACAAATGGCAAAGGTTTTGGTTTAAAGGAGATGGATGCACGAGAAGAATACCCTCTCAGTACAGGTTTTTGGCTAGCAAGGCTGGGTAGCAAGTATAAGAGTTGAAGGAAACAAACAAACATACAAGTGATAAAGACAAACATGCAATCTTCCTTGGAAGCACAAAAGATCTTAACCAGAGAATACTAAACTTATGAGCACATCAAGAAAGAAAGATGATGAAATTATTTTCCTCTAGAGTACTTCTATCTTTTTCTTTTCAACTCTCAAAAAGGTGTTGCTACTAACCGAGCCAGGTTTGCCAAAACCAACTAAATTAACTCAATGATCCCAGAGTACTACCAATACTAACAACAAGATCAATCATATAATCATGAATTGAAAACTAATATAAGCTATGTAAAAGAGTGAATGATAGAACTTCTCATCAATATTCCATAATGGAAACTCACACCAAGGGATACATATCTAACGAGAGAGGGGACACTTCCATAATGCAAACCATACTACATAATAACTCCTCTATTCATGATATGACTCTACTAATAAGGTAAAAAGATAGAAGATAGTGATATGATATCGTGGCACTCCCCCAAGCTTGGAACAAACCAAGGGGATGCCAAACCTGATGACGAATTACTCCTTAGGTGGTGGTGGTATACTCTCATCTTCGTCCGTCTTCCAGGGTAAAGGCTTCCCATCAACAAAGGACATCGTGGTTTCCAACATCCTGAAACTTGTAGCAGCACTTATGCATTTAAATCTAGCCTCATACTCACAGTTTTGATTTTGAACGTCATAGAACTGTGCTTGCAGTTCGTTGGTTGTTTGGCGGAGTGAAAGGACTTCATCTTTGAGTTCAGAAGTCTCCTTTCGGTGCTCGGTGATGAGTTCGGAACAAGTCTTATGGATGATGTCCACTTCGCGCTCTGTCATCTTCCTGTACCTAAAGACTTCTTGCTCCAACGCTTCCATCCTTTCCTCCAGACTTCCTTCACCTCTAGGGCCTTGAACCTCCTTAATCCGGACCTCTCCACCTTCGAGCAACAACTCCTTGGTATGAATCTTCAATTCTCTCATGTATGGGTTGATGATATCCTCTAAGGAGTCTCCCTTGGATGATCCATAGGAAGACATTGTGGCTCCAAATTTGGGATTCTACCTGACAGAAATAGATCGAAACAAAAACACGACGAAAACACGATATACAAACCTCGGAAGATCTGGGGGGATATATATTACGAAGTTTCATATCAAAAGGAAGGTACTTGGAGAAAACGAGTTGGAGGCAGAGTCCGGGGTGGCCTCACCACCTAGTGGCGCGGCCAGGGGTGGGCCCGCGCCATGGGGTGGTGTGGGCCACCCTGGCTCCATTTCCGTCCCTTTTTCGCTTCGTAACTTCCCTTATTGACTGAAAAATGCAAAAATATAGTTGGATTGTATTTTCGTGAAACTTTTCTTACCAGAACTGTTACCTAGTTGGACACGGACTCTGCAGGTCTCTGAATTTGGTCCTCAATGAATTTCTCTGGAGTTATAACTTGAAAGGCATCAACATCTTCATTGTAAGAATCTCCAGCAATATAGTGTTTGAGTCGTTGTCCATTCACTACTTGTGTAGTATTATCTTTTAAAGAAGAAATTTGTATTGCTCCTGAATGGTACACTTCTTCAATGATGAAAGGTCCTTCCCATTTTGATAGTAGCTTACCTGCAAACAATCTGAGACGAGACCTATACAATAGAACTTTCTCACCAACATGAAATTCTCTCTTAAGTATTCGCTTGTCATGCCATCTTTTAACTTTTTCCTTAAAGAGCCTGGCATTCTCATAGGCTTCACTCCTCCATTCATCTAAAGAACTTAAGTCAAATAATCTTTTCTCACCAGCGAGCTTACAATCTCTATTTAGTTCTTTCACCGCCTAGTAAGCTTTATGTTCTAATTCTAAGGGTAGGTGGCAAGCTTTCCCATAAACCATTTTATAAGGAGACATTCTCATTGGATTTTTGTAAGCAGTTCTATAAGCCCATAAAGCATCATTCAACTTCTTAGCCCAGTTTTTTCTAGACCTATTGACAGTCTTTTGCAAGATAGATTTAATTTCTCTATTTGATAATTCTACTTGCCCGCTAGTTTGGGGGTGATAAGCTGAAGCAATTCTATGATTAACATCATACTTGGCGAGGGTCTTCCTAAAACCGCCATGAATGAAATGAGAACCCCCATTAGTCATGAGATACCTAGGCACTCCAAACCTAGGGAAGATAACATCCTTAAGCATTTTTAGAGAGGTTTCCCCATCAGCACTTTTCGTAGGAATGGATTCTACCCACTTAGTAACATAATCTACGGCAACAAGAATATGAGTATAGCCATTCGAAGGAGGGAAAGGACCCATAAAGTCAAATCCCCAAAAATCAAAAGGTTCAATAACTAGAGAGTAGTTCATAGGCATTTCATTGCGTCTAGAAATATTACCAACACGTTGACATTCATCACAAGATAAAACAAATTTTCTTGCATCTTTAAAAAGGGTAGGCCAGTAGAAACCTGATTGTAATACCTTTTGTGCAGTTCTATGTCCTGCGTGATGTCCTCCATAGGCACTACCATGGCATTTGCGCAATATCTCTTTTTGTTCATATTCTGGAACACATCTTCACATAATACCATCCACTCCTTTATATAAGTGTGGGTCATCCCAAAAATAATGTCTCAGATCATAGAACTTCCTTCTTTGCTGAGCTATAAAAGTTGGAGGCAAATACTTGGAGACAATAAAGTTAGCATAATCAGCATACCAAGGGCTTCCTCGCGAGCTCACTCCCACTGCAGCTAACTTTTCATTCGGGAAACTATCATTAACAGGCATAGGGTCAAAAGAGATGTTTTCCAAACGAGATAAATTATCAGCTACAGGATTTTTAGCACCCTTTCTATCTACTATATGTAGATCAAACTCTTCTAAAAGCAGTACCCATCTAATAAACCTAGGCTTAGCATCCTTGTTCGTCATAAGATATTTAATAGCAGCATGATCAGTATGAATAGTTACTTTTGAGTCCACAATATAGGGCCTAAACTTATCACAGGCAAAAACAACAGCTAGAAATTCCTTTTTAGTAGTGGCATAATTCCTTTGAGCAGTGTCTAAAGTCTCACTAGCATAATGGATAACGTTTAACTTTTTATCAATACGTTGCCCAAGGACAGCCCCTACAGCAAAATCACTAGCATCACACATTATTTCAAAGGGTAAACTCCAATCAGGTGGTTGAACAATAGGGGTTGTAGTTAAAGCCTTCTTAAGAGTTTCAAAAGCTTCCCTACAATCATCATCAAAAACAAAAGGTACATCTTTTTGAAGAAGATTAGTGAGAGGTTTTGATATCCTAGAGAAGTCTTTAATAAATCTCCTATAGAAACCAGCATGACCAAGGATACTACGAATACCTTTGATGTCTCTAGGACATGGCATCTTCTCAATTGCCTCAACCTTAGCTCTATCAACTTCTATGCCTCTTTCAGAAACTTTATTCCCAAGAACAATCCCTTCATTAACCATGAAGTGGCATTTCTCCCAATTAAGAACAAGATTAGTTTCTTCACATCTCTACAAAACTTTATCAAGGTTGTGCAGACAATTATCAAAAGAAGTTCCATAGACAGAAAAGTCATCCATGAACACTTCTACAATTTCCTCACAAAAACCATGAAAGATAGCAGACATGCACCTTTGGAAAGTAGCGGGAGCATTACATAAACCAAAAGGCATACGTCTATAAGCATAAGTTCCATAAGGGCAAGTAAAAGTAGTTTTTTCTTGATCTTGTTGTTTAGCAGCAATTTGAGAGAAACCAGAATAACCATCAAGAAAATAAAAATGGGTCTTTTTAGACAACCTTTCCAACATTTGATCAATAAAACGAAGCGGGTAATGATCTTTCTTAGTGACTTTATTGACATTTCTAAAATCAATGCACATCCTATAGCCTACTACTATTCTTTGAGGAATAAGCTCATCATTATCATTAGGGACAATGGTAATACCTCCCTTTTTAGGAACACAATGAACAGGATTAACCCATTCACTATCCGCAATAGGGTAAATAATACCAACATCAAGGAGCTTCAATACCTCATTCCTTACCACTTCCTTCATCATAGGATTTAAATGTCGTTGGTGTTCCACTACTGGCTTCGCATCTGGTTCTATATTGATAGAATGCTGACATATAGTGGGTGAAATCCCTTTTAAATCATCCAGAGTATAGCCCATAGCTCCTCGGTGTTTCTTCAAAACCTCCAACAGCCGTTCTTCTTATTTTCCTAAAAGTTTAGAGCTAATAATAACAGGATATATCTTTTTATCATCGATATAAGCATATTTAAGATCATCAGGGAGAGGTTTTAGATCGAAGATCGGGTCCTTTTTTAGTGGCAAAGTGGTACCCAAGTCTTCTATAGGCAAGTCATGCTTAAGCAACCTGGGTTGACGACGGAGGATCTCGTCAATCTCATTCCTTTCTTCCATGAAGATCTCACTTTCGTGATCTTCCATAAATTGCTGCAAAGCATTGTTAGGAGCAAGAGAGATACAAGCAAGTTGTTCAACTCTAAAATCCTCATTATGGGTGACGAGGGTTTAACTCATCAATGCCCATTGTGATGGACTTGGGTTTTGGAGAAGGAAGGAGCGCTGGAGACATCTATCGGCTAGTAAACAAGCACACAGGGGACAAAGGATTTACCCCGGTTCAGGCCTCGTAGAGGTCCCTACTCCTGCTTGTCTGCTCGTGGAATTATCGAAGGAGTCGAAAGTTACAATGGTGCGCAGATGCAATCTGGCGAGGGTTGTGGAAACTAGGGTTGCGTGTGTCCTCCTCGCCGCCCCCTCCTAGCCTTTATATAGATAGGCTAGGTCTCAGGTAGCAGGTCGAGTCGGTTACAAGGTAGGGTTTTCCCCTTCAAACTTTATATCTTTAGCTTCTTCTTGTTCTTCAAGCAATCAAGAGTCCGCAGGTTACTCAAGTCCTTTCATCCGGGCCTTGGCGACACCGTGGGCCTGTATGTATTTGGACCGTATATACCAAGCTCGAGTACCTGTAGGGTATACCCATATCAGTAGCCCCTGAGTGTCTAGTGGAATCGCAGATTCGACTGGGTACTTTTTGAAGTCTTCGAGTGCCTGAACGAGTACATTTCGACTGCTTTTATTTGTATCATAGGGATTGCTGATATACGTGCCTGATATAACCGAAGTATCGGTATCAGTTAACCACCTTAGGGTGAAACAACGCAATCTACTCGAACTCGAGTCCCCGGACTCGAATCTGGAACAGTGTTGGCGTAATTCGACTCAGGCCGCGGAGGTCTTACAGGAGTCGAATTCTAGTTATATGGGTGTGAGCACTCGACGCGTCCGTCAAGGCATGTTCATCGTGCCTGTAGGCACGGATATATTTCTGGTAGTGCGCAGCTAAATGCGTTGCCAGGCCTTACTCAGGTCTTACCTTCACGCTGTAAGCGTGGCATCCGAATTTTATCATCACGGAGACGATTCGGGTGACCCAGGAGACATAGTCTCTTTGTAGGGAAAAATTCTGAGGCGGTGTCGCCATGAGCTGTGAGTGCGGATGTTATCAACACACAGTTTCTGTATAAACAATCATAGGGTGTGCGACCAACGCTCCCTATGGGAGTAGCCCCCAAGTGCCTGGTTGAGTCGAAGACTCGGGCAGGGACTAAATAACTTTTGCGACTGCCGCTGTCTTTTGGTTGCTTGTTTCAATCGAATTTGTTTCCGGTGCTCCCTATGGGAGTAACCCATGTTCGTAGTCGAACCGTGTTTCGAGTGGTTGGGTTCGCTTTGTGATTGTCCATGTTCCTGCAACAAGAAAAGAAAAATCGTAGGGTGTGCGGCCAACGCTCCCTATGGGAGTAGCCCCCAAGTGCCTGGTGGAGTCGAAGACTCCAGCAAGGACTAAAGTAGTCGAATTTTTCCACTGCGTAGCTTTGATGACATCAGTGCTGACGCTTGTATGACCTCAGTTGCCCGCGTGAGCGAGTTTGACGGGACGTGACAAGCGATGGGTCCCACTTCCTGACTTTGATTTGACTGGGCGTGCGTAATCTTTATTTTGACTGCGCCTCCTCGATTTCCGCGCGTAATGGGAGCAGTGGATGGACGGTTCGCGCTTCTCCTTCTCCACGTGTCCAACACGATGTGTGCCACGCGTCCAGTAGGGTTTTTCTGAGCCATTGGATTGCATCTTCTAGGGGTTAAGTAGCGATGCCACAGTGGTGATTTCCCATCTGCGCTCTTTCTTCCTTGTTGCCATCGCCATTGCTGCTGCTCTCCTACTTTTCCTTGCGCTCGTTTCCTCCACAGCGCTGGACCACCTCCACTCGTTTCCGAGCTACTTTCTGCGCTCATATCGCCGCCGTTCAATGGGGAAGAAGAAGGGAGGCGCCGTTGTTGATTCAGTGGCCACCGTCGCCACGGCGAAGAAGAAAGGTGGCTCCGCTGCTGCGGGCACCAGCGCCGCCGGCGGCGGGAAGAAGAAGGTCGCGGGCACCCGCGTGACAAATGGTGCATGGCGCCCTTCGATCATCAAGGCGTCGGATCTCCGTCTTATTCTCCAAGACGGAGTTATCTCCGCGGCAATCGCCGATGCACGCGTCCCCAGTGGTGAGACCATTCCTGCTCCTCCCGCTGGTTTTTGAGTGATGTTTCTTGCATTCGCCATTCGTGGTCTTTCCTTGCCTCTGCACCCCTTTCTTAGGGGTCTTCTTTGTTTCTACGGGCTCCAGCTTCATCAGCTGTCCCCAAATTCCATCCTCCACATCACCTACTTCATCACTCTTTGCGAGTGCTGGCTCGGAATCGAGCCACACTTTGGTATTTTTAAGCGCATATTTAAATTGAAGCGTCAGTCTGCATCTGGCTCTTTAGTTTATGACGTAGGTGGTTGCGGAATCCATGTCGATCCATCCGCCACCTACTTCGACATCAAGCTCACCAAGTCTGTCCAGGGATGGAGGGACAAATGGTTCTATGTCCACGATCAGAAGTCCAAAGATGAGCACTTTGGACTCGCGCCCTTCGATCCCGCGACTCCCTGCAAGAAGATGCGTTCCTGGAAGAACGTAGTTATGCATGCCGAACTCGCGGAGACAGACGTGTTGTATCAACGCGTCTGTAACCTCGAGAGTCGCATAGGTGCAGAAGAGGGAGGCTGCGCCCTTATCCGGACTTGGCTGCGTCGTCGCGTCCAGCCCCTTCAAGCCAGAGCTCATCCCATGTTTCAGTGAACTAGCGCTGATGATACCACTCACGTGTGTGCCGATGGCATATCCGCGAGTGAGGTGGATAAGAGGGTTCGACTGGTCACGAAGTACACTGCCAATGATGTGCTTCCAAGTGAACCAGTTGTTCCTCCTTTTGATGCTTCGAACCCTCCTCCTGAGGTATAGTTGTGCTACGTAGTAGCTTATTTTCTCGATTGCTCTTCTGTTGCTTACTTGTTCTTTTTTGCTGATCTTTGTTGTATGTACACAGGATTGGGCGGTGTCTCCTTGTATGCCCCCTCTCCCTGAGGGGATTATTCCTCGCGAAGCTTTGGAAGAGGACGAGTCTGAATCGACTGTCCCTTCTGATGTGGAAGAGGAAGCCCCCGAGTCCGAGAGCCCGGATACTCGCAAGCGTTCGCGCAGCGAAGATTCCGACGCGTCGTCTCCTTCGACTCCAGAAGGCACGGCTGTTGGCGCGGAGTCGCCAATTCCCGCCGTTCCTGTGAGGGCTGTGGCACCATCTTCTCGCAAGAAGATGCGATTGCCCAAGGATTCTTCGTCGGATTCGGTGGAGGCCACGTTTGATCTTGACAAGTTTGACTAGTAAATTTGCGAGTTCATTTGTTCTTCTATGTTTTCTTCTTGTTGGCTTTTGCCCTGGAGTTTTCCCTTTCTCAATGTGGATTTTGTCTTGTAGTCAAGAGGCGTCGTCATCTTCTGGCGACGTCGAGTTTTTGAAGGAATCGGGAGTCGCGACCTCAAGGGCCAAGGAAGAGGTCGAGCGCGCTCCTTCCCCTTCGGTGGCGGCCCATTCCGGGCACAATTCTTTGAGCTCTCCTCACATAGGGGAACATCGAATGGTTGCTCGGATGACGGTACAACAAACTTCTTCGGAGTCATTGGAGGACCATGTAAGTATATCTTTCCCTCTTTTTACTGTGCCAGTCGTCATTCTCTGTTGCCCTCACTGATTCCTTGTTTTGTGCGACAACTCCTTGTAAAGGAAGCCGTGCAAGTGGCGGAGCAGGTGATGGCAATGGGCCGCCAGCATGCGATGCTGGAGACGCGTCACCGCGTAGTCAAAAGTGAGTGTTCTATATTTGTTCTTTTTCGTCTCCTCCTTTGTGGTATAGCTGACTGATAATCAACTTTTGATTTTCATGTAGCTGAACATAATGCCTTACTCCGTAACGTCGCCACCTTGGAGAAGACATTGGCCGCAGCTGTGAAGGGGCGCGACGAGGCAATCGCAGCTCGTGACGAGGCACAAAAACGCGAAGAGGATCTGCGTGCCTCCTTTGCGGCCAGGGAAAAGTTGTTCGAAGAGCAACTGTTCTCAGTCGCCAAGGCCCTCTCAGGTACCTTCGCTGGTAGATATTTATTGTTGTCCTTCTCTTCATCTAGAGTTTTGCTGGTGGCGCTAAAGATTTGATCCATGTGTGGGTTTTCTGTGCAGATGCTGGCGACTTGAGCTTTGACCCGTAGGCCCTTCGTCGCGATGATGCTCTGGCAGGCACGGTTTCTGCAGTCGAGGACCGTAGCGCCTCCATCCAAGATACATTGTCCAAGGCCATGGTCGCCCTCAGTCGTCTCCAGCAGGAGTTGATGCCGAAGGCGGAGCTGGTCGATAATATGGACGAGCTGGTGGAGTCACTCGCCGGGGGTGTGCCTACCACCTACAAGAACTCCCTCTGCGCGGCTGGCGCGACCATGTCGCTTGCCATGGTGCAGGCCCACGGAGTCAAGATAGATCCCTCTGCGGTGTCGAAGGCGATGCATGTTGGCACAGACGGTCAGCAGGTAGTCTTTGCTCCCTTCGCGACTGCGTGTGGCAAATATGGGCATCACTTGATAAATACTATCACGAAGTACTCGGAGGAGCTCCAACGTGCCAAGAAGGCGGCGAAGGCTTCGGCCTCAGGGGCCGGCGGAAAGTCAGTGGCGTCTGACACTGCCACGGACTTGATGAAGCCCCCGAAGCCGTCAAAGTCGAAGAAGCCAGCTGCTCCGTAGTTAGCTTTTGTAATAGGTGATTAATTGCCCTTTTGTTTAAGAACATGCATGCTGGCGAGTGTGTCTGTTGATACTTATGCCGGTCTTGAATGCATCTAACCCTTTTGTCTTTGTGTTGAAATTTGTCGTCTTATTTGCTTCTATATTGACTTGTGGTAGGGTACCTCAAGTGATCCTATGAGGGGAAACCAGGACTCGCCAACTCTTGATGATACAGTGGCACCACCGCGCTCCAGGGTAGAGGAGCTATCCTTGCTTTCGCGACTTCGTGACCGCGTGAAGCAGCTGGAGCGTGAGTTGCCCGTGATTCGCGATAGCGCCGACATGTGGAAGTCGAAGGCGGAAAAAGCTGCCGCCCGCGAGCAATATCTGCTTGGCAAGGTGACGCAGCTGGGCGGCCAGTTTAAGTGTTAGTTTGCTCATTCTCATCTTTTCCTTTGTAGTTAGTCGCAGCGGTACGTTGTACTCATGCTATTGATGCTGCTTCATGTAGTTGTTAGCGTGCGGCATCCGCAGGAGGAGAAGGACAGAATTGCCATTCGCCTTCATGATCTCACCCAGGAGCAACTTCAAGAGAGTGGGTACTTCTGGGTAGATCATGATCGTGCGACTGCGTTGGCGACCCTGCAGGATCGTGCATCGCGAGTGCTGCTCTTCCTGAAGAAGTCACAGTCGTGCTTGAAGAACATTTATCGGGCGATGTTCCCGCTAGATGACACTCCATCAAGCCTGTTGGCTCTCGTTGCCAAATTTCAAGATCTGTCCGCGGTTCGCGAGTGTGTGAGGCAGTAGTTGGTGGCTGGTGCCAAGGCTGCCCTCTCAATGGTGCGATTGCACAGACCTGACGTGGATGTTGCCACCATTGCCTCTTGGCCGCCAGCGCCACCAGCAGGGTCTGCCTGGAATATGGTACCGCACTATCAGGCGGTGGACCGTCCAGCAGAGGAGATCGTCGACTTCTTCGAGGGACAGACCAACGTTCTTCTGTTGCAAGAGTAGCCAAATTTATGTCCTGCACATAAGTTTACTTGTGTTGTAAAGTTCGTGTAGATGTTGTAGATAATTTATTGTCGAATGTGTGTAAAGAGCTTTGTGAGCGTGAGGTGCGTTGCACTGTGCGAGTCCTTTTCGTTAGCCTGGCCATCCTTTATCTCAGTCCCTTATCAACCTGTCAGGTGCGTTGCAGCTGGGTTGAGTTTGTGTTAAGGGGTTCGATTGATGTGCCAGCTACTCAGGATATCGCGTTTTTGGTTCAAAGAACAGATGTATGTAGGGTGGCGCAGCCCCCGAGTATAAAAATTGAAGGAGAACACAGAGTTTTGGGGCACTTAGCTTTTATTTATTCGAAGAACAGTGCGAGGTACAATGTGCGGCTAAGTAGCCTTGGCTGAATAGCCTTATTTGCTATGTAAAAGTAAAAAACGACTAGGGGTAGAAGCGTCGCAGTTGTGCGACGTTCCAAGGGTTGGAGTATGCGACTCCTGTCTCTAAATCTTGAAGGCAATAGGCGCCACCTGGGATTACTTCTGTAATCACGTATGTTCCTTCCCAGGGGGACTCGAGCTTGAGATGCCCTTGCTGCTTCAGTCGCAGGTCCAGGTCACCTTCGACGAAGGATCTGGGGTGAAGCCTTCTACTGTGGTAGTTGTGCAGGTTCTGCTGGTAGATCGTTGATCTTTCCGCGGCGATTACCCTTGCCTCGTCAAGGAGGTCGACGGAATCTTCGAGTGCGAGGGATGACTCTTGTTTGCTGTAAGCGACCACGTGCGGCGCCTTGTACCGTACCTCAGCTGGTAGCACTGCCTCTGCTCCGTGCACCATAAAAATGGCGTGTAGCCCATGGCGCTGTTTGGAGTTGTACGTAGGCTCCAGGGTATAGATTGCAGTTCGTCCGGCTAGCAGCCCGCAGCTTGTTTGAGTGGCCGAAGGAGTCGCTTCTTGATGCCATTGCAGACGAGCCCGTTTGCCTTTTCCACCTGACCGTTGGTCTGTGGATGTGCTACTGAGGCATAGCTAATGTTGATCCCTAGGTTCTCGCAGAATTCTTGGAACTCCTTGGATGTGAAGTTCGTCCCGTTGTCGGTGATGATGTTGTGTGGCACCCCGAAGCGGTAGACGATGGACTCAAAGAATTTGACTGCGCTGTGCGCGGATTGATTGGTTACTGGCATGGCCTCAATCCACTTGGTGAATTTGTCGACTGCGACCAAGAGGTAGACGTAGCCTCCCCGCGAGGACCTTGGAAGCTTGCGACCATGTCGAGCCCCCATTGCGCGAAGGGCCAGGCCAATGGGATTGGCCGTAGCTCTGCGCCCGGTGTATGTGGCTTGTCCGCGAATTGCTGGCAAGCGTTGCATTTTTGGACGATGTCCTTGGTGTCACGCATGGCCGTAGGCCAGTAGAATCCAGCTCGTAGAGCTTTGGCCATGAGGGCGCGACTGCCAGCGTGGTGCCCATAGGTCTTTTCATGGATGTCGAGGAGAACTGCTCTTCCATCGGCCATGGAGACGCATCGTTGTAGCACTCCTGTGATGCTGCGTTTATACAGTTCGCCGTTGATAACGGCGAATGCCTTGGAGCGCCGCGGGATGTGCCGTGCATCTGTCGGGTCGTCCGGTAGTCTCTTGCTGAGGAGGTACGTAATGTACGGCTGCGTCCAAGATTGCTCGATCATCATGACACTCATTGGTCCCTCGAGTCCTGTGTTCAGCTCCAAATCATCGAGTGCCATTGGCTCATTAGGTGGCGTAGCCCCCGAGCCCGTTGTTGCGCTTGTTTTCTTCTCTGCGGCCTTTGGCTTGATGGAGCGTTCCAATATGCGCTCGAGAAATACCCCAGGTGGTATGGGGGCGCAGGTGGAGCCTATGTTGGCGAGTGCGTCCGGCTCTTCGTTGCTTTCGCGACCTACGTGTCGCAGTTCACAACCATCGAAATCTCCCTCGAGTGTATCGTAGAGGTCGCGGTACGTGATCATGTTGTCGTTCAGTGCGTCGCACTCATGCATTGTTTGGTTGATGACCAGCTTGGAGTCGCCATATATGATGAGCCTCTTGGCGCCGCAAGCTTTTTCCATCCTCATCCCATGCAACAGGGCCTCGTATTCAGCCTCGTTGTTTGAGGCTATGAACTGCATTCGCAGGATATACTTCAGCTTGTCCCCTTGAGGTGACGTCAGTATGACACCTGCGCCTGCTCCGTCTTTCCGCTTGGACCCATCGAAGTGCATTGTCCAGAGGTAGGACATATCTGGCCTGTCCGGGAGTTGGTTCTCCATCCAGTGCACGAGGAAGTCAGGGAGAACTTGCGACTTGATTGCGTCGCGCTTTTCATATGTGATGTCTCGTGGAGACAGTTCTATTCCCCAAAGCGCGACTCGCCCCGTGGCGTCGGGGTTATTGAGGATATGTCCCAACGGGGCGTCGCTGACTACCACGATTGGGTGCTCCTGGAAGTAGTGGCGTAGTCGCCGGGCGGTCATGAAGACGCCGTACGCCAGCTTCTGGTAGTGCGGGTATCGCTGTTTTGTTGGTGTGAGGACCTCGCTGAGGTAGTATACCGGGCGTTGTACGCCATGGACCTTGTTTTCCTCGCCTCGCTCGACGACGAGCACTGTGCTGACCACCTGGTTGGTGGCGGAGATGTACAGCAACAGTGGTTCCCTTTCTCGTGGAGTCACCAGTACTGGCGAAGTGGATAGCAAGCGCTTGAGGTCTTCGAATGCTTCTTGCGCTTCATTGGTCCACTCGAATTTGTCAGCTTTGCGGAGGAGCTGGTAGAAGGGCAGTGCCTTTTCACCCATCCCACTGATAAATCGACTGAGGGCCACGATTCGTCCGGCCAGTTGCTGGACGCCTCTTATGTTCTTCAGCTTCTCCATGACCAGTATGGCTTTTATCTTTTTCGGGTTTGCCTCGATCCCTCTCGCGGAGATGAGATACCCGAGTAGCTGCCCAGATGGTTCGCCGAAGGCGCATTTGTCCGGATTGAGCTTAATCTAGTAGCGATCGAGATTGGCGAAGGTTTCGCGTAAATCGTCGATTAGAGAGGCTTCCTCCTTGGTCTTGATTACTATGTCATCGACATAGACTTGGTGTTGCGACCCAGTTGCTCCTTGAGGCAAGCATGCATGCACCGCTGGTAGGTGGCTCCCGCGTTTTTTAGCCCGAAGGGCATTGTATTGTAGCAGAACACACCAAAGGGCGTTGTAAACGCTGTTTTCTCCTGGTCTTACTCCTTCATTCGAATTTGATTATAGCCTGAGTAGGCATCGAGAAAGCAGAGGCGCTCGCATCCAGCGGTGGAGTCGATGATCTGGTCGATCCGTGGCAGCGGGAAGTGATCCTTTGGGCAGTGCTTATTCAGAGAAGTGAAGTCCACGCACAGCCGCAGGATATCCGTGTCCTTTTTTGGTACCAGTGCCGTATTGGCGAGCCAAGTGCTTTCCTTGATCTCACGCATGAACTTGGCCTCGAGGAGTCTGTTGATCTCCATTCCGACTGCCTGCGCTCGTGGCTCAGACAGTCACCTGATTGTTTGCTTGACTGGCCTTGCGTCGGGGTTGACGTTGAGTGCGTGCTCGGCGAATTCCCTGGGAACTCCTGGCATGTCCGCAGGACACTAGGCAAAAATTTCCCAGTGCTCACGGAGGAATTCGACAAGCGCGAGTTCCTATGTGGGACTCAAGTTGTTGGCGATGAGGGCCGTCTTGGCGGGATCCGATGGATGGACCTGGACCTTCTTCGTATGCACAGATGAGTCAAAGGATAGGTCAGGTGAGCTTGGCCTACTCAGGGGAGGCAAACTGTTATCTGTCGTCTCTTTCAGTCTTGCGAGTTCTTCCTGCATGCCGAAGGACTAGGAGATTCTGTTGAATTCCCTGTCGCAACTGTCAGATCGCTCAAAGCTCCCGTTGATCGTTATGACACCATTGGGACCTGGCATTTTCATCTGCAGGTAGGCGTAGTGGGGCACTGCCATGAACCTGGCGAACATGACGCGCTCGAGGATGCAGTGGTATTGTGAGGGCCAGTCGACGACCTCAAAGTCGATGCGCTCGCGCCGGAAGTTCTTCGGCGTGCCAAAGATGATGTCAAGGTTGATTTTTCCTAGGGGGTATATGCCTTTCCCTGGGACGATGCCGTGGAACGTTGTGTCCGATGCCTCCAGGCAGGTTAGAGGGATCCTCATTGCTCGCAAGGTACTCGCGAATATGAGGTTGATGCCCCTTCCGCCATCCATGAAGATGCGACTCATGTCGAAACCTCCAATTTGCGCCTCGAGTACGAGGGGGCAATGACCTGGGCGAGGTATCTGAGGTGGGTGGTCACGTTTGTCGAAGGTGATGCACGACTCGCTGCCACTTAGGTACTTAGTGGTGGATGGTGGCGAGTGCGTGGCCAAGTTGACTTGGCGAGTGATGGCCTTCTGCACCCTGTTGGAGGGGCGTCCTTTTTGGATCATCATGGTACCCATGGCCCGTGGGTACGGTTCTCCTCCGTGGTGTTGGTCCAGTGCAGCTCCGTTTGGGGGTGGCCCAGGTGGTGGTGGTGGTGCGCCATGTGCCACGGCGCCTGGAGCGGCTCCGTAGCCTCTTTCGACTGCATTGCGGTTCATCCGAACCAATCCCTCGTGTAGCTTGAGGAACTTGCGGCAGTCCTTGAGGAGGTGGATAGATTTTCTCTTGCCATCATGCTTGTCGATGTAGAAGTGTACCGTGCATGGCCTGGACAGTTTTTCCTCGATGGAGGTCGCCGGTGCCTCATCGCGAGTGCGGTGTTGCCACACTTGTGTGGTTTTACCGGAGTCGCAGTATCCGCCACTACGGTATCCGCTGTTGTGGTTATCTCGTGTCTATCGGCGTAGCCGGCTGCGACCATGTTGACGTCGTCGCGATCGTCGTAGATCCGCATGCTGCGTTCGAGTTCCGCCTCCTCGTCGGAGTGACCGCGATTCTTCACCGAATCTTCTCCGTCGGCCCATCGATTCGCGATCTCCATCAGGTGGTCGATGGTCTAGGGCTTTGAGCGGCCCAGCTCCTCCCTGAGCTCTAGGCGGCGGACGCCACCGTTGAATGCATGAATCGCGCGGTCTTCCGAGATGTTCTCCGCGGAGTTCTTGATGATGGACCACCTTTGGATGTAGGAGCACAGCGATTCGCCAGATCTTTGCTGGTAGCATCTCAGCTCTTCGATTGAGGCGGGCCGTTTGTACGTGCCCTTAAAGTTGCGCACGAAGCTGTAAACCAGCTCATCCCAACTGCGAATGGATCTGCGTGGGAGGTTATTGAGCCATGCGCGGGCGGTGCCCTGCAGCTGTAGCTGCAAGCATTGCATGGCAGTACTTCGACTGCCTCCGTGGAGCCTAACAGAGGAGATGTGGTCCTCCAGCCAGATCTTGAGGTCCTGTAGACCGTCAAATTACAGGTTCTCCGATGGGAGTTTAAACCCTTTAGGCATTCGCTTCTGCCTAATGGATCTGCTGAAGCATCGGGGGCCGCAGAGCTCCCCATCTTCTTCTTCCGTGTCAGTCGACCGAGCATGTCGTGCCCTTGATTTGTTGATCTTGCGCTGCGTGAGTTCGTTGCGCACATCGTAGTCGCGATCGTGTCGCCGTGAATGGCGGCGTCGAGATAGGTCGTGACTGTCATCGCTGGATGAGGGCGAGGAGTGGCGCTTTGCTAGCGCTTTGCCCTTTTTTGGGTCTGGTACTGGCTCCTTGTCGAGGGCGGCCTCGATTAACCCCAAACCCGCGATCGTAGATCGGTGCATGGCAGTTCAGGGATCTCCAGCTGGCGGCTGGTTATTGAGGAGGTACATGGTGGCCGTTGTCACCGCAGCCTGCGGCGTCCTGGGGACCACGTTGCCTCTCGTGTCGACTGTCATAGAGCCTAAGTCGAGGACTTTCACGGCCTCTATGCGATCTTGTTCGGTGAGGTGAGCCACCCGCGACTGCCTCTTCTTGGCGAGATATTCGTTGCCTCTTGAGGAGGATCCTCCATAGGAGGAGAGCCCAGCACGACGAAGGCTCGATTCGTCCGCTGCCTTTTTACGCGCCTCAAGTTGCACAATTGCCTGTTTTTGGCGTTTGAATTCTTCCTTTAGAAGCCAGTGATAGCCCATCAGCAGTTCCTGCGGGGACCCAAAGGGTAGAGGCGCACCCCGTAGGGCTTCGCGGCAGCGATCCCACTCTTGCTCGTTGAGCTTGATCACGACGCGTTTGCCGGTTTGCTCGTTGATCATGCTAGGGGGTTCGACTGCTCCTCCGTTGTTGACGGGAATGTGATTGCCGCCGTTACCGCCGTTGCCACCGTTGCCGGCGTTGGGTGGATCGGTGCCGTTACCAGTGTTACCACCGTTGCCGCGATTGGCGGAGGTGTCGCCTGCATTGATGACGGCGCACATGAAGTGATTGGGGAAGCTGTTGCTCCAACAACTTTTAGATCTGGAACCGTAGGTTCCATCTTCAGTGGCCAGATCGCTCAGATCGGAATCGCGACTGCTGTCGCTGACCGTGTTCTCGACTACCACCGGGGCGTTGAGCTCGCTGAGGGTGCCGATCGATGGAGGGAACCACGATGCCGGGGCAATCGCATGTGCTGTCGACTGATCAGGCATGCGAAGCGTGTCCATCTAACCAACTTGGAAGCGGAAGCTCCCAATCGCCAGGCTGATTCCATCGCCCACAGACTCGAAGGCCGGGCGGGTGGCTGGCGTGTGGACGGTGAAGTCGAAGGCACCGAAGAGCTGGCAAATCTCCGCTATTGCGGAGTTGTAGATCGCAGTTGATGGGGCCGAAGAAGCCGCAACATCAGCACTCCCAATTCCCACAGACGGCGCCAATTAACGAGGGTTTAACTCATCAATGCCCATTGTTATGGACTTGGGTTTTGGAGAAGGAGGGAGCGCTGAAGACATCTATCGGCTAGCAAACAAGCACACAGGGGACAAAGGATTTACCCAGGTTCAGGCCTCGTAGAGGTCCCTACTCCTGCTTGTCTGCTCGTGGAATTATCGAAGGAGTCGAAAGTTACAATGGTGCGCAGATGCAATCTGGCGAGGGTTGTGGAAACTAGGGTTGCGTGTGTCCTCCTCGCCGCCCCCTCCTAGCCTTTATATAGATAGGCTAGGTCTTGGGTAGCAGGTCGAGTCGGTTACAAGTTAGGGTTTTCCCCTTCAAACTTTCTATCTTTAGCTTCTTCTTGTTCTTCAAGCAATCGAGAGTCCGCAGGTTACTCGAGTCCTTTCATCCGGGCCTTGGCGACACCGTGGGCATGTACATATTTGGACCGTATATACCAAGCTCGAGTACCTGTAGGGTATACCCATGTCAATGGGTTTCCTCTTCGCAAGGTTCTCTGGTAAATTTCGAAAAATTAAACTCATAAGATTCCCCATCAAACTTAGTCAAGATTTTCTCCCTCTAGCAATCAATAATAGCTCCACGAGTACTCAAGAAAGGTCTACCAAAAATGATAGGATAAGTTTTACTAGCAGCTGAACCAAGTACTAGAAAATCAGCAGGATACTTGATCTTACCACAAAGGACTTCCACGTCTCGTACAATACCAATTATGAGAGATGGTCTCTCTATTAGCAAGGTGAATAACCACATCAATTTCTTCCAACTCGCAGGGACTAATTTCATGCATAATTTCTCTGTAAAGCTCATAAGAAATAGCACTAGAACTTGCACCAATATCACACAACCATAATATCAATGATCACCAATTCTAACAGAAAGCACAGGAACACTAGCCTTTTTAGTTCTATTGGGATGTGAAACAATATTACAAGCATCCTCACAAAAGACTATGTGCCCATCTTCTACGCTTTTAGTGACAAGGTCTTTCACAATTGCTACCACAGGTTCAATGTTTATTTGTTCATCAGGTTTTACAGTTCTCTTTCCACTTTTAGTGATTACATTAGTTATCATAGGATGATCCTTTACCTTATCTGGGAAGGGAATCTTCTCGATATAAGGTTCAGGTAGGATATGATCAATAATGCAACACTCAGTGCTCCCAATAGGAACACGGTCAACAATATCTTTATAAGGTGCATGGTACTTATTCCATCCCTTTTTTGGAATTACGATATAGGAAGAAAAAGCTCTAAAGCAATTCGTAATAACTTGCAAATCAAGACCATAAATATTACTAATATTTTGAAAGTCATCAGTTCCCATAAAAGATTCAATGCATTCATAATCATAATTTATACCTGACTTTCTACCTTTGTCATTCTCCCAAGCTTCAGCATTGTCTTGAATACGATCTAGAAGGTCCCATTTAGCTTCTTCTTCCATACGAGTGAATGACCCAGCACAAGAAGCATCCAATAAATCCTTGTCATGTAGAGGGAGCCTTGCATAAAAGTTGTTGATAATAATATTGTTGGGGAGCTCATGAATGGGACATTTGAGCATTAGTAACTTCAATCTCCCCCAAGCTTGAGTTGTACTCTCTCCATCAAGAGGCCAAAAGTTGTATATTTGATTCCGATCTTTATGAATCTCACTAGGAGGATAAAACTTTGAATAAAAGAGAGGCACTATTTCCTCCCATTCCAGAGCTTGACCATTCTTCAACAGCTTATACCATTCATCAGCTCTTCCTTTCAGTGATAATGAGATAACTTCTTCTTCACTTGATCTGTAGTAATACCTGCACACTTGAACAACCCGCATAATTCGTGTATAAAGAGTAAATGATCATCGGGATGGACAGTTCCATCCCCAACATAGTAGTTATCCATAACACGATCAATAATTCTTGTAGATATTTTGAAAACATCTTTCTCAGCAGGTGGTGGCTTATCTACTACCTTAGCAGTGGTAGTAGCATTACCAAATAAGAAACTCAGCGAATTATCTAACAAAAATAAAGCAACTAGCAGAAGTAAACAATACTCACAGTAGAAGTTTCCTTTACCAGTTCCACTCTCCAATAGCGCTTCACTCTCCGGCAACGACGCCAGAAAATAGTCTTGATGACCCACAAGTATAGGGGGTGTATCACAGTATTTTCGATAAGTAAGAGTGTCGAACCCAACGAGGAGCAGAAGGTGCTGGCTAGTGGTATGGATCAGGAATTCTCTGCAAATACTTAGCAAACGGATTTTTAGGGGTTTTCGATAAAGCAAGCAAACAAAGTACGAGTGAATAAAAGACAGTAGGAATAAATGCAGCAAGTGGCCCAATCCTTTATGTAGCAAAGGACAAGCCGGTTGTATTTCTATAGATGACCAAACATTCTCAAGGACACATGGGAAGACTGTCAAGTGCTTTCGCTTCATATAGTCGATTAATCTTCTTTAGCTTGCTAAGTGTTGTGTGGGTGAACCTGTGCTAATGTATCGCCCCATCCAAGACTAATACATACTTGTGATTATACCCCTTGCAAACATCCGTAAGTACAAGAAAGTAATTAAGGTAAAACCTAACCACAGCTTTAAACTCTAAGACCCTTACGTCCCTTGTGCAATGGTTTCCGAACGGGGGTTCAGGTTTCTGTCACTCCGGCAACCCCTACGATTAGTAGCCAAATACACAATGCATTCCCCTAGGCCCATATAGGTGAAGTGTCATGTAGTCGACGTTCACATGACACCACTAGAAGAAGTACACCACAACTTAAATAACAATCTATTGAATCTTTCTCAACGCAACTCCACTACTAACAACAAGACTTCTCCCATGTCCTCAAGAACAAAACGAACTACTCACAAGACATCATATGGATCATGATCAGAGATGGAATAATGATGTATAACAATCTAAACATAAACAATAATTCAATGGTTCACTCAATAGCATCAACTACAAAGAGTAATCAACACCGGGAAAGTTTCCCCTATGAACTATGCAAGATTCAACGCAATTGTTACAGCAATATGGAGATGGTGATGAGGGTGCTGATGGTGATGATGGTGGTGATGATGATCCCGATGAAGTCCAGCTTGACGGTGGTGTTGATGGCGACGATCTCCCCTCTCCGGGAAGGAATTCCCTCGGCAGAAATCTGTCTGCCGGAGAGATCTTTCTCTCTCGGTGTTTTCCGCCCCGCAGAGGCGGTGGAATCTTTCAGTGGTCCCTCCCCCAGTCTTAGGGTTTCGTGGGGATGATATACGCCAGAGGAGAGAGGCTGGATTGGGCCAGGGCGGCCACAGCACTCCCAGGCGCGACCTAGGCCTGCCCACGCCATGGGGTGGTGTGGGCCCCCTGTGGCCCACCTCCACTCCATCTTCTGGCATCCTAAGTCTTCTGGAAAAATAGAATTTTCCGTATATTTTCCCAGATTTTCTGATCTTCGCGAATTTTGCCTCCAAACAGCACCTTTTCCATCAGAATCCTGACTGCAGCGGTCCATGCTCCAAAAGTCATCAACCATGCAAAAACAGATGAAATGACATAAGTATCACCTCTCAATACGAAATATATCAATGAATAATAGTGAATTAAGACATAGAATTGTGATGCAAAATGGACGTATCAGAAGGCCCCTCATGTACCTGGCAGCGATTTAGATGCCTCCCACCTTGGTTCATGTGCACGCCGTCGTGCTTGTCCGTGTCTCATACCAAGGTTCCCGTCAACACCTTGGTTCATGTCGACATCTTGTTGCGGTCATCTTCGTCCAAGCTCCTATACATCGACACAGATGTGATGACCCGGAGGTCTTCACCATGGATTTCAAGGTACATGGAACCTAAGATCGCCACCGATCCGATGATCCGAGGATGTGCACTGATACATTGCAAATGTATCTATAATTTTTGATGTTCCATGCTTGGTTTTATCCACTTTCTTGTGTTTTGTTCCAACTTTGGAGTACTTTTCATATGATTTCTTGGACTAACCTATTAACAAGAGCCACAGTGCCAGCTCCCTGTTTTTTGCTGTTTTTGGTTCCAGGAAAGTCAGAAAATGAATATTCTCGGAATTGGATGGGACAAAAGCCAAAGTGCCTATTTTTCCGGAAGGGATCAAGTGCCAGAATACGAGACGGAGAGGGACTAGGGGCCACCACACCACATGGCCGCGCGGCCCAGCCTGGCCTGCGCCAAGGGGTGGTGAGGCCAGCCCTGGCACCCCCTCGGCCTCTCCTTCCGCCTATAAGTTGCCCTCGGGACGAAAACCCTAAGTACCCGATCAAAAATCCACGAAAGAGTCTGTAGCCACCGTTGTCTCTGTCCCTAGATCGGGAGGGATCTGAAGCTCTTCCCGGCACCCCGCCGGAGAGGGGAATTCACCCTGGAGGCCTTCTTCATCACCATGCAAGCCTCCGGTGTGATGCGTGAGTAGTTCATCCTTGGACTATGGATCCATGTAGTAGCTAGATGGCTGGTTTCTCCTCCTTTGTGCTTTCATGTTTAGATCTTGTGAGCTCCGTTCATGATCAAGATCATCTATTTGTAATCCATACATGTTGTGTTTGCGGGGATCCGATGGATATTGAGATGCTATTTCAGATTGATTATTGATTCTATCATGTCTTTGTTATTTGAGATCTTGCATGCTTTCCATTGTTAGTAGCTATCTTGGCCAAGTAGATGCTAGCAACTTCCAGAGTTAGTATTTATGCTCGATAGTGGGTTCATGCCTCTGGTAATCTAGGGAAGTGACAGAAATCACTAAGGTACTAGATGTGCTGTTGCTACTAGGGAGAAAACAACAATCCTTTGTTCATAGAACAATCGTATTGTTTACTTTACACGCAGTTCGTAAAGCAATAATCTGTTGCTCGCAACTTAATACTAGAGGGGGTTCGAATGATAACCTGAAGGTGGATTATTAGTCATAGATGCAGTTGGATGGCGGTCTATGTATTATGTTGTAATGCCCAATCAAGTCTCAGAGGAGTCAAGATGATTAGTATATGCATGTATTTCTTTCTCGGTGTTTGTCAATTGCCCCGCTGTAATTTGTTCACCCAGCATGTTATCTATCTAAGGAGAGCCACCTCTAGTGAACTATGGATCTCGGTCCTTTTACTTTACATACAATATACAATCTTTTACTGCTTTGTGTTTACTTTCTGCAAACTTTTACTTCTTTCCATTCGATACATTTAATCCTTTGTTTTCCGCAAAACACGGTGAGATTGACAACCTCATCGCAAGTTGGGGACAAAGTTCTATGGTTGTGTTGTGCAGGTCTCCACGTTGCTACTAGCACCGGTAGTGCGCCCTGCCAAAGCTCAGCTAGTAACACCTTTGGGGTGTTTCCTTGCTTCTACTGGTTCGATTAAACCTTGGTCTCATAACTGAGGGAAAACTTGCTGCTGTGCTCATCATACCTTCCTCTTGGGGCTCCCAACGAGCTCTACATCAACCACGAGCCAGCAAAGATTTTTCTGGCACCGTTGCCGGGGAGTTAAGGACATCTTCACAAGGGGAGTCCCACATAACCAATCTCTTTACTTTGTTGTTTTTGTTTTGCTTAGTTTTCCTTTTGCTTTGTTTGCTCGTTTTGTTCTTCAAAAATCCAAAAAAAATAGTTTTACTTGCTTGCTTTCTTATTTCAAAAATAAATAAAAATTAGTTCCTATCTCTTTATGTCTAGCCTTGCTCCAATCACTATGCCACCCGAGGAAATGATTTTCACTTTCAAACAAGGAATTGAGGAAAGTTTTAAAGAAGCTTGGTCTAGAATCTCTGATCTACATGAAAAAACTGAGCCTAAAATGACTCAAAGCTTGTTCCTTAGTATTTTTTACCTTGGGATTGCTCTTTGCTATAGATATGCTCTAGATGCTGTTGTGGGAGGAGATTAACTCCAATGTAATGAGGATGATGCTATTAATGCTATAAAGAAATTGATCCTCACTTACAACATGCCTAGCCAAACTGATACTTCTTTTGCGAAAATATTTGCTAGGTTGGATACTCTTGAGGATAGCAGTTCTAGATTAGAAGTGTGCTATAATACGCTTAGGGAGCATCACTATTATGTTCCAATAAACGCTGAAATTTTTCAAGCTCGTTGTGATATCATGTCTGAATCATGCCTTATGCCCAAAGATATTTATAAATCTCTGAATACTTGGGAGCTCATTGAGGGAGGAAAAGAAATACCTCTTACTAATAAGACTACCATATTACCTCTTGGAATATCTGAAGGAGTGTTTACGAAGATCCTTGGGAAAACAATTTCTATTGATTATCTTGTTATTGAATGTGCAGGAAAAGGACAAATTACACTTGGAAGGTCCCTATTGGAACTTCTTGGAGCAATAATAGATGTGGGAAAGGGGACCATGCACCTTTCTTCTCCACCAAACAATCATATTTTCCCAAAGGTTAAGAATAAAAATAAGAGAGGTAAGGGCAAGAAAGTTGGTTTTAATGCTTCTTCATTTGAGAACACTTGATTCTTTCTTTGCTTCTTATGCCTAACTTAAAGGCATTAAAGAAAAGTACTTGTTGGGAGATAACCCAAGAGTTTTAGATGAGTCTTGGAAGTTATTACCTCTGTAATAACCTTATCTTATCCTTTTTATTTGTTTTTTGTGCCAAGAGTAACCTCTAATCAGAGTGAAGTAATGATTGGGAAAGTTGCTATCCCGAAACAGATTTCTGTGCTTCACCATAAAAATTCCTGAGAGAGCTCTGTACGTCGGATTGAGCTGTAACTTTTTGTGCTTCTGCCCCAGGTTGTTATCTAACTTTCGTTAGTTCGGAACTTTTTGATTTGAGAAACAGAAGGTCTTCGAAACAATTCTTATTTACCTGCTGGTCTGTTTTGACAGATTTCTACCATTCTCTGCATTTGCTTCTTGTTAGTTCCTTCTTGAGTTCCTTTGGGGAATTGAGCTTTTTGAGGGAAGTGCTACAGTAGCTAGTGTTTTAATGAAAGTTTATTTGGTGTTAGAACTGAACCTTGAGACTTATTTATCTTGAGTGCACTAATGTTGCTAATGAGATTGTGTGAAGTTTTGTATGAAGAAAAAAATTCAGGTGTGTGGAAGGAATGAGTAATGAGATGAAGGATGGACTAAAGCTCAAGCTTGGGGATGCCACGCGTGTCACCCCAAGAAATATCCAAGAAGTACAAGCGTCAAAGCTTGGAGATGCCCAAGGCATCCCCCTTCTTCATCAATAAAAATCCCAGGTTTCTTCAAAACGCTTCCTTTTTATTGTTTCATGCACAGTTGTGTTTCTCTTGGAGCGTCTTCTTTTTCGTTGTTGTTTTGGTTTTTACTTTGCTTGGTTTGCTTAGCTTTCTGAATAAATTGTTTGGACCCCCCTCTTTCATACATTGGTTTGCAAATTGTTTGGTTTGGTTTGGAAAAGAGTAGGAAAGTTCATACTTATGTGGTAAAAAGAGCTCGTTTTTCACTGTGGCCTATGCTTTGTCATGCCATGCTTGATATTGTTTTGGCTTTATACTTAGTATTCTTTGCTGTAGCATGACTTGTTATAAACAATTGAGATTGCTTAATGTGCCTTGGATGAATCATGCGTTGTTTTAGCATATTAAAGCATAGTATAGTGGTATTCTCCTTTGATGCTTATTTGGGTTGACTTGGCACATGCTCACACCATGTTATGACTATCTCAAGTCACCATAGCCTTTATGATCCTTTAGTTTTCAACTTGTAGTATCACTTTATGCTTTGATCAATGATGTTTTGTTGCTCTGCATGATTATGGCCATTATTGCTCTCTTAGTTTGTCGCTCCTAGTCCACAACAAAGTATGAGTTCCACTCATGCATCCAACTCCCTAAACCAAGTTTGTCCAAAGAGTCCACCATACCTACCTACTAGCTTATGCTATTCCAAGTACATTCATGCTTTTGTTTACCTTCCACTTGTTATGAGAAAACTAGTGATTAAAGCTCTCACGAACTTGATGGCACACTTTACTTTATTGCCTCTAATAAACTTGAACCATTGGGTCCTTCTTTGTTGCGTATATGCTTGCACTTTATAAGTTGAAATTAGCAGAACCATGTTTCATGGGGAATGCTTTCAACATTGCAATTGTACTTTGTACCCTGTTGATATCATGTTCTTTTGCTTACGGATCCCGGCGGTGTGAAATAAAAGTGGAACTTGTAAGATCATGGAGTTTGTATGTGTGTTAGAGAAACGCCTGGGCCGCTAGCCTAAGCCATGCCTAATCATGGTGGAAACTTGCAGCATCACCATAATGAGCACTCTATGAAGCATCCTCAATAGAAACCTATGCAAATAGCAAATAAAAAGATCGCTGAGATGCTCATTGTCTGCTTGCCTTGCATTTTGATTATGGGAAAGCTCCTGTATCATGTGTAAGGGGTACCCCGTTGGCGGTTCTTAATGATACACATATGCTTACAATGACAAGAGCTTACTCGTGATTGAAGTTGACTAGCATGAGGATCGGTCTTCGTAAGTAAGGGGCACGAGATTTCGGTTTATAACTTGTCAAGCATATCCTCTTAGTTGTGTCACTTTAACCATAATCACCTTCAAGATGCTTATGATAGGGGCACTGAGAGCTGAAAACTACAAGTACCATAATTTTTGGAAGCTCTTTATGCGACTTGAATCCCTTGAGAAAGTTTCTCTTTCGACTAAGCCTTTGGTTGAGTCCTTCCTTTTACAAAAGGCCTTTCTTCCACCATTATATTGAGTCTCCACCTTCTATCTTTATGCACCTACTTTGAGAGCATAGTGGCCATTCTTAGTTTTATGTGCATTGTCCCAAGACTAGTTGATTGATGCATAACTTGTTATTGCTTGTTTGAAACTATTGTATCTAGTCACTCTTATGAACTTTCAAGGTGTCATATGCATCTATATTTGCTACTCTGTTGAGGGACAAGCTGAATACTATTATGCGATGTTTTCTTTATGTGAAACAAACAAACGTCTTGCAAAGCATGTTATTCATGAATCTTTTGTTTGTGCCTTTTCATGTTGCATCATAGTTTCTTTGCTTATTGCTAGAACTTTGTCTTTCATGTTATGATTGAAGTACTATGATCCCAGCTTTGAATGTTTTGCAAATACTTTGATCAAGTCTTTGATGGTGCATGTCACCTCAAAAATTATTTCTTTTTATCACTTACCTACTCGAGGACGAGCAGGAGTTAAGCTTGGGGATGTTGATACAATGCAAATGTATCTATAATTTTTGATGTTCCATGCTTGGTTTTATCCACTTTCTTGTGTTTTGTTCCAACTTTGGAGTACTTTTCGTATGATTTCTTGGACTAACCTATTAACAAGAGCCACAGTGCCAGCTGCCTGTTTTCTACTGTTTGTGGTTCCAGGAAAGTCAGAAAATGAATATTCTCGGAATTGGACGGGACAAAAGCCAAAGTGCCTATTTTTCCGGAAGGGATCAAGTGCCAGAATACGAGACGGAGAGGGACCAGGGGGCCACCACACCACCTGGCCGCACGGCCCAGCCTGGCCCGTGCCAGGGGGTGGTGAGGCCAGCCCTGGCACCCCATCGGCCTCTCCTTCCTCCTATAAGTTGCCCTCGGGACGAAAACCCTAAGTACCCGATCAAAAATCCACGAAAGAGCCTGTAGCCGCCGTCGTCTCTGTCCCTAGATCAGGAGGGATCTGAAGCTCTTCCCGGCACCCTGCCGGAGAGGGGAATTCACCCTGGAGGCCTTCTTCATCACCATGCAAGCCTCCGGTGTGATGCGTGAGTAGTTCATCCTTGGACTACGGATCCATGTAGTAGCTAGATGGCTGGTTTCTCCTCCTTTGTGCTTTCATGTTTAGATCTTGTGAGCTCCGTTCATGATCAAGATCATCTATTTGTAATCCATACATGTTGTGTTTGCGGGGATCCGATGGATATTGAGATGCTATTTCAGATTGATTATTGATTCCTTCATGTCTTTGTTATTTGAGATCTTACATGCTTTCCATTGTTAGTAGCTATCTTGGCCAAGTAGATGCTAGCAACTTCAAGAGTTAGTATTTATGCTCGATAGTGGGTTCATGCCTCTGGTAATCTGGGGAAGTGACAGAAATCTTTAAGGTACTAGATGTGTTGTTGCTACTAGGGAGAAAACAACAATCCTTTGTTCATAGAACAATCGTATTTTTTACTTTACACGTAGTTTGTAAAGCAATAATCTGTTGCTTGCAACTTAATACTAAAGGGGGTTCGGATGATAACCTGAAGGTGGATTATTAGTCATAGATGTAGTTGGATGGCGGTCTATGTATTATGTTGTAATGCCCAATCAAGTCTCAGAGGAGTCAAGATGATTAGTATATGCATGTATTACTTTCTCGGTGTTTGTCAATTGCCCCGCTGTAATTTGTTCACCCATCACGTTATCTATCTAAGGAGAGCCATCTCTAGTGAACTATGGATCCCGGTCCTTTTACTTTACATACAATCTACAATCTTTTACAGCTTTGTGTTTACTTTCTGCAAACTTTTACTTCTTTCCATTCGATACGTTTAATCCTTTGTTTTCCACAAAACACGGTGAGATTGACAACCTCATCACAAGTTGGGGACAAAGTTATGTGGTTGTGTTGTGCAGGTCTCCACGTTGCTACTAGCACCGGTAGTACGCCCTGCCAAAGCTCAGCTATTAACACCTTTGGGGTGTTTCCTTGCTCCTACTGGTTCGATTAAACCTTGGTCTCATAACTGAGGGAAAACTTGCTGCTGTGCTCATCATACCTTCCTCTTGGGTTCCCAACGAGCTCTACATCAACCATGAGCCAGCATGCACTTCCTTTCCACTTCAAACCGTGAGATCCTAGCTCAAACCATATTTTCTTTATATATGCCTTCTATATTGTATGCTTTAAAATCATTCATGCTCGCATACATATTTAGTTGCTTGGGGTGTGTTATGTCGATGCGCCTAATAATTAAACATGGGGTGTATATGCGAGATATCTTCGTCTTATTCCAGATTACATTTAATCTATGTAGATAAACGATGCCATGTTTTGCCTTGTTAAGAAAACATTTAAACTGCGGGTATCTAAATAACTTGAACCTTATAATTAATTGTCGTGACCCCGGTTCCGCTTAATATTGTCTAATTGTACCGCATCTATGCCATGTCATGCATCATATCATAAACATATCGTTTCTTCTGCCGTAGCATTAAATATTGCATCCGGTGTTTCTTCTAGTGTTTGCTTCTTCGCGGATTAGGCCGATGAGTGGATGCGAGTAGCGACAAGATCTTCGGATATGATCCATCGGCAGTGTTTTCCCAGGCGAGCATCTCTCCCCTTTCTACCTATTTTGCATTTATAGTCTTTATTTCCTCATGTTGATCTATTGCTATCCGTGTCTCGATGCTTTACTGTTCCGTACCAGATATATTCCTTGCAGCCGTTATATTGCCTTGGACACCTCCTATTACCTGTTGCTGGATAGCCAGTTGGCCCTGCGAGTCGTAGTTGCTTGCTCAGGTGTTGCTTCGCGTCGTCGTTGTTCCACCGTTGTTGGGAGGTTGGCACATGTTTAATGGTGGTGTTGATCATGATTCTAATTACAGCTTATTAATTAATGTTGATGGTAGATATAATGCGGAGGCACCGGTGGATAATAGTCAATATTTGGTTCTTAACCGCTCACTGGTGTCCCCTAGGACTCGAGTTCTTGACACCTGTTCCGAGATCGAGCGCGCTAACCACGGGTGGGGTGTGTGGGCACCCCCATCGGCTTACTACCTGATTTCAAAGTATTGTACCGGGGGCCACAAGTAGTTTGGGGCTTTATTACTATCATGTACTTATGCCATGCTTTACTGCTTTATTTAAGATTGTGCGTGGAGCACCTGTTCTGTTTAGGATGTGGAATGTTTTCACGGTATCGACAAGCCCAGTCACACTTTCGGGTTCCCAGTCGTTTACAGCCATTGGCACAAACCCTGGGTCCACCTCGGAGCTGGCCGACTTTGTTGCGGGTAGCTTAGTGGGGTGGCCCCCATGTACTTGCTTTGGGTCTGGGAAACGTCATGACTTAGGCCCCGCCGACATACGATGGGTGTATGTTACTTGATCTGGCAAAAAGGGTTGACGTGCGTGTGGATACTTTGGTGCATCCCTGCAGGGTTAAATCTTTTCGAAAAGCCGTGTCCGCGGTTTTATGGACGACTTGGAGCAAGTTTCTCGATCATAGACAACTATAACTAAAGTTTACTGTTGTAATTTGACTTACATCTGAGATAACTAGTAAGTTGGATAACTTCCATGGAAAGATTAAATAAAACTGCCAACTGTGTGAGTTCCCTCGGCTTAACTTCCTCGTTTGGTCTCGAGGGAGAATACCAGGATGGGTATGTTTGGTGTTAGTGTCAGGTTGGACCCGAATAGGTCTCTCTTATCTCTCTCTGATAGCCGCAAGTATTACAGAGTCTCTATAGGTTGTTTAGTGTCGCTGCGCTGCCGCTTCATTCCACCATACCTGTGTAGGCGAGGACCGCCGAATTCTAGCCTCGCCATGTACTAGCCTCAGTACTGACGCTCCTCTTTTTTCTTTGCCCTTTGTCGGCACCCCTTTTGTTTTAGCAGGTTTGAGATCGACATCGTTAGCAGGGTTATCCTTCCGGCTTGGCCTGGGCAGGGTTATGGACGCCATTGATTATTCTTCAGGACTCTTAGCCCCATTTGCATCTTGTCCGTACTCGAACGCTGTAACGTTTTTAAGGTGATTTGGATCTTTGTATTGTATATCTGTATTATTGCCTCATTGAGTCGCTGTTGTATATATATATCTGTTTTGTAGGTCCCATCGATGACTGTTGTGTAATGGTATTACTTCGTTTTCCACCCGCACAAAAGTGCCTGGTAGACGTCCTTGCATCGTTTCTATACGGGTTTGGCGGAAATGGCTAAAACTTGTATATGACCGATTCGAAGGTGTTACAGCCATTGGTCAGGCCTTACTGTTTTTAGGTCCTGGAGGTGGGAAATCCGACGGGATGCAGTGCAACAAGGTCGTGGACTTCAGGTTCCCTTCCCTGACATGTCATTGCGTCACATACCCATATTCTATGCTCTTCTAGGATTACTCATCCAATCAGTTGATACTAAATCGCCCAAAAATAGTATACCAGGAGTTATGGTTCACTATTCTTTTTTTTTTGCAAAGATCTACTCCCTCCGTTTCAAAATATAAGATGTTTTAGCTTGATGAATGGATTGTATCTAATTCCTTTTAGTGTATAGGTTCATCTATGTTTAGAATGAACCTACGTCACAAAGCTAAACATCTTATATTTTGAAACGAAGGGAGTACTAGCAAAATTTAATAAACATCGATGTTGAAAGGTTCTTTTGCACGAGCAGTACTAAAGAGGAGAAAAAATGCATATGGCCCCGTGTCATCCCCAGGGAGACACCGGGTAAATCCCACGCCACCGCCTACAGCTCCCTCGAGCGGTCCCCGTCTCCGCTGCTGCCGTCGGCGGCAGCCGCAGTGGCAGCGAGCCCTGGTGCCTGAGGTATTGGGGGTGGAGGGCGCGGTGACTCCTTCGAATGGGCGGCTGGGGCGGCTCTAGCGGGTCATGAGTGGTGGTCGGGGCGGCGAACCCGGTCAGGCGGCGGAGGTTGTATGTGCCTCGGATTGTTCTGATGCGGGCGGAGGTGGCGAGCCGTGGGTCTAGGGTACCCGCCTAGGCTCGTCGTCTTCGGGCGGCGTGGTTGGGCTTCAGGCGGTGCAGCCGGCTCACCGGTCTGGTCGCCCCCGGTGGAGTGATGACAAGGAATAGAGGCAACCCGTTGATGCCAATCGGCGGGATCTGGGCCACAGGGATGCATAGTCCTTTCGGGCTCAGTCAGGTTGTCATGCGGTGGATCTGTGTCACGTCCCAATTATTAGAATCTGTACTGCATATCATATATGGCATTGCATCATGATCATCTTTGCAAAAATTTAGATTAAAAGGCTTTTCCCTAAAACACCACACAATTGCATGAGCATCATATATAGATGAGTAGTATGGTTTTTACCCTGCATCTGCTTGGATTACCTTATATAATCATCCTCGATGCTTAGGAACATAGGTTATTCAATTAAAAAACTATAGAAATTTATTTCACTCGATTCAGAGCTGTAGATCAATAGTTATGCCCTTTTTAGTCTTAAAAACTGAATCAGTTTCACAATAGACAGACACAGATTCAGTTAACAGTTAGACAGTAAAAGTTCAGAGAAAAAGAAAAAACGCAGCCGCAGCGCACACCGGGCAACAGCCCGCCAGGCCAACCTGGGGTCCAGCACGCAGCGACAGCAGCAGCGCACGAGCCGGTCCAACAGCGGCCCAAGCCCCACCCGTGCATGCCCTTTCCCTTTTCTCTTCCCCTTTCTCTTTTCTTTTGTTTTTTTTTCTTTCGACAGGTGGGGCCTGCTAGTCATCCTCTCCACCTGTTCGTGCTCAACACGGGCTCAACCGTCACCACGTTCCTCACCGATTCCTTCGCGAATCCGAGCTCCCCCGTCCTAAAAATTCCTCCCCCATATAGGCCACGACCTCCTCTTCCAAAACCCCCTGAAAACCCTAGCCCTTGCTCCGCCAGTTTGCGGCAATTCCTCGCTGGAGTGCTGACCGCCGTCACCGCCATTACCGTCGGTATGAGCTCGGGCCGCTACCGCAGAGCACCCCCTCGCCCTCCTTTTCCTCACCGTCTACCTCGCCGCTTCACGCCACCTCGCCTCACTATTTTTCCTCGTCTGCAGGACGTCGGGGAAGCTGCACAGAGCCGTTGGAGCCTGCCGCCACCGCGCCGCTCTAGCCGCCTGCCGCCGTCGCCCACGAGAGCCCCCTGCCGCGCTGTCACCACCCCCGAGACCGCCGCCTGCCTCCGCTCGCCGTTGACCACCTCGCAGCCGACGACTACCCTCGGAACCGCCGCCACCAACGCCTCCTGGACCGCCGCCGTCGCCCACGACGGTACGTCGGTGAGCATCAAGCTACGCCCCGCGCCAGCCGTCCGATCGCGGATCGATGGACCGGATCGCTTGTTGACTTCCGCGGTTACCGCTGACCGATCAAAAGTCCAAGTCAGCGCCACGTCAGCTACCCGTATTTTCCAGAAATTAATTGAATAAGTAGAAAATGATTATAACTTCAAAAATTTATAGAAAATCATCTATTCGTCATAAAATTACAAATAATATGACGTTGGAATCAGAAAAATGTGTAGAATTTGATTCTGTAATAATATTGCAGGTCTACTGTACGTATAATTTTTAGTTTATTAAAAGGAATATTGTAGTATATTAATTATATAAAAAGATCTGTAAGTCCTTTTTGTATGATCCTTTTTGCCCCTGGCTCTAAATCATAATATCTATCCAGTAGTATTTTTGTCAAGATTTAACAACACTGTTTACAATAGAGGCTTAATATTTTGCTTAAAAGTCTATTAACTAGATCAATCATTCAGATTAAATGGTTTTATTACATTAAAAGCTACTAAAACCTTGATTAAATGGTCATGTATGCATTTATGCATTTGTTTATGATTGTGTATGATTGTTTATGTGTTGCAACTGTATCGTGTAGATTGTGACGAGTGCAACGCTTGCTATTATGAGGACTGTACCTTCGACAACTGCAGTCAAGGCAAGTATATGCTAAACTTGTTCATGATTTGTCCTACTATTTTCTATGCATGTCTAGTGTATTTGGTAGATGCATGTATAGCAACTACTACCACTATGCTATATCCTAAGCTATGTGGTAAGGATCTCTTATAGTTGACCCACCGTATGGTAGATGTTCTTAGACATGCTATGTTAGACGGGGCTGGGTTACATCACATGAAATTTGTTTTCAAAGTATTTATTTTTGAAACCTAAAAACAACTTAATCGATGAATCTTCTGGGCGTGATGTGATTGACATTTTTTGGTGGTACGGTATCAATGCGGAAAGACACCCAGGTATCTAGAAAAAATGACTGGCTTATTTATTTGGTAGCTTGCGTGTACAACCATATGCCAGTAAAAATTGGGTGGCTGGTTGAACTTAGTAGGTTGTGGTGACTCGAACCCACGTAGCTAGAGATGTAGAATTTTGGTAGGTTAGAACGGTGTGTATCAGGTTTGGGAAACTACTTCCCGAACGGTCTATTCTTGGACTTCTTCCTATCATAACACAATATGAGTACAAACCCCTGCAGGGTCTATAATCTAAGTACGTAGTCGTGTCCCCGGTTATGGACAATGGAGTTACTTAATATTGAGGTTATGACATGTTTCTCGTTCATTCCAATTTCCTAATTACCTTAATGTTGATGGGTTAACTTAATTAGGATCTTTTCAAAGAACATCTAAAATTGTTTATGAAAGTAGGACAAAGGTATTTGAAAATACAAGCTAGACAAACTTCCACTTAGCCAAATAATCATGTAGAGGCTAGGTATACGTGTCTCCTTACTTAGCTCTACTTGCCATACATTCCAAGTATTGATCCTTCAGGGTTGCCACATTTTATGTTGCAGAATATTCTGATTCTGAGTGATTGACTAGGTTGTGGTACTCCACTCGACACTTGGTCACTTTTGGGCAATTTGAAGATTGGAGTAGTTATTTACTTATGTTTGATACTTCAATAAGTTTGAGCTAGCCTTCGAGCCAAGCATTATTGTAATAATTTAATACTTTGGATCTTTCGGTATTTATAATGCATGGATATTTATGTTGTTATTTATCTATGTTCTATGTAAGCCATTGAACCGATCCAGGGATTGGCGTGCTGCATAGAAGGTACTGTAGTGTTACAGATGGTATCAGAGTTGTGTGTTGACCGTAGGATCATGACCTAGGATTGGAATAGGAAGCCATAGAATTATTTAAGTCTATTTTTATTCTGTCTTTATCTTTATGTCCTTCATTCTAGTAAATTCTTCTCATTGCTCTTTTCACACTTTCCTCTTTACAATTGATAGATGGGAGATATCACAAGGGTTGAGTATGCCATGATCCATTCACCAAGGCTCTTTGAGAAGCAGTTGGAAGAGCTTTCTCAGTCGCTGAACCTACTGATGCTGATGTTTAAGGGAAGGAGGATGATTGTCTATGTGCCTGAAGATTACATATGGGAGATCACAACCATTGTTCTTGGAGATCCCACCATGCTAGACCCTGAGAACTTGAGCTACACCAAGCGGTATGTTACATGGGAGCATAGAGTGGACTCTGTTGGGTTCACATCATAGAAAACAAAAAAATTCCTACGATGGGAACTATTATACGCCAAGATCTATCTACTAGATACAAGAAATGGGTGGATATACATCCACATACCATTGAAAATCGACAAAGCATTGTTAACGAAACTAATTTTGTGGTTGATGTAGTCGTACACTTGCCAATCTCAAGATGGTGATGAAGTCTAGCGAGTCCAGCAGGTCCAGCACCAGCAAGTCTAGCAGGTCTAGCACCACCAAGTCTAGCACCGCAAAGCAACGGTGCATCCGTGATCGCACACACGTCCGGTACCCCGACAACCACCATACCTCGCTCCAGCAAAGCAGCGGAAGCAGCAACTCCTTTCCGCCCTGCACCAAATATCCACTCGTTGACCCGACAACCATTCCGTCCAGAAGAAAACTTAGTTTTATTTTGAAGGGGGTTTTGAGAGGAAAAGTTCGCTCGAAAGAGCTCTCATACTTAGAAATTTTTTGAGTCTTTCGAACCCCCCAACGGTAATTAGTATATATATAGCATAGCAAGCAATACTTAGCAAAAATAGGGGAAACCTATTGGGACGGAAATTCCTAAGTATAGAGCTATTCATGGCATACTACAAAACCGCACTTGCAAAATAGTACTAAGAAAAAAATCTACTAAAGACCTACACATGCATACTACAAGATTTGAAGAGTAAAACATGCATAGTCAAAAACTGGGACATAATATGTACAAGTGGTGTAACTTTCCTTGATCCGAGCAGCACTCTACACTACAGTACTCCTCAGTGCACTCCGAACAATCTAACGAAACACAAACATAGATCCAATCACAACTTGCACAAAACAATGCCACGAAGGTAATTATGCATGCATGCAACATGGTAATATGCAAGGATGGGTTCGATTTCAACCAAGGGTTTTATTCAGGGGTGTTGTTGAGTTGGGGATGTCATTAGTATTGATTCCCCACAGATTTTAAGTATTTTGGATTAATACTTAATTAAACATGCTCATAAAGAGATCTACACTTCCAATCTACCTCAAAACAGATCTAAACACGCTAAGCATGATATAATAATTTTCCACAGAAGATCCCATAGATACAAAGCCAACGCAACAAGAATCAACTAAAACGGAGTTACGGATATTTTTCTAGAATTAAAATACTCCAATCTAGACTTTAAATCCTACCACAAGGTTACTGCAGTAAACCAGTAATATTATTGCAGATCTGTGTTCTACTCAATTTTACGAATCCAATGGTATAGTATACGCAATTTTTGGACAAATACTTGATTTACTATGAATTAAACGAGATTAAAATGATTTCTGCCTTAAAAAAACAGAACGGCGGCCAGCTACGCGGCGACAAGTGGCGGCTCAGGATTGGGTCGGCGGACCGACGCGGCGCTGACTCAGCACGCTGACGCGGCACTGCCACGTGGCGCGACGCGATTCATTGGTACTAGTTTGGTAAGACCGCTCTAATCTGGGCCGTCCCTATGCGATCTAACGGACAGAGGGGAACGCGGTGGTTTACCTGAGACAGCGATAGTGGCATGCTCGACGGTGACGGTGAACAGCGGCGGCGCGTCGGTGGTGGTCGGCGGCGGCGGTCCGGTGGTTCCTCGGTGTGACGGAGTGGTGGACAGCGTGCGGCTCCTCCTCGTGAATTTGTTCCCGAGATCGGCGTTGACCACCTCCTCCCCGGTTGACGGCCAACGGCGAGTGGTCTTCGCGGACGCCGGCGAGACTCTGGCGTGAAATTGCGGAGGTTGTGGTGTGCTATAGAGAGGAAAATAGGCGTGAGACAAACTGGTACTGCAAGGGGAAGGAAGGAGTAGCGGAGGCCTTCGGAAAAGTCACCGTCGGGTCGGTGGCGGCGCTGCTCCGGTGAGGTCAGTGGCGAGCTCACGAGTGGCAGCCTAGTGGCGGTACAGCGAACAAAAAGCTAGGGTTTTGGGGTGGCCGGGCGCGAGTTTAAATAGTCCAGAGGACTTGGGGCAGGGTTCGTGGAGCTCCTCTCCGATTCGGCCGGCGTTGGTTCCAGAGGCGGAGGCGAATGGTGAGTTCGTTCCAAACTCGGCGAAACGGTGACGACAGGGTGGGGCCCGCCTGTCGGCGGCTGCGGGGGCACGGTGTTGGGCCGGCCCACGCGCTATGCGCCGCTCACTCTGCCAGGCGGGGCGGTGGTTAGGCCATGGGCTGGTCTAGCCGACCCGCTAGGCCAGATCTCCTTTTTTGTATTTATTCTTTTTATTTTTCTGTTTCACTATTTGTCTTATATCTTTTGCAAACGGACTCCAAATTAAGTGAAATTGGTCTCTAAAATTTTGTAAAAAGAAGGAGATTAGTATGGGGTTATAAGATAACACTTTTGCAAGGGTTTAGAAGGTTAGTTTTTGTATAACCCCTTTTTGTCTTTATATGACAATAGGGTTTGGAGAAGTATCTGATGCAGCTTTTATTGTGTGATGCCATGATGCATAAGATATGATGCATGCTTCTAGTAACATCTGCAATCATAAAATTTGGGATGTTACAAACCTACCCCCTTAAGAAGAATCTCGTCCCCGAGATTCAGGTTGGTTAGCAAATAGGTGTGGGTGTTCTTTCTTCAGGTCTTCTTCACGTTCCCACGTGGCCTCTTCCTCGGAATGGTGATTCCATTGAACTTTGCAAAACCTGATAGTCTTGGTACGAGTAATCCTCTCAGCTGTTTCCACAATCCTGGTGGGTTTTTCCTCATAGGTGAGATCGTTTTCCAGTTGAACCTCATCCAAAGGAACTGTATCCTTTAGCGGTGTTTCGGCCATTTCCGGGTGACACTTCTTTAGTTGTGACACATGGAATACATCATGAACAGTCAACACTTTGGGCAATTCCAACTGATAGGCAACCTCCCCTCTACGAGCCAAAATCCTATAGGGCCCTATGAATCGAGTTGCCAACTTACCCTTGATTCCAAATCTCTTAACTCCTCGTAGTGGTGAAACTCGGAGATATGCACGATCTCCCACTTCATAAGTTACATCCCTGCGCTTGGAATTAGCATAACTCTTTTGCCTGGATTGGGCTACTTTTAACCTGTCTTGAATCTGTCTTACTTTTTCTTCGGCATCCTTGATCAACTCAGGTCTAAACAAGCTACGTTCTCCAACTCCATTCCATAGCAGCGGAGTTCTACACTTTCTGCCATATAGAACTTCAAATGGAGCCATCTTGATACTAGTTTGGTAACTGTTATTGTATGAGAATTCCGCATATGGCAAGTTGTCATCCCAACTAGACCCATAGTCTAGTGCACAGGCTCTTAACATGTCCTCCAAGATCTGATTAACTCTTTCCATTTGTCCATCTGTTTGCGGGTGGAAAGCAGTACTAAACTCCAGTCGTGTCCCTAGAGACTCGTGTAGCTGTCGCCAAAACTTCGAGGTGAATTGGGTACCTCTATCAGAGACAATCCCCTTGGGTACACCATGAAGACTTACGATCCTTGACATAAATCTTGGCAAGTTTAGCACTTGTATATGTGGTCTTTACAGGAATAAAGTGGGCCACCTTTGTGAAGTGATCGACCACTACCCAGATAGAATCATACCCAAAACGAGTCCGGGGTAGTCCTGTGATAAAATCCATGCCTACCTTGTCCCACTTCCAATCAGGCACAGGTAATGGCTGCAGCAGCCCTGCTGGTTTTTGATGTTCGGCCTTGACTCTGTTGCACACGTCACATAAGGAGATGTATTCAGCAATTTCTCTTTTCAAGTTATTCCACCCGAATCTATCCTTCATATCCATGTACATCTTTGTAGAGTAAAACGAATTGTGAGCTTCCTGAAGAATTAACTTCCTGATATCGGGATCATCGGGAACGCACAAATGCTTCTCATACCAAAGTGTCTCTTGTTCATCCGTATGAAACCCTTTTGCTTTACCCTTTCTTATATTAGCTTTTATTTCTTCCAACTCTTTGTCCCCCTTCTAGGCCTCTTTGATTTGGTCCAGAAGCGTTGGCACTATCTCCATAGTTGCTAAGTATCCTTCCGGAACTATTTCCAACCTGAGATCCTTGAACTTTTCACACAAATCCTTTGGAAGTTCTCCCACGGTAAGTCCATTTACATAGACTTTCCGGCTTAAGGCGTCAGCCACAACATTGGCCTTTCCAGGATGGTACTGTGGGTCCAAGTCATAGTCCTTGATGAGTTCAAGCCATCTCCTTTGCCTCATATTTAACTCCTTTTGAGTGAAGATATATTTAAGACTCTTGTGATCCGTGAACACATCACAATGTTTGCCCATGAGGTAATGTCTCCATACCTTGAGCGCATGCACAACTTATGATAGTTCCAAATCGTGTGTGGGGTAGTTATTCTCATGGTTCTTAAGTTGCCGAGAGGCGTATGACACTAATTTTCCATCTTGTATCAGTACACTACCGAGTCCTTGTCGAGAAGCGTCGCAATAGACTTGGAAATCTTTTTGGATGTCAGGGAGACACAAAACTAGTGTTGTTACTAGGCGCTTCTTCAATTCTTGAAAACTCGCTTCACATGCCTCGGTCCATTGGAACCTCTTTTCTTTCTTCAACAATTCTATCATAGGCTTTGCTATCTTGGAAAAGTTTTCAATGAACCTTCGGTAATATCCTACAAGTCCCAAGAAACTCCTGATATCCCCCACATTCTTAGGTGACTCCCATTCTGTCACGGAAGCTACCTTACTTGGGTCCACGACAACTCCTTTAGCTGACACAAGATGACCAAGGAATCCCACTTCTTTTAACCAGAACTCACATTTGCTAAACTTGGCATACAACTTGTGTTCCCTTAACTTTTCCATAATTAGGCGCAGATGCCTCTCATGTTCCTTCTCATCCCTGGAATATATGAGTATGTCATCAATGAATACCACAATAAACTTATCCAAGTACTCCATGAACACCTTGTTCATCATAGTCATGAAGTATGCTGGGGCATTGGTTAGGCCAAAAGACATCACGGTGTACTCATACAATCTGTATCTTGTGGTGAAGGCTGTCTTGGGTACATCCAGTTCTCGGATCTTTAATTGGAAATAACCTGATCGGAGATCAATCTTAGAGAACACGCTAGCTCCCTTTAATTGATCGCACAGGTCATTGATATTGGGTAGAGGGTACTTGTTCTTGATTGTCACTTCATTCAACGACCGGTAGTCCACGACTAGTCTCTTGGTTTTATCCTTCTTCTCCACGAATAAGACAGGCGCTCCCCAAGACGACGCACTTGGTTGAATGAAGCCTTTGTCCAATTGCTCCCTAAGTTGTTTCTTAAGTTCCTTCAACTCATCAACATCCATATTGTACGGTCTCTTTGCTATTGGTCCAGTCCCAGGCATCAAGTCAATGAGAAACTCGATGTCTCGGTCAGGAGGCATCCCTGGCAATTCTTCCGGAAATACATATGGATACTCCTTCACGATTGGCACATCCTCCAACCTAACCCCCTTAAAAGAGTTCACCACACTTCCTTTGAGTGCAAAAGCTGACTTAAAGCGGATCCTTTTCTTATCCGGAGTCATGAGTGCGATAGTCCTTTTGGCACAACCTATGACTCCCTCATATTCGGTCATCCAATTCATGCCCAAAATTATGTCTAAGCCTTGTGACTCCCGAACGACTAGACTTGTGGGAAAGATGTGTGCCCCAATCTTTAGTTCTAACCCACGGCATCCAGAGTTTGCCACTATTTCTCCCCCAGGAGAACTTACCCTTAGGGGAGTACTAATAGTCTTCGTAGGTATCTTGCCCCTATCCACAAATACCCTTGATATGAATGAATGGGATGCACCAGTATCAAAAAGAACAACTGCAGGGGTGGAATTAAGTTTGAACTTACCAATCACGAAGTCAGGTGCCTCACGAGCATCCTCCACGGAGACATGATTCACCGTGGCTTTGATGAATGGATTCGGCTTCTTCCCATTTCCATTACCATTACCATGGTTGTGTCCGTTGCCGTTCCCATTGCCATTCCCATTCTTCATCTTTTCAGGGCAAGTAGTTGCATAATACCCTGTCTTGTTACACTTAAAGCATGCCACTTCACTCAGATCCTTCCCATTGCCATTCCCATTGCGGTGTTTATGGCCATTGTGGTTATGTCCTCCATGACGATGACCATTGTGGTTGTGGCCATTGTGTTTGTGGGGCGGGGTGACGAAGTACGTTGCTTCTGATATGGGGCTGAGTTGTGCTTGTGTGAGGTGGACTTTCTCTTGCGGTTCTCTATACTCCTTTGCTTTGCTTCAACCACAACTGCCATGTCACGAAGTTCCTGATAGTTACCAAAACTAGACGCCTCTAATTTATCAATTGCAAGTTTTTACGTGGCTTAGGGCTTTCGGAGATAGAACCGTTCTTACCTATAAACATGAACCACAACGAGGATAACTAAGTTATTAGCAACTCGTTGTAAATCAGATATTGACTATAGTAGGAGATACAGACACCCGCCAGCCACTTATGCAAAACTAGTTGCATGTCAGTCGTGGAACCGGTCTCATGTACGATGACATGTAAGGTTGGTACGGGCCGCTTCATCCCACTATGCCAACAATATCCAAAATACATAGAAGATGCAATAACATGATCATCATCGCCCACATATAAACATATGTGTACTACCCATGCAAAGCACCTACGCATAGATCAGGCTCTGATACCACTGTTGGGTCTGCAGCATAGAAAACAAAAAAATTCCTACGATGTGAACTACACGCCAAGATCTATCTACTAGGTACAAAGCAACGGGTGGACATACATCCAACGAGAACTTACCCTCGAAGACAGCGAGTTTTGTTAACGAGTAGGAACTCGTGGTTGATGTAGTCGTACACTTGCCGATCTCAAGATCGTGAGGAAGTCTAGCAGGTCCGGCTCCAGCACGTCCATCAGATCCAGCTCCAGCAGCACCAAGTCCAGCACCGGAAAGCAGCGATGCATCCGTGATCGCACACACGTCCGGTACCCCGACAACCTCCGTCCCTCGCTCCAGCAAGGCAGCGGAAGCAGCAACTCCTTTCTAGATAAAGCCATCGGGAACATGTATCTCGCTAATCCGAGACCATGGGGGAATAATACTAGAGGGGGAGAGAGATCCTTCACAAGGAGGTGTGTGTGAGAAGTGAGGAGAGGGTGGCCTTTTATAGGAGGAGGGGGTGCCCATCCTTCATGGCCGGCGCATGGAGGAGGTGCCTCTTCACCTCCTCCATTTATGTGGTGGTAACCCCTCCACATTAAAATGCCTCTTCACATTCCCTTTTAAAGTCTCCATTAAATGCATTAAATTTCTCCAAATTTAATGCTCTCACATTTAGTAAATCTCTTTTATTATTTTTATTCAGAATTCTGTTAATTACTTTAATTAACAAACATTCACATAAAACCCCCTGCAACATTGCAATATTACATCCAGAACCAATTTCAGCAATTTCACCCGAAACAGTTTCGGTGTCTATTGAAATAATTCCAGCGCTTTCTTAAATCTTTATTTGAAACATATTTGCTCCAAATGGTGTCGGTATCCCTTAAGTGTGTCACCCTACGGTTTGCGAATAATGCAGACATGATCGAGACCCCTCTCAGATCAATAATCAGAAGCGGGACCTGGAGATCCATACTGACTCCTACACATTCAACGATGACTTTTGTGATCGTGAGAACCTTTAACGCTAGTAACTAAATCCCTTTGTCTCACGATATATTACATGTCCGAGATTCGATCATCGGTATCTCCATACCTAGTTTGATCTCGTTGCCGACATGCACTCTTTTCTCGTTCCCGTGATATAACATTCTAGTGATCACATCACTTGCTTGCAAGCTATTTCAATGTGATATCACCGAGAGGGCCCAGAGTATATCTATCCGTCATCGGGATTGACAAATTCCACTCTTGATCCATGAGCCTCAACATAACACCTTCGTAGCACTGAACCCATCTTTATAGTCACCCTGTTACGGTATGACGTTTGATGTTATCAAGATACTCTTCTGGTGTTAGCAATTAACATGATCTCATGGTCTAAGGATAAAGATTACTTCGTATGATGTTGTAGAAATATAAACATAATGACTTTGATCGTAATGTTATACTTTGGATGAATGTTCATCACATCATTCAACTAATGTTGTGACCTTGTTATTAACAACATCCAATGTCTATGATCAGGAAACCTTGATCATCTTGTTAATCAACAAGCTAGTCTATAAGAGAGGCATAACTAGGAACCCTTTTTGTTTATTAAACACACATGTATTGACGTTTCCGATCAATACAATTATAGCATTCAAAATAAACATTTATCATAAACATGGAATAAGATAATAACCACTTTATTATTGCCTCTCGGGCATATTCCCTTCAGTCTCCCACTTGCACTAGAGTCAATAATCTAGTTTGAAAAACTTTGCGTATTGAACACCTATGGCTTTCTTCTGTTGCATATACGCTATTGCTAGTGGTTAACATAATCTCAGGATCTGAGAGTTTCAGGTCTGTGTGTATTTGCATGTCTTTGCGTCTCTACGCATCACTCATTCTCAAATGAGATGGCATTGTATAAATTTGGTCCTTTGGTGAGACCTTTAGTTCGTTCGGCTCAAAATATGTTGATATTATTGTCACACAATATATCTTCATAGTATTAGCCCACTTTGAACCACACCTAGTTTGATAACAAACTACTTAACACAAATGCCCTCCTTTGCTGCTACTATAGCAGTTATATACTTAGCCTTTTGTTGTAGTATCCGTCACAATGTCTCAACTTTGGAACTTATCCAAATCCATCATGGAACATCATTTCCATTACATTGTGCCACCCGTAGTCTAAATTGAGATAAATTTAATTTGTATCTTGTGACAAAATTAGTATCAATGTAACACTTTACAATGAACTACCTTTAACTATTTGTCACTTATACATGATATATTCTTAGTTCTTCCAAAGCTCATAAGAATATCTTTACTATTGTCCAATGATCATCTTATGAATCATTCTGGTATATGCTCATAACATTTAGAGCATAGGACATTCTGGATAAATACATATCATGGTATAATCGATCAAAATCTTCATGTGATTTTACTCACCAAGTGTTGAAACACTTGAATCTTGATACAATTCTTTCCTTGCAGCATGAACCTTTCTTGTTGTTTCCATATTGAACCCTTTCAATATCTCATATATGTATTTCTGGCACAACCATATTTGCGCCTTAATCTATCCATATAGATATTGATGCCAAATATTCCGGGTTTGCCCAAGTCGTTCATCGAAATCTTATTTTAATGAAATTCTTAACTTGTGTCAATACAAGATACATCATTTCCAATCAACAATATGTCCTCTACATAATGTATTAGAAATATGTCTCAGCGCTCCCACTTAATTTCTTGCAAATGCAAGCATCTTCATCATCTCCGATGAATTTAAACTCTTTTAACAGTTTCATCATGGTGAAGATTCCAACTCCGCTATGCTTACTTCAACTATTGAAGTTTACATGCCCTTTTAGTACCCTTTGAATTAACAAAACCCTTCGGACCATGTCATGTACACGTCCTAGGTTACTGTTCTATTAGAAGAACCTTGTTTTGTTTATTCAACTACCATATATCAAATTATATGTAGTGGTTGCTACATTAATCCGTCAAGACTATATATCACTATGAAAGATAAAATCTTGCCATAGTCAACTAACTCCTTGAACATTCTCGTAAACTTCTTTCTGACATGTCGACTATTTCATAGATGTTAAACATCCATGTCTTATTTCTTTATAGATCCAAACACGACCGATAGGCTTCACGCCTTTCTGGAGGGTCTTCCAAGTTCAGAAACTTGATTTCTCGTGTATGGATACTATCACGGATTCTATGACTTCTAGTCATTTTATGGAGTCAGGGCCCATCATCGCTTCTTTGCATGTAGTCGGTTCATCATTGTAAAAACAATAATGACTTGCTTATCAAATCTTACTATTTGATTCTTACCGACCCACACGGTTCTATAGGAACTCTAATCTCCGAGATCACTCCTTTTGTAATCACGGGAGCCATGAGCATTGTGGCCGCCACCGGGACACTTTCCGGCGCTGCGCTACTTAGCACATATAGCTAAGGTTCAACAACCTTATCAAAGTTCTATTGTCCTCCCACTTAACTTTTCGCGAAAAATTCCTTCTCAAGAAACTTGACGTTCCAAGTAACAAACTCTTTTGTCCTTGGTGTTATGGAGAAATTCCCAACAAATTCTTTGGGATAACCTACAAAGACGTGCTTATCCGACTTTGGTTGTAAACATTTTACTTATGCATAGCATACCAAAATTTAAGAAAAGACAATTCAGGTTTTATCCCAAACCATAACTCATATGGTGTCATTTCAATGGATCACGATGGTGCTCTTTTCAGTGTAAAAGCGGTAGTCTCTAAAGCTTCAATCTTTAAAACATAATGGCAGTTTTATAAATGAAACCTTTGATCTTACCATGTCAAACATGGTTTGATTTCATCTCTCGAATATGCCATACTCGTATGGTTTACCGGGAAATCCAAATTCATGGAACAATTCCTCAAATCTTAGGTGTTTTTGCTAAACATGTAACTCAAATATCTTCCTTTATGATCGAATCATAAACTCTTTATTTTCTTGTTACAATAATTTTCCACTTCATCTTGAAAGTCTTTGAACAACTTTCAAGTATTTCATACTTCTTCCTTATTAAGTAAATATATAGATATATTCACTTAAATTTCTGGAGAAAGCATATGAAGCAAAAAGATCCATCGCATATGGCTACATATAATGGAGTATGTACATCAGCATGCACAATTTCCAATAAGCTAGTCATCCGTTCCTCTTTGGCCTATGGACGGAGTTTCAATTATCTCGAGGAAAGTCTCACATGCGTCAATTGATCAAAATCAAAGACTACAAAAATCCATCAACATGGAGTTTCTTCATGTTTTCTTTCAAATATAATTTAAACAGCGATGTCACTTCATAAGTGATCTTTCAATCATTTGTCTTGCGACATTTTAGCAATAGTGTTTATGGATGTGATTTCTCCAACTAGACTTGTAAAAGTTCATCCATCCTTTATGGAATACGGTAATTATTTGAACAGCCATTGTTCTCATAATACCGGAACAAAATAACAATTATTTAAACAAATCTTGAAGTCTAGGTTTGATGACAACGAAAAACACAATAACACTTTATTTGTTTTCGATGAACATCATCACTCATTCTCTTGCTAGTTACTTAGGCCATTGTAGTTCATGAATTGCGTTGTCCTGTATGACACTTCATACCAACCAATTCGGTATCCAATACCGGTATCCAATACCTAAGAACCACATTGTTTAACAAGCAAGGAATACAGCCATAACATGTATATCTTCTATATACCTAAGTTGGACATCTCCAACCTTTTATTTTCTGCCAAATATTTTATAGATTCTCTTTCAGCAATTCCTTTTCTTTTAAAAGAATCTATCAACATCAATAGTGGTGTCATCAACATGACACATGCTACAAAGCTTGTATATAGTCAAATACTAATACCTTTGGACTTGCACTTTGAAGTGGATCACCATCATCAAATGTTTGGCATTCTTTCAAAAATCCATTCTTTAGTAATCTATTAGTGTAGTAAACATTTTACTTACATCTTCTATTCATCCTTATCATGACAACTTTCATGATCAAGCTACTATAGCCTATAAGGAAGAATCGCGAGTATAATATCAGTTCCCAAAACCTTTTTGGTAGATTAGGACGCCTAGCGTCTCCAACCTTCATAAATTCTCATACAATATGAGAACATGTATTTTGCTAAATTATACTCTATCATAATGCAACCAAAAAAATTGTTTCAGATATCACAATATCTTTCACACATGATGGTTTCTGAAACAATTTTCAGCTCCAATATAATCTTGATATTAAAACAACTTTTGGATATCAATAATCATGGAGGCAAACATGATACTTTAGATACTAACATTGGAATTCTTACTCTTGATTTAATACTACTTATTAAACTTCATGGAGTAAATAGAGTTTGCTGAAAGTTTGCAATAGGACTTATAAACTTTAAATTGACATTCAAAACAATACAATACCAGTTCGTAAAGTAAATATCCAGAATTCTATAGTTCTATTATCTCAAATAAAAACTAAGCAAAGGTAGAAAACGAATGCCAATGACTACAACAAATTATACAAATTCACGTCGATTTAGTTTATGATAAATTTAGTTCGACTAATCCAAATTAGAAATGAACTCCTACTCAAAAACGACATCCCTCGTGCCTTTTTGGTGATTGCATGAACCAAATCCACTACACCAAGTCCGATCATCACGTGAGTTGATGTAGCTTCAAAGGCGAGCATCTATATGGGCATCATATCAACTATATGACTCATGCTTAACCTTTCGGTCCGTGTTCCGAGGCCATGTCTGTACATGCTAGGCTCGCCAAGTAAGAACCTTAGTACTCGCGTGTGTAAAACTGTCTTACACCCGTTGTATGAAAGCGTAGAGTCGAGTACACCCGATCATCACGTGATGTCTCGAAACACGATCCATAGAACGGTGCATACTCAAGGAAGAACACATTTTATCTTGATATCTAAATGAGGGATCATCTTACAATGCTACCAAAAGCGCCAAACTAGCAGTATAAGATGCTAACATCTAATGTGTAAACTGAGATGATATGGTCCATGCATTTGATCTCTATCATTTGCATCGTGGTATGATCTCTATCATTCCTTTGTGTGTAAGGCCAAGGTCTATGGAACTTACACGTTGAATGTGTTGTAAGAGTATCTATCATACATCTACTTACAACAATACCATATAAATACACTAGCCCAGCAACGATCTAAACTAGACGCCTCTAATTTATCAATTGCAAGTTTTTACGTGGCTTAGGGCTTTCGGAGATAGAACCGTTCTTACCTATAAACATGAACCACAACGAGGATAACTAAGTTATTAGCAACTCGTTGTAAATCAGATATTGACTATAGTAGGAGAGACAGACACCCGCCAGCCACTTATGCAAAACTAGTTGCATATCAGTCGTGGAACCGGTCTCATGTACGATGACATGTAAGGTTGGTACGGGCCGCTTCATCCCACTATGCCAACAATATCCAAAATACATAGAAGATGCAATAACATGATCATCATCGCCCACATATAAACATATATGTACTACCCATGCAAAGCACCTAAGCATAGATCAGGCTCTGATACCACTGTTGGGTCTGCAGCATAGAAAACAAAAAAATTCCTACGATGTGAACTACACGCCAAGACCTATCTACTAGGTACAAAGCAACGGGTGGACATACATCCAACGAGAACTTACGCTCGAAGACAACGAGTTTTGTTAACGAGTAGGAACTCGTGGTTGATGTAGTCGTACACTTGCCAATCTCAAGATCGTGAGGAAGTCCAGCAGGTCCGGCTCCAGCACGTCCATCAGATCCAGCTCCAGCAGCACCAAGTCCAGCACCGCAAAGCGGCGGTGCATCCGTGATCGCACACACGTCTGGTACCCCGACAACCTCCGTCCCTCGCTCCAGCAAAGCAGCGGAAGCAGCAACTCCTTTCCAGATAAAGCCACCAGGAACATGTATCTCGCTAATCCGAGACCATGGGGAATAATACTAGAGGGGGAGAGAGATCCTTCACAAGGAGGTGTGTGTGAGAAGTGAGGAGAGGGTGGCCTTTTATAGGAGGAGGGGGGTGCCCCTCCTTCATGGCCGGCTCATGGAGGAGGTGCCTCTTCACCTCCTCCATTCATGTGGTGGTAAACCCTCCACAATAAAATGCCTCTTCACATTCCCTTTTAAAGTCTCCACTTTAAATGCATTAAATTTCTCCAAATTTAATGCTCTCTCATTTAATAAAACTCTTTTATTATTTTTATTCAGAATTTTGTTAATTACTTTAATTAACAAACATTCACATAAAACCCCCTGCAACATTGCAATATTACATCCAGAACCAATTTCAGCAATTTCACCCGAAACAGTTTTGGTGTCTATTGAAATAATTCCAGCGCTTTCTTAAATCTTTATTTGAAACATATTTGCTCCAAATGGTGTCGGTATCCCTTAAGTGTGTCACCCTACGGTTTGCGAATAATGCAGACATGATCGAGACCCCTCTCAGATCAATAATCAGAAGCGGGACCTGGAGATCCATACTGACTCCTACACATTCAACGATGACTTCTGTGATCGTGAGAACCTTTAACGCTAGTAACTAAATCCCTTTGTCTCGCGATATATTACATGTCCGAGATTCGATCATTAAATAGGAACCCTTTTTGTTTATTAAATACACATGTATTGACGTTTCCGATCAATACAATTATAGCATGCAAAATAAACATGTATCATAAACATGGAATAAGATAATAACCACTTTATTATTGCCTCTCGGGCATATTCCCTTCAATGAGTATGAAAGGCCACCTCAAACTGGTTCCAGGTGATAGCTTCAATATCAGGGTGGGTGACTTGGTAATTATCCCACCATTCAGCAGCCGGTCCCTCAAGATGGTGCGTGGCAAAGCGCACCCTGTCAGCTCCATCAACTTGGACGGTGTCTAACTTCTTGTTGGTGGTGCGGAGCCAGTCATCTGCCACAATTGGCTCAGAACTACTTGAGAAAATAGGAAGGTTCAACCTCAAGAACCGAGTCAGGCGATCCTGTTGGGGTGGTGGAGGTGGTGGAGGCAGCGGGTTGTTGTTGTTTTGCATGTTTTGAGTGAGGAGTTGGATCAGCTGATTCTGAGAGTTCAGAAGGTGTGCCATCTTTGGGGGCATATTGTTGTTCCCACGTCTCGCCATCTGTGGGGTTTGGGAAACAAGTTAAGAAATTGATAGAAAGCCTAAGGAATAAACTCCTACCCTTATGTAAACACGAGAAAACACACAAGAAACACAAAAGGCACACATAGCACAAAGTTTAACACAACTCAACCAAGTTTAACTAAACCAATATAGTTTTGGTACTTATTACAATCGCGAATAACGTTTGACTATAGAAATAAAGGTGGTTCAACTGTCTACTCTACTCATTATCCACTTCCTCATCCTCAATCGTGAAGCCTTCCTTCTCCAGCATTGACTTGTATAACTCCATGTCCTTTGTCGTGGCTTCAAGCTTCTCCTGAAGTTCCTTCACCTCATGCGGCTCCTGTGTAGCAGCCTTGAGCATCTCTTGGAGTTCCTTCACCTCTTGCAGCTCCTGGGTAGCAGCTTCGAGCTTCTCTTGAAGTTCCTTCTTTTCCTCCTGCAGCTCCTTGATCAAGCTTGACTCCTTAGCCATGGGTGCGATCTTCTCCTCCAAGCTCCTCTTGGCGGCCCACAGGTCCTTCAACATGAGAGCAAAGTTGTTGAACTCCATCTCGTTTTTTGTGAGTAAAAGGCTTTGTTCCCTAATCCTCTTGTTCTTATCCTGCACCCTCTTCTCTTGATTAGCGAACTTCTTGTCTTGGGCAGTGAGCTTCCCTCCTAGGGACTTGATCTTCTCTTCCAGCTCTTCGATCATCTCATCCTTCTCCTTGACTAGAGCGCATAACTCGTCATTCCTCATGATCTCAAAGCAACTTCCCTCCTCAAGATCATTGATGTGGCACTCCAAGTCTTGGTATTGGATCCTTCGACGCTTGCATGTCGCCCTTTCCTCCGAGGTTAACTCGATTGGAACTCCCTTCTCATCACGTCTTCCAAAGAGTTTAATGTAGTGGCCTTCAACCTCTTCATGGTGGCGTCCACATAGGCGTCCAATGAGCTCCTGCATGCTGGTGCTAAGTCCTTTCTCCTTGGAGTCGCTGGTGACATTGAGTAAAATGGCATCCGTCTTGGGTTCAGACTCGCTTCGCCCCAGTTGGATGACTTCAATCGCCCAGCATCATTCCTTGTGCATCTTTCTCAACTCGCTTCCCTTGATTGATGGCATGGGCAACTCCAACGTCTTGATGATGTCCAGGAGGCATTCCCCAAAGTGCAGGTATTTGATGTCTTCGGCGGTGTCGTAGTAGAAGGTTGTCATCTTTAAGTTAGGAGAATGAAGATTAGACACAAAGTGATAAGGAGGAGAGTTACTAGAAGAGCATAAATAACTTAGAAAAATATAGAAAGCAAAAACACACAATGGTAAAGGTGGTTTCCAATCCTAGGGGTCACGTCCTACAGGCAACTTTGTGCTCTCATACCATCTGTTGTGACCTCGGATCGTTAAGGATCCTAAGTCCCTATGATTAACATGCTAGTCCCTGGATCAAAAGCTAGCACTTCACAGTCGATGAATATCATGTAAAATACAAGTCATTATTACACGAATAATCGAGAGTATAATTATTACAACTTGCATAGCTTATAGCTAGCTCAAATAAAACAGCAGAAACTAAGTAAATCTTGAGTCCATCAACGCCTCAGGCTAGTTGCGTGAAGACCCGCGATCCCTACGCACCTTTCAATCTTCGGATTCTGCACATAATACGTGCAACCAACAAGTTGGGTCAATACTTTGAATGTATTTTCAAATTACACCAAGGAAAGAATAAGACTACCTCTACATGCAAGGCTAAGTGTAGGCTTTGGGGTTCTTTTGCATAAGGCCAACTTTCTCTAAGTAAGAAGAAAAGAGGAAGAGTTTACCCTGCTTTGTAAATAGTGATAAGTAGTATAGGTTCGAATGGAACACGTGGATATTACTCACCAAGTGTCCAATCAACCTAGCACTTGGATATTACGCACCAACTCCCCAAAATCCCACCCAATGGCGATATTACTCACACCTTGGGGTTTATAAAACTTTAAGTTTGGAAAAGAGAGAGGAAGACCTTTCAGAGGCTCCATCCTTCAGATGCTCAAAGTGTTCTTTTCCATGAACTCGGCTGATCGATCAGATTGCAATACTCTCGAGAGGTTGTGCACTTCCCCACAATTCATGATCAAGTCCTTTTACAGACAAGACCATGGCGAAGCCTTCCCTTAGTAGCCCCTCTACCAGCTGGATCCAACCGTGCCAAGAACCTCCAAATGTTGGTACCTCGGTGAGGTTTCCCACTAAGTACTAAGCCAAGACAGAGCCCATATGTATGTGGTTGCACTGGAAGCTTCTGAATTCTGAAACATGGCAGACTTCTTTGATTCCTGGGCGGCCGTCCTGCACCAAATATCCACTCGTTGACCCGACAACCGTTCCTCCCAGAAGAAAACTTAGTTTTATTTTGAAGGGGGTTTTGAGAGGAAAAGTTCGCTCGAGAGAGCTCTCATACTTAGAATTTTTTTGAGTCTTTCGAACCCCCCAACGGTACTTAGTATATATATAGCATAGCAAGCAATACTTAGCAAAAACAGGGGAAACCTATTGGGACAGAAATTCCTAAGTACAGAGCTATTCATGGCATACTACAAAACCTCACTTGCAAAATAGTACTAAGAAAAAAATCTACTAAAGACCTACACATGCATACTACAAGATTTGAAGAGTAAAACATGCATAGTCAAAAACTGGGACATAATATGTACAAGTGGTGTAACTTGCCTTAATCCGAGCAGCACTCTACACAACAGTACTCCTCAGCGCACTCCGAACAATCTAACGAAACACAAACATAGATCCAATCACAACTTGCACACAACAATGCCACGAAGGTAATTATGCATGCATGCAACATGGTAATATGCAAGGATGGGTTCAATTTTGACCAAGGGTTTTATTCAGGGGTGTTGTTGAGTTGGGGATGTCATTAGTATCGATTCCCCACAGATTTTAAGTATTTTGGATTAATACTTAATTAAACATGCTCATAAAGAGATCTACACTTCCAATCTACCTTGAAACAGATCTAAACACTCTAAGCATGATATAACAATTTTCCACAGAAGATCCCGTAGATACAAAGCCAACGCAACAAGAATCACCTAAAACGGAATTACGGATATTTTTCTAGAATTAAAATACTCCAATCTAGACTTTAAATCCTACCACATGATTACTGCAGTAAACCAGTAATATTATTGCAGATCTGTGGTCTACTCAATTTTACGAATCCGGCGGTATATTATATGCAATTTTTAGACAAATACTCGATTTACTATGAATTAAACAAGATTAAAACAATTTCTGCCTATAAAAAAACAGAACGGCGGCCAGCTACGCGGCGACAAGTGGCGGCTCAAGATTGGGTCGGCGGGCTGACGCCGCGCTGACTAAGCGCGCTGACACGGCACTGCCACGCGGCGCGATGCGATTTTTCGATACCGGTTTGGTAAGACCGATCTAATCTGGGCTGTCCCTATGCGATCTAACGGACAGAGGGGAACGCGGTGGTTTACCTGAGACAGCGACGGTGGCGTGCTCGACGGCGACGGTGAACAGCGGCGGCGCGTCGGTGGTGGTCGGCGGCGGCGGTCCGGCGGTTCCTCGGTGTGACGGAGTGGTGGACAGCGTGCGGCTCCTCCTCGTGAATCTATTCCTGAGATCGGCGTTGACCACCTCCTCCCCAGTAGACGGCCAACAGCGAGTGGTCTTCGCGGACGCCGGCGAGACTCTGGCGTGAAATTGCGGAGGCCGTGGTGCACTATAGAGAGTAAAATAGGCGTGAGACAAACTGGTACTGCAAGGGGAAGGAAAGAGCAGCGGAGGTCTTCGAAAAAGTCACCATCGGGTCGGCGGCGGCGCTGTTCCGGCGAGGTTGGCACTGATCTCACGAGTGGCAACCCAGTGGTGGTACAGCGAAAAAAAGCTAGGGTTTTGGGGCGGCCGCGCGCGGGTTTAAATAGTCCAGAAGACTTGGGGCGGAGTTCGCGAAGCTCCTCTCCGATTCGGCCGGAGTTGGTTCTAGAGGCGGAGGTGAACGGTTAGTTCGTTCCGAACTCGGCGGAACGATGACGACGGGGTGGGGCCCGCCTGTCGGCGGCTGCGGGGGCGCGGTGCTGGGCCGGCCCACGCGCTATGCGCCGCTCACTCTGCCAGGCGGGGCGGTGGTTAGGCCACGGGCTGGTCTAGCCAGCCCGCTAGGCTAGATCTCCTTTTTTGTATTTATTTTTTTGTTTTTCTGTTTCACTATTTGTCTTATATCTTTTGCAAACGGACTCCAAATTAAGTGAAATTGGTCTCTAAAATTTTGTAAAAAGAAGGAGATTAGTATGGGGTTATAAGATAACACTTTTGCAAGGGTTTAGAAGGTTAGTTTTTGTATAACCCCTTTTTGTCTTTATATGACAATAGGGTTTGGAGAAGTATCGGATGCAGCTTTTATTGTGTGATGCCATGATGCATAAGATATGATGCATGCTTCTAGTAACATCTGCAATCGTAAAATTTGGGATGTTACAGAATGTAGTGGTTACCAAGGCAACTGGAACAATATGCCACCCTTTGAGAGGCACGTGGAGGACCTAGAGATTTGAACTTGGGAGCAGGGAGAAAAGGTGATGCAGCTAAAGGAAGAAGTTGACTTTGTCAAAGTCACTGTGGTATTGCAGGAGCAGGAGGTTGAAACTCTGCACACCGTTGTGAACACCATGGAATAAGCTCTTATTGGCAGGGACCAAACCATAGTGGAGCTTAATGGGACCATATAGGAAAGGGATCAGACCATTGAGGAGCTAAATGGAGTTGTGGTGGAAACGGAGCAAACAATTGCTGATAGGTATTAAATAATTGTGGACATGGCTTCTCAAATTGCTGCTCTTCAAGCACAGCTGAATCCTCCACCCAATGATGACAACAATGATGGCAATGATGATGGCAATGACGATGGGGGAAACGATGACAGCAATGGTGGAAAGTTGTACTAAACTCTTCAAGCCTAGGACCAAGTATGGCTATGACTCTATTTGGGTAGTGGTCGATCATTTGACCAAGGTAGCTCACTTTATACCAGTAAAGACCACCTACACCAGTGCTAGGTTAGCCAAGATCTACATGAACAGAATTGTGTGCCTACACGGAGTTCCCAAGAGTAATATGTCAGATGGGGGCACCCAATTTACTTCACACTTTTGGCGCCAGCTACATGGGTCATTGGGGACTAGGTTGGAGTTCAGTATAGCTTTCCACCCCAAGACGAATGGTCGGACAGAGCAGGTGAATCAGATTTTGGAAGATATGTTGAGACCTTGTGCTCTAGCTCATGGCCATCATTGTCATCGTTGTCATTGTTTCCCATCGTTAGTACATCTTTCCACCATCGTTATCATTGTCTCGCCCATCGTCATCATCATTATTGCCATCATTGTTGTCATCATTGGGTGGAGGATTCAGCTATGCTTGAAGCGCATCAATTTGAGCAACCATGTCCACAATTCTTTGATTCCTCTCAGCAATTGTTTGCTCCCTTTCCACCACAACTCCATTTAGCTCCTCAATGGTCTGATCCCTTTCCTCTGTGGTCCCATTAAGCTCCACTATGGTTTGATCCCTTCCAATAAGAGATTGTTCCATGGTGTTCACAGCGGTGTGCAGAGTTTCCATCTCCTGCTCCTGCAATACCACTGTGACTTTGACAAAGTCAACTTATTCCTTTAGCTACAACACCTTTTCTTCCCGCTCCCAAGCTCGAACCTCCAGGTCCTCCACGTGCCTCTCAAAGGGTGGCATACTGTTCCGGTTGCCTGGGGTAAACCTTGAATTCATGTCCTCATCTCGCTTCCCAAATACATGGAAAGGGGAATTTGGTGGCAGCCGGTGTTGGTGAAGATGGCATAGGCGTGATAGCACCTCATGCATAGCTGAGTCTGAAGGGAATATGCCCGAGAGGCAATAATAAAGTGGTTATTATCTTATTCCTTGTTTATGATAAAAGTTTATTTTACATGCTATAATTGTATTGATTGGAAACGTTAATACATGTGTGCTTAATAAACAAATAAAGGGTTTCTAGTTATGCCTCTCTTATAAACTAGCTCGTTGATTAACAAGATGATCAAGGTTTCCTGATCATGGACATTGGATGTTGTTAATAATGAGGTCACAATATTGGTGAATGATGTGATGAACATTCATCCGAATTATAGCATTACGATCAAAGTCATTATGTTTATATTACTATAACATCATATGAAGTAATCTTAGTCCTTAGACCATGAGATCATGTTAATTGCAAACACCGGAAGAGTACTTTGATAACATCAAACGTCACACCATGACAGGGTGAATATAAAGGTGGGTTTGCGTACTCTGAAAGTGTTATGTTGAGGATCATGGATCAAAAGTGGGATTTTTCCATCCCGATGATGGATATATATACTCAGGGCCCTCTCGGTGATATCACATTGAGATAGCTTGCAAGCAAGTGATGTGATCACTAGAATGTTATATCACAAGAATGAAAAAAGAGTGCATATCGGTAAAAAGATCAAACTAGATATAAGGATACCGATGATCGAATCTTGGACATGTAATATATCACAAGACAAAAGGATTTAGTTACGACGTTAAAGGTTCACACGATCACTAGAGTCATCGTTGAATGTGTGGGAGTTAGTACGGATCTCCAGGTCCCGCTGCTGATTATTGATCGGAGAGGGGTCTCGATCATGTCTGTATTATTCACGAACCATAGGGTGACACACTTAAGGGATACCGACACCATTTGGAGCAAATATGTTTCAGATAAAGATTAAGAAAGCGCTAGAATCATTTCGATGGAAACCGGAATTGTTCCGGGTGAAATTGCAGAAACTGGTTCTACATGTGATATTGAAATATTGCAGGGGATTTTATGTGAATGTTTGTTAATTAAAGTAATTAACAAAATTCTAAATAAAATAGTTTTATTTAATAAGAGCTTGCATTAAATTTGGTTGAAATTTAATGCATGTGAGTGGACATGAGTGGAGGTGTGTGTTTATGTGAGTGGGAGCTCCACCCACATGAATGAGGGAGAGGTGGGGCACCCACCATGGCTGGCGGCCATGCCCCCTTGGGTTGCCCCCCTCCTCTATATATGGAGCACCTCCTCCTCCACTCTCACACCTCCTCGTGAAGGATCTCTCTCCCTCTCTAGAAATTATTCCCCATGGTCTCGGATTAGCGAGATACATGTTCTCGGTGGCTTAATCTGGAAAGGAGTTGCTGCTTCTGCTGCTTTGCTGGAGCGAGGGACGGAGGTTGTCGGGTACCGGACGTGTGTGTGATCACGTATGCACCGCTGCTTTGTGGTGCTAGACTTGGTGGTGCTGGACCTGTTGGACTTGCTGGTGCTGGACCTGCTGGACTCGCTGGACTTCATCACGATCTTGAGACCGACAAGTGTACGACTACATAAACCACGAAATCAGTTTCGTTAACAATGCTTTGTCGATCTTCAAGGGTATGTTCTCTATGGATGTATATCCACTCGTTGCTTGTATCTAGTAGATTGATCTTGGCGTATAATAGTTCCCATCATAGGAAAAAATTTGTTTTCTATGCTGCGAACCCAACAGTGGTATCAGAGCATGATCTATGCATAGATGCTTTGCACGGGTAGTATACATAAGAGTATATGGGTGATCATGATCATTTTATTGCATCTTCTATGTATTTTGGATATCGGTGGCATAGTGGGATGAAGCGGCCCAGACTAACTTTACATGTCCTCGCACATGAGACATGTTCCACGCTTGACATGCAACTAGTTTTGCATAAGTGGATAGCGAGTGTATGTCTCTCCTACTATAGTCAATATCTGATTTACAACGAGTTGCTAATAATTTGGTTATCATCGTTATGGTTCCATGTTCATAGGTAAGACTGGTTCTATCTTCGAAAGCCCCAAGCCACGTAAAACTTACAATGGATAAATTAGAAGCATCTAGGTTAGATTGTTGCTGGGTTGATGTCATGATATGGTAATATTGTAATTTGATGTATAGTTGATACTCTTACAACACACATAATGTGTAAGTTCCATAGACCTTGGCCTTACACATAAAGGAATGGTAAAGATCATACCACGATGCACATGATAGTGATCAAGTGTAAGAACCATATCATTTCACTTTATGCATATGAAGTTTGCATCTTATATTGCTTGTTTGGTGTTTTAGTAGCATTATAAGATGATCTCTCATTTAGATATCAAGATAAAAATGTGTTCTCCCTTAAGTACGCACCATTTTATGTTTTTCCGCTTCAAGACATCACGTGATGATCGGGTGTACTTGAATCCACGATCATAAATGGGTGTAAGACAGTTTTACACACGCGAGTACTAAGGTTCTTACTTCGCGAGCCTAGCATGTACAGACATGGCCTCGGAACATAGACCTAAAGGTTAAGAATGAGTTATATAGTTGATATGATGCTCATATAGAAGCTTGCCTTTGAAGCTATACCGACTCACGCGATGATCGGACTTGGTGTAGTGGATTTGGTTCATGTAATCACCAAAACAACTCGAGGGATGTTGATTTTGAGTGGGAGTTCATTTCTAATTTGAATTAGTTGAACTCAATTTATCATAAACTAAATCGAAGTGAATTTGCATAGTCTACCTGCGCTTAGTTTTAATTGAGATAATAGAACTATAGAATTCTGGATATTTACTTTACAAACTAGTATCGTATTGTTTTAAGTGTCAATTTAAAGTTTACAAGTCCTATTGCAAACTTTCAGCAAACTCTATTTACTCCATGAATTTTAATAAGTAGTATTAAATCAAGAGTAACAATTCCAATGTTAGTATCTAAAGTATCATGTTTGCCTCCATGATTCTTGATATTCAAATATTGTTTTAATATCAAGGTTATCTAGGAGCTGAAAGAATTGTTTCAGAAACAATCATGTGTGGAAGATATTGTGATATCTGAAACAATGTTTATGGTTGCAATATGATGCAATATGATAGAGTATAATTTAGCAAAATACACGCTCTCATATTGTATGAGAATTTTCAATGGTTGGAGACACTAGGCATCCTAATCTCCTAAAAAGGTTTTGGGAACTGACGTTATACTCACGGTTCATCCTTATAGGCTATAGTAGCTTGATCATGAAAGTTGTCATGATAAGGATGAATAGAAGATGTAGGTAAAATGTTTACTACACTAATAAATTACTAAAGAATGGATTTTTTGAAAGAACGCCAAACATTTGATGATGGTGATCAACTTCAAAGTGCAAGTCCAAAGGTATTAGTATTTGACTATACACACTTTGGACTATGTGTCATATGTATGGTGCCACTATTAATGTTGATAGATTCTTTTAAAAAGAAAAGGAAATGCTGAAAGAGAATCTATAAAATATTTGGCAGAAAAGAAAAGACTGGAAATGTCCAGCTAAGATATATAGATGATATACATGTTATGGTTTTATTCTTTGCTTGTTAAACAATGTGGTTCTTGGGTATTGGATATCGAATTGGTTGGTATGAAATGTCATAGAGAACAACACAATTCATGAACTACAATGGCCTAAGTAACTAGCAAGATAATATGTGATGATGTTCATCGAAAACAAATGAAGTGTTATTATGTTTCTCGTTGATATCAAAGCTTGCCTTCAAGATTTGTTTAAATAATTGTTATTTTGTTCCGGTATTATGAGAACAATGGTTGTTCAAATAATTACCGTATTCCACAGAAGATGGATGAACTTTTACTAGTCTAGTTGGATCACTCACAAAGTGACATCGTCGTTTAAATTATATTGGAAAGAAAATATGAAGAAACTCCATGTTGATGGATTTTTGGAGTCTTTGATTTTGATCAAATGACGCTTGTGAGACTTTCCTCGAGATAATTGAAACTCCGTTCATAGGCCAAAAGGGAACGGGTAACTAACTTATTGGAAATTGTGCATATTGATGTATATAGTCCATTATATGTAGCCATGTGCAGTGGATCTTTCGACTTCATATGCTTTCTCGGAAAATTTGAGTGAACATATCTGTATAATTACTTGATAAGGAAGAAGTATGAAACATTTGAAAATTGTTCAAATACTTTCAAGATGAAGTGGAAAATCATTGTAACAATAAAATAAAGAGTTTATGATTCCATCATAAAGGAAGATATTTGAGTTACATGTTTAGCAAAACATCTAAGATTTGAGGAATTGTTCCATGGATTTGCATTTCTCGGTAAACCATAGGATTATGGTATGTTCGAGAGATCAAATCAAACCTTGTTTTACATGGTAAGATCAAAGGTGTCATTTATAAAACTACCAATATGTTTTAAGGATTAAAGCTTTAGAGACTAACACTTTTACACTGAAAAGAGCACCATCGTGATCTGTTGAAATGACACCATAAAGGTTATGATTTCTGATAAAACCCAAGTTGTCTTTTCTTAATTTTTGGTATGCTATGCATAAGTAAAATGTTTACAATAAAAGTCGGATAAGCACGTCTTTGTAGGTTATCCCAAAGAATTTGTTGGGTATTCCTCCATAACACCGAAGATAAAAGAGTTTGTCGCTTGGATCATGAAGTTTCTGAAAGAAGGAATTTTTCACAAAAGTTAAGTGGGAGGACAATAGAACTTTGATTAGGTTGATGAACCTAAGCAACATGTGCTAAGTAGCGCAACACCGTAAAATGTCCCGGAGGCGGCTAAAATGCTCATGGCTCCCGTTATTACAAAGGTTGTGATCTCGGAGATTAGAGTTCCTATTGAATCGTGTGGGTCAGTAAGAATCAAATAGTGAGATTTGAAACAGAAGCCGTTATTGTTTTGACAATGATGAACCGACTGCATGCAAAGAAGCAATGATGGGCCCTGACTCCATAAAATGACTAGAAGTTATAAAATCCGTGATAGTATCCATACACGGGAAATCAAGTTTCTAAACTTGGAAGACCCTCCGAAAAGACGTGAAGCCTATCGGTCGTATTTGGATCTATAAAGAAATAGACATGGATGTTTAACATTTATGAAATAGTCGACATGTCGGAAAGGAGTTTACGACTATGTTGAAGGAGTTGACTATCACAAGATTTGATCTTTCATAGTGATATTTAGTCTTAACGGATTAATGTAACAACAAGTACATATAATTTGCTATATGGTAGTTGAACAAACAAAACAATGTTCTTCTAATAGAATGGTTACCTAGGACGTGTACATGACACGGTCCGAAAGGTTTTGTTAATTCAAAGGATGCTAAAAGGGAATGCAAACTTCAATGGTTGAAGTGAGCATAACAGAGTTGGAATCTTCACCGTGATGAAAATGTTAAAAGCATTTAATTTCATCGAAGACGATGAAGATGCTTGCATTTGCAAGAAATTAAGTGGGAGCGCTAAGACATATTTATAATACATTATGTAGAAGACATGGTGTTGATTGGAAATGATGTATCTTTTATTGACACAAGTTAAGAATTTCATTAAAATTGGATTTCGATGAAAGACTTAGGAAAAACCGGAATATTTGGTATCAATATCTATATGGATAGATTGAGGCGCTAATATGGTTGTGGCAGATCTACATATATGAGATATTGAAAGGGTTCAATATGGAAACAACAAGAAAGGTTCTTGCTGCGTGCAAAAGGTTGAATCAAAATTCGAGTGTATCGACACTTGGTGAGTGAAATCACATGGATATTTTGATCAATAAAGTATATTATGATATGTACATATCCAGATATGTCCTATTCTCTAAATGTTTTGTGCATATACCAGAATGATTCATAAGATAATCATTGGGCAATAGTAAAGATATTCTTATGAGCTTTGGAAGAACTAAGAACATATCATGTATAAGTGACAAATAGTTAAAAGTAGTTCATTTTAAAGTGTTACATTGATGTCACAAGATAAAAATTAACTTTATCTCAATTTAAACTATGGGTGGCACAATGTAATGGAAGGCAGGTTCCATGATGGATTTGGATGAGTTCCAAAGTTGATACATTGTGACGGATACTACAACAAAAGGCTAAGTATATGACTGCTATAGTAGTAGCAAAGGAGGGAATTTGGTTAAGTATTTTGTTATCAAACTAGGTGTGGTTCGCAGTGGGCTAACACTATGAAGATATATTGTACGACAATACTATCAACATTTTTAAACCCAAAGGAACTAAAGGTCTCACCAAAGGACTAAATTTATACAATGCCATCTCATTAAAGAATGAGTGATGCGTAGAGACTCAAAGACATGCAAATACACGCGGACCTGAAAATGTCAGATCCGGAGACTATGTTAACCACTAGCAAACGCGTATATACAACACCAGAAAGCCATAGGTGTTAAATGCGCAAATTTATAGACTAGATTATTGACTCTAGTGCAAGTGGGAGACTGAAGGGAATAGGCCCAAGAGGCAATAATAAAGTGGTTATTATCTTATTCCTTGTTTATGATAAAAGTTTATTTTGCATGCTATAATTGTATTGATTGGAAACATCAATACATGTGTATTTAATAAACAAAAAAGGGTTCCTAGTTATGCCTCTCTTATAAACTAGCTCGTTGATTAACAAGATGATCAAGGTTTCCTGATAATGGACATTGGATGTTGTTAATAACGAGGTCACAACATTGGTGGAATGATGTGATGAACATTCATCCGAAGTATAGAATTACAATCAAAGTCATTGTGTTTATATTGCTATAACATCATACAAAGTAATCTTAGTCCTTAGACCATGAGATCATGTTAATTGCTAACACCGGAAGAGTACTTTGGTAACATCAAATGTCACATCATAACAGGGTGACTATAAAGGTGGGTTTGGGTACTCTGAAAGTGTTATGTTGAGGCTCATGGATCAAAAGTGGGATTTGTCCATCCCAATGATGGATAGATATACTCAGGGCCCTATCGGTGATATCACATTGAGATAGCTTGCAAGCAAGTGATGTGATCACTAGAATGTTATATCACGGAAACGAGAAAAGAGTGCATGTCGGTAACGAGATCAAACTAGGTATAAGGATACCGATGATCAAATCTCGGACATGTAATGTATCGTGAGACAAAAGGATTTAGTTACGATGTTAAAGGTTCACATGATCACTAGAGTCATCGTTGAATGTGTAGGAGTCAATACGGATCTCCAGGTCCAGCAGATGATTATTGATAGGAGAGGGGTCTCGATCATGTCTGCATTATTCGCGAACCGTAGGGTGACACACTTAAGGGATACCGACACCATTTGGAGCAAATATGTTTCAGATAAAAATTTAAGAAAGCACAGGAATCATTTTCATGGAAACTGGAATTGTTTCGGGTGAAATTGCAGAATCTGGTTCTGCATGTGATATTAAAATGTTGCAGGGGGTTTTATGTGAATGTTTGTTAATTAAAGTAATTAACCAAATTCTGAATAAAATAAATAAAATAGTTTTATTTAATGAGAGCTTGCATTAAATTTGGTGGAAATTTAATGCATGTGAGTGGACATGAGTGGAGGTGTGTGTTTATGTGAGTGAGAGCTCCACCCACATGAATGAGGGAGAGGTGGGGGCACCCACCATGGCTGGCTGCCATGCCCCCTTGGGCTACCCCCTTCCCTATATAAGGAGCACCTTCTCGTGAAGGATCTCTCTCCCCCTCTAGAAATTATTCCACATGGTCTCGGATTAGCGAGATACATGTTTCCGATGGTTTTATCTAGAAAGGAGTTGCTGCTTCCGCTGCTTTGCTGGAGCGAGGTATGGTGGTTGTCGGGGTACCAGACGTGTGTGCAATCACGGATGCACCGTTGCTTTGCGGTGCTAGACTTGGTGGTGCTAGACCTACTAGACTTGTTGGTGTTGGACCTGCTGGACTCGCTAGACTTCATCACGATCTTGAGATTGGCAAGTGTACGACTACATCAACCACAAAATTAGTTTCGTTAACAATGCTTTGTCGATATTCAAGGGTATGTGGATGTATATCCACCCATTGCTTGTATCTAGTAGATAGATCTTGGCGTATAATAGTTCCCATCGTAGGAATTTTTTTGTTTTCTATGATGTGAACCCAACAGAGTCCACTCTATGCTCCCATGTAACATACCGCTTGGTGTAGCTCAAGTTCTCAGGGTCTAGCATGGTGGGATCTACAAGAACAATGGTTGTGATCTCCAATATGTAATCTCCAGGCACATAGGCATTCATCCTCCTTCCCTTAAACATCGGCATCAGTAGGTTCAACAACTGAGAAAGCTCTCCCAACTGCTTCGCAAAGATCCTTGGTGAATGGATCCCGGCATACTCAACCCTGGTGATATCTCCCATCTATCAATTGTAAAGAGGAAAGTGTGATAATAGCAATGATAAGAATTTACTAGAATAAAGGACATAAGGATAAATACAAAATTAAAATAGACTTGAATAATTCTATGGCTTCCTATTCCAATCCTAGGTCATGATCCTACATTCAACACACGGCTCTGGTACCATCTATAACACTACAGTACTGGAAAGACTGTAGCTTCTATTCAGCACGTCAATCCCTGGATCAGTTCATTTGCTTACATAGAACATAGATGAATAACAAAGTAAATATCCGTACATCATAAATAACGGAAGATCTAGAGTATTAAATTATTACAATAATGCTTAGCTCGAAGGCTAGCTCAAACTTATTCGAGTATCAAACATAAATAAATAAATAACTCCTCCAATCTTCAAATTTCCCACAAGCGAACAAGTGTCAAGTGAAGTACCACAACCTAGTCAATTACTCAGAATCGGAATATCCTGCAACATAAAACATGGCAGCCTCGAAGGGTCAATACTTGGAATGTATGGCAAGTAGAGCTAAGTAAGGAGACAAGTATACCTAGCCTCTACATGCTTATTTGGCTAAGTGGAGTTTTAGCTAGCTTGCATTTTCAAATACCTTTGTCCTACTTTCATAAACAATTTTAGATTTTATTTGAAAAGATCCCATTTAAGTTAACCCATAATTTGGAATGAACGAGAAACATGTCATAACCTCAATATTAAGCAACTCAATTGTCCATAACCGGGGACACGACTAAGTACTTAGATTAGACACTCTACAGGGGTTTGTACACTTTACCAATGTGACCCGGCCAACTCGCTCGTACCATTACACTCATAGTGTGTGATGATAGAGATAAGTCCAAGAAGAGACCGTTCGGGAAGTAGCTTCCCAAACCCGACATGCACCGTTCCAACCTACCAAAATTCTACATCTCTAGCTACGTGGCTTCGAGTCACCACAAGCTACTAAGTCCAACCAGCCACCAATTTCTTACTGGCACATGGTTGTACACGTAAGTTACCAAATAAAGAAGCCAATCATTTTCCCTAGATATCTGGGTGCCTTTCCATATTTATACCACCAAAAAAATATCAATCCCATCACACCGCTAGGAGATTCGTTGATTAAGTTGTTTCTAGTTTTCACAAATCAATACTTTCAAAACAAGTTTCATGTGATGTAACGCATCCCTCGTCTAACATAGCATGGCTAAGCACATCTGCCATACGGTGGCTCAACTACAAGAGATCCCTACCACATAGCTTAGATATAGCATAGCGGTATTAGTTCCTATACATGCATCTACCAAATACACTACACATGCATAGAAAATAGTAGGACAAATGATGAACAAGTTTAACATTTACTTTCCTTGGTTGTAGTTGTCGAAGGTACAATCCTCACAAGAGCAAAAGTTGCACTCGTCACAATCATAAACAATATGCAAAAATTAATATACTACAATATGCACAAATAATATTGATCCCTTACTTAACACGCATTAGATAGACCTACTTGTCTCCTTACTTAGCTCTACTTGCCATACATTTTAAGTATTGATCCTTCGGGGCTGCCATGTTTTATGTTGCAGCATATTTCGATTCTGAGTGATTGACTAGGTTGTGGTACTTCACTCGACACTTGTTCGTTTGTGGGAAATTTGAAGATTGGAGGAGTTATTTATTTATGTTTGATACTTGAATAAGTTTGAGCTAGCCTTCGAGCTAAGAATTACTGTCATAATTTAATACTCTAGATCTTTCGTTATTTATGATGCATCGATATTTACTTTGTTATTCATCTATGTTCTATGTAAGCCAATGAACCGATCCAAAGATTGGCATGTTGCATAGAAGTTACCGTCTTTTTAGTACTATAGTGTTACAATCTGGTGGTGGCTTGACCACGCCGGATGATCTGCAATGGCGATTTGGGCAGTCATCTCCTCTACTTGCTCGGCCTGAATAAACGTGGTTGTCCCGGGGTTCCTTTTCCTGCCATCATGAAGATTTGCCGAAAACATGTCTCCATTGATCTAGCTAAAGTGGAGCATTCCACGAGGCTCTGCTAGCAAGTTCCATGGTGCTGGTTCGGAAGACATTCGGTCATGCACATCTGTGTTTTGACCGTTTGGTTTCAGAGGGAGCGCTTCGAAGCTCTATTGGATGTTAATATCATGGGACTTCTCGTTCCATGGTGCGGGCGGAGAATGTCACGGAAGCTGAGGTCTGAGGACTAGCCATGGTGGTTCGAGTCTAGTGGGTGATGAGGAATTGGCTTGGTGATTCTTGATTTGGAGAAGTAGCATGCAAATGGGGGTGACTTCACAGGAGAAGTTCATAGTCTAATTGGTTGTGCTTGGGAATATACTTGCTAAAGGCATTGTTTTGAAAGCGAGTACTTTTTTCATGGTGAAAACCTATGATCGGACGACGACAGCGCTTGTGCATTGGTTCCCTCTTAGAGACATTACTTTTGGAGAAATTGGACTTCTGGTGTTGTCTTGGTGATGTCAGTACTGCTATTTCTTTCACTGATTATTTTGTTTGGTGCACCATAATCGAGTGACTTGATATGGCATACCGATCAGGTACAGTTGATTTTTTAGATGCGCGCCCGATCATCATGGGCACGGGGGAAAGGATTTGTACGCAGCGTACGAGCGAATATGTGCCAATGAGAGTGGCAATTCAACAACCACACGTTACCTGGACAAAAAGGGAGGAAGGTGGCAACAACGAGTGCAGCATGGAACATTTTCTGGAGGCGTCGGCGATTTCATAAAAAAGGGAGGTCGTGTCATATGATAGCCGATGTGGTCATATGGGTTTAGGAACTTAAGATAGATAGTCCAGGCCATCCAGCCTCCAGGGCTCCCATCCGGCCGGTTGCAACTTCGCCATGTTCCAGGGTTGCCATTTCCAGTCAAGCTGGCCAGCCTTGTGTTTCAACGGTCCTCCGAGAGATCCTGGACATGCATGACGAAGTTTTTCCAAGAGTTGAGACTACTGATTGATTCGCCAACACCGCACCCGCGCAGGCATGTGCTCGATGCCTCGATCCATATGTAATGGCAACGCAGATATGACCTCAGGCGGGCACTACCGCATTTTGTTACTACCTAAATAAAATGCATGAAATTTATCTTGGTCCATCAGCAGGTAGTCAATCTCACTTATCTGAGGCCTTGCTTGGCTGAGCTCCAGATCCACATTCTAGACTCTGCCACCATGCCAGCTCTTGGGGTTCTCTCTTCCTGATGTACAGTCATGTCCTCCATCTTGATTTTGGCTACATATAGTAGTAGTAGACTCTGAAATGATTTTGCGTAAGAAATTTCATTGTGATTTTGTAGAGATGTAAGTACTGTTATAGGCAGGCAAGCTAGCAAGCAAAACTGAATTTAAAGGATATCAGATATCACATATTCCAGGATAGCGCCTCAAGTTTCAACTTCAGCCCATGCAGAAAAACAAGGAGCTATAACAACGTTGATGATACAGCAGCACGCATGCGAGAAGAACGGAAAATGCCAGTTCATCTTGACAAAGTTATATTTCCTGAGAGAAGCTTTCATCATCGATAGGTAAGTGCTTTCCTAAAACAGCGTAAACTGGTGGTACAAAACCTACAAAGCCGGATGTATCAACAGAGGAACTGTTCGAAAAATTGAAGGATTGCAGTCAGGGAAATGCTTACGTGAATGAGAAATTGAGAATGCCTCCGTGATAGTCCTTTTAGGTGTTTTCAAGATATAAGCCATTAATAATTATTCCGCAGCATTGCACTTCTGGTATCATGATTCATGGCAGATGTGTGGCCAGAACCAGGGAAATCATGTGATAGACAAGTCGTTATGCAATATATGACTTCAAGTATTTACACTATAGAACCTTCATCACACAATAGTGGGCATTCATGCATATTGATGGAGTTGAGTTCAAACAAACACCAGAGAGGCCACTAGGTGGCACCTCTGCCATACCCATTCTTAACAAGTTAAGCAACATCATGGTACAGTGCGACCGGAACCCTGGGCAATCCTATCATACGGGAAAAAAAGTTTTTATGCATGATATGACTCCAAATATTTGCACTGTGGTTTCCTTTAAAAAATGCACCATAGAACCTTCATCAAAGCAATAGAATAAACATTCACGCATATTCACGGGGTTGAATTCAGACAAACATCCACCAGAGAGACCACAAAGTGGCACCTACCGATAGCCATTGTAAACAACTTAAAATTCACATGAATAAGTAAATAATAACGACAACAGCACAGCACAGGAGCACAGAAACAAGTAAACGTTCAACTCACATTAACACGGGAGTGCTTCTACTCAAGTGGTGCGTCCTTAATCGTAGGGATCTTCACCGGGTGAGCCGGGTGCACATACGAGAATATATCCATGCGAAAGCACTTGCGGGGGATTTCGCACCTCATTGTGCCCTGCTCCATGGAATAGGCATAGACGGTACTAGCAACGTCCATGTAGATGACATCTTCTGTCGGATGGAAGCCAAGAACTTGGAATAGTGAATTTTTCTTGATGCGACCCTGGATAGTTGATCCAACAAATTCAGCTGCACGAGTTGCTGTTTCCAGGTTCCGTTGTGCTAGTTCCATGACACCAACTTGGTGAACTAGGATCCAGCACATGCCATTTTCACCTTCTCGCCGCAGATCCCACGCCTCAAAAACCGAGTAGTTAAAATGTGCATACCGAAGAGCCCCACCCTGGCGCTCCCCTATACACAGGTTGTACGGACCGTCAGGAACATAGTCAGGCAATGGAAGGACCTGGATGGAGTAGTTATTGCAGTTATATGCGATGACCGTGTCCTTGTCACGGTATCTGATACAGTATGCAGTGCCACTCTGGCCAAGAAACACCGGTAGACATGCACTCACACATCGTTGCGGGGATGGGATGGTCGTTGCCCTCCACTGGCCAGTGTCTGAAGAGAATACCTTAAGATCCAGGCTCTTATTCCAATCCATAGGTTGGTTAAAGAGGAAAACTTGAAAGCACCTGATGATGCCGTCTCCATTATCAGTCACCGACAAGAGGCCATACTGATCATAGTGATGCCACGGCAGCTCCGGGAGAGATACCCACTGCCAAGACACTGGGTTGCAGACGTAGTATTGCGCTACACCTTCGCGGCCCCTAGAACAGAGTAGCAGGCCAGCCGTTGAGTGCACGATGAAGATCTTCTTGGCGTCGCCCGCAGTTTCACGCTGCAACTGAGACTCAGGCAAGTGATGAGGCAAGAATCCGAGGTCTGAGGCGAACATGGACTCCGTTGCCGATGGGCGGGGGAGCCGGCTAGGAAATCAGGAAAGTGTCCCCACGGGAACTCGGCCTGGAGAAAGACGCCGGAGAGGTGCCGGGAGTGCGACTGCCAGTAGCGCGCGACGAACCCAGGGTTAAGGACGAGGTCGTTGTAGCGGCGGGAGACTGCTTGGACGCGGTGGAGGTACTTGGCCGGCAGGCGGCGGAGGATCTCCTCCAGGATGTTGGCGCAAAGTAGATCCATCTCTTGTGCTGATGCACACAGAAACAGGCAATGGATCAATGGTAGGAGGAGATGAATTGCGTGCGTGACAAACTGAATCTTGCCAGCACCATACTGTAGGTGTACGAATCGAATTTGTGAGAGATCTCGAATTCTTCGCGCGAATGAATGAACTAATTGAGGAAGCGTTGTTCATTTCACTTACCAGGATTGGTGGAGATCACGGAAAAATCGAGTGAAATCAGGCGAGATGGACTTCGTCGGACAAGAGGGGAGGGCGAGCAGCTGCTTGAGTTGGCCGGCGCATTGGGGAAGAAACCCTCGAGCTGTCGACTTGCTGCGGGCGGCGTAGAGGTACAGACGGGCCCTTTTTTGGTAAACAGGAAGGGCCTGAGGAAGAAGGGTTGAAGGATTCGGCCCACGAAAGTGACGATGACGCCGTTGCCGGTCTGCCCCAAAACAAAAATCATAAATTCGGGGCAGACGTGAGGATTTTGTCTTGCCGCGCGACCGTCTTTTTCATGTATACCACTCTGTTTAGATGTTAGAAAATATGCTTAGAATTGGAGTTCTGGTATTACTGGACCTAATTCAACCATTTGGAAGGGCATGGGAATTAACCCTTGGAAAGAAGGACCGATTTCGAGCGCCCCCTGCGAGCTTGCGGCCCGTCCTCGGAGTTTCGAGCGGACGAGCTCGGAAAGGACATGCAATTTCCATATGCGACTAGTGCAGGTGCTACGACAGGAGCTGAGAGTGTTCAAGCACTGGACTCACAGGTTGTTGAAGAATCTCCCAAGATGCCTACGAAGTGGCAACACGTGGGAGATGCCTACGAAGTGCCTACGAGGTGCCTAAAAAGTGTTAAACTAACGAAAGTTTAGATAACAACCTGGGGCAGAAGTACAAAAATTCACGTCTCAAAAGGACGTTCAGAGATTTTACATAAATTTTTACGGTGAAGCACATAAATCTGTTTCAGGATAGTAACTTTCTCAATCATTATTTCTCTCTCATTAGAGGTTACTCTTGGCACAAAAAGCAAATAAAAAGGATAAGGAGCGGTTATTACTGAGGTAATAACTTCTAAGACTCATCTAAAACTTTTGCGTTATCTCCCAATAAGTACTTTTCTTTAACGCCTTTAAGTTAGGCATAAGAAGCAAGAAAAATAATCAAGTGTTCTCAAATGAAGAAGCATTAAGATTAATACCAGAAATATCTTCAACAAGGCAAGGTATATCATCAAATAGATTCTAGAAGATCCTCTTTCAATGCTCTTAGGTTCACTATTTTTATCAAAAGGGTTTTCAGGAACAATCCAATCAAGATTTCTTTGTATGGCTTCATGTATTGCTACCAGTTTAAAGGGTATTGATATCTTAGTTTTCTCTCCATTAGGTTTAGTTTTGTTCATCTTTTCTCGTGTACCAACAACATCTACACATAAGCCTAGCATATTGAAACGTTCAAAGACTTTTCTAGCTTCCTTGGCAACATGATAGAATTCCTTAAACAAAGTTTCTACAATAAAATCCCTCTTTTCAGGGATCTCAATTTCTTTAAGCTTAAGAAACATTACTTGCATTAAGGGGTTGAGGTTGACAAACCTAGCTTCCAACATGTGAACTAAAGAAGCTGCAGCAATCTCATAGCTTGGAGCAAGCTCTGCAAGGGATCTATCCTCAATATCTTCATGCTTACTAACATGATTAAAGAATTCTTCAATATTATCTTTCCCAACTATAGAACCACTACCAATTGAAATATCTTTCAGGGTGAATTTAGGGATCAACATGGTGTGCTAAGGAAGGGGTAACAACTATAGAAAGACTTAAATTTTTTTGTGTTTTTGATAAAGAAAGCAAACTTGTAAAACTATTATTTTGTGTTTTTGATAAAGAAACAAGCAAACAAAGCAAAAAAGAAACTAAGCAAAACAAAAATAACAAAGTAAAGAGATTGGTTATGAGGGACTCCCCTTGTGAAGATGTCCTTGACTCCCTGGCAACGGCGCTAGAACAATACTTGCAGACTCGTGTATTAAAGAGCTCGTTGGGAACCCCAAGAGGAAGGTATGATAAGCACAACAGTAAGTTTCCCTCAGTTATGAAACCAAGGTTATCAATCCAGTAGGAGCAAGGAAACACCCCAAAGGTGTTGTTAGCTGAGCCTTGGCAGGGCGCACTACCGGTGCTAGTAGCAACGTGGAGACCTGCACAACGCAACCACAGAACTCTGTCCCCAACTTGCGATGAGGTTGTCAATCTCACCGGTTTTGCTGAAAACAAAGGATTAAACGTATCGAATGGAAGGAAGTGATAGTCTGTAGAAAGTAAACACAAAGCAGTAAACAATTTGTAGATTGTATGTAAAAGAAAGGACCGAGGTCCATAGTTCACTAGAGGTGGCTCTCCTTAAGATAGATAACATGTTGGGTGAACAAATTACAGCGGGGCAATTGATAAACATCGAGAAAGCATACAAGCATATACTAATCATCTTGACTCCTTTGGAACTTGATTGGGCATTACAACATTATACATAGACCGCCATCCAACTGCATCTATGACTAATAATCCACCTTCAGGTTATCATCCGAACCCCCTCCAGTATTAAGTTGCAAGCAACAGATTATTGCTTTACGAATTGCGTGTAAAGTAAACAATACGATTATTCTATGAACAAATGATTGTTATTTCCTCCCTAGTAGCAACAACACATCTAGTACCTTAGAGATTTCTGTCACTTCCCCAGATTACCAGAGGCATGAACCCACTATCGAGCATAAATACTAACTCTTGGAGTTGCTAGCATCTACTTGGCCAAGATAGCTACTAACAACGCAAAGCATGCAAGATCACAAATAACAAAGACATGATAGAATCAATAATCAATCTGAAATAGCATCTCAATATCCATCGGATCCCCGCAAACACAACATGCAGAATTACAAATAGATGATCTTGATCATGAACGGAGCTCACAAGATCTAGACATGAAAGCATGAAGGAGGAGAACCAGCCATCTAGCTACTACATGGACCCGTAGTACAGAGATGAACTACTCACACATCACACTGGAGGCTTGCTTGATGATGAAGAAGGCCTCCAGGGTGAATTCCCCTCTCCGGAAGGGTGCCAGGAAGAGCTTCAGATCCCTCCCGATCTAGGGATGGAGATGACGGCGGCTACAGACTCTTTCATTGATTTTTGATCGGGTACTTAGGGTTTTGCTATCGGAGGCAATATATTGGCTCTTGTTAATAGGTTAGTCCAAGAAATCATATGAAAAGTACTCCAAAGTGTGGACAAAACACAAGAAAGTAGATAAAACCAAGCATGGAACATCAAAAATTATAGATACATTTTCAATGTGTCAACATCCCCAAGCTTAACTCCTGCTCGTCCTCGAGTAGGTAAGTGATAAAAAGAAAGAATAATTTTTGAGGTGACATGCACCATCATAAACTTGATCAAAGTATTTGTAAAACATTAAAAGCTGGGATCATAGTACTTCAATCATAACATGAAAGACAAAGTTCTAGCAATAAGACAAAGAAACTATGATGCAACATGAAAAGGCACAAACAAAAGATTCATGAATAACAATGCTTTGCAAGACGTTTGTTTGTTTCACATAAAGAAAACATAGCATAATAGTATTCAGCTTGTCCCTCATAGAGTAGCAAATATAAATGCATAGGACACCTTCAAAATTTATAAGTGACTAGATACAAATAGTTTAAAACAAGCAATATCAAGTTGTGCATCAATCAACTAGTCTTGGGACAATGCACATAGAACTAAGAATGGCCACTATGCTCTCAAAGTAGGTGCATAAAGGTAGAAGGTGGAGACTCAATATAATGGTGGAAGAAAGGCCTTCATAGAAGGAAGTATAGATTCAAGTTTCATAAAGAGCTTCTAAAAATTATGGTACTTATAGGTTTCAGCTCTCATTGCCCCTATCATAAGCATCTTTAAGTGATTAAGGTTAAAGTGAACAAACTATGGTGTACATGTTTGACGAAGTATAAGTTAGAAATCTCATGTCCCTTGAATACGAGGGCCGCTCCTCATGCTACTTAAGTTTAGTCACCGGTAAGTTCTTGTCATAGTAAGTACATGTGTATCATAGAGAACCGCCAACGGGGTACCCCTTGCCCGATGATACGGAAGAATCCCCATATCAAAATGACAAGGCAAGCAGGCAACGAGCATCTCAGCAATCTTCTTATTTACCATGGGAATATGGTGCTTTTTTCTCTCTTTCCTCTTTTCATAATCTCTTTTTTTCTCTTTTCTCTTTTTTTTCTCAATATAGGACTCTTTTTTATAAGAATAATGCTTCATAGACAGCTCATTATGGTTACGTTGCAGGTTTCCACCATGTCAGCATGGATTAGACCAGCGGCCCAGACGTTTCTCTAACACATATACATAACTCCATGGACTTACAAGCTCCCCTTTCATTTCACACCGACGACATCCATAGACAAAAGAGCATGATATCAAATAGGTACAAAGTACCAGTGCAATGTTGAAAGCGTTCCCCATGACAGCATGGTTCTGCTAATTCCCAACAAATAAGTGCAATAATATACAACATAGACGACACAATGGTTCAAGTTTATTAAGGGCAAGAAAAGTAAATTGTGCCATCAAGTTCATGAGAGCTTTAATCACTAGTTTTCTCATAACAAGTTTAATTTGGAAGATAAACAAAAGCATGAATATACTTGGAATAGCATAAGCTAGTAGGTAGGTATGGTGGACTCTTTCGAATAACTTGGTTTAGGGAGTTGGATGCATGAGTGGAACTCATACTTGGTTGTGAAGGCTAGCAAAAGACTAGGAGCGACAAACTAAGAGAGCAATAATGGCCATAATCATGCAGAGCGATAAAACATCATTGATCAAAGCATAAAGTGATACTACAAGTTGAAAAATAAAGGATCATAAAGGCTTATGGTGACTTGAGATAGTCATAACATGGTGTGAGCATGCGCCAAGTCAACCCAAATAAAGCATCAAAGGAGAATACCACTATACTATGCTTTAATATGCTAAAACAACGCATGATTCATCCAAGGCACATTAAGCAATCTCAATTGTTTATAACAAGTCATGCTACAGCAAAGAATACTAAGCATAAAGCCAAAACAATATCAAGCATGGCACGACAAAGCATAGTCCACAGTCAAAAACAAGCTCTTTTTACCACATAAGTATGACCTTTCCTACTCTTTTCCAAACCAAACCAAACCAAACTATTTGAAAACCAATGTATGAAAGAGGGGGCCCAACCAATTTATTCAGCAAACTAAGGAAACCAAGCAAACAAAAAACCAAAACGAAAACGAAAAAGAAGGCACTCCAAGAACAACACAACTGTGCATGAAACAATAAAAATGAAGCGTTTGGAAGAAACCTGGGATTTTTATTGATGAAGAGGGGGATGCCTTGGGCATCCCCAAGCTTTGACGCTTGTAATTCTTGGATATTTATTGGGGTGACACGCGTGGCATCCCCAAACTTGAGCTTTAGTCCATCTTTCATCTCATTACTCATTTCTTCCATACACCTGAAATTTTTCCTTCATACAAAACTTCACACAATCTTTATTAGCAACATTAGTGCAATCAAGATAATATATCTTAAGGTTCAGTTATAACACCAAATAAACTTCCATTAGAACACTAGCTACTGAAGCACTTCCCTCAAAAATATCAATTCCCCAACGAACTCAAAAAGGAACCAACAAGAAGCAAATGCAGAAAATGGCAGAAATCTGTCAAAATAGACCAGCAGGTAAAGCCGAATTTTTTCGAAGATCTTCTGTTGCTCAAATCAAAAAGTGTTGAACTAACGAAAGGTAGATAACAACCTGGGGCAAAACACTAGTAGAAACCAAGCCATTAGCCCCAGTTGGTAAGGGCCTTTAGTCCCGAATTGCGAACCGGGACTGCCAAAGCGGGACTAAAGGTCCAAGCTTTATCCCCAGTTCTGTTACGAACCTTCAGAACATTTAGCCTGCAAGGCGCGCTGGGCAGCAGAACATTTAGCCCCGGGTCGTGTTACGAACCGGGACTAAAGGTTCCCTGCCGCGGCAGCATTTTGGGTCATTTGGCTGTCGCGGCAGGGGATGGGGTTTTATGGTTTTGTGTTTTTCTTTTCATTTTGTGTTTTGTGTTCAATTATTTTTCATTCTGTGTTTTCATTAGAAACAAGTTTTCGTATACATACAGAACGCTACTACACAGTACTTGTACACATTGATGCAATATATAATATAATTTCTCTTACAAGCATACATGGAGTCCCAACCGGGTCCAGAGCATGTCTATTTGATTACATGGAGATCATTACATGGATGCTTTAGGGTCTACATATAGAGTATTCTCCGCGTGGGTCTATGACCTCGTCGACAAAAAATGCAGCAAATTCCTCTTGGATTGCTATTAGGCGGTCCTCTGGTAGGAGCTTGTCCCGCATTGCGTCCAACTATATAAAAAGGAGATCGTATGAATTAGACTCAACACAACTTTTTGTAATAAAAATAAAGGGTGAATATATTGTTTACTTACTCGAACATTTTCCGAGGGCTTCTCAATACTGATGCAAATAAACTCGCACACGTAGAATCCTCATAGATTAGTTCCTTGTGGCTGCCTCGCGCACTTTACAAGAATAGAATTCAATCAAATAATAACTCTAGCATGATAAATGCACATAAACAAGAATTAAATAGATGCACGGACTTAGCTCGTACTACTTCCCGAGAGTGATTTAAAAAATAGCTCCTCACGCCATTGACCGCGGACATGGTTCTTGAACTGTGTCCAAACCCTACCCGACAAAGAAAATTAATGTATGAGTTAATAACTACTTGATATCCTAGAAAATAAATGAAAGAAACCGATATAGTGCGATAATGGTTGAAATTACCTCTGGAGCGCATCGATAATGCTGCGGTAGTTTTCAATGTCTTTGTTTAGTGAGTCCATGATGTGAACTCTTCCCAAGTCAACTGAAATGCTTAGAAGAATCCAGTGGTACCTACGCAAGGTTTACATATGTCAGTAACTCATCATTTACACTGAACATCGAGTAAGCAAAAGTTAATGTGTACAAAAACTCACTTGCCGTCGTGGTAAGGAAATAGTATTTCATTACAGAAATGATGTTTCGTGAGAAACCGCAACAAGTTGTGCTCGGTCTCTAGTGGTTTATCCTTTAGTATAGCTCCATGAACTCGATGTGGGTCAATGAACCCGAATCCATTGATAGCCTTTCTTTTAAAAACCGAGCATCTTCATTCTGCATCATTATATATAGGGTACAAAATAATATAGTGAGTATACTTACCGGCAATGAATTGAACAAGCTGAGATAGAGACCTAATTACATAAATAAAGTAATCACTTACAGACAATACGAACTGAGGATAGTTTTGTCGAGTTCCTTTAGATTGAATAACTGAAATAATTCTGTAAATTCAATAGGGACCTCGTCTTCAGTGAAGTAATGCGATTTTCGAACTTTCACTAAGAGCCAGTTTCGCTGTTCTTTTGATGCTGTCATGTACCATTCATGGAATCGTCGCATTTGTGTTGGCATATCCCGAAGCCTCTCAGAACTGACCAGAGGCTCCCCGTGAACAAATTTGGGTGTTACCTCAGCCTTGGGAATATCGCCGTGAAGAATTTCATGAATAGGCATACCACATTGCTCGGCCAATATCCTAGCCGTTTCCGGATCCATAGGTTCTACCTCATATAGTTGAGGTTCGGGTATGTTCACCTGGAGTGGGGGGAGCTATTGGTTTGCTTGTTTCCCCAGTTGGGGAACATCTCTTTGGTTCTTTGGCTACCACTCGATTGTTTTGCTTGTTTCCCTAGCTGGGGGACATCTGTTCTGATGCTTCCGCTACCACTCGATTGTTTTGCTTGTTCCTCCTACTGGGGAACCTCTTTTGTGATGCTTCCTCTACCGCTTGATCTCTTCTGTTTTAGTGTCTTCTGAAGACATCGTGTATAGTCATCAGGCGCATTTAACTAAGCTTGGGATTGTTGCGTCAGTAATTTCCTAAAGTGCTCCTTGGTTTCCAGTTTTATTTGGACCTCTGGCTTAGGTTTTCTTTTTAAAATGATCATCCACTTCGGCCCGTACGACCGCATCGGTCTCCTCATCCGTCAGGTCGTAAGCCCTCTTGGGAGGAACCAGCGGTACTCTTGGGAGGGGCGACAACTGTCGCTTTGGGTGTCGGTTATCGCTCAACAGAGCGATGGTATTCTTCCGCTTTTGGCCCTTAGTGGGTGGAGGCGGCTGCGTAGATTGAGATGGACTCGTGTTGGGGTCATGGATTGGACTATTACTGGGAGGAGACGGTGCACTTGGAGGTGGACTTGGAGGAGACGGTGCACTGGGAGGAGACGGTTGCCTTGGAGGTGATGGATTGTTTCTCGGTGGAGAAGGTGGCCTTGGTGTCGAGTCTGGAAACTTGATGTATTCTTTTTTTCCAAAGAATGAAGCCACTCGTGACTTCTCCCAGTGTCGTCTCCCCTTCACCTCCATGGATGTCAAGCTGTAGTGACTGACACATAGGTAGAATTTCATCCACACCGACACGAGCATAGCCAGCTGGAATCGGATCGCAATGGTAGGTCGCTCCTGGTGCAGAAGGTAAAGCAAAGCCGACCGCCACCTTCATGGAAATATTCTTCAGTTCAACATGCAGCTCACAACTAGTCTTCTCCTTAATTGCATCCACGGGGTACACATCCATCGTTGCATCATTACCGTGGCCCTCGGTGGAAGCCACGCTGCTTTTCCGTTGCGATGGGCCGACCGTACTGTCCGGTGCAGGATCTTGCTATCGGAGTCCTTTAAGTTCATTAAGCTCCTGGCGATGCTCCTGGAGCATGGCTTCAAACCTCACGAACCGCTCCGTATACTCCTCTTTTTGTCGCTTTGTTCTTCTCGATCGGCTTCTGTACGTGTCAAGGTGCTCGGGAAACCCGATAACCCATGGATAAGAAGGTTTGAACCCTCTTGTTCGTCCAGCCTTTTCAGGATTCCCGAGAGCCTTTGTCAGCTCATCGTTCTCTCTGTCGGGAACAAACGTTCCCTCTTCAACCTCTTTTTTCACTTTAATAAGTTCTTTCTTGGGTGAAGAAATTTCTTTGGCTGCAACAATCTTGCATGTTTCTGGGTCTAATGATGCCACATGCCCGAATACCCAATTTCTTGACCTTAAGGGCCAACTAGACATAGCTGGAGTGACCCCTTTAGCCTCCAGGTCAGCCTCAGCTTTATCCCACTTAGGCATGACACTCCTGTAGCCACTTGTGCCCATATGATGGTGATATTTCTTTTTGGCTGCATTTAACTTATTTTTTGCTGATATTGCCTTAGCTGGTTCCGAGGTCTTGCATTCCACAAATGCGGCCCGGTTATCCTACTGCAACTCTAGTGGGCTAGTGAATGGAGGAGTTTTTTTCTTCAAGACATACTGGTGGTACAATCTTTTTTCCCATTCCTTGAATAGTTCGGCCATCTTCTTAAGAGCAAAGTGCTTGACTTTCCTCGTCATTTGCTGTGTGATCTCATCTCTCCAAGACTGGTAGGGTGGAATGTGTCATGAGAGAATTCCACATCGTATCTTTCGCTCTGTCATCTACAAAACTAGCTCCAGCTAGATCCTTTTTCTTTCCTGGCTAGTTCCAATTTCGCGTGGTGATCGGGACTTTGTCTCTAAAAATCACTCCGCATTGACTTGTAAATGCATTCACAGATTCTTTGGGCTCCAGCGGTTGACCCTGCGGAGAGACTAAGTCAATGCTGAAACGGACATCAGCGGGCAACTTGTGTGTCGGGCCTCTTGTCCTTATAGAAGATTGGCCGGAAGCGGAGGTCTAAGAGAAGAAACATTTGTCAGTACATATATACGAATCAATTAGTGCATCTATACTAGTGAACGATCGATAGAGGCTTTATATACCTCGACGGAGTTTGTCATTATTATGGTGTCTTCACCATGGTCTCCACCATGGTCAGCACCATCGTCTCCACTATTTTCTCCACCATCGTCTCCTCCAGACAAATTAAGATATTCAGATCCATCATAATAAGACCCCCCAATACCCTCATCTATAATTTTGAGAAGCTCCTCTTCATTCTGTCTACCGTCCATAGCTTAACTAATACAGAAAAACAATATTGCATTAAGTAAAAGAATATTACAATTGCAACAACTCGGATACAGTACTTAGTGATTAAGATAAAGTACATTATTAATACATCTCGCTCATAATATAAAGTACATTATTCATACATCTCGCTCATATCAAACTAGCGAACGCGGCTGCCGCGTTCTGTGCTACAGGAGCTCTGCAGCCACAAAAGAGGAACCATCACCGGAGAATAGCTCGACTGAGATCCGTGAACCTGCCAGATATTGGAGAACTTAGTCTCCAAAAGATACATGTATCGTCGTACATACTCGTCCTCCTCCCTGATACGACGACGTACCACCTCCTCGGGGGCTGGCTCCCTCTGCACCGCTCCTGGACCTCGTGGACGCCACCAAAGAAGCTCCGGGTCGACTATGATACTCGGATTCCTCACCAAGGTACGAGTCCCAACAGGTAGCACCTCCCAGTGCCAACCCGGCGGAGCCTAGACTCGGACATCCCCGACGGAGTCCAGTAGGCTCGGACGAGGTGGACGCGGCATAAATAATAACAATAAATTACAATCATAAAACATAATTAACTAACTAGACTAATAACACTAACCCTAAACCTATCACTAACTAAACTAAACCAAATTAACTAAGTATTCTAACTAACCCTAACTAACCCTAGATAATACTAACCTATACTAACTAATACTAATACTACTAAAATCCCTAACTAAATAAAATCACTAACTAATTCACTAACTAAATCACTAAATAAAATCCCTAACTAAATCCCTAACTAACTAAATCCCTAACTAAATAAAATCCCTAACTAAATCTCTAACTAAATAAAATCACTAACTAATTCACTAAATAAAATCCCTAACTAAATAAAATCCCTAACTAAATCCCTAACAAAATAAAATCCCTAACTAACAAAATCACTAAAATCCCTAAGTAAATAAAATCACAAAATCCCTCACCTGCAGGGGGCGGCGCAACACGGTGGGATGGACGACGGCGAGCGACGAGGCAGGACGGGCGAGGGCGCGGGCGACGGCGGCGATCCCTCCTCGATGGCACGGGCGGCGATGGCGCGTGCGGCGGACGAGCGGGTTGGGACGGGCGGCGGGCGGACGGGCGGGGCTGGGACGGGCGCGGCGAGGAGGGACGGAGGCGGCGGGACAGCCTTGGCACGGGCGACGCAGCGGGACAGCGCGGCGAGCTTGCGGCGGCGTCGGGGAGAAGAAACTGATCCGGGTCGTGGCACGACCCGGGGTTGGGGGTGGGCTATTTATACCCCCACCCCTTTAGCCCCGGTTTGTATTACAACCTGGGGCTAAAGGTGTTTTCGGCCCGCCGCACTTCCCGCGCGCCACACCCACAAACCGGGGCTAAAGGTTGTTTTTGGCGCTGATATATTGCAAATGTATCTATAATTTTTGATGTTCCATGCTTGGTTTTATCTACTTTCTTGTGTTTTGTTCCAACTTTGGAGTACTTTTCATATGATTTCTTGGACTAACCTATTAACAAGATGCCACAGTCCCAGTTGCCTGTTTTCTGCTGTTTTTGGGTCCAGGAAGTCAGAAAATGAATATTCTCGGAATTGGACGGGACAAAAGACAAAGTTACTATTTTCCCGGAAGACTCACGGAGCCAGAAGGAGAGTCGGAGAGGGGCCATAGGGTGGCCACACCACCCCTAGGCGCGGGTCCACCTAGGCCGCGCCAGGGCATGGTGTGGGCCCCCTGGCCGCCCACCGACCTTACCCTCTGGCCTATAAGAAGCCTCCCGAAGCCAAAACCCTCAATTGTCAATCAGAAATCCACGAAAAGTTCCGCAGCGCCGCAACCACCGAAGGGGAGATTCGGGGGACAGAAAGTCTTTGTTCCGGCACCCTGCCGGGACGGGGAAGTGCCCCCGGAGCCATCTCCATCGATATCCACCACCATCTCCATCACCATTGTTGATTCCCATGATAAAGAGGGAGTAGTCCTCTCTCGAGGCTAAGGGTTCTACCGGTAGCTATGTGTTCATCTCTCTCTCTATGCATGATCATATTTTGATCATGAGCTTGTAATCTATAGATCTACCTTGCTACTCAAGTGCTTTAATAGATCTCTGCTCTCCCCATGTGTGTGAAAGTGACAGCGTGCTCACCATGGTGGCACTTAGGCTAGAGATTACAAATACTTGTTATGAGTTATATTTGGAGTTGGATGTCTTTATGAAATTGTGGTGTTTGTTGGACTCATCTAGAGCTCAAGGTGACAGTGTGGGGTTTTCTAGATGGGAAAGGCTTACTTTGAGGTGTACTGTTGTAGCCCTACCATCGATTAGAGTGTTCAACCGGAGAGTAGTTAAGAGTAGTATCATAAAGAGAGGATATATTTATGAGAGAGTGTTCACTAGTGAAAGTATGATCCCTAGGCCTTGTTTCTAAGCATTGATACACCGTTTGCAATTAGATCTGTTACATGTTTGCTTGTTTCCATCTTTATTTCACTTTGCCTTTAGTCTTTTCCACGCCATCAAGTTATCTTCTATCACCTTTACCACTTATAATTATCCATACCACTTGTATTTCACTATCTCTTCGCCGAACTAGTGCACCTATACACCTGACAAGTGTATTGGGTGTGTTGGGGACACAAGAGACTTCTTGTATCTTGATTGTAGGGTTGCTTGAGAGGGAATACCTTTGACCACTTCCTCCCTGAGTTCGACAAACCTTGGGTGATCCACTTAAGGGAAAACTTGTTGCTGTTCTACAAACCTCTGCACTTGGAGGCCCAACAGCTGTCTACAATAATAGAAGTGCGTAGACATCAGGCGCCAAAACCAAAAAATGGTTTATAGTTTTCAGAAAATTATGTATTATATATCAAAAATTTCAGAAAAAGAAGATCTATAATTTAAATCTATTATCATACTTTATTATACAACTTAAATGAAATTATCTATGTTTTTAGTATCATGGGAAGTTGGTTTTTATGAAAATGATCTATTTAGTTCCCCAGCTTTAAAGAAGAAAATTTGCTCTGATGATACTTTATCTCCCATATGTGGTAATCCTGATGATACTTGTGATATTTTAAATCCACATACTGAAAGCATCCCTTTTAAAATACCTATAAAAATTGTTGAACGTTCCCCATGATACATGGTTCTGCTAATTTCAACTTATAAAGCGCAAGCATATACGCAACAAAGAAGGACCCAATGGTTCAAGTTTATTAGAGGCAAAAAGTAAAGTGTGCCATCAAGTTCGTGAGAGCTTTAATCACTAGTTTTCTCATAACAAGTGGAAGGTAAAAAAGCATGAATATACTTGGAATAGAATAAGCTAGTAGGTAGGTATGGTGGACTCTTTGGAATAAATTGGTTTAGGGAGTTGGACGCATGAGTGGAACTCATACTTTGTTGTGGAGGCTAGCAAAAGACTGGGAGTGACAAACTAAGAGAGCAATAATGGCCATAATCATGCAGAGCGACAAAACATCATTGATCAAAGCATAAAGTGATACTACAAGTTGAAAACTAAAGGATCATAAAGGCTATGGTGACTTGAGATAGTCATAACATGGTGTGAGCATGTGCCAAGTCAACCCAAATAAAGCATCAAAGGAGAATATCACTATACTATGCTTTAATATGCTAAAACAACGCATGATTCATCCAAGGCACATTAAGCAATATCAATTGCTTATAAAAAGTCATGCTACAACAAAGAATACTAAGCATAAAGCCAAAACAATATCAAGCATGGCATGACAAAGCACAGGCCACGGTCAAAAACAAGCTCTTTTTACCACTTAAGCATGAGCTTTCCTACTCTTTTCTAAACCAAACCAAACTATTTGAAAACCAATGTATGAAAGAGGGGGTCCAACCAATTTATTCAGTAAACTAAGCAAACAAAGCAAACAAAAAACCAAAACGAAAACGAAAAAGAAGACGCTCCAAGAACAACACAATTGTGCATGAAACAATAAAAATGAAGCGTTTGGAAGAAACCTGGGATTTTTATTGATGAAGAAGGGGATGCCTTGGGCATCTCCAAGCTTTGACGCTTGTACTTCTTGGATGTTTCTTGGGGTGACACGCGTGGCATCCCCAAGCTTGAGCTTTAGTCCATCCTTTATCTCATTACTCATTCCTTCCATTCACCTCAAATTTTTCCTTCATACAAAACTTCACACAATCTCATTAGCAACATTAGTGCACTTAAGATAAATAAGTCTTAAGGTTCAGTTCTAACACCAAATAAACTTCCATTAGAACACTAGCTACTGTAGCACTTCCCTCAAAAAGCTCAATTCCCCAAAATAACTCAAAAATGAACCCACAAGAAGCAAATGCAAAAAATAGCAGAAATATGTCAAAACAGACCATCAGGTAAAGACAAAATTTTTCGAAGTCCTTACGTTGCTCAAATCAAAAAGTGTTGAACTAACGAAAGTTAGATAACAACCTGGGGCAGAGTCACAAACAATTACAGCTCAATCCAACATACAGAGCTCTGTCACGAATTTTAACGGTGAAGCACAGAAATCTGTTTCGGGACAACAACTTTTCCAATCATTACTTCTCTCTCATTAGAGGTTACTCTTGGACAAAAAGCAAATAAAAAGGATAATGAGATGTTGTTACAGAGGTAATAACTTCCAAGAATCATCTAAAACTTTTGGGTTATCTCCCAATAAGTACTTTTCTTTAACGCCTTTAAGTTAGGCATGATAGTTTGAGAAGATGCTCACATAAGACATATGAATTGAAGTAAAAAAGAGCATCAAGAAGAAAATTCAAAGCACATTTAAGTCTAACCCACTTCCTATGCATAGGAATCTTGTAAATAAACAAGTTATGAAAACACAAAGCCACAAGCATAGGAAAGCAAAACAAGTGCAACTTCAAAATTTTCAACATAAAGAGGGGAAACTTAATATTATTGTGATGCATAAAACCATGTTTCCCTCTCTCATAATAACTTTCAGTAGCAACATGAATAAAATTAACAATATAACTATCACATAAAACATTCTTATCATGAGCCACATGCATAAAAGAATCAATACTTCCCATATAAACATTCTTGTTAATTGTAGTGGGAGCAAATTCAAAAAAAAATAGCTATCATTATTATTTTCATCACCATAATAATCAAATATAGGAGGCATATTATAATCATAATTAATTTCCTCCTCAATAGTAGGTGGACTGAAAATATCATATTCATCATTGCAATCATCATAAATTGGAGGTATAGTATCTTCATAAGCAATAGAATAGTTATCTTCCAAAGTGTGTTCATTTGTAAACATATCATCATTGGAAGGATCATGGATAGCACTAATAGTATAGAAATTATTAATATCATCATTTTCAGAATTGGTACCGAAGAGATTATCAATATCAAAAGTAGTGTGCTTTTCCCAATCATGATCACTACTATAGGTAACAGGCATAGGAAAATCATCGAGTTCAGACTCATCAAAAACTATAATAGGAGCAACATGCTTAGGGGAAAATACCGTTTCCTCTCTCCTTTTACTCCTCATTTTCTTCTTTATCTTCTTCTCTTTAGGAGGGAGAAGCTTGAAAGGAAGCTTCTCCATATACCCTGGTTCATTGTTAGAGAGAATAGAAGAAACTTTATAGGATTCCTTCTTTTCATTAATAAGATCAAAACACATATTAGTCCTATCATATTTTGGTAAAATCTCATCTTCTATAATATTTTGTATGTAAGTATTTGTGTGACAGTTATTAACATAATAAAGATGACAACCATGCAGGACACTATTCATATCAAAAGCACCCATATCTACCAAAGAGTTTTTTCTTGATAACTCTTCACACCCCAAAAATAATGTAAGTTCATCATGCTGATTAGGAGTGATCATGTCATCACAATACAAACTTGCAGTACTCATTGGATTAGAAGGGCTATTATTATGGCCTGAGCATTGGAAATTGAAATGACCCACTTCAAAGCAAAGTTCACAAATAAAAGGATAGAGGGCACAAACTTTTTTACCAAGATCATTTAGAGCCCTATACCACATTCTAGTTTTTTCATTCCTGTGGGTGATACAATATTCTTCTTCAACTTGATTACTCTCACAAGGTCTATGTATCCCACAAAAATTAAAATCCTTATAAGAAATAGTACTTTCAGAGGTTTGAGCATGTTTATTGCTATCATTAACAACAATTTCATTTTCCATGCAAGTGTCTTTAAAAGGCTCATGATACATGTCCCACTTTTATTTAGGAGATTTAATATGAGAAGCAAAGGTTTTAAAACAATCAATAAGAAGTTGAGGATCAAGACCATATTTAGCACTAAGCTCTTGAAAATCAGCAGTTTCAGCAAAAGACTTAATGCAATCATACTCATAGTTTATACCTGGTTCTTTACCTTTGTTGTTATCCCAATCTTCGGTATTGCTTTGAATTGTTTCAAGAAGATCCCACTTAGCTTTGACCTCCTTGCTCGTGAAGGATCCCTCTAAACAAGTATCTAGATAGTCCTTGTAATGTCTTGAAAGCCTTGCATAGAAATTATTAATAACAATATTCCATGAATGGGACATTTGAGCATTAGTGACTTCAATCTTCCCCATGCTTGGGCAATACTTTCTCCATCATGAGGATGAAAATTATAAATGTAATTCCTATCTTTATGAATTTCATGAGGAGGATAAAATTTAGAGTAAAAGAGAGATTCAAGTTCCTTCCACTCCAAGTGATGAAGATCATCTAGTAGCTCATACCACTCCCTTGCTTTTCCCTTAAGTGAAATAGGGAATAGCTTCCTCTTAACTTGGTTCATTGAAATACCTGCACACTTGAACAACTCGCATAATTCATGTATAAGGAGTAAATGATCACCAGGATGGATAGTTCCATCTCCAAAATAGCAGTTATTCAAAACACGTTTTCAACATTGCACTTGTACTTGGTACCCCAATGATATCATGTGCTTTTGCTTACGGATCCCGGTGGTGTGAAATAAAAGTGGAACTTGTAAGATCATGGAGTTTGTATGTGTGTTAGAGAAACGCATGGGCCGCTAGCCTAAGCCATGCCTAATCATGGTGGAAACTTGCAGCATCACCATAATGAGCACTCTATGAAGCATCCTCAATAAAAACCTATGCAAATAGCAAATAAAAAGATCCTTGAGATGCTCATTGTCTGCTTGCCTTGTCATTTTGATTATGGGAAAGCTCCCATATCATGTGCAAGGGGTACCCCGTTGGCGGTTCTTTATGATACACACGTACTTACAAGACAAGAGCTTACTTGTGACTAAAGTTGAGTAGCATGAGGTTCGGTCTTCGTGTAAGGGGCATGAGATTTCGGTTTATAACTTGTCAAGCATATCCTCTTAGTTGTGTCACTTTAACCTTAATCACCTTAAAGATGCTTATGATAGGGGAAATGAGAGCTGAAAGCTATAAGTACCATAATTTTTGGAAGCTCTTTATGAGAGTTGAATCCCTACTTCCTTTTACAAAGGCATTTCTTCCACCATTATATCGAGTCTCGACCTTCTATCTTTATGCACCTACTTTGAGAGCATAGTGGCCATTCTTAGTTCTATGTGCATTGTCCCAAGACTAGTTGATTGATGCATACTTTGATATTTCTTGTTTTAAATTATTGTATCTAGTAACTCTTATGAACTTTGAAGGTGTCTTATGCATTTATATTTGCTACTCTATTGAGGGACAAGCTGAATACTATTATGCTATGTTTTCTTTATGTGAAACAAACAAACGTCTTGCAAAGCATTGTTATTCATGAATCTTTTGTTTGTGCCTTTTCATGTTGCATCATAGTTTCTTTGCTTATTGCTAGAACTTTGTCTTTCATGTTATGATTGAAGTACTTTGATCCCAGCTTCGAATGTTTTGCAAATACTTTGATCAAGTCTTTGATGGTGCATGTCACCTCAAAAATTATTCTTTCTTTTTATCACTTACCTACTCGAGGACGAGCATGAGTTAAGCTTGAGGATGTTGATACATTGCAAATGTATCTATAATTTTTGATGTTCCATGCTTGGTTTTATCTACTTTCTTGTGTTTTTTTTCCAAATTTGGAGTACTTTTCATATGATTTCTTGGACTAACCTATTAACAAGATGCCACAGTGCCAGTTGCCTGTTTTCTATTGTTTTTGGTTCCAGGAAGTCAGAAAATAAATATTCTCGGAATTGGACGGGACAAAAGCCAAAGTTACTATTTTCCCGAAAGACTCACGGAGCCAGAAGGAGAGTCGGAGAGGGGCCATAGGGTGGCCACACCACCCCTAGGCGCGGGTCCACCTAGGCCGCGCCAGGGCATGGTGTGGGCCCCCTGGCCGCCCACCGACCTTACCCTCTGGCCTATAAGAAGCCTCCCGAAGCCAAAACCATCAATTGTCAATCAGAAATCCACGAAAAGTTCCACAGCACCGCAACCACCGAAGGGGAGATTCAGGGGACAGAAAGTCTTTGTTCCGGCACCCTGCCGGGACGGGGAAGTGCCCCCGGAGCCATCTCCATCGATCTCCACCACCATCTCCATCACCATTGTTGATTCCCATGATGAAGAGGGAGCAGTTCTCTCTCGAGGCTAAGGGTTCTACTGGTAGCTATGTGGTCATCTCTCTCTCTCTATGCATGATCATATTTTGATCATAAGCTTGTAATCTATAGATCTACCTTGCTACTCAAGTGCTTTAATAGATCTCTGCTCTCCCCATGTGTGTGAAAGTGACAGCGTGCTCACCATGGTGGCACTTAGGCTAGAGATTACAAATACTTGTTATGAGTTATATTTGGAGTTGGATGTCTTTATGAAATTGTGGTGTTTGTTGGACTCATCTAGAGCTCAAGGTGACAGTGTGGGGTTTTCTAGATGGGAAAGGCTTACTTTGAGGTGTACTGTTGTAGCCCTACCATCGATTAGAGTGTTCAACCGGAGAGTAGTTAACAGTAGTATCATAAAGAGAGGATATATTTATGAGAGAGTGTTCACTAGTGAAAGTATGATCCCTAGGACTTGTTTCTAAGCATTGATACACCTTTTGCAATTAGATTTGTTACATGTTTGCTTGTTTCCATCTTTATTTCAGTTTGCCTTTAGTCTTTTCCACGCCATCAAGTTATCTTCTATCACCTTTACCACTTATAATTATCCATACCACTTGTATTTCACTATCTCTTCGCCGAACTAGTGCACCTATACACCTGACAAGTGTATTGGGTGTGTTGGGGACACAAGAGACTTCTTGTATCTTGATTGCAGGGTTGCTTGAGAGGAAATACCTTTGACCACTTCCTCCCTGAGTTCGATAAACCTTGGGTGATCCACTTAAGGGAAAACTTGCTGTTGTTCTACAAACCTCTGCACTTGGAGGCCCAACAGCTGTCTACAATAATAGAAGTGCGTAGACATCAGGCGCCAAAACCAAAAATGGTTTATAGTTTTCAGAAAATTATGTATTATATATCAAAAATTTCAGAAAAAGAAGATCTATAATTTAAATCTATTATCATACTTTATTATACAACTTAAATGAAATTATCTATGTTTAACAAGTATTATATTTAGTACAAATGTTCACAAAAAATGTTTAACAAGTATTATATTTAGTATCTATGGTTTATAGTCCCGCCGTGTTTTCCCGCCATTTCCCCCGCTTCCCGCCATGTTCTCCCGCCATGTTCTCCCGCCATTTCCCCTACTTCCCGCCATGTTCTCCCGCCATTTCCCCCGCTTCCCGCCATGTTCTCCCGCCATTTCCCCCGCTTCCCGCCATGTTCTTCCACCATGTCCCTCTATATCTAGGCCGACCGCCATGTCCATCCACACTTAAATGAAATTATCTATTGTTTAACAAATATTATATTTAGTATCTATGGTTTATAGTCCCGCCATGTTTTCCCGCCATTTCCCCCCGCTTCCCGCCATGTTCTCCCGCTATTTCCCCCGCTTCCCGCCATGTTCTCCCGCCATTTACCCCGCTTCCCGCCATGTTCTCCCGCCATGTCCCTCTATATCTAGGCCGACCGCCATGTCCGTCCACACATACACACCTTCTCTCTCACAACAATGGACACCGCTTACTGGTCTTTTCTGATGCTCGAGGAGATTGAGGCGTTGTGCGCCTCCAGCTACCCATGCCCGCCGGGGTACCGGCTGCCCGCTAGCTGGATGCTGAGCGCTGGAGGGGTTCCTGTTCCTCCTGTGCCTCAAGGTTCGGCCCGCCAGGTGGCCATCATGAACCACTTCTACCTCGAGCTCACGCCGGAGCAGCGGATGGATCCCCATTAGGATCCCGACAACCTCAACACCTGGAATGCCTTCTTCGCAAACCGGCGGGAAAGGGAGCTCGCCAGGTACGAGGGTGATGGCCTGCCCCAAGTGAACCACAACGAGGCTGGTCGTTGCCTATGGTGGGCGAACCGGACTATCGCCAGTGTGATGCGCTACATCGCCATGGGAGACCATCCTCGCCTGAGGTTCCCGCACTTTCACTAGCAGCATAGCCACAAGAATGGTGGTGGTGGTGAAGGCCTAGGGCGTACTGGGGTCGTCATCTAGGAGCCCCCTCCCTCACGCGTCATGAATCCAAGGCCGGAGGAGCCATCCGCGTGCTACGAGGAAGGGCTGAGGATCCATCCGCGTGCTATGAGCGACAACGATGACGATGACGATTCCGAAGATGACCTAGAAGCTGTGTACTACATGGCTAGATATGATTATGACTAATTTTTACGTTTTAATATTAATAAATGTCTAGCCACAACAAGTTGCAATACTACCTACTGAGATCGAGATAGTTCATATCCATATACATATAAGAAGATCATTAAAAATAAAGGTTTAATAATATTGTACATCACCAACATCCACACATGTTAGGGTTTTCTTCTAATCCGTAACCATGGAGCATCTTCCTTACTTAACAGGATGCTTGGGTCATCCTTCCCAGCGAAGGGCGGAATTTCATGAAACTTATCATAATCGTCTGACATGTCTGTCTTATCCTCCACCCCCACGATGTTTCTTTTTCCTGAAAGAACTATGTGCGCTTTGGCTCATCGGATGTTGTATTCTTTTGCTTATCTTTCCTTTTTCTCGGTTTGGTAGACATGATCTTCACATAAAAAACCTGAGCCACATCATTGGCTAGGACAAATGGTTCATCTCTATAAGCAAGGTTGTTGAGATCCACTGTTGTCATTCCGTATTTCTTGTCTACCTAAACCCCGCCTCCTGTCAGCTTGACCCATTTGCACCGAAACAAAGGAACCTTAAAAAAAGGTCCATAGTCAAGTTCCCACATCTCCTCTATGTAACCATAATATGTATCCTTTTGCCCATTCTCGTCTATTGCATCAAATCAGACACCACTGTTTTGATTGGTGCTCTTTTTATCTTGGGCGATCGTGTAAAATGTATTCCCATTTATCTCGTACCCTTGGAAAGTCAATATAGTCGAAGATGGCGCCCTTGCCAACAAGTACAATTGCTCTCCAACATTTATGTCATTCATGAGATGTGTCTGCAACCAACCGCCGAAAGTCCTCATATGTTCATCTCTAATCCAGGAGCCAGGCTTCCCCGGGTTGTTGGAGTGTACAATATTCTTGTGTTCCTCGATATATGGAGCCACCAAGGTGGAACTTTGCAGAACTGTGTAGTGTGCTTTAGTGAGAGAATATCCATCCATACATATCCTTGCTTTCTTTCCTAGCGTGCCTTTTCCACTAATTCTACCCTCATGCCGTGATTGAGGAACACCGATGGGCTTAAGGTCAGGAATAAAGTCAACACAAAACTCAATGACCTCCTCTGTTCCATATCCCTTTGAGATGCTTCCTTATAGCCTAGCACGGTTATGAACATATTTCTTTAACACTCCCATGAAACTCTCAAAAGGGAACATATTGTGTAGAAATACAGGACCAAGAATGTTAATCTCATCGACTAGGTGAACTAGGAGGTGAGTCATAATATTGAAGAAGGATGGTGGGAACACCAACTCGAAGCTGGCAAGACATTGGACCACATCTTTCTGTAACCTTAGTAGACTATCTAGACTAATTACCTTCTGAGAAATTGCATTGAGAAACGCACATAGCTTCACAATGGGTACTCGAACATTTTCCGGCAGGAGTCCCCTCAATGCAATCGGAAGCAGCTGGGTCATAAGCACGTGGCAGTCATGAGACTTTAGGTTTTCAATTTTTTCTCTGCCATATTTATTATTCCCTTTATGTTCGACGAGAAACCAGACGGGACCTTGATACTGTAAAGGACTTCAAAAAAGAGTTCCTTCTCTTCTTTGGTAAGAGCGTAGCTAGCAGTACCTTTAAACAGCTCTGGATGCATGCCGTCTCGGTCTTTTATACGTTGTTAGTCCTGCCGTGCTTCAGGTGTATCTTTGCTCTTCCCATACACGCCCAAGAAGCCTAGCAGCGTCACGCAAAGATTCTTTGTCAGGTGCATCACGTCAATTGCAGAGCGGACCTCTAGGACTTTCCAATAGTGTAGCTCCCAAAATATAGATATCTTTTTCCACATGGGTGCGTGTCCGACATCGTCATTCGGAACAGATTGTCTACCAGGACCCTTTCCAAAGATTACTTTTAAATCCTTCACCATGTCAAATACATCATCACCAGTACGGCGGATAGGCTTACACCGGCTGTCTGCCTCACCATTGAAATGCTTACCTTTCTTTCTTAGGATGTGCGTGGGCGGAAGAAAACGACGATTCCCCGGGTACACATTCTTCTTACATTTATCCAAATATATACTTTCAGTATCGTTTAAACAGTGTGTGCATGCATTGTATCCCTTGTTTGTCTGTCCTGAAATGTTACTAAGAGCAGGCCAATCATTGATTGTTATGAACAACAACGCTCGTAGGTCAAATTCCTCCTGCTTGTTTTCATCCCACACACGTACACCTTGTCCGTGCCACAACTGTAAGAGTTCTTCAACTAATGGCCTTAGGTACACATCAATGTCGTTGTCGGGTTGCTTCGGGCCTTGGATGAGCACTGGCATCATAATGAACTTCCGCTTCATGCACAACCAAGGATAAAGGTTATAGATACACAGAGTCACAAGCCAGGTGCTATGACTGCAGCTCTGCTCCCCAAAAGGATTCATGCCATCTGTACTTAGACCAAACCATAAGTTCCTCGCATCACCTGCAAAGTCTAGAAACTCTCTCTCGATTTTTCTCCACTGCGACCCATCAGCGGGGTGTCTCAACATCTCGTCTTTCTTACGGTCTTCCATGTGCCATCGCAACAACTTGGCATGCTCTTTGTTCCTGAATAAACGTTTCAACCGTGGTATTATAGGAGCATACCACATCACCTTGACAGGAACCCTCTTCATGCGGCGCTCGCCCTCAACATCACCAGGGTCATCTCGTCTTATCTTATACCGCAATGCAGTGCAAACGGGGCATGCATCCAACTTCTCGTACTCCTCGCCGCGGTAGAGCATGCATGTATCTTCTGCACCTCTAATCCTAGAGGGCAGACAACCTTCTTTGCTTCGTAGGTACTGGCGGTCAGTTCGTTATCCTTTGGAAGCAACTTTTTAATTATTTTTAGCAACTTTTCAAATCCTTTGTCAGTCACACCGTTCTCTGCCTTCCATTGCAGCAATTCAAGTGTGCTACCCAGTTTTTTGTGCCCATCTTCACAATTTGGGTACAACAATTGTTGTGATCCTCTAACATCTTCTTGAACTTCAACCTCTCCCTTTCAGTTACGCATTCTTCTTGGGCATCAGCAATGGCCCGACTAAGATCATCATCGGGCAAATCTGATACCCGTTCTTCATCTTTTTCTTCATCAATGTCTTCCATTGTAGTACCATCGTATTCAGGGTAGTCGTTGTCATTCTCTTCTTCGTTGTCTTCCATCATAACCCCTCTTTCTCCGTGCTTGGTCCAACAATTATAGCCGGTCATGAAACCGGACCGAAACAGGTGGCTGTGAAGGACTCTTGAGGAAAAGAGTATTCTTTATGATTCCGATAGACACCACATGGACAAGACATAAAACCATTCCGCTTGTTTGCCTCGGCCACAAGAAGAAAAGAATGCACGCCTTTAATGAACTCGTTAGAGAGTCGGTCAGCATACATCCATTGCCGGCTCATCTGCATTATATAATTAATTAAGTACATCAAACATAAGCATAATTAATTAGTACTAATCTATAAAAAAAAATTAAAGCAAACAACTGGGACTAAAGATATGATGAACCTTTAGTCCCGGTTGGAGGCACCAACCGGGACTAAATGTGGATGTGGAGAAAACATATCGACACTATGTCCTCAGTGGGCAGCACTAAGCCAGTAAATTAAATGACTCTACTATTTTGGGTGGGTGGCAGCATAATCATAATTAATTAGTACTAATCTTAAAAACAAAATTAAAACCAGCAACCGGGACTAAAGATATGATGAACCTTTAGTCCCGGTTGGAGGCACCAACCGGGACTAAATTTGGATGTGGAGACAACATGTCGACACTATGTCCTCAGTGGGCAGCACTAAGCCAGTAAATTAAATGTCGACACTATTTTGGGTGGGTGGCAGCACTATGCCAGGGTGAGTGTGTCAACATTATGTCATCAGTGCCCGACACTATGTTGTGTTGCTTAATTTATAAATAGGTATGCATTCTTGTGAAGAACTGCAAGATGGTGTGCGAGACCAGGGACACCACTACGGCGAAGCTTCTCGAAGATGTCTTAGGACCTCGTCCTCAAACATCTTTGAGGAGCTCGCCGTAGAGGCACTCTCTAATATGTGAAATTAGTTAGCTCCACCAGCATACTGATTTAGCTAGAGAAGATATAAACCGAAAGATGGTGTGGGAGATCAGGGACACCACTACGGCAGAGCTTCTCGAAGATGTCTTAGGATCCCGTCCTCAGACATCTTCGAGGAGCTCGCCATAGAGGCACTCCCTAATATGTGAATTGTGATGTCTTCTTATCAAGCTTTTATGAATTAACCCTATCTTTGTTACAAGTTTTTCAGTTTGTTGAACGCAGGTAGACGAAGAAGGATATTTTGCCTAGCTAGCTAGTTAGAATGATGAACTCACGCATGTGTGTGCTTCTAAAATCAAATTTCGAGACTATGTGCCAAAACAAGATATATATAGATAGAATCCACATATTGTGATATTTACCTTAGATTTCCTTACATTAATACAAGATATAGATAGAATCCAAACATCGATCTCATGCTATCATTGCAAAAATTACTACCAAACTAAATCCACAAATCCATCTATAAGATAGATCATGAAATGAGCTAGTATAGCAATGAGAGTTCAAAGGATGAAGTTGCTCACCTTTTAGAACCTTTGGATAGATGGGGCACCACAAAATATAGACAAATCTTGAGGAAAAAAAGGGCATGAACTTGAGCTTGAAGCAAGAAAGAGAGAGAGAGAGAGGAGAGCCACCAGCTTGAATGGTGGCTCGGGCAGGGGAAGAAGATATAGCCAGATCTTTAACCAGATTTACCTTAGTGTTCTCAAATGAAAAAGCATTAAGATTAATACCAGAAATATCTTCAACAAGGCAAGGTATATCATCCAAATAGGTTCTAGAGGATCCTCTCTCAATGCTCTTAGGTTCACTATTTTCATCAAAAGGGTTTTCAGGAACAATCCAATCAAGATTCTTTTCTATGGCTTCATGTATTGCTACCAGTTTAAAGGATATTGATATCTTAGTTTTCTCCCCATTAGGTTCAGTTTTGTTCATCTTTTCTCGTGTACCAACAACATCTACACATGAGCCTAGCATATTGAAACGTTTAAAGACTTTTCTAGCTTCCTTGGCAACATCATAGAATTGCTTAAACAAAGTTTCTAGAATAAAATCCCTTTTTTCAGGGTCCTCAATTTCTTTAAGCTTAAGAAACATTACTTGCATTAAGGGGTTTAGGTTAACAAACCTAGCTTCCAACATGTGAACTAAAGAAGCTGCAGTAATCTCATAGCTTGGAGCAAGCTCTGCAAGGGATCTATCCTCAATATCTTCATGCTTACTAACATGATTAAAGAATTCTTCAATATTATCTTTCCAAATTATAGAACCACTACCAATTGAAAGATCTTTCAGGGTGAATTTAGGGATCAACATGGTGTGCTAAGGAAGGGGTAACAACTATAGAAAGACTTAATTTTTTGTGTGTTTTTGATAAAGAAAGCAAACTTGTAAAACTAATAATTTTTTTGTTTTTGATAAAGAAACAAGCAAACAAAGCAAAAAAAAGAAACTAAGCAAAACAAAAATAACAAATTAAAGAGATTGGTTATGAGGGACTCCCCTTGTGAAGATGTCCTTGACTCCCCGGCAACGGCGCTAGAAAAATACTTACTGACTCGTGTATTAACGAGCTCGTTGAGGAACCCCAAGAGGAAGGTATGATGAGCACAGCAATAAGTTTCCCTCAGTTATGAAACCAAGGTTATCAATCCAGTAGGAGCAAGGAAACACCCCAAAGGTGTTGCTAGCTGAGCCTTGGCAGGGCGCACTATCGGTGCTAGTAGCAATGTGGAGACCTCCACAACGCAACCACATAACTCTGTCCCCAACTTGCGATGAGGTTGTCAATCTCACCGGTTTTGCTGAAAACAAAGGATTAAATGTATGGAATGGAAGGAAGTAATAGTTTGCAGAAAGTAAACACAAAGTAGTAAACAATTTGTAGATTGTATGTAAAAGAAAGGACTGGGGTCCATAGTTCACTAGAGGTGGTTCTCCTTAAGATAGATAACATGTTTGGTGAACAAATTATAGCGGGGCAATTGACAAATATCGAGAAAGCATACAAGCATATACTAATGATCTTGACTCCTTTGGAACTTGATTTGGCATTACAACATTATACATAGACCGCCATCTAACTGCATCTATGACTAATAATCCACCTTCAGGTTATCATCTGAACCCCCTCCAGTATTAAGTTGCAAGCAACAGATTATTACTTTACGAATTGCGTGTAAAGTTAACAATACGATTGTTCTATGAACAAATGATTGTTGTTTTGTCCCTAGTAGCAACATGACATCTAGTACCTTAGAGATTTCTGTCACTTCCCAAGATTACCAGATGCATGAACCCACTATCGAGTATAAATACTAACTCTTGGAGTTGCTATCATCTACTTGGCCAAGATGGCTACTAACAACGGAAAGCATGTAAGATCACAAATAACAAAGACATGATAGAATCAATAATCAACCTGAAATAGCATCTTAATATCCATCGAATCCCCACAAACATAACATGCAGAATTATAAATAAATGATCTTGATCATTAACGGAGCTCACAAGATCTAGACATGAAAGCACAAAGGAGGAGAACCAACCATCTAGCTTCTAAATGGACCCGTAGTCCAGAGATGAACTACTCACGCATCACACCGGATGCTTGCATGATGATGATGAAGGCTTCTAGGGTGAATTCCCCTTTTTGGCAAGGTGCCAGGAAGAGCTTCAGATCCCTCCCGATCTAGGGATGGAGATGATGGCGGCTACAGCGTTTTTCTTGAATTTTTGATCGGGTACTTAGGGTTTTGGTATCGGAGGCAATATATAGGCGGAAGGAGAGGCCGAGGGGGTGTCTGGGCTGGCCACACCACCCCCCGGCGCGGCCAGGCCCGGCCCGCGCGGCCAGGTTGTGTGGTGGCCCACTGGATCTTCTCCGTCTCGTATTCTGGCTCCAGATGTCTTTCGGTAAAATAGCGACTTTGGCTTTTGTCCCGTCCAATTCGAGAATATTCATTTTCTGACTTCCTGGAACAAAAAACAGCAGAAAACAGGCAGCTGACACTGTGACTCTAGTTAATAGGTTAGTCCAAAAAATCATATGAAAAGTGCTCCAAAGTATGGACAAAACACAAAAAAGTAGATAAAACGAAGTATGACATGATATATCAGACAACCACGGTAATCAAGACACCCTTTTCGGCCATTTTGCCCATAGCGCGGGACACAACCTTCATTGTTTAACCCAACCGCCACATGATGTCAACTAACCCAAACTCCCACAAAATTAACATGTTGGAGCTTAATGCATGGGACGTACAAGTATATATCCTTGTAGTAGTACTACTATCCACCGCTTAAACAATGGTGTACTCCTAGGCTACTACTAAAGCTAGCTATGTCTGACCGCCGCAACGGAGATTTGGATGCCAATCACCATCAACCTTGATGTCCATGGTAGAGTATCTAGAGATAAGATCAATTGTCCATTTACTGGGTGAGCAAGATTTTTCCTCCGAATAAAAGCTTTTCATACCGATAAGCTTGTACCTACTCAATTCTGTCAATATATAATTCGAACAGGAGATGTAAGTAGTGTTTGATGCATGTAACTATCGGAAATGCCTTGCGTACGATAGGATTTGTACAATTTTTGTACGACTAGACACACAGGGGCCTCCTCAATATTAGGCCCACATACTGAACGACGCTGCCACGAGGCTGGTCGCACGTGACCATCGTACAAATTCAATCGTATGTATAGCATTGCTCTGTAACTATATATGTTTCTGTTCGTCCCTAACTTTATGTCATAAATGTGCCACTCTGTCCTCGCCAACTACCAATGCAAACCAGTAACATGGTTGCACACGTATTTCAAGGTTCTGCTTTGACCAACAAAATATAGGTTATACTACCTCTATTCTAAAATAAGAAGCGTAGAAATTTAGACCAAATTTATAGCATAAACTATCAAAATTTACAACATAAAATATGAAAATATATTGCAAGATTTATCTACATATAGATTTTGTATTATAGATGTTGATATTTTTCTATAAACTTACTCAAATTTTATGTTATTTGACTTTTGGAAAAAATTATGCGTCTTTCCTTTTTTTTGGAATGGAGGTAGTATGATATAAAAATTATGCCATTGAATTTGTACTCGTGTAAAGTCTTTAATGGTATATTTATCATATTTAAAATATATTATTGGTTAAATTAGTGATCAAAATTATACGACGGAGAAACAACAGGCAAAAGAGGACGAAGGAGTACTGTACTAGAGGTTTTGAACCTCCTACTTTGCAAGAAGTTCACATTAATCTTTTAATTTATTTTCGAATGCTCGTCACCAGTGACACTAGCGCTACTCACCATGCCAACGAACATGATACTCCTTTCATTGTTCAAAAATTAAATGGCATTGAGTCTCCAAAGAGAAAATTGCAAAAACCACCCCTATCAGATTTACCTGTTTTTTGCAAATATCACCCACTATTTGAGTAAGAGTTTGCACATAGGTCCAAAATCCCATATTAAGTTGATTATTGCAAATATGAGGCCAGGGTCCATGCACAGTGGTGATGTGGCATCCACATGTCATTATCTAGTGTTTGTTTTTCAAACTTTCCAGAAAAATGGAAAAATTAATAACCGAAACAGTACAAACTACCCTATAAACTTAATAATATGAGGAAGTTCGAAACAATATTGTTTCAATTCCTGAACTTTTTCATATTTTAAAAATGTTTGTAAAGCACGCTAGATAATGATACGTGGACACCACATCATCACAGTGTGAGGCGGTCGTCAGGTTTGCAATTAATCAACTTAATATAGGATTTGGACATGTGTACAACCTATTAAACCAATAGTCCTTATGACAAAAAAAAGTTGCTTAGACAAAACAAATTAACCAATAGTTGATGGTATGTACAAAAAATAGGTAAAATTGGTACTTTGAGCAATGACGGAAATAAGTGGCGATTCCTGCAATTTCCTCGTCTCAAAATGCTAGCACTAATATTATAAAATCTAACAGATGTATTTTGTTTTGAAATTATTATTAAAGAGAATCTATAATATAATTACATTGCAAATCATGGTATTTTTAAGAATATCATTTATCAAATATTATACGTTGAACGGGTACGTGGTGAGGTGGAGTGTCCCCCCCCCCCCCCCCCCCTCGTCGGTGGCGCAACCGGTCCGCTCCTCCTCCGGTGGCCTTTAGGCCTTAGAGGAGGGGCGGATCACGGCCACTCGACGACGGGAGGGTTCTCGTTTCTTTGTTTAGGATTGTTTCAGTGTTTTCTTCGGCATGGTGAGGCGAATGCTACGTTTTAAAGTCGGGATAAGTCCTCACCGCACTATCTTCACTATGATGGTGCGTCTAGCGCCGATGGAGGGCATGTGGACTCGCAGGGGCGGACCCAGAAATGAGCCAAGCCCCGGGCTGGGCCTTGTATTTAAGCATTGAACTGCTTATTTTACATAAATTTTACCAATTTTTAAATGAATTCTAGTGCAATTTTGACCCTAAGCCCAGGGCTGCAGCACGGGCTGCCCTGGGTGCATATTCGCCCCTGTGGACTCTTGTGCATGGGCGATCTCCTAGGATTCAACTATTTTTCGTATTCGTTTGTGTAGTTTCAAGTCAATCTCTTTTGATCTACGGTTGTTGTTGTCGATGGTTGTAACTCTAGTGTGTCTGTCCTGCCCCGAGATCGGCTCCAGGAGAATGAAAACCGCCTCGTGCATATAGATCGGGAGGCTTACAAACAGATGGTATAAGCTGGCACAGTGGATCTCGGGAATCTCAAAATATATTATATTACAAATCTATCTACATTTACGAGAACGCAACTAGATTGATTTTCTACATCGCTTCCCATCCCATGTCCAGCCTAATCATCGATCAGCCATATCTTCTTCACGTCGACTACATCTAAAAACATAAACAAGGATGAGTACGACAAGTACTACAAACAATCATATAAATTATAAAGTAGACTTGTTTTGCAAAACCGGTGGTTGAAGTAATTAAGCAACTAAATTGCACGGTGCATACATTTTTTTTTCGAAATGGAGATGTTACCCGGCCTCTGCATTAAAAAGATGCACACAGACAACTTTATTTATTATTCAATGAAACCTTATAAATAGAATACAAAGATCAATTGAAGCCTCCTCTCAAACCAACTTGATGAAGGGGGTGGCCATGTCAGAACACTCTAACCGCACACCAACGCACATCATCAACATACCGGAGGTCCCAAAGCCGCCCACGGCGGGTCAGGAGCACAAACCGGTCCAGCTGATCCGAAACGCACAACATCATGCACGCTCAAACTTCTATTGCCGCCATCTTCCGCCAACCTATCTTCAGAAGGATCAGAATAATTCCATTAACAGGTCTGCCGTTAACGCCACCAAGACGCCAAACAGCGCCACCACCCTGCACGCGTCCATCAGATACACACGCGGTCACCACCGAGACCCCTCGTCACCATGCCACCGAGTCCCGTCAACCGACGTAGCTAGAAACCCTAGGAAGATCCGTCGTGCGTAGAACCTACTGGACCAGGCATGACATAGCGTAGCACCTGGCGGCTAGGCATGACTTGACATCTCCGCCGAAGACTCCATGCAAGATGAAGCCGCTCCACCTCCCACCTCTGCCATCCGGTGCCGCTCCACAAACGATGCCCCCAAGAGGGATCGTGACACCTCAGCGCCGCCATTGTCCGATCCGAAGATCTTAGGGTTTTCCCCGGAGCGGCACGAGTGGGTAGACGATAATTGTAGGACAATACCCTCAACAAGATTTTGACGCGAGAGCGCCGCCATTGCCTCCCTTGACCGGAGTCGCAGCCCGGTTTTCACCGGCAACCACACTGCCCCAACTCGCTTCCGGGGCTGTGATGTGGTATGCACCACACCCAGCCACAAACTGGCCGACCATCTCCGGCGAAGAAGATGACCGCCGCCACCATGCCCGGAGCTGCTGCCCAGCACGCCCTCAGTCATGCAAAAGTAGCCCAGGGATCCATCCACATTGTCGACGGGCAACAGCAGCTGAGCAAATTCCATGGCCAATCTAGGTCCAACGGACCCAGATCTGATCCGGATCCGCCGCCCCTACCAGCCCCGCCGCCGACCGTGGATGTATAGGTCGCTGCCACCCGCACCACTGCCGTTGGAGATGAAGAGGAGGAGCCGCCGCCACCTCTACCAGCTGCCAGCCGGAGGGAAACCACCGCCGCCGCCGCCGCTCCCGCGGGCCTTTGCCCGTCGACGCCTACGGCGACGACGACGCCAGGGAGAGAGGGCGCGGGGAGGGCCTGGGTGAAACTACTGATATTGGTCGTTCCTACGGATCCATCACCGACACATTCCAAAATAGGGATGTCCCTAGCAGAGAACTCAGTCAGTCCCATACATGGACCGTGACCAGCACAATAGGCTTACCTTCACTACGTGATGTGACGACGTATTTGTAATTTTTATGACGACGTGGGTTCCCTCCCCTCCGTCGGCTGCTCCGGCGGCGGGAGGGTGGGGGAAGCCCGTCTCACGGCGTGTATTTATGGTAGGGCTTGGCAGGTGTCCGGCCGGCGGCACTTCGTAGGCGGAGGTGCTGTTGGTTCGTCTGTTGTCCGCGTAGATCCCCTCCGGTGGTGGCGTTCCCTGGGGCTTCACTGACCTGCGCGCGACTTTCCCTGCACCACGACCAGATCCAGGTATGCGGTGGATCTGGATGCAGTTCAATAAGAGGATGATACAAAGGTTCTTCGCGGCGGCGCCAGCGTTCCCGGAAGTAGTCTCTTCGGAGGCGGTGCTCGGTGACTTCCAGTATGCGGTGTGATGGCCTCTGGCGATCCAATGTTTGGGGAGCTTCAGCAGCGGCGCGCCATCGTCAGCTCCGGCTCGTCGTCGTCGTCGGGATTCAGAGGGCTTCCTTGTAATTTTTCCTTTATTTCTAGATCTTTCTGTAAGTTCGGAGAATTAATATATCATCATTTTCGTAAAAGAAAATAGTAGTCTTTTATTATTGTCGATGATTATTTATAGCAGTTAGAATTTTCGCTAAATAAAAAATTATATATGTCATGATCTTGCGTACCGGGGAGGTTTTCTAATACTCCCAAGTTGTACATACGTTGCTCTTTTTTTTAAGCTGTCGTGCATACGTTGCTGTCACTGGTAAATTCTGCTAGGTCCACATAGGAATGGGCCGTACATCTAGTTTAATGATCGGACCGGCAAGAAACCAGCCCGTGGCCATGCACTGCACTGCACGGCACAGAGTACCGCCTGTATACGCAAGTTACATCAGATTTGGCCATCAAGCCGCAATATAGCAGCGTGCTGCGTAGATGCTTCGAACACGACATTTTCCAATCATAGTTTATCAACCAACTAACTGATAGCCACTACAGTTTAATGCATTTATGATTGTCCCAACCTAAGACGTACGAACGTATTGATCGTTTTTCTTCTTTTGATCTCGTCAATCAAATGAACTGTTTGCTATAGTATATCCAGCGTGTGCAGAAGAGTTTCAGTGACTACAAATAGAGGTGAATTCTTACGTTTTAAATGAGTTTGATGCAAGTGCCTTGCTCAATGAGGAGAAAACAGATTAGTCATGTGTTCAAGTGTAGCTTGCGACGAAATGACACAAACCTTTTTTGTAGATTCGAGTAAATTTCATTTTCAACCCGTTCATGCATTTGCGACACTTATTATCATGTCGTGTGAAAAATCGTCTAAATTATCCTTTTAGAAGCTTTGGCCCTTTTTTTTGGTGTCCATTGAGCAAGGTGCGAGGAGATGATTAGGGTTCAAAAACATCAAGACTATGAGGAGTATTAGAACAGATGGAGAAGAGAAGTCCATATATGATGGTTGATGACACCCTCTGATCTTTATACATTTTGTCTCGCCATGTCGGCGTAAAATGGCGGGCTCATCTAACAAAAACAAGCAAAGTGCTAAACTTGGCTAAAACCATGTCCAAAGTCTGCTAGATGCGATACTTGGGGTAGAGACTCTATCGTTTTGTTAGCACGTTATCATTGGAGATACTACATCATCTTAAAAATACAACTTCTTCAATTTGTTTTTTAGGAGGTGTATCTAAGTGAGCTTGTATTTAATGAGTTTAAGGTCATGCTTGTATGTGATTGGATGATTAATGTCTTTTTTGCATATGATAGCGTGCTAGGGGTATATCTTAGCTAAGATAAGAAAAAACACTATTTCTTCATAGTTATAGTGCCACGTCACCAATTTGCCTAGGATACAACGCTAAGAGTCTCCCATCGTGAAAGGCCTAAATGGCGTAATATATGTCATAAATGCACAACTACTAAAAAAATGTAATTCACTATATAAAAATTGAATACTATCTAGAATTAATAAAATTAATCTACTCCCTCTGGTCTATGTCTAGATACGAATGGACCGGATGGAGTATTACTCCCTCCGTCCAGAAATAAGTGAGTTAGATTTATAGATACATTTTTTTTTGAAAAACACAGTACAAACACAGACGCTCACAATGCGTACATACACTCACCCCTATGAACACACGCACGCACATCCTACCCCTATGAGCACCTCCGAGAGACTGAGCCGACGGGTCTTGAGATTGACGAAGTCACCGCAGGCGCCTCGCTATCGACGGGAACGTCGCCTCCCACTGAAAGAATATTCCGTCTTTTTATGAGACACCAAAGCGTCAAACCTGGGGTTTGAACTCTGGTGGGCTGGGGTACCACTGCCCTCCTAACCATCCAACCATGGGTTGGTTCTCAGATGTATAGATACATTTGAATCTAGATAAAACCAAATCAGTTATTTCTGGATGGATGGAGTATTTATTCTTAGAGTAAAATGTATCCCTCCATCAGACTACAAATAATAACATGCATGTTAGTTTTGACACTTACGTGGTTTTTTTCTTACTCCATCCGTACACGATCGAGAGTTGTGGCTCGATCGACACCTGGTAGCTGGTACGTACCTTCGAAGCATGCATGCAATCGTATAAATGATTATTCTAATAAGATGCTCCACAGTACCGCCATAAAAATAAGTATTGAGATATGAGGTATCGATCACGATCGAGGCATGCATGGGCACAATATATAGACTCTAGAGTGCCATTCACCACTGGCTTGCGGCGCACATTTCGCACGCTGATATACCCTCACTGTTCCGCAGATCAGACTTAAACGGCAAGTCATGCTACCAGACACCAGTACCAGGCTAGCCCAATGTGGCATTACGACATCGAGCGGTTGACAGCAAAGCACTAGCAAAGCTGTGTGAAGTTTTTTTTTTGAAAGGCAAAGCTGTGTGAAGTTGGTACGCCGTGATATCAAGAGATTCGACCCACTATGTCAAGGCCAAAGCAGGCCATGCATATGCGATGCAGGATTGGACTGCTTACATTCCAAGCAGACAGGCATAACAATCCAAATCTCTTCTTAACTTGAGCTGCTTGATGCCACTACCTCGAGGACAAAACGGGGGCATGCATACCATGCAGGATTGGACTGATCACATTCCAAGCAGATCGGAATAGCACCCCAAATCTCTCCTTGACTTGAGCTGCTTTATTCACATACTGTTTTGTGATCTTAACCCCTTCTCTATACCCGCGCGCTTTGCTCTCTTCTGTTGCAATTTTGCCTAATAAAGACACAGCCTATTTATAATATTCAACAATTCCTAAAATCCTAGAGTCTCACTTGGCCCATTCATGCAAGGCAAGAGGTGGGACAAAAGTTTAGTCCCACATTGCTAGTTGAGTGGAAGTTGGACCAGCTTATAAGGTGAGCTCTTCCACCACTTGTACGAGCTTGAGAAGAGAAGACATATACACGCGCGCTCCTCCTCTGCCGCCCGCCTCGCCACGCCTCGCCGCGACGCGACGCGGGAATGCCTCGAGCCGAGAGCTTCTCTTTCTTTTTGCCACGCATGAATGGATAATAATTTGAACAGTCTGCGTGAGTGGATGTTTAATACGAATTCAGTGGAGATTTAATTTGAGCTTAGTGGAGACTGTTCGGCTTCGGTCGATGCCTGTCTGTTTCCTCTCCCAACGCCGTCTGTTCGCCTACCTACCCGTGCCTATAAGAGAGAGAGGTCGCTCCTCTTCTCAGATACACTAACGCACACTCTTGCGCCTCCGGTTCCAGAACATTGCGCTGCCTAGATCTTTCCCATCCCGTCTTGCAGCGTGCACCGCGAGCTGGGACAGTAGGCCTCCGAGACCCCGCTGCTTCGAGTCATGTACGTGAGAAGGGCGATAAGGTTTTTGGGGAACGCTACCAGCGTGACTACTGTCTTCATCATGGACTCCTTCACAGATAACGACTGCGCCGACGTCTTCCCCAACAACGATTTCTTCCCCGACATCAACAACCTTTTCCTCGACAACATGCCTGACGACGGTGCCAACATTAACACGAACACCGGTGGTTCCTCCGTTGTGATGTATATCATCTTCCTCAATCTTGTTTATCATATTCAGATTGTCTGTCATATCTTCTGGTCTTTTTTATTATTCTGCCTGTGTTTTATCTGTCTTTTACTATGGTTAAATCTCTTGGAAAATTGCTCTTTTACTCAACAATCCAAAAACCTTATTATAGGCAATTTGCACCAAGTGGTTTTGTTCCTTCTGTGAAGCCACCTGTCTTTGAGGTACGCATTATGAGAGGTGGCGCGTGAGAGTAGTTCTCTAGTTTCAGAACATGAACTGCTGTGACGCCACTCTTGGCAAGCCTGAGGGAGAGCTTACTCCTGCTCAGGAACAAGTTTTCCAAAAAACTGATACCCTGTTCAAGGCTGCTTTGCTATCTATTCTCGGGGAGAATATTGTTGAACCCTATATGTCATTTGATAATGTCAAGGACATGTGGGCTGCGCTCGAGGCCAAGTTTGGGGTCTCAGACGCTGGCAGTGAACTATATGTCATGGAACAACTCTATGACTACAAGATGACTGATGACCGCTCTGTGGTTGAGCAGGCTCATGAAATACAGTCACTGGCCAAGGAGCTTGATCACTTCCCTTGTGTGTTACCGGACAAGTTCATTGCCGGGGGCATTATTGCCAAACTTCCCCCTTCGTGGAGGAACTTTGCTACTTCCCTGAAACACAAGAGACAAGAGTTTTTCGTATCGGATCTCATTGGAAGTCTTGATGTGGAAGAGAAGGCGAGAGCAAAATACATACGTGCTCGAGGTGCCGAGGGAGGTTCAAGTGCCAACCTGGTACAAAAAAAGAACTTCTAGTCTCAAGTTCAAAAACAAGGGAAGTTTGATGGAAAAGGAAAGTTTGATGGAAAGAACAAAGCCTCACAGTCTACTAGCTTCAAGAAGAAGACCGATAAGAAGAAAGGTGCTTGTCATGTGTGCGGTGATCCTGATTATTGGGCTCCTGCTTGCCCCAACCGCTTTGACAAGCGCCAACATGGAAAAGGCAGCAATACTGCTAATGTTGTCATGGGCGATGTTGAGATGAAAGATGTTGGGTATAGTATATTACCTACTGTTCTTTCATTATGTCATTCTCCTAATTGGTGGATTGACACGGGCGCTAATGTACATGTTTGTTATGATATTTCCATGTTTTCTTCATATCAGGTCAGAGGGGCTCAGTCCGTGCTGATGGGGAACGGCTAGCATGCTTCTGTTCATGGTGTTGGTACAGTCGATCTGAAGTTCACTTCGGGAAAGACCGTGCGCCTGAAGAACGTGCATCATGTTCCCTCAATAAATAAGAATCTTGTTAGTGGATCAGTTCTATGTCGTGATGGCTACAAGATTGTGTTTGAGTCCAATAAATTTGTACTGTCTAAGTTTGGAACATTTATTGGTAAAGGCTATGAGTGTGGAGGTTTGTTCCGCCTATCACTGTCAGATGTGTGTAATAAAGTCGTGAATCATGTTTCATATGATCTTGTATCAAATGTTTGGCATTCACGTCTTTATCATGTTAATTTTGGTTGCATGACGCGGTTAGCTAAAATGAATGTAATCCCAAAATTCACTACTGTGAAGGGATCTAAATGCCAAACTTGTGTGCAAGCGAAGCAACCTCGCAAGTCACACACGACTGCAGAGGTGAGAGATTTGGTGCCACTAGAGCTCATACATTCAGATCTTTGTGAGATGAATAGTGTGTTGACAAAAGGTGGAAAGAAATATTGTATGATATTGATCGATGACTCTACGAGATATTGCCATGTGTATCTTCTGAAATCAAAAGATGAGGCTTTGAGTTTCTTCAAAATCTATAAATCTGAAGTGGAAAACCAACTTGATCGAAAGATTAAGAGGCTTAGGTCTGATCATAGTGGAGAGTACTTTTCCAACGAGTTTGATTCTTTTTGTGCAAAACATGGTATAATCCATGAGAGGACGCCTCCCTGATGGCCCAAAATATATCGAGCTCGTTGGGGAACCCCAAGAGGAAGGTATGATGTGCACAGCAGCAAGTTTTCCCTCAGTATGAAACCAAGGTTTAATCGAACCAGTAGGAGCAAGGAAACACTCCAAAGGTGTTGCTAGCTGAGCCTTGGCAGGGCGAACTACCGGTTCCAGCAGCAACATGGAGACCTGCGCAACACAACCACAGAAGTCTGTTCCCAACTTGTGCTGAGGTTGTCAATCTCACCGGTTTTGCTGAAAACAAAGGATTATCGAATGGAAGGAAGTAATAGTTTGCAGAAGTAAACACAAAGCAGTAAACAATTATACAAATCTATACTTATTATATTTTTTCATAAAGTAAGTAATACTCACAGTTTGATAGCTCATATTTTTTAGTGTTATTTTTTATTTCTCATTGATAGATCCTGGTGGTCACTAAGCAATGATGTGTCAATGTATTTTCAGAAAATCAAATGTCCTTTGATATTGATTAACCCTACCCCATCCAAGAGAAAATGCAATTTTGTTCTAAAGAAATTGTGGTAATATATTTCCATCATAATAAAGGACTAATAATTTTAAAATTTAATATTGTAGATATATTGATATGCACTATTATACAAATAAATGTATATGTACTATCAATAACTTCAGTTGTATCGGCTGAAACAATAACACATTATGTGCTTGTTTGAAAGGAAAGAAATAAAAAGAGGGCACAAACATATTCTCCATTATATCCTGTGGCTTAGTTATTTTGGTTTCGTTTGTTTTGATTAACAGATGAACATAAACGTTTCTATCCATGTGATTGGCGGAGAATTTGCATTGGCCCATATGCAAAAAATGTTTCTATAACTTGTGTATATGTTCATGTTTTATTTTTTCGAAAATTCAAAATCCTAATATCTTGAAAACTACTTCCCCGAAAACTTAGGCATTTCTTCGTTTGCACTCACCTTTAGTGCATTTTTCATTTTGTCCCTGTTGTACTGCCTCATACATTTTCAACTGTGTACCATATATGTCATTTCTTCCAACTTTAGTGGCCAATTTTTCATCCGATAGGTGGAAGGACATTTAGACTTGAGGTGAAGGTTTAAGTCTAATTTTCAAATATTTTCTGTTATAAGACTAAAATATATACAGCTAAGCTTGCACCAGTTTAATCTCTGACGTGTTCTTTCAGTTCTAATATCCCGATGACCTGCACATAGTAATTAAGGTGCGTTTATAGTCTAATCTGTAATATAGGTGCCTTCGTCTAAAAAAAGAATGAAGCTATATGCATCACTTTGAGTCTCTACCTCTGTTCCGAAAATATCTAAAGGAGTAAGATAGATGTCTTCTGATTATTTTTCTATACTATACCCTCTTCATTAATTACACACCATGAATAAATTCACACTATATAGCTGACTACATCCAAATCGTTTTTTTGCATTAATTGTCATATCTAAAGTAAGTTTCACATATGAAACGGAAATCATATAGCTGAAAAGGCGTGCAAAGCATTATATTTTTTTGCGAATCACGTCCAAACTAATGTTTGTATCAATATGATGCTAAGTTCGTCAAGAAAATAACTACCTACTGTAGATAGCTCTTTTCTTCTTAACAAACAAAACCTCTTTTTATATCACGTGGAAAGAAAATTTCTGTCATCTCCTTTAACTTGCTGAGATATGTCGCGAGATGAACTGTGAGAATTTACCCTGGATAGACATATTAAGCTACTTAGACTAACAACATTTTAGTACATGACATTATAAGTAATGCATATTCAAAATAATTTTGTTTTGTGAGAACGCAAGGATAGATACCGAGCCCTACCCATCGTCTTCAACCCTCCTCCATCAGTGGATCACCGCCGCCGCCCTCTTTGTCGGTTCTCGGCCGGTGCGGGATAGTGTGGAAGTTTCGATCTACTGGGGCACCCCTAGTTTTCTCGTTAGTGTTTTTTTTACGTGATGTTTTTGGCTCTAGTTGCTAGTGACGTGCCGTCGGCATGGAATAAGTCATCCCCATCTCGCCCTTGTTCTGGTGGTGCTTCTTGGCATCGGTGGAACGGAGGCGTGTGGAGGTTGGTGTGTTTTACCATGCATGCAAGACGGAGAGATTTGGATTCATATGCTTCGGTTCAATGGCGACGACTTTAGCTCTTGGGAGCTGGTCCTTAGGGGCATCTGCACGAATACTTCCAAGATGACACCAACAATATTAGGACAGCTCCTATAAGGGAGCAACGACAACAACGCGTTGATGCCTGTTTGGGCGACAGTTGTGGTTATTCGGTGTTCTAGGAACCCTGATGAATCTTTTTATTATGTTTCGTGTGCTTCACTTCTTATGTACTCTTATAATAATAAATCCTAGTATTTTAAGAAAAAAGTATAGATGACATTATGGACTGACTGATCTAGCTGATAGAAGTGGACGACTCTACGTTGTGGCTAAGATTTAATTCAAGAAACACACAATTACATAACATATATTAGACGTGGCAGGTCATGGTGTGACTCGGGTCATCCGTGTGACTCATGCATCCGTCTCCACGCCCGTATCTAAACTACAAAGGAAATTAATTGACTGTCCGACTATTCTGATCCTAGTCTTTTCTCTCTCTTGTTTAATTGACTGATCAGCCGTGTGACTCATGGAGTCCAACTTTACCTCCGTATCCAGACTTAAACAAGAGAGAGAAAAGACTAGGATCAGAATAGTCGGACAGTCAATTAATTTCCTTTGTAGTTTAGATACGGGCGTGGAGACGGATGCATGAGTCACACGGATGACCTGAGTCACACCATGACCTGCCACGTATAATATATGTTATGTAATTGTGTGTTTCTCGAATTAAATCTTAGCCACAAATTATCTATCTAACCGTTCAAATAATTTTGATGATGTGGACAACATGGATTCTCGAAAAACACTCTTACATTGCTTTTAGTATATAATAGATAGATATTATAGAAGAGTATAGAATACCAAATATGTTTAAATAGTAATAAAGTAGTGTTAATTTTCGTGGAAACCCCTTTCTACACCCGGGTGCATATGCACCGGTATGATTTTTTTTCAAAAAGTTGAATTTTTTTCAAAAAATATGATCATGTGTAGCTTTATGTTTGAGGTGCATACGAAGTTATTTCACCGAAAACCGATATGGTTTGTGTGCTGTATAAAAAAGAGAAATTTTTGCGTCGTGGAGCACGTTACTTTAGCACCAAATTTTGTCTTTTTTGCACAAGCCACCCAAAATGTTTATTTTTCGTGAAACGACTTTGCGCGCACCTAAAACTTGAAGTTCTACGTGTACATATTGTTTTTTGAATTTTTTTTGGCATTTCAAATTTTGACAAAAATCGAATTCAAATAAAGTGGGTACGTCCTAATTTTTGTTTGTATCGGCAAGTATCCTGATAACTATATGAAACACTACTTCCACCTTTTGGTATCAACTACAACTTTCGCATGTTTAAGGATACTATTTTCCTAACGAATTTTAAAAATATCATGTACTCCCTCCGTTCAAAATATAAGACCTTTTAGCTTTGTGAATCGAATGTATCTAGACCTTTTTGATGTATAGGTTTGTATAACGAACCTATACTAAAAGGTGTCTAGATACATTTGTTTCACAAAGCTAGAGTGTCTTATATTTCTGAACGGAAGGAGTATGTGTGACATGCTCTACGTCACACGTATCATTATGTAGTCACCGTGAATGCTCATGTCAAGAACCGTGGTCGGGTACTACCAGCAACCGAATTTGTCATCAAAGACTCAGACATTGAATGTCACGCTCTATAGCCTACTGCAAATTGTCCATCACACTTCTCCTGTAGGGTGGCTAGTGGTGGCTCAGCGAGCAGGCGCCACTAATCGATAAGATTGCTCTATACATGTGTGGAAGAGATATTACTTTTTTCTTTAGCAAGGCGATAAAGTCTTTCTATTATACGACTATTTTTTAGTTTTTTGTACATGCCACACGTTAAGTATGCATGGGTGTTCTACTGTTCGATGTTGATCCTTCACAGTACTAAGGAAAAGGAATATTAGTCCGGTATATGGGAAAAATAATGGCCTTTTCTTTTTATGTTTTTGGGAACGGCCGGCTGAGACACGGACCATCATATCCTAGCCGGACCATGCTGCATTGCTTTTGTTCATCTCATTAAAATTAAATCCCAACCATTAAACTTGGATCTCAATATCTAAACGTGAATTAATAGTCTTGCCGTGTGCGGGCTGGACCCAACATATATGCCTCGTACGCCAGTTACGTGTTGGACCCAATCGGACCCAACGTGCTGTATTAGTTGGTACACATGCATGTGTCGTATTTGTTACATAAATTGGATGGTTGTGATTTAAAATCTTAGAATATTTTTTAGATCTAACCACTAAAATAATTTAGGTGATGTGGATCAACCTGGTGCCTCAAAAACACCCTTATATTGCTTTTAGTATATAATAGATAGTTATTCTATGTCTATGGACACAACTGTAGATGTCCATAAGTATTCCCAAAAATTCAGAACTTGTATACTTAGTTCTTTACTAGTAGGCTAAAAGATGGGGTGCAAAGAGAGTGATGGGAGGAAAAGCAGTTTAGATTTTGTGGAGGAGGGGACAGCGAAAGAGACGCGAGTGAACTTGGTGTAGGATTTGCTTCTGTGATCGTAAAGCAAAAGAGGAAAACATCATGATTTGGGAAGGGAGCAACCAAAGCGTACATATGTTGCCTATGGCTAGATCTCTACTGGTTTTCCTTTTTCCTCTCCGTATAGTTTTCTTTTTCTTAGGGCGAATTTCAAATTAGCGAGAAAGTGCTCTGTTTTTTTCCAGCAATATTTTCGTTTCAAACAGAGGCATATGCACACATCGTCGTCCACATATTGGCGTAGATAAATTCATGCAGCAACGGGCCTAAACAGACTGGACCCAACACGAAACAATCTTATATCTCTATCCACGGGTGGACAGGATCATCTCCACGTTCGATTTTTTTTTCCTTGGTGCCTACCCATCTTGTCCTGTTTACGAGCCACATGTGCGACGATCGAAAAAACGAGAAGCTGTTTGCGCCATGGATGGGCGCCCCATCAGATCGAAAATCTGCCTTTAACCTGGTGATTGTTAATCACCATCCGAGAAGAAAAAATGGACCCTATACGTCTCCATCCTCACCCTCCTCCAGGCCACTTGGAGTTGGAGGGGAGAGGCGACGATGCATCGGCCATGAAAGCGCATGTCCAACACAGCATTCAGATAGGAATTGCCACGCATTCCACCCATCCAAGACACACGAGATCCGTTCCATCACGCACGACAAAAAGTGGTAGCGATGTCAAAAGGACCTGTGTCCCCTCCCCTGCCGGTGCCGGTGCCGGTGCCGGTGCCGGTGCCGGTGACGAGACGTACAGAGGGTACACCTGTGCGGCCGCTCCGAACGCAGCAAGACGCCAGATTCCAGAGCGTTTTCGAGGATAAACCGAGTCGCTTTCCGATGTGAACTGGCCCAATGCTGACAGCGTATGGCTCGAGGGAGCGGCAGAAGGGATCGAGATGGACAGCAGCGAGCAATGCTGGCGAGTTCCGGGGCAACGTGCCTTTCTTTTGAAAAATCCTAATAGTACCAATTTTGCTGTCACTGTTACCTATAATCATAATAGCTTCAGGTAATACTGAAATGTCCACATATTTTTATTGAAGTGCACAGTAACTCATGAGAATATCGAGTCTGTTCACACCGAGAGTACTCGTGCACTATTAGACCAAATACAATAAGGTCTTCGTTTGCCACAAATATCGTAGCTCCCAAAACCACGGCGACGGCGGCCGCGGCTGAAAAACTCCTCCCTATCTCTCCGGCAAGGACGTTGGCTTTGGTTCCCTCTTCATCCGGTTGCCGCTCTGGCGGCAGTGGTGGGAGGACCTCGTTCCTCTGTTCTGGCCTAATAGTTAGGGCTAGGTTTTGTCTTCTATGGTCCGCCGTTGGGTGGTGGGAGCGGCGCCTGTCGAATAAATCTATCTCAACTCCACTACGAAACCGGCGACGACCCTCGGGACGACGCCTCGGAGCTGATGGCAAAACATGTGCTGATCGGTCCTTCAGATCTGGTGAGATCAGTTTCTCGGTGTGTCGTCGACGTTCGTTATTATCCGCAACGGTGCTAGAGACCGGGATCGGTGGTTGCAGGAAACCCTAGGGATCGTTTTGTATTTCTCGATCTCTTAAAAGTTTATCTGCAAATTCAGGATAATCAATTTATCCTGGTATGTCTTTTAGTTTTCACGTACGCTGCATCATGTAACTTGATTTTTGTATTAATGAAATACATGTGTTGCCCTAAAAAAAGTATAATAAGGTCTAGTCAGTTGACTATAGAAGATTAACTAATACTCCCTCCATCCGAAAATAACTGATTTAGATTTGTCTAGATTCGTATGTATCTAAATGCTAAAACATATCTAGATACATTTAAATCTAGACAAACTCAAGTCAGTTATTTGGGACGGGAGAGTATATATTTGCTTATTTGAAGGAGAGAGAAAATGTGAGAGAAGAGTTGTTGGCTCTCATACAAGAGCCAGCTCTAGCACATGCTTCTAGACAATATGTGAGAGTGAGAGTTGGGCCTTGAATTAATAAAGTAATATATTATTAGATCTTACTATTGTACTGATACGTCATAAACGTATTTATAATTTTTGATGCTCCATGCTTGTTTAGTATCTACTTTATTATGTTTTGTCCACACTTTGGAGTATTTTTACACATTTTCTGAAACTAACCTATTAACGGGATGTCGCAGTGCCAGTTGCCTGTTTTCTGTTGTTTTAGTTTCAGAAAAGCTAGTATGGAAATATCCTCGGAATTGGACCGGACAAAAGTCAAAGTCAATATTTTACCCGAAGACATGGAGTCCGGAAGGGAGACGAAGAGGCGTACCAGGGCGGCCACACCCTAGGGTGGCGCGGCCAGCCCTATGCGTGCCGCCACCTGGTGTGGGACCCCTGGTACTCCACCGACCTAGCCCTTCCGCCTATAAAAGCCTCCGAGGATAAAAACCCTAAGGACTCGATCAAAATTCCACGAAAGAGTCTATAGCCGCCGTCATCTCCATCCCTAGATCAGGAGGGATCTGAAGCTCTTCCCGGCACCCTACTGGAGGGAAGAGATCACCCTGGAGGCATTCTTCATCACCATGGCTGCCTCCGGTGTGATGCGTGAGTAGTTCATCCATGAACTACGGGTCCATATAGTAGCTAGATGGTTGGTTCTCCTCCTTTGTGCTATCATGTTTAGATCTTGTGAGCTCCGTTCATGATCACGATCATCTATTTGTAATCTTAAATGTTGTGTTTGCGGGAATCCGATGTATATTGAGATGCTATTTCAGATTGATTATTGATTCTATCATGTCTATGTTATTTGTGATCTTGCATGCTTTTCTGTTGTTAGTAGCTATCTTGGCCAAGTAGATGCTAGCAACTCCAAGAGGGAATATTTATGCTTGATAGTGGGTTCATGCCTCTAGTAATCCGGGGAAGTGACAGGAATCTCTAAGTTACTAGATATGTTGTTGCTACTAGGGAGAAACCAGTAATCCTTTATCCATAGGACAATCGTATTGTTTACTTTACCCACTTTGCTTAATGCAATTATCTGTTGCTTGCAACTTAATACTGGAGGGGGTTCAGATGATAACCTGAAGGTGGATTATTAGTCATAGATGTAATTGGATTACCGTCTATGTATAATGTTGTAATGCCCAATCAAATCTCATAGGAGTCAAGATAATTAGTATATGCATGTATGCTTTCTCGACGTCTGTCAATTGCCCCGCTGTAATTTGTTCACCCAGCATGTTATTTTATCTTAAGGAGAATCACCTCTAGTGAACTATGGACCCCGGCCCATTCTTTTACCATCAATCTACCATCTATTTATTGTTTTACTATTTACCTTCTGCAAGCAATTACTATCTTCCACACAATACGTTTAATCCTTTATTTTCAGCAAAACTGGTGAGATTGACAACCTCACTGTAAGTTGGGGCAAAGTTTTGTGGTTGTGTTGTGCAAAATTTCCAAGTTGGAGACAACACCTTGGGGTTGTTTCCTTGCTCCTACTGGTTCGATAACCTTGGTTTCATAACTGAGGGAAAACTTGTTGCTGTGCTCATCATACCTTCCTCTTGGGGTTTCCAACGAGCTCGATATATTTTGATCCATCAAGCTTTTTTTCTGGCGCCGTTGCCGGGGAGTCAAGGACAGCTTCACAAGGGAATTCCCTCATAACCAATCTCTTTACTTTGTTTTTTGTTTTGCTTAGTTTATTTCTGCTTTGTTTGCTTGTTTCTTTTATCAAAAACACAAAAAAATAGTTATTCTGTTTTGCTTCCTTTATTAAAAACACAAAAAAATGAATACTCCTGAAAATACCAAGTTGTGTGACTTCACCAGCACCAACAACAATGATTTCATGTGCACACCTATTGCTCCACCTGTTCCTGAAGCTACTTTCTTTGAAATTAAACCTGATTTGCTCAATCTTGTTATGAAAGAATAATTTTCTGGTGTTGGTACTGAAGATGCTGCTGCTCACCTTAATAACTTTGTTGAACTTTGTGAGATGCAAAAACATAGTGATATAGATGGAGATATTATTAAGCTTAAATTGTTTCCTTTCTCTTTGAGATAAAAAGCTAAAGAATGGTTGTTATCCCTAACTAGAAATAATATTGATTCTTGGACTAAATTCAAAGATGCTTTCATTAGAAAATACTATCCTCCTGATAAGATTATATCTATGAGAAGTAAAATAATGAAATTTAAACAATCTGATAATGAATATGTTGCTCAAGCTTGGGAAAGAATGAAATCTTTGGTAAAGAATTGTCCCACTCATGGACTGACTGCTTGGATGATTATCCAAACCTTTTATGCATGACTGAATTATTCTTCAAGAAATCTGCTGGATTCGACTGCTGGAGGTACCTTTATGACCATTACTTTGGGTGCTACAACAAAGCTCCTTGATAATATGATGGTTAACTATTCTGAATGGCACACTGAGAGAGCTCCACAAGGCAAAAAGGTAAATTATGTTGAAGAAACCTCCTCCTTGAATGATAAAATTGATGTTATTATGTCTATGTTTGTTAATGGGAAAGCTCATATTGATCCAAATCATGTTCCCTTAGCCTCTTTGGTTGCTCAAGAAGAGAAAGTTTATGTGAACTTTATTAGAAATAATAATTTTAGCAACAATGCCTACATGAATAACTTTAGTAATAACAATTATAGGCCATATCCTCCCAATAATGGTAATGCTTATGGAAATTCCTACAACAACAATAGGAATGCACCCTCTGAACTTGAAGTCATGCTTAAGGATTTTATTAGTAAACAAACTGCTTTCAATAAAACTATTGAGGGAAAACTTTCTAATGCTGAAAGAAATATATCATCTTTTTCTGAAGCACAATCCTCTTTGTTTAATAAAATGGCTGCTAAACCGAAAACCATAGAAAATCCCTTTGCTGCTACTAATGCCATACAAGTTAGAATTGATGAAAATGTTAGACTGTTAGCTGAATTGCATGCTAAGTGGGAAAGAGGAGATGAAATTGCTAGAAATAGTAGTATTTGTACTATCACCACCACTAATGTTGATGCTAGCAACCCACATGAAGTCCCCATTCCTTTTGCAACAATGCCTAAAACCAATGAAACCTTCTCTAATAAAAATGCTGAAATTCTTGGAAATATGGGAAACAATAGCTCTACTACCTTGGATGGTAATTATGATTTTGATCTTGATGGTTGCAATATCTCTGAAGTAATTATGTTCCTACAAAAGCTTGCTAAAGGTCCTAATGCTAGTGCTATGAATATGGCCTTTACAAAACACATTACTGATGCTCTCATAAAAATTAAAGAAGAAAAGATGAAACATAAAGCTTCTATCCCTATGAAATTAGAAGATGGTTAGGAACCCATCATTAATATGACATTGAATGATTTTGATCTAAAAGCTTTATGTGATCTTGATATTAGTGTTTCTATTATGCCTAGAAGGATTTATGAAATGCTTGATTTGCCACCATTGGAAGATTGTTATTTAGATGTCCAACTTGATGATAATGCTAAAAAGAAACTCATGGGGAGTATTAATGATGTTCTTATTATGGTTAACAATACCTATGTCCCTATTGATTTCTATGTTTTGGATGTTGAATGCAATGCTTCTTGTCCTATTATTTTGGGAAGACCTTTTCTTAGAACTGTTGGTGCCATTATTGATATGAAAGAAGGCACCATTAAATATCAATTCCCACTCAATAAAGGTATAGAACACTTCCCTAAGAAGAGAGAGAAGATTCATTTTGCCTCTCCTATTAAAACAAAATTTGCTCTTAATGCTTCTTCATTTGAGAATACTTGATTATTGCTTCTTATGCCTAGCTCAAAGGCGTTGAAGAAAAGCACTTATTGGGAGATAACCCAAAATTTTAGTCAGTAAATGTTTTCTTTTGTTGAGTCTTGGAAGTTATTGCCTCTTTAATAGCATCTCCTTATCCTTTTTGTGTGGTTTTTGTGCCAAGAGTAACCTCTAATGAGAGAGAAGTAAGATTTGGGAAAGTTGCTGTCCTGAAGAAGATTTTTGTGCTTCGCTGGAAAATTCGTGAAAAATCTCTGTATGTCGTATTGAGATGTAATTTTTTGTGTTTCTGCCCCAGGTTGTTATCCAACTTTATTTAGTTTAACACTTTTCGATTTGAGAAATAGAAGGTCTTCGAAAAAATCACTTTTTACCTGCTGGTCTGTTTTGACAGATTTCTGCCATTATTTGCATTTGCCTCTTAATCCCTTTCTCTTTAAGTTCTCTTTGATCACTTGAACTTTCAAAAAGGAATTGCTACAGTACCATGTGTTTTAATGGAAGTTTTACTTATGTTGAAACTGAACCAAAAGACTTATTATCTTGAGTGCACTAATATTGCTAATGAAGATTGTGTGAAGTTTTTATGAAGGAAATTTTAAAGTGTAGGGAAGAATAATGTGATAAGATGAAGTGTGGACAAAATCTAAAACTTGGGGATGCCACCCATGTGACCCCAATAAATATACAAGAAGTACAAGCGTCAAAGCTTGGGGATGTCCAAGGCATCCCCTTCTTCATCTATAAAAATCTCAGGTTTTCTTCCAAACACTTCATTTTTATTGTTTCATGCACAATTGTGTTGTTCTTGGAGCGTCTTCGTTTTTGTTTTTAGTTTTCTTTTGCTTAGTTTTCTTGAATAAATTGGTTGGACCCCCGCATTCATACATAGTTTCAAATAAGTTGATTTGGATTGGAAAAGAGTAGAAAAGTCCATGCTTATAAGTGGTATAAAAGGAGCTTGTTTTTGACTGTGGCCTAGGCTTTATCATGTCATGCTTGATATTGCTTTGACTTTATGCTTAGTGATTATTGATCTAGCATGACTTGTTACAAACAATTGATATTGCCTAATGTGCCTTGAAAGAATCATGTGTTGTTTTAGCATATTAAAGCATAATATTGTGGTATTCTCCTTTGATGCTTTATTTGGGTTGACTTGGCGCATGCTTACACCATGTTAAGACTATACCAAGTCACCATAGACTCTATGATCATTTAGTTTTTGACTTTTGATATCACTTTGTGCTTTAATTAATAATGTTTTATCGCTTTGCGTGATTATGGCCATTATTGCTCTCTTAGTTGGTCGCTCCCAGTCTTTTGCTAGCCTCCACATGTACCAAGTATGAGTTCCACTCATGCATCCAACTCCAAATAAAACCAAGTTATTCCAAAGAGCCCACCATACCTACCTAGTAGCATTATTGCTATTCCAAGTATATTCATGTTTTTATCTACCTTCCGAATTAAACTTGTTATGTGAAAATTAGTGATTAAAGATCTCACGAACTTGATGGTACACTTTACTTTCTTGCACTTAATAAACTTGAACCATTGTGCCCATCTATGTTGCGTCTATGCTTGCGTTTTGTAAGTTGTGAATTAGCAGAACCATGTTACCATGGGGAACGCTTTTAACATTGCACTTTATTTAGTTGATATTATGTTCTTTTGCTTATGGATCCCGGTGGTGTGAAATGAAAGGGGAGCTTGTAAGGCTCATGGAGTTCGTATATGTGTTAGAGAAACGCCTGGGCGACTAGTCTAAGCCATGTCGAATCATGGTGGAAACGTGCAGCATAACCATAGTGAGCAATCTGTGAAGCATCCTCAATAAAAAAAGAAAAAAAAGAAAAAAGGGAAAACCCTATGCAAATAGCAAATAAAAGGATTGCTGAGATGCTCGTTGTCTGCTTGCCTTGTCATTTAGATATGGGGAAGTTTCTGTATCATCAGGCAAGGGGTACCCTGTTGGCGGTTCTCTATGATACACATGTACTTACAATGAATTACTTGTGACTAAAGTTGAGTAGCATGAGGAACGGTACTCGTAAGCAAGGGGCATGAGATATTCAACTTATAACTTGTCAAGCATATCCTCATATTTGCTCACTTTAACCTTAATCACCTAAAGATGCTGATAGGGGTAATAAGACCTGAAAGCTAATAAGTACCATAATTTTTGGAAGCTCTTTATGAGACTTGAATCCCTGCTTCCTTCTATGAAGGACCTTTCTTTTACTTTTATGTTGAGTCTCCATCTTCTATCTTTAATGTGCATTGTCCCAAAACTTGTTGATTGATTCATAACTTTGATATTGCTTGTTCTTAAACTATTTGTATCTAGTCACCCTTATGAACTTTGAATGTGTCCTATGCATTATGTTTTGGTACACTATGAGGGACAAGCTTAATACCATTTTCATTATGTTTTCTATATGTGAAACAAACAAACCTATTTCAAAGCATTGTTAATTATGAATCTTTTGTTTGTACCTTTCCATGTTACAACATAGTTTCTATGTCCTATTTGTTAGAACTATATCTTTCATGTCTATGTTCAAGTACTATGACCCCAGCTATCAATGTTTTACAAATACCTTGATCAAGATTGTGATGGTGCATGTCACCTCAAAAATTATTCTTTTTTATCACTTACCTACTCGAGGACGAACAGGAGTTAAGCTTGGGGATGTTGATACGTCGTAAACGTATCTATAATTTTTTATGTTCCATGCTTGTTTAGTATCTACTTTCTTATGTTTTGTCCACACTTTGGAGTACTTTTACACATTTTCTAGAACTAACCTATTAACGAGATGCCACGGTGCCAGTTGCCTGTTTTCTACTATTTTTGGTTTCAGAAAATCTAGTAAGGAAATATTCACGGAATTGGACCGGACAAAAGCCAAAGTCAATATTTTACCTGAAGCAACACGGAGTCCGGAAGGGAGGCAAAGAGGGGCACCAGGGCGGCCACACCCTAGGGTGGCATGACCAGCCGTGGTCGTGCTGCCACCTGGTGTGGGTCCCCTGGTACTCCACTGACCTAGCCCTTCCGCCTATAAAATCCTCCCAGGACGAAAACCCTAAGGACCTGATCAAAATTCCACGAAAGAGTCTATAGCCGCCGTCATCTCCATCCCTAGATCGGGAGGGATCTGAAGCTCTTCTGGGCACCCTGCCGGAGGGGAGAGATCACCCTAGATGCCTTCTTCATCACCATGACTGCCTTCGGTGTGATGCGTGAGTAGTTCATCCCTGGACTACGGGTCCATGTAGTAGCTAGATGGTTGGTTCTCCTCCTTTGTGCTATCATGTTTAGATGTTGTGGGCTCCGCTCATGATCAAGATCATCTTTTTATAATCTTACATGTTGTGTTTGCGTGGATCCGATGGATATTAAGATGCTATTTCAGATTGATTATTGATTGTATCATGTCTATGTTATTTGTGATCTTGCATGCTTTCCGTTGTTAGTAGCTATCTTGGCCAAGTAGATGCTAGCAATGAAGGAAATATGCCCTGAGAGGCAATAATAAAGTTGTTATTATGTATTCCTCGTATATGATAGATGTTTATTTTGCATGCTATAATTGTATTGATCGGAAACGTCAATACATGTGTGTTTAATAAACAAAAAGGGTTCCTACTTATGCCTCTCTTATAGACTAGCTTGTTGATTAACAAGATGATCAAGGTTTCCTGATCATGGACATTCGATGTTGTTAATAACAAGGTCACAGCATTTGTGAAATGATGTGATGAACATTCATCCGAAGTATAGCATTACCATCAAGTCATTATGTTTATATTTCTATAACATCATACGAAGTAATATTTATCCTTAGACCATGAGATCATGTTAATTGCTAACACCGGAAGAGTATCTTGATAACATCAAATGTCACACCGTAATAGGGTGATATAAAGACGGGTTCAGTGCTACGAAGGTGTTATGTTGAGGCTCATGGATCAAGAGTGGAATTTGTCAATCCCGATGACGGATAGATATACTCTGGGACCTCTCGGTGATATCACATTAAGATAGCTTGCAAGTAAGTGATGTGATCACTAGAATGTTATATCACGGGAACGAGAAAAGAGTGCATGTCGGTAACAAGATCAAACTAGGTATTTGGATACCGATGATCGAATCTCGGACATGTATTATATCATGAGACAAAGCGATTAAGTTACTAGAGTTAAAGGTTCTCACGATCACAGAAGTCATCGTTGAATATGCAGGAGTCAGTATGGATCTCCAGGTCCCGCTTCTGATTATTGAACTGAGAGGAGTCTCAATCATGTCTGCATTATTCGCGAACCGTAGGGTGACACACTTAAGAGTTACCGGACACCATTTTGGAGCACATATGTTTCAGATGAAAGAATTGCGAAGCGCAGGAATTGTTCGATAGAAACTGGAATTGTTTCGGGTGAAATTGCAGAAACTGGTTCTGCATGTGATATTAAAATGTTGCAAGGGGTTTTATGTGAATGTTTGTTAATTAAATTAATTAAAAAAAATCTTAATAAATTTAATAAAAGTGTTTTATTAAATGAGAGAGCATTAAACTTAGAGAATTTTAATGCATTTAAAGTGGAGACTTTAAAAGTGAATGTGAAGAGGTATTTTAATGTGGAGGGAGTTACCACCACATGAATGGAGGAGGTGAGGGGTCACCTCCATGAGGCGCCGGCCATGGAGGGGGTACCCCCCTCCTCCTATAAAAGGCCCCCCTCTTCCTCCTTCTTCCTCACACCTCCTCGTGAAGGATCGCTCTCCTCCTCTAGAATTATTCCCCCATGGTCTCGGATTAGCGAGATACATGTTCCCGGTGGCATTTCGTCTGAAAGGAGTTGCTTCTTCCGCTGCATCGCTGGAGCGAGGAGGTGGAGGTTGTCCGGTGGCTTCAACGTGTGTGCGAGGACGGATGCGCTGCTGATTTGCGGCGCTCGGACTTCCACACAATCTTGAGATCGGCAAGTGTACGACTACATCAACCACGAGTTCCTACTCGTTAACAAAACTCGTTGTCTTCGAGGGTAAGTTCTCGGTGGATGTATGTCCACCTGTTGCTCTGTATCTAGTAGATAGATCTTGGCGTTTAGTTCTCATCATAGGAATTTTTGTGTTTTCTATGCTGCGGACCCAACAAGCAACTCCAAGAGGGAGTATTTATGCTCGATAGTGGGTTCATACCTCGAGTAATCTGGGGAAGTGACAGGAATCTCTAAGTTACTAGATGTGTTGTTGCTACTAGAGAGAAAACAACAATCCTTTGTCCATGGGACAATCATATTGTTTACTTTACACACTTTGCTTAATGCAATTATCTGTTGCTTGCAACTTAATACTGGCGGGGGTTTGGATGATAACCTGAAGGTGGATTATTAGTCATGGATGTAGTTGGATTACGTTCTATGTATAATGTTGTAATACCCAATCAAATCTCATAGGAGTCAAGATGATTAGTATATGGATGTATGCTTTCTCGACATCTGTCAATTGCCCCACTGTAATTTGTTCACCCAGCATGTTATGTATCTTAAGGAGAATCACCTCTAGTGAACTATGGACCCCGGTCCATTCTTTTACCATCAATCTACCATCTATTTACTGTTTTACTGTTTACCTTCTACAAGCAATTATTATCTTCCACACAATACATTTAATCCTTTGTTTTTAGCAAAAACGGTGAGATTGACAACCTCACTGTAAGTTGGGGCAAAGTTCTGTGGTTGTGTTGTGTAGGATTCCAAGTTGGAGACAACACCTTGGAGTTGTTTTCTTGATCCTACTGGTTCGATAACCTTGATTTCATAACTAAGGGAAAACTTGTTGTTGTGCTCATCATACCTTCCTCTTGGGGTTCCCAACAAGCTCGATATATTTAAGCCATCATGTATATACTCGAAATAGGCTTTCTCCCCGTGATACGTCCATTTTGCATCACTATTCTATATCATAATTTACTGTTATTCATTGATATATTTCATATTAAGAGATGATACTTATGTTATTTCATCTATTTTTGCATGGTTGATGACTTTTGGAGGATGGACCGCTGAAGTCAGGATTCTGATGGAAAAGGCACTGTTTGGAGGTGAAATTCGCGAAGATCAGAAAATCCTAGAAAATATACGGAAAATCCTATCTTTTCAAAAGACGAAGGATGCCAGAAGGGGGAGCGGAGATGGGCCACAGGGGGCCCACACCACCCCTGGCGCGGGCCAGCCCTGGCCGCGCCACCAGGTGGTTTGGCCACCCTAGCCCACCTCTGGCTCTGCTCTTTGGTGTATATTATCCTCCTAAAACCCTAAGACTCAGGGAGCGACCACAGAAAGGTTCTGCCTCCTCTGCGGGGCGAAAACTACAGAGAGAGAAAGAGCTCTCCGGCAAGCAGAAATCTGCCAGGGAAATTCCTTCCCAGAGAGGGGAGATCGTCACCATCAACACCGTCATCAAGCTAGACTTCATCGGGATCATCATCATCAGCACCATCATCTCCACCAGCATCATCACCACCAGCATCATCACCACCACTCTATACCGCTGTAACAATTGGGTTGAATCTTGCATAGTTCTTAGGGGAAACTTTCCTGGTGTTGATTACTTTGTAGTTGATGCTATTGAGTGGAACCGTTGAATTATCATTCAGGTTTAGATTTTTACATATCATTATTTCATCTCTGATCTTGATCCATATGATGTCTCGTGAGTAGTTAGTTTAGTTCTTGAGAACATGGGAGAAGCCATGTTGTTAGTAGTGGAATTGTGTTGAGAAAGATTCAATGGTTTGATATTTAAGTTGTGGTGTTATTATTCTAGTGGTGTCATGTGAACATCGACTACATGATACTTCACCTTTAAGGGCCTAGGGGAATGCATTGTGTATTTGGCTACTAATCGTAGGGGTTGCCGGAGTGACAGAAACCTGAACCCCCGTTAGGAAACCTTTGCACAATAGATGTTAGGATCTCAGAGTTTAAAGTTGTGGTTAGTTTCTATCTTAATTAATTTCTTGTACTTGCGGATGCTTGCAAGGGGTATAATCACAAGTATGTATTAGTCCTACGAAGGTCAGTACATTAGCACAGGTTCACCCACACAACACTTACCAAACTAAAGAAGATTAATCAACTATATGAAGCGAAAGCACTTGACGATATTCCCGTGTGTCCTCGAGAACGTTTGGTCATCTTAAGTAATACAACCGGCTTGTCCTTGCTAAAGAAAGGATTGGGCCACTTGCTGCATTTATTCTTATTGTCTTTTATTTACTCGCACTTTATTTATCTGCATTATCAAAAACCCCTAAAAATCCGTATGCTAATTATTTACAGAGAATTTCTGCTCCAAGCCACTCGTCAACACCTTCTGCTCCTCGTTGGGTTCGACACTCTTACTTATCGAAAATACTGCGATACACCCCCTATACTTGTGGGTCATCAAGACTATTTTATGGCGCCGTTGCTGGAGAGTGAAGCGCTATTGGAGAGTGGAACTGGTAAAGGAGACTTCCACTATGAGTATTGTTTATTTCTGTTAGTTACTTTATTCCAATATGGATAATTCACTTAGTTTCTTATTTCATCATGCTACTACCACTGCTAAGGTAGTAGATGAACCACCACCTGCTGAAAATGATACTTTTCAGATACATACAAGAATTATTGATCGTGTTATGGATAACTACTATTTTGGAGATGGAACTGTCCATCCCGGTGATCATTTGCTCTTTATACACGAATTATGCGGGTTGTTTAAGTGTGTAGGTATTACAACAGATCAAGTCAAGAAGAAGTCATTCTCATTATCACTGAAAGGAAGAGCTGAGGAATGGTATAAGCTGCTGAAGAATGGTCAAGCTCTTGAATGGGAGGAAGTAGTACCTCTCTTTTATTCAAAATTTTACCCTCCTAGTGAGATTCACAAAGATCGGAATCAAATATACAACTTTTGGCCTCTTGATGGAGAGAGTAGAGCTCAAGCTTGGGAGAGATTGAAGTTACTAATGCTCAAATGTCCTATTCATGAGCTCCCTAACAATATTATTATCAATAACTTTTATGCAAGACTTTGTCTTCATGATAAGGATCTATTGGATGCTTTTTGTGATGGATCATTTACACACATGGAAGAAGAAGCTAAATGGGATCTTCTAGACCGTATTCAAGACAATGCTGAAGCATGGGAGAATGATAAAGGAAGAAAGTCAGGTATAAATTATGATTATGAATGCATTCAATCTTTCATGGGAACTGATGACTTTTATAATATTAGAAATGCTTATGGTCTTGATTCTCAAGCTATTGCAAGTTATTTTAAAGCTTTTGCTTCTTATATTGAAATTCCTAAAAAGAAGTGGAATAAGTATCACGCGCCATATAAAGATATTGCTAATTGTGTTCCTGCAAGAGATAGTGAAGTTTATACTACTAATCATATTTTACCTGAACCTTACATTGAGAGAATGCCTTTCCCGGTCAAGGTAAAGGAAGATTCTATGATAGCTAGTATGGTTAATGAAAGTACAAATAAAGCTATTGAACCTGATGAACAAGTAGCTATTGAACCTAAAATAGCAAATATGAAAGACTTTGTCACTAAATATGTTGAAGATGGACACACTATCCTTTGTAAGGATACTTCTAATATTGTTTCACAAAGTAGTATTATGAGAGCTAGTATCCCTATGTTTTTTGTTATAATAAGTGATCATGGCTACAATAATCAGGTGATAGTTATATCGTTAAATTTATGCATGATACTGAAAGTTATTATGAGAGAGGGAAAAGTGCTCTTATGCATCTCAATAATATTAAGTTTCCTCGCTTTATGCTGAAAGTCTTTATGTTGCACTTGTTTTGCCTCCTATGCTAGCAGCCTTTGGTTCCAACAATTTATTTTCCTACAAAATTCCCTTGCATAGGAAGTGGGTTAGTCTTAAACATGTGTATATTTTCTTCTTGATGCTCTCTTACTTCAATTCATATTCATATGTGAGCATCATTGAAATTATCATGCCCATCTTAATGGCTATAAAGAAAGAGCTTTATGGGAGACAACCCAATATATCTTTTCTTTCAGTTTATTTTTGTTTATTTGAGTCTTGGAAGTTATTGCTTATGCAATAACCTCTTCTTATCCTTTTGTTTAGTTTTTGTGTCAAGATCAACCTCTAATGGGTGAGAAGTAATATTTGGGGAAATTGCTGCCCAAAACAGATTTTTGTGCTTCGCTGTAAAAAATCGTGAAAAATCTCTGTACGTTAGATTGAGGTGTATTTTTTTGTGCTTCTGCCCCAAGTTGTTATTTAACTTTCGTTAGTTTTTCACTTTTTGATTTGAGAAACAGAAGAGTTTTAAAAAAATTGATCTTTACCTGCTGGTCTGTTTTGACCGATTTTTGCCACTCTTGCATTCGCCTCTTAAATCGATTTCCTTTTTGAATTCCTTTTGGGCTTTCGGAAGGATTTTCTACAGTATCTTATGTTTTGACGGATTTCAGTTAAAATTGAACTTAAAAGGTTTATTACCTCGCAAGCACTAATGTTGCTAATGAGAATTGTGTGAAGTTTTGAGTGAAAGAAATTTTCAGGTTGTAGGAGGAAATGGTGTAATAAGATGGTGAATGGTTAAATGACTCAAGCAATATGTGTATGAAGATAAAGATATTGATGTTATTAAAGTGGTGACTCCGGAAAAATTTATCAAAGACCAAATTCAGAGACCTGCAGAGTTCGTTTTGAACAGGTAACAGTTCTGGTAAGAAAAGGTCTGCGATAAATATGTCAAGTTATATTTTTGCAGTTTTTATCTAACAAGGAAAGTAATGTGTCGAAAGAGGGACGGAAATGGATACAGAGTGGCTCACACCACCCCGTGGCACGGGCCCACCTGGTCGCGCCACCAGGGGGTGTGGCCACCCCGGAGCCCGTCTCCGACCCGTTTTCTCCCAGTACCTTCCTTTTGTTGTTAAACTTCGTAATATATAATCCCTCGGATCCCCCGAGGTTCGTATATCGTGTTCTCGTCGTGTTTTCGTTTTGATCTGTTTCTCTTAGGAACTATTCTTAAAAGTTTATAGGCACAATGGTCTCCGCCAACGATAAGGGCAAGGGGCCTACGGAAGATGATGTCCAAGACCTTGAGCAGGAGGAGGATGTCGAGAGTGAAGTTGAAGAGGAGGCAAAGGAAGACCAGCATCCGCACACCAGCACCACCATTGCAAGCATTGGAGTGGTGGCAAATCCTGCCAGGTTCAAAAGGATTGCACCGATGTCCACTAGAGGGAAGACTCCGCATCATTGCTTGGCTTCACGGTCACCTCCTCCACGCACCAAGAATCCCTTCCATACCCTTATTCATGAGCATCAATTCCAGAATATGTCCAAGGAAAAATTACCCTCCAATTGGGATATGCCTCGTTCTAACCATGCAGGAAAAGATTACTTGAAGGAGGAAGAGTGGATAAAGAATCATACGAGCTGGGATTCACAACCCGACATGATCATGAACCGCATTGAGCACAACTCGGAGTTGATTCATACTCCCACCTTCTAGATTGAGCACTTGAGGGAATTGATTGAAAAGCTCATCGAGAAAATACCACCACCGCCAAAGGAGTAATTCGTCATCAGGTTTTGGCATCCCTTTGGTTTGTTCCAAGCTTGGGGAGTGCCACGGTATCACATCACTATCTTTTATCTTTTTACCTTTTTAGTAGAGTCATATCATGAATAGAGAAGTTATTATGTAGGATGGTTTGCATTATGGAAGTGTCCCACCTCTCGTTAGTTATCTATGTATCCCTTGGTGTGAGTTACCGTTATGGAATATTAGTGAGAATTTCTATCATTTATTTTTTTGCATATCTTATATTAGTTTTCAATTGCTATTATATGATTGATCTTGTTGTTAGTATTAGTATCACTTTGGGATCATTGAGTAAATTTAGTTGGTTTTGTCAAACCTGGCTCTGGTCAGCAGCAACACTATTTGAGAATTGAATGAAAAACATAAAAGTACTCATAAGAAATATAATTTCATCATATTTATTTCTTGATTGGCTCATAATCTTAGTATTCTCAAGTTTAGATATTTTGTGCTTCCAAGGAAGATTGCATGTTTTTTTATCATCTGTATGTTTGTTTGTTTCCTTCAACTCTTATGCTTGCTACCCAGCCTTGCTAGCCTTAAACCTGTACTGAGAGGGAATGCTTATCGTGATCCAATCCTTAAACCAAAAATCTATACCATTTGTGTCCACCATACCTACCTAGTAGCATTATTTGCTATTCCAAGTAAATTCATGTTTTTATCTACCTTCCGAATAAAACTTGTTATGTGAAAATTAGTGATTAAAGCTCTCACGAACTTGATGGCACACTTTACTTTCTTGCACTTAATAAACTTGAATCATTGTACCCATCTATGTTGCGTATATGCTTGCATTTTGTAAGTTGGGAATTAGCAGAACCATGATGTCATAGGGAACGCTTTCAACATTGCACTTTATTTAGTTAATATCATGTTCTTTTGCTTATGGATCCCTGTGGTATGAAATGAAAGGGGAGCTTGTAAGGCTCATGTAGTTTGTATATATGTTAGAGAAACGTTTGGGCGGCTGGTCTAATCCATGCCTAATCATGGTGGAAACCTGCAGCGTAACCATAATGAGCAATCTATGAAATATCCTCTTTATAAAAAAAGGAAGAAGCCTATGCAAATATGAAAGAAAAAAAGAGAAGAGAAAAAAAGAGATACCTATGCAAATAGGAAATAAAAGGATGTTGAGATGCTTATTGTCTGCTTGCCTTGTCATTTTGATATGGGGATTCTTCCGTATCATCGGGCAAGGGGTACCCCGTTGGTGGTTCTCTATGATACACATGTACTTACAATGATAAGAACTTACTTGTGACTAAACTTGAGTAGCATGAGGAACGGTCTTCGTAAGTACGGGGCATGAGATTTACAACTTATAACTTGTCAAGCATATCCTCATATTTGATCACTTTAACCTTAATCACCTAAAGATGCTTATGATAGGGGCAATGAGAGCTGAAAGCTAATAAGTACCATAATTTTTGGAAGCTCTTTATGAAACTTGAAATCCTTGCTTCCCTCTGCGAAGGGCCTTTTACCTTTTTGTTGAGTCAGTAAACCTATCCACTTCTATCTCAGCAAGTATTTTGAGTTGTTGTGTTTCATTCATTCATATGATGATTTATTCAATCATGTTTCTTATGTTAATTGTTTTGCACATTGCTCTTATCTTAGTAAGTATTACTTTGAAAGATATCATTGAAAACCCCGTTATGTTTGAACTCCTGCAAATTGTTAACCGTTCTTTGACCAAGAACAAAGTTTGCCATTACCAATTATGATTTACTTTGTGTATCTTTATTGTGTTTCCTTTACCTACTGCAAGTTAAGTTATATAATAGTGAGTTGTCTTCTATTATGATTTGTGTATTGATGAATGTGATGCTTCTTGTCTGTATTCATTTATCGACTCTTCACTCTATAAACCTGAGGTCATATTTATTGAGCTCAGTTTTCGCTTGGGGACAAGCGAAGTCTAAGCTTGGGGGAATTGATACGTCCATTTTGCATCACTATTCTATATCATAATTTACTGTTATTTATTGATATATTTCATATTAAGAGATGATACTTATGTTATTTCATCTGTTTTTGCATGGATGATGACTTTTGGAGGATGGACCGTTGAAGTCAGGATTCTCATGGAAAATGCACTATTTGGAGGCGAAATTCGCGAAGATCAGAACATCCCAGAAAATATATGGAAAATCCTATTTTTCCAAAAGACGAAGGATGCCAGAAGGGGGAGCGGAGATGGGCCATAGGGGGCCCACACCACCCCCGGCGCGGGCCAGCCCTAGCCGTGCCACCAGGTGGTGTGGCCACCCTGGCCCACCTCTGGCTCTGCTCTTTGGCGTATATTATCCTCTCAAAACCCTAAGACTCGAGAAGCGATCAAAGAAAGGTTCCGCCGCCTCTACGGGGTGGAAACTACATAGAGAGAAAGAGCTCTCCTGCAGGCAGAAATCTACCAGGGAAATTCCTTCCTAGAGAGGGGAGATCGTCGCCATCAACACTGTCATCAAGCTAGACTTCATCGGGATCATCATCATCATCACCATCATCTCCACCAGCACCATCATCACCACTCCATACCGCTGTAACAATTGGGTTGAATCTTGCATAGTTCTTAGGGGAAACTTTCCCGGTGTTCATTACTTTGTAGTTGATGCTATTGAGTGGAACCGTTGAATTATCGTTCATGCTCAGATTGTTATATATCATTATTTCATCTCTGATCTTGATCCATATGATGTCTCGTGAGTAGTTAGTTTAGTTCTTGAGAACATGGGAGAAGTCATGTTGTTAGTAGTGGAATTGTGTTGAGAAAGATTCAATGGTTTGATATTTAAGTTGTGGTGTTATTCTTCTAGTGGTGTCATGTGAACGTCGACTACATGATACTTCACCTTTAAGGGCCTAGGGGAATGCATTGTGTATTTGGCTACTAATCGTATGGGTTACCGGAGTGACAGAAATCTGAACCCTCGTTAGGAAACCTTTGCATAAGGGATGTTAGGATCTCAGAGTTTAAAGCTATGGTTAGTTTTCTATCTTAATTAATTTCTTGTACTTGCGGATGCTTGCAAGGGGTATAATCACAAGTATGTATTAGTCCTACGAAGGTCAGTACATTAGCACAGTTCACCCACACAACACTTATCAAACTAAAGAAGATTAATCAACTATATGAAGCGAAAGCACTTGACGATATTCCTGTGTGTCCTCGAGAACGTTTGGTCATCTTAAGTAATACAACCGGCTTGTCCTTGCTAAAGAAAGGATTGGGCCACTTGCTGCATTTATTCTTATTGTCTTTTATTTACTCGCACTTTATTTATCTGCATTATCAAAAACCCCTAAAAATCCGTTTGCTAATTATTTACAGAGAATTTCTGCTCCAAGCCACTCGTCAACACCTTCTGCTCCTCGTTGGGTTCGACACTCTTACTTATCAAAAAATACTGCGATACACCCCCTATACTTGTGGGTCATCACCCCGCTATATTAATATAGCCATCCACTGATACAAGAAGGATAACACCGTTGGGGCAAAACAGCACACTCTGGGCCCAAAAGAAACAAAAAAGAAAGAAAGAGAAAACAACACCGAGAAAGGCAGTTCGACGAAAACGGAGATGATGCTCCACCGCTGCACCCTCCGACGAATTTCCACCACGCAGCTAGCTCCGAAGCACCGTGCACCAAGCAGCACCTCCAGGAAGGGAAGCGACGACAATGACGATGTTGCCCGGATTGTTCCCAGGGATAACCCCGGAACACATCCTAGGGTTTCCCCGGTCCACAACGGGGGGTCGGGAAGAGGAGTCTCCGACACCCTTCAAGAAGGAAGGTGACACCCACAGGCGTCACCGCGTCGGTGCCGAAACAGGGATTTCTCCCGACCCCCAAAAAAACCACACCTCCGGGCCCTCCGGAGCATCCACCAAACTTGCCACCCACTAGCGCGTGCCACCACGGTTTTGCACTCACCACCATCATCTCACCCTAGCCCACGTCGCGAGGCCGGTAGAAGCGAGAAGCAAGGGACACGGGCAAGGGCTAGTGGTACAGCGACACCCAGGAGGGGACTACCTCCACCACCTCCGTCGTCGGGAGGCGGTAGACGACCGGGTGTAGCAGCAGGACATACCAGGCCCGCCGACCCGGCCGAGCCCCAAGAGGGCCCGTGAAGTCCCGTCACCACATTATAGCAGGGGCCCTGCCACCGCCGCCAACCCCTGCCCAGACCCTGCTCGTACGTCCACCGAGGAGGCCGTAGACGCGCCAGGCAGGCCCTCCCAGGCCTAGATGAGGCCCATTAGGGCTCAGATCTGGGAAGGTTGGGCTGTCGGCCGCTCGCTGGCAACCAACGCTGGCACCTGCCGCCCATGTAGCCAACGTCCACGCCGCCGCAACGCCACCACCCGGACGTGGGAATCAGGCCACCGAGCCAGACCAACCTCCGCCGAGAAGCACCAACGGCGTCGGGAGGCCTCGCCCTCCGTTCGCCCACGCGGGAAGAGGACACCCCGCCGCCGCCAGCCCCGCGCGGGAGAAGTCCGACGACTTATGCCGGCGGCAGCAGCCAGGGAGAGGGGAAGGAGGGTGCGGTGGGTGTGCGGCTGCGGGGGTTTGCCCGTCGCCCGCGCGGGGGTGAGCGAGCGAACGGGTCAAAAGAAAGTCACTATTGTACATACTAGCTATTAAGTTGACTATAGATGACATGGCATGACGCCGACTTATAGCCGGATATTAATTATTCTATTGTTCTTGCTCTTACGCTCCAATTCATTGCTTTCGAGACAGCTTAGTGGATGGTGGACATTTGAACTCTCACCCTGGTTCCCGCACAGGGCTACATATTAACTTACTGGCAGCAAAGCTATTTCAGTTAACGGAGTAAGAGAATTTTTTGAAATTTTATAGACCATTGTGGAGGTTAAACACAACCCTTGGATCACCTCCACTCGTCGAGCGTTCTCAGATGCAACTTTCAGCCTGACAACGACCGAATTCCCACTCATGTTCCTAAGCAAACCCACAAAACGGTGATATATTTAAAAGTTCTTATTCCCGCTACCAAAACAACATGAGTTCGATAGATTCTCACCTAAACGCGCAGTTCGGCGATCAGAAGCAGCCTAGGTTCGCCTTTCAGATTATTTTACATAAAAAACCTGGAATCACTCGTCCACCGGGATAGGCTCCTCCGCCGTAGCAGCCGCCGAAGCCTCCATTGTAGCAGTTGTGGTAGAGCTCGACGATGGGGTACAAGACGTGGAGGCGGAGCTCGGCGACGCCGCGGTGGCAGAGAGCGGTGTCGACTAAGGCGTGGTCGTTGGTACAAAGCTCGACGTAGATGTCGGCATTCCCGTGGCGGCAAAGCTTAGTGTCTCAGGGAGATCCGTCCTCATCAGGAATGACACTGCGGTGCGTCATGTACCACACTCTGACCTTGTTGGTGGTCACCGAAGTGTCATAGCCACCCATGAGAAATGCCATGTCCGTGTTCCTCTTCTACGGCGCAAAGTTAGCCTTAAGCAGGTTGAGCTTGATGCCTTGGTTCTGCATCAGCTAGGTCCACCTTTCATCGGATTTCTTCTCCCTCATGTTGGCATGGGTCTTCTCATCGGCCATGCACTTATCGATCGATTCCTGAAGTCGTTTGGCAGGCGAACCCATAGCCTTCAATGCCTTGGACTTATTGTGGCCGAGCTCTGGCCTCCCTTCAGCGGCGGCTAGGGGTGGCGCAACGGGTTGTAGATGGCGTCCTTGGCCTTGTTGAGTGACACACGAATGTCCGCCCACTTCTGGCAACGCTCGATTTTGTGGAACACATGGTGGAACTTGAACTCGGTGCTGGTGTCGTTGTGGTACATGTTGAGAGCACGAATTACCTGCAAAAAAGGCAAAAAGGTCATTCGCAAACACGACATGAACTCAGCGAAGGGAAAGCGGAAAATTGTTTTACCTTGTTGTCCATGTTGGAGCCGCTTTCTCTTTCTAGGTGATGCCCGATTTCCTCTAGGATCCCATGCCATTTTTTACACGCTTATTGCCCGACCCCCCAAATGGTTCGTCATTGCCTTCTCGCCGTGTTCCATGTGGATCGTGTTGAAGTATGGATTCATTAGATTGCGCTCTTCAAACATACAATCTTGATGCGTTTTCCAATAGTTCTCCGAGTTTTGATTCGTGTCGATGATCTCGTTGAGGCTCACCACCTTCCAAGCTTCGGTGAGACACTCATCTTCAAGAGTGCTCCACTTGATGCGGGGCTTGGCTGATACCTTTGACTCAAATCAATCAGATTGAATTTGCTGCAGCCAATTGGTAATGCAAAATCCAAGTGCAGCTTGCCAAATAGCGATGTGAATCAATGAGCTATGAAAGTTTTGTCTAGTACCAAAAAAATCAAAAGGTAAGAGATTGTTTCACAAATCCTGCTTACTCCATTAACTTAAGCACATCACATGAGTGGAAAAGAAGCTTGCCGCATAAACAAATTGGCAAGCTCCATCAAGACAAGCATCATAACACAGTAGAAGCAGCAGTAATTCGGCAAGAGGAGGGATCGAGTTTACCTCGCGAGCAATACTTGGACATGGTCGTGCTCCCACGGAACCAATCCCCTGATGAGCTCCTCGACGACCGTTCACCGACGTGTTACCAAACACGCCGCTGTTGTTCAGAGAGAGGTACATGCCGGCAGTGCTGCTGGTCCGACCCATACTACTTGGAGTCGCGAATCCCATCCCGGCAGCGCCATCGTCGCTAGTGCTTACATCGATGTTGGATTGAATGTAGAGCATGTAGTGGTGGTTGTACAATGAGGCGGCCGCACTCCCAGTCCTTAAGCTTCACCCGTAATATCCTGGCCATCTGGATCAGCGCTAGCGGCGCCATCAGCAAGATCTAGTTCCGCGTCTTCAGTAGAAAAATTAGATCTATTTGGATCTCGCTTCTTGATCCCCTCGCTCACTGCGAGTGGTGGTGGTTCCGGTCTTGGGAATGAGGTGGCTGGTGGGGGAGATCTGGTGGTGGTGGTAGGAAGGGAAGGTGAAATTGGGAGGGAGGGATAATTTATGATGGGAGGCGGACACCAACACGAGCCCAATCGGAGATGTAGGTTGATGATGAAAGCACCAACATGAGCCACCACCACAGATAGGAGAGGAGAGACACCGGTCTTATCGACGAAGAAGAAGGGAGTTGGTCACTAGTAGAAAACATGACTTCCGCTCGGAGATGCCTGGAGCATCAGGCCCGGTCGTGTTACGAACCGGGACTAATGTGGGCATTAGTCACGGTTCGAATGGCTAGAACGGTATACGGAGCAGGACTAACATCAGTCTCGGGTCGAATGGAACCTTTAGTCCTAGTTAGAGACGGGGTAGTGACCTTTAATTTCGGTCGGTGTCTACAACCAGGACTAAATTAAGATAGACCTTTCACCAATCCGGATTAAAGAAAAACGTACATTTTTCCTCTCGTGCCTACCCCTACCCTGCGAAAAAAAAGTCTAAGAAATAAAAAAATGATAAAAAATTCAAATTTTAAAATTCTTTGACATGCCTGTACCTCACGCAACCAACTTTTAGGGAATTTTGTTTTTTTTGCAATTTTTTTTGTTTCGAATTAAAACGGCTATAACTTTTGCGTACGAATTCGGAAAAAATTGGCTAATAAGTATATGAAAAAGTATCTACGCGAAAATTTACATCCGATTTCAACAGCCTAAGACTGTTTGCACAAATGAAAGATTTTTAAAATTCTAAAGAGAAATATGAAAGTAGAAAGATTTTAGGTTTGCCAGGAAACGAAACATCCACCGGAACCTGCAAAACCTAAAATCTTTGGAAACTTTCCTAAGGAAACTCTGAGACCATTCCTTCAAGCCGAACGCTAGCAAAGAAAAAGTTTCCTGTGGAACTGGAACCTTTAAAATTCCTGCACTTCACCTGTGCCTTTTTTCACTGGTGGGAACTCGTGGCTTCACCGCCAGGCAGCATTGGCCCGGGGGAGGAGGTCCATGTTGTTAGCTGACCGCCACGGATGCCGCACCAACGCAACACGCAGGAGCTGAAGCTCCCCGCATCGCCGCCGCGCCCTGAATCCTTGGCCTACACAGGCCCTGACACCATGCGCGACCACAGGAACCAAGGCGCACACCTTGTGTAGCATCCACCACAGCGCCGCCAACATGCGACCTTCCTGCGCCGCCACGCGCCGTCCTGGACCACAGCCACCTCCTTGTGCAGGGCCGGCTGGTAAAAAAACTTGGATGCTAGTATCCCTCTAGACTCCTCTGGAGCCGGCAGCCACGTTAACCAAGGCGTCCTCTCCGGCCGTTTTGCCCATAGCGCGGGACAACACCTTCATTGTTTAAGCCAAGCACTACATGATGTCAACTAACCCAAACTCCTACAAAATTGACATTTTAGAGCTTAATGCATGGGTCGTACAAGAAAACTTTATATATCATTGTACTATACTAGTACTACTATCCACTGCTTAAACAATAATGTACTCCTAGTATTCTCTATCGAGTTGTTCTTTAACATGGACACCATGCACGCATTTGCATTGTTTATTCACGATGCAACTAATCAACTGCTTGAGTTTAGCGGCATCCTATGTGGATTCATCTCACAATGTATATATGTCTTGTGACGCTAGCTCATCCATGAACGCATCATGTGGATCGATCATTGGAACATGACTAAGTGCACAGTTACTTTAACTGTCCTCGTCAATGTTGTTTTTCTTGTTGGAAACCCAAAGGTAGCTATGTCTGACCGCCGCACGGAGAATCGGATGCCAATCAACATCAACCTTGATGTCCATGGTAGAGTATCTAGAGCTAAGATTAATTGTCCATTTACTGGGAGAGTATGATTTTTCCTCCGAATAAAAGCTTTTCATATCGATAAGCTTGTATCTACGCAATTCGGTTAATATATAATTCCAACCGGAGATGCAAGTAGTGTTTGATGCATGTATATACTATGTTTCTATTCGTCCCTAACTTTATGTTATAAATGTGCCACTATGTCCTTGCCAATTACCAATGCAAACCACTAACATGGTTGCAGGTGTATTTCGAGGTTCTGCTTTGACCAACAAAATTGGGTTATACTACTACCTCTAGTCCAAAATAAGAAGAGTAGGAATTTTGACTAAATTTATAGCATAAACTATCAAAATTTACAAGATAAAATATGAAAATATACTGCATGATTTATCTACATATATATTTTGTATTATTGATGTTGGTAGTTTTCTATAAATTTACTCAAACTTTATGTTATATGACTTCTGGAAAAATTCATACGTCTTCCTTTTTAGAACGGAGGTTATGATATAAAAATTATGCCATTAAATTTGTACTCGTGTAAAGTCTTTAATGGTATATTTATCATATTTTAAATATATTATCGGTTAAATTAATGATCAAAATTACACTACACAAGCACAACATGCAAAAGAGGATGGAAGAATGACCGCCGCCACACGCATATAGACATGGAGGCCTATAAACAGATGGCATAAGCCGACACGGTAGATCTTGGGAAGCTCAAAATATATTACATTACAAATGTACAAATTTGTTTATATTTACGAGAATATAACTAGATTGATTTTGTACATCGCTTCCCATCGTGCATCCAGCCTAATCATCGATCAGCCATATCTTCTTCACGTCGACTGCATCTAAAAACATAATAAAACAAGGGTGAGTATGACAAGTACTCAGCACGCAGGTCATATAGACAATCACATAATTTGTAAAGTAGACTTGCTTTGTAAAACCGGTGGTAAAAGTAATTAAGCAACTAAACTGCATGGTACCACACATGAAAGTAAGCATTCCCAAACCCCGGAATCATGTGGGTGAAATTCCACACTTTTACGCTTTGCATAGGGGTACCCGACATCGACAGCCTCGACCAAAACCACGCAGTCTCTAGAAGAGCACAACTCTTTAACCCACTAGAACTCGGACACATGAATCTACTGATATCGGTCGCTCCTATGGATCCATCGCCGACACATTCCGAAATAGGACTGTCCCTAGCGGAGAACTCAGTCAGTTCCATGTCTGGACTGTGATCAGCACAATATGATTACCTTCGCTAGGTGATGCGACGACGCGTATTTGTAGTTTTATGAGACTTAGTAGTCTTTTATTGTTGTTGATGCTTATTAATAGCCGTTAGAATTTTCGCTATATAAAAAAGTTCTATACGTCATGATCTTCCGTACCGGAGTGGTTTTCAAATGCTCCCAAGTTGTAGATACGTTGCTTTTTTTTTGGGAGCTGTCGTACATACGTTGCTGTCACTGATAAATTCTGCTAGGTCCACACAGGAATGGGCCGTACGTCTGGTTTAATTATCGAACCGGCAAGAAACCAGCCTGTGGCCATGCACTGCACTGCACCGCACAGAATACCGCCTGTATACGCAAGTTAGATCATATTTGGCCATCAAGCCGCAATATATGCTTCGAATACGACATTTTCCAATCATAGTTAATCAACCAACTAACTGATAGCTACTACTCTAGTTTAATGCATTTATGATTTTCCCAACCTAAGACGTACGAATGCATTGATCGTTTTTCTTCTTTTTCGATCTCGTCAATCAAATGAACTGTTAAAATATATCCATCTTCTGCAGAATAGTTTCAGCGACTACAAATAGAGGCGAATTCTTGCGTTTTAAATGGGTTTGATGTAAGTGCCTTGCTCACTGAAATGAGAAAACAAAATGATTATTCATGTATTCAAGTTTAGCTTGCGACAAAATTACATAAACCTTCTTATAAATTTTTGTAAATTTCACTTTTCACCTCCCAGTAATGCATCTGTGACACTGAATACCCTCCCGTTTAAAAAAAACTCATAAACTATCCTTTTAGAGGCTTTGGACCCTCTTTTTTTTTCATATGTGTGGATGAGCAAGGTGTGACCGTGTAGGTGATGACAAGGGTTCAAAAATATCAAGACGGTGACGTGGATTATCAGATGGATAAGAGAAGTCTAGATATGATGGTCGGTGATCCTCTCGGATCTTTACACATTTTGTTTCACATCATCGGCGTCTCTCCAGTTGTTTAGAGTCTTCTAGATGGGATTTTTTTTAAACAATCACCGGGGGGAGAGGGTCCCCACCTGAATATATTATCTCAACAGAAGAACAACAATTTTCACGAGCATCGTGACAAGAGGTAGTCACGCCACAAGCTGGCGTGACTTTTTTGGGACAAGTCCCTACAACGATGAGACCATAGAGTGATGTCGTCCACAATTTTTGAAATAGTTACATAAGATGATTGATCGACATTTCTAAACACCATGCTATTTCTAGCGTCCCAAATTTTCCATAGAATGACGAGAGCGATAGACGGTCAGACAGAGGAATGAAGCCCAGCAGGAATCGGAGTGGTCCACAAGTCGGAGAAATCCTGGAAAGTCGGCTGAACACTGATTTTATTTCATACCTCATGTGCGTGGGGGCAAATGAAGAAGTGGTGGTCTCGACTTTCCATGGTGTGGCCACACCTAGGGCAAGTCGCAGAGCCAACAATGGTCTTCTTGTGCAGATTCTCACGCGTATTGAGTCTATCTAGGGAGAGAAGCCAACCGAAGATCTTCACCTTTTGAGGGGACGAAGGACTCCCAAACGTTGGCCAGGTGGAGGTCTGAAGTTGAGTTGAGAGAGCAGCATAGGCACTCTTAGTAGAGAAGCTAGAGCAGTCGAGCATCATCCGATGATCAGCCGTACCTGAAAGCTGCACATCCTGCAACAAGACACGAAGAGACAAGAGCTCCTAGCAGTGGCCGAGGTTAGCCTGTTACGAAGGTCAGAATTGAGCTTGCCCTGCAGAACCATTGAAACTAAAATATGTGATTTAGTATGGTGTGATAAGATGGCGGGGAAAGCAGTAGCTAAGGGCTCCGGAAGGAGCCACCTATCAAGCCAAAAGAAAGTACTTTGGCCATTCCCACTCTGCTTTGTGAGATAAGACGAAGCGTAGCAAGGTTTTGCTTGACAATTTTTGCAAGGTAAGTGGTGTTGGAGGAGTGGTGTATGGGGAAAGGTGAGTGGTACAGTAGCCAATCCCGCCAAGGAAGGTTTGATGCATGCATGAAATTGTAAGCAAATTTGAGCAAAAGGCAAACATTTTGAATTTCCAAGTTTTTAACACCTAAACCACCAGCACTTTTAGGAGTACAAACTTTATCCCACGCTACAAGACATTGTGCAACCGTACACGATTCCTCATGAGCCCAAAAGAATTCTCTTTTTTCTTATTAAGTTTTTCAATGTTTTCCTTAGAGAAAAAAAGGAGGATATGAGATAAGTAGGGAGACTATCGAGGACGGAAGTGAGGAGAGCGAGTCCCCCCTCCCCTTTGTTTAAGAGGGAGGCGCTCCGACCAGCAAGATGGGGGTCGGTCCTATCTAGGGATGGAACAAAAAAAGAGGGGGTAGTTCCTGGTGGGACAGGGGTAGACCGAGGTAGACCGAGGTAGACTTGGGGGAAATGGGAAATAGAGGTGCCGAGGACAGCAGCCATGGAGTCCGCATCTGTATCGGAGATGTTCAGAGGAATGAATGTGGTTTTATGAAAGTTGATCCCTAAGCCAGTAGTGGCCGCGAAGTCATCGAGGATGGAGCGAAGATGTGTGGTAGCAGGAAGCGTTGCCTTAGCGAGAATGAGGGTATCGTCGGTGTATTGAAGAACCGGGCATGGTAGATTGGAGGTGATGGGGTGGACGAGGAGGCCATCATCGCAAGCATGCAAGTTGAGCTTCTGTAGAACATCGTCAATCGTGCTGAAGAGGAACGGGGATAGAGGGTCGCCTTGGCGCAAATCGTTTTTGCAGTTAATCCAAGGTCCAGGGATGCCATTCAGGAGAATGGCGGTTTTACCAGAAGTTAGGATGTCCCTAATCCATCGACAGAACCTGGGAGGAAAACCCCTATGTTCGAGGATGGCAAGGAGGGAGTCCCACTTGACAGAGTCGAAAGCATTTTTGAAGTCTAGCTTGATGACGATGGTGGGGGCTTTTGATTTGTGGCAGAAGTTTGGAAGATCGGCGGCATACACAAAATTATCGGAGATACACCAGCCCGAAATGAAGCCTGATTGGTCTTGGATAACTAGGAGCGGCATGAGGGGTTTTAGTCTGTTAGTGAGCACTTTAGCAATCCCTTTGATAGGGCAGTTTTGCAGGGATATTGGGCAGAAGGCGTTGGCGGTGCGAGCCGCGTCAGTCTTGGGGAGGAGAACAATCTAGGCTCGGTTGATGCTAGCAGTGTCAGTGCGATGATCATAGAAGTCCTCAAAGAGTCATCGAATAGACGTATTAACCGTGTTCCAACATTTTCGGTAGAACCCAGGGCCAAATCCATCAGGACCCGGGCTAGCAGAGAGATTCATGTCATGGAAGGCGTCAAAGATTTCTTGGTCGTAGAAAGGGACGTCGAGGTGGTGGAGTTGAGGGATAGAGTTGGGATAGATTGTTTGGAGAGAGAAATTCTAGGAGGTAGGCGGAGTAGTTCCTAGAAGGTTGGTTAGAAGTCAGTGAAGATGGTCATTTTTTGGTCATGCGAGAAGAATTCCGTGTCATTGGAAACGAGGACCGAGATTTTATTACGACGCAGACGGTTAGTGGCACAGGCGTGGAAATATTTTGTATTTTCGTCCATCTCAATGGCAGCTCTAATTTTGCTTCTTTTGCTTCCAGGAAGCAACTTTGGCCCTAATAGTATGTTGGAGGATATTGATAATAGTTTTCCTAAGAACAATCTCGTGTGGAGAGAGGTCCCTCATTTCCTCAATGTGGTCAAGAATGGCAATAACAATTTTGCAGTCCAACTCTTGAGTTTGTAAAGGGAGCAGAGACTTGCGCCAAGATTTAAGTGCCGAGCGAGTTTTCTTGATGGTGGCAACGATGGAATTCGCATCGTTTAAAAGCTGGCGAGCCGAGTTCCAAGAAGTTGTCACCAACGGCCAATAGGCCGGATGGAAGGCCCACGCATTTTCAAACCTGAAGATGGCGGGGCGAGGAATAGAAGTGGAGATGGAGACGGTGAGAGGGACGTGATCTGAAATAAATCTCATGATGGATGACACAGACATGTTGGGGAAGACCGGGTCCCAAGCTAAATTAATGAAAACACGATCGATTCTTTCAAGGGTCGGAGAGGCCCGATTATTAGTCCAGGTAAATTGTCGATCAAGAAGAGGTAGCTAAATGAGAGAAAAATGATCAATGTACTCGTTAAACATGGAAGCTTCAGCATCTCTAAAAAGATTATTGTTTTTATTCAAGGGGTAACGGAGCAGATCGAAATCGCCTAAAATAATCCAAGGGGTCGATGGATTTGGAGCGATGGAGGTTAGGTCTTGCAGGAAGGTCTCCTTGAGATCGTGATCTATGTGAGCGTATACATTGGTGACTAGAAGGGGAGATGGGTGAGCGAGACAGGATACAGTAGAGGAGAGAGTGAACTCGGAGGATGATGACGAGAGTGAAGTAAAGTGAGAAGTGGAGAAGGCGTTGAGGATTCTCCCAGCTGATCCAATAGAGGGCTTAAAGTCAAACTGGTTAAGGGATATGGGAAGGAAGGATCTTGCTTTGAAGATGTTGATTTGATCGAGTTTAGTTTCTTGGATGAAGCATGCTGAGGAGTTTAGGGAGACAAGGTCGGACAGGACATCAACACATTTGGGATTTTGGCCAAGACCATGAATATTCTAGTTGCAAAAAGTGAAGGAAATATTAACCATATTTAAACTTGAGGTCACCAAATATATTATAGTACGTATTACAAACCGGACTAAGAAAGCAAATACCCATTGGAGCCCTAACTGGCTGGATATACAATCTAAACATGCACAAGGGACTGAATCAAAGATAGCAGCCTTGGAATCAGACAACCTGGCAGGGGGATAGACGATAGTTAGGAGCAGGCCCAAAACACCAAACCGGTGGACAATATGCTCCTGTACTGCCCCCGGGGAGACGCAGCGGCACCATCGTGGAGGAAGGCCAGCGAGCTGGACGACGGTACCGCAAAAGATGCCAAGGAGAGCCTCATGGTTCACCTTCCGACACCTGGGGTCGTCCTTGCCGGCATCGGCAACCGCAACAGCCTCCGACTCGTCTGCGCCGCAAGCACGCGCGACATTAGCGAGGGAGAGGGCGGAGGCGACATATGCAGCAGGGTCCAGGAGAATGCGCGACTCGTCGATTGCCCTGGCTAGAGCGACTGAGGCATGAGAGGTGTCTAAACGCAGCGCCTTGATACACATAGCACGATCCTTCATGGGGACGAACTCGGCCTTCTCCTTGGCTGCTAGACGTGTGCTCCGCCTCACCTTAGCAACCTTGTCCTTGACGCACTTGTCTCGGACGTGGCGCTTGCGCGCCTCATTTTCATGGGATGGCTCGTCAGCAGCTATGTCCAGGGTGAAAAATAGAAGAGGAGTGCTTCAGTGCGCAGCGTCGTTTAGGAGGAAGTCCGAACTGCTAGGGGTATTTTAGTCCTGCGCGATTTGTTGGCTTCGTTTTTTTTGGTCCAGGCAGAACCCATATCCAAGCCCAGTAGTCTCGCTCTTCTCTGTCGGCTGGTAAAACTTGGCCGCTCGTATCCGCGGATCTGCTTCCCCTCGGGGCCACCGATCTACCCCGTGTCCGCCGCCGCAGATCCTCGCATCCGCCGCTGCAGATCCTCGAAGGTAGAAGGCGCGCCAGTGGCTCGGCGTCTTTGTCACTAGGGTTTCTAATCCAAATCGTCGACTTTATCTTCCAATCTTGTAAGTCCCCATGATCATGCTTCGTCTCTAGCAATTGTTAGATACACATAGCATTGGTGATTCTAACAATGTGGCACAATCATTAATAGAGGAGATGGAGGGCTCTAGATCTAGTATGAAAGATGATCAAATCGGGCATGTCAGTGATATTCCATATCCGCCAATACGGATCCCGAAGATGGTTGGAGCGAAGAAGAGTTTGATGTGAGGAAACATTAGCTTCTTCTTTGATATTTAAATGTTAAATTAAATAATATATGATATCTCATGGCTTGATTTATTTAGATTGTCTATGCCGATGATTTCCACAATGGCCTTAACAATCATGAAGAAACTGACATGTTTGATGATACTGAGGTATGTGTAGTGGTGTACAATTTTATATGTCATGCACCGTATGATGTAATTGTATACTAAATATTGCTAAATTGTTCAGGTAACAAATGACTCTAGTATGGAGTATGACTATTTGGGTGAATCGGACTTGGAGATGGGTAATTATGATGATTGTGAAGATGCACCAAATTTTGATATCTTCGTTGACACGGGGGAGGTATTATTTATAGGCTGTTTTTTAGCAATCAACGAACCGACATGCATACTACTATAGTTCTAATGGCTAGGTTTTGAATTTGTAGCAGGCACCATGTAATCAGACTGAGAGTTCAAATAAATATAGCAATGACACTGGGTATCCTGATGATAAGAGAGAACTATACTGCAAGATAATGGAAATGACATTTCATAGTGAAGCAGCAGCCTATTCTTTCTACAACAGATATGCCCAAGATCATGGGTTCGGCATTAGGAAGCACCAAGTGAGGCGGTTTGATGATGGACTTGTTCGTCTAAGGCGCTTTGTGTGTTGCAAGTAAGGGAAACGTGACAAGAAGTTACTGACAATGGAAGGCCGCAAATATAGGCTCAGAGGTGAGTCTAGGTGCAACTGTAAGACACGTATGGCGGTGAAGTTTGATGGAAAAACTGTTCTTTGGATCGTCCAGAGTTTTGATGACACTCACAATCATGTGTTTGCGAGACCGGATGAAGTCCCTTTTCTTTGGTCCCATAGGAAGATCAACGACTCCCAAAGAGTTGAGATATTATCGCAGTGTGACATAGGGGTTAGGAAGCATATCATCATGCGATCAATGATTAGCAACTCTGGTGGTTCATTTGCCGGTGTGGGATTTACAAGGAAGGATTTATACAACATGTGCTCAAGGGAGAAGAGGAAGCTGCTTTATAAAGGTAATGCTAACACAACCTTGGGCATCATGGCGGAGAGAAGAAAGAGGGACCCTGAAATTTTTTATGATTACACGCTACATGAAGGCCGTTTGCAGCACTTGTTCTGGTGCGATTCTCAATCACGTCGGGACTACCAGGACTACGGCGACGATGTTGTGTTTGACAGCACATACAAGATGAATAAGTATAGAATGCCATTTGTTCCCTTTGTCGGCTTGAACAATCACCGTAAAACAACGGTATTTGGATGGGCCATCCTATCAAACGAGACCGAAGAAACATATGTCTGGCTACTCCGGACTTTCTTGAAAGCAATGTGCCAGCAGAAGCCAAAGGCAGTAATCACGGATGCAGATGTCGCGATGATCTCCGTTGTGGATGAAGTACTTACTGGTGTATACCATCGTATTTGCAGATTTCACGTTGAAAAAAATATGGAGATGCACCTACCTAACAAGTCACTGAACGAGTTTAGGACTATTCTATATTACACCACGTCGGAGCAAGTATTCGAGCAGAGATGGCACGCTTTTGTTAGGAAGTGGACGTCACCCAAAACTACAATTTGGCTTAAGAGAATGTACACGAAGAAGAGATTATGGGTCGCCGCGTATCTTTCAGAAGGGTTCTACCTGGGTATGAAAAATAACCAGAGGAGTGAAAGTTTAAACTCGTCTCTTCACCTCCACCTTGATGGGGAAATGAACTTGGTGTACATGGTTAGTCACTACGAGAATGCCATCGCACGTCTCCGTGAGAAAGAGGCCAAAGATGATTGCACGGCTTCACAGACATTTCTGGTGCCAGTTACTGATTTCAAAGAACTAGAGGTAGCTGATGCGACAGTCTTCACTCCAGCTGTGTTCTATATTTTGCAAGGTGACATTTCGAAGATTGGCGGCATGCAGATTTTCGAAAGAAGGCTAGGATCTGACTCGAACACCTTTGTCGTCGCATGGAAAAATAATCTTCACACCAAGTTTTACATGGAATACACTCCCAACTCATCAGAAATTATAAGGTGCAGCTGCCGAAGGATGATTCGCAAAGGGATCCCTTGCAAGCACATACTGTGTGTGGTCAATCACTTAAAATTAACTGCAATACCAGACTGTTGTGCTCTGCGGTTTTTCACTAAAAATGCCAAGTTTGGGTTGCCTGCTAGACGCACGAGCGATATGTTTGGTCGGGGTTGGTCTGGGCCAGAGCAGCAGAAAAAATATAGCAGTATAAATGTGTTGGCCTCACAAGCTATGCATATTGCATGCAATGACACAGCGGAGTACGATCTTCTGAAGAGTACCATCGATGCAATTATTTCTAGAAGACAAGGGTATGATAAATACAGAGCATATGGTCCTCGTAGTTTAGTTAATGAAAATGCAGATGCAAGTCGAGAAAGCCAGTTTGATATTGGTGATCCTAAAAAAGTGTCTACCAAGGGCGCGCCTAAGCAAAACAAGAAAGTTCCAGTTGAGAAACATTCTCTCATGACCAAAAACAGTCGACCGCTAGGATACAAAGAGCGGAAGAAGCGGGTGTGCAGCGCTTGCCAACAGGAGGGACATAACAGGAAGAACCCAAAATGCATATATCATCCCAAGTACGGTTTTGAAAATTAGCTTGATATATTTCCTACATTTTTATTAGACTTTATTATCTAATATTGTGTGTCATATCATGCAGGAATGTCCTACAGCAGTAAGGGTAGTCATTTTTCAAGTATCATACATGGAAATTATTTTTTAGACAGTTCGTGTGAAAATATGTATTTGTGATGTACATTTATAGCTCATCTGTGACGTTTTTTCATGGAATTGGAAGGAGAGCGACGTCCTTGTAATTTCTCTCTGTTTTGTTTATCTCCTGATCATTGGTCGTTAGACAACACAATCAGTGTTTGAGTAAAAATCACGATGCTTTGTTATCCTAGAACCCACTGACATGGATGTTATGGTCTATGGCTTTGGCTTGAATAAAATCAAACTCAAAATCTGGCAAATTATTATGAGATGCTCTGTTTTGCTTCTTCAGTTTGTGAGTGTTGAGAAAAAACCCACTGGCAGTTTTGTTTTATGCTCTGTTTTGTTTCCAACCTTTTGATGCACGAGCTCTTATCACATTTTGAGCCTTTTGTTTTATGCACTTGTGTACCCGTTTTGGTAGTATGCACAAGTGTATTTTTGCACGAACTATAAGCACATATATTAATATAACACGATTAGCAACCATTACATAGTACAAAAGCAAGTCCAATGGACACAACAGACACGACACGACACGGACACAACACTGTCTTCTTCTTCCTCTAGCCCGGCCGCTCCCTGGCTCCTCCTTGGCCGCTCCTTACGCGTCATACCCCTCATCATCCTCCGCCATGATGTACGGGAGAGAGTGGGTCGCGCTGTTGACGGAGAAGATGTCATGGAAGTTGGTGAAGATATTGTACGTCGTGAACGCGATGAACTCGCATCCATGCCAGAACACTTGGCCGAGGAGGTGGTAGGCGTCGTAGTGGTTGACAAAGGTGACGTAGAGGCCGATGCAGAAGTTGTTGTTTCCGTTGGCGCCGTCAAAGTGCTGCTCGATCTGGAACATGGGTGGAGTGCCGGGAGGGAGGTGGCGGTAGCCGGCGACAAGGAAGAAGCGGGCCAGCTCCAGCGGTCCCCTCCACCTCGAGATGGGCTAGATGCAGAGGCGGTTCTCCATGACCCGGTCGTGCGGCCACTCTATCTCCCGCACGGTGGCGGGGCGGCGGTACGTCGGGCCGTTGAACTGCATCTTGGCAGGGGAGGGGGCGGGGGCAGTGAGCGCTTGCTTTGAGTGGTGGCAGTACGCGGCGGCTAGCGGTTGCTTGAGTGGTGGCGGGGCTCAGCGGCTAGCGGTTAGATGGATTGGTACGAGCGAGTGAGAGAGGGAGATGTCGAGGGGAAGATATATAGGCGCGTCGTGGTCGCTTCATTCTCCCCTCGTGTTTAAGGCGCACTGTTTCGAGGAGGCGCGGGCGCACGGTATCGAGGAGGCGTGGACGCACGGTATCGAGGAGCATTGACTCTTTTCTGCGGGCGTGTGACGGAAAGTTGTGCCCTGTGTGAAATTGTTTGGCGCGTGACCGACCGAGGGACACGCCCGTGTGAATTCGCAGTGTAAAAAAGACGTGCAAGTAGCTAGGCTACGAGGCTGTAGCGATGTGCACTAGACAGGCTACGATGCTGCATGACGCATGCATGGAAAAGGCCCACCTCATTAATACACGTTCTAATGGAGCGGTCGTTGGACCGTTGGGCCGTGGGATTCCTTATTAGGCCCTATCCCCATCATGGATGCATGCATGGGCGCACAGCTGAGCGGACACATCGATCGACATAGCATGCATCGCTCGTTTCATACTTTACGACACATCGACTGTGCTCATTTCAGACTCATTGAATTAGTGCATCAATTAGCGACGCAGTGATTCAGAGAGCATGGAAACCGAGACGACGTGCGTGATGGATACGGCCATGCCTCGTTTCGCACCAATACACGAACAGAGCATCCGACGCGTCGTGTAGTTACTCACCGATCTTGTTCAAGCGGCGCTCGAGGCTATTTAAAATTCCATATCTCCACAGCATCTTCTCCCACACTCCACCCCATCCATCTGTCAAGCCCTTCTTCTTCACTAAGGTCCACCGTCCGCTGCTAGCAAGATCCATCGCCCGCCGCCACCATGCAGTTCAATGGTGCTACCTTCCGTTCGCCTCGCGCCGTGTCGGAGAGGACCTACCCCGCCGATGTCGTTGTTGAGGGGTCCCTCCAAGTATGGGCGAACTCAAGGTTCAGGTCCCCGAGGGAGTTGGCCTACACCTTCCTTAGCTTCGGCTATCGCCACCTCCGACCCGGCTCTCCGGCCATGTTCTGCCTCGAAGATCACTATGCCCTTGGAGGCCTTGCGGTAGGGCTCACGGTGCACTTCACCAACCATTATGATGCATATCTTCTCCTCGGCGAGGTCTACTAGTGTGGGTGCAAGTCAATCTTCTTCACCACCTTCAACATCTTCACGAACTTCGACAATACCTTCCCCACCGTCAACGGGATGCACACTCTCCCGTACAACCCTGAGGAAGAGTGAGGGCTGGGGCAGCGCCGAGGAGATGGGATCGAGGAGGGGAGCAAGAGCAAGAGGGAGGAGAGAGTCCAAGTAGTGAACCACTGTTGTGCTAGGGTTCACTACCATCTATAGTGTTTATTTTCATGTTTTTTGCTTGGGCATATATGCCCCTCTATGTATGTTTTCTATGTTGTAAGGGATGCCCCCTCCTATATTATATCTATCTCGTTGTTTTTATACTTTGTTCGCGCCCTTTTAGTTTGATTTCACCGAAATATGTAGATCAAGCTAAATATATTAAAATATGCAGAACACGCTATGTATATTAAAAGGCGCTTGGTTGAAAGAAATAAACTAGTTTTTCAACGTGAACAACTAATTTGGGTCGAAACAAACAAGTTAAACAACCAAACCATTTCTTAGTTTTGAGTTGACCTGACACAACAGGATATGGACTGTTGTCGTAAAATGCAAACAATAAACTGTTTTACAAATCAGTTTAAATTTACCAGGTATGGAAACCTACAGGGACTAGTAAATTCTCAAGGTACACTGTTATTAATCATTGATCTGACTTTCCTTTTCACAGCCTCTAGTTTGTTTCTTCTAGACAGAAAAATTGTTGCAATGGTAGGTCCTCTTGATTCCTCGATTATTGTCTGCAATACCATATAGAAGAGTTTATAAATTGAATTGTAATCATATTGATTTTTGCGACTATACAAAGGAATAGTATACAGACCTGAAAAATGATCTTAGTCATACGATCTCCGTCCCAATGCTCTAGACATTGCAAAACCCATAATCCACATGAGTTGTTGCCATATAGGATGAAATAAAATTCATTTACGACATCAATAGTGCTAAAGTGATATGATTCAAAAGTACTTACGAATCATCTTGCTTTCCAATTTCATATTTTTTAATAGGCCAAGTATCGATGTCAGGAAACTGTTTGTGTGTAGTTTTGTTTGTCCACCATGTGTCTAGTGCAATTTGTCCTTTCTGCAAAAGATTAAGAGTTAGTGAAACGCCAAAAGAAAACATGGTTTTGATGAGAAAAGTAGATAATACCAAGTCATCCACAACTGCATGCGAATAGGTTAAATTGTACTTAGGGTCAAGGACTTGGAACTCATTCTTGTTGTTATGCATTACAACTGTCACATAATGTTTTCCGCGTATATTCAGAGGGAAATATGCCTACAAAATAAGATCACTACCATGTACTATGTAGGATTCCAAATAGTTAACAATAACATTAACTTTATAAAACAACACTGTTTACCTTGTCACGTGCAAAATATTCATTCATAACCCTTCCTATAGCTCCTGGTCTTGGCACTTATTCTACGTCAAACTTTTTCAAGTTTTTTTCGTTTTGTACATTTTAATGGCTTCATTGATAACATAGGTTGACCTCAACGGTCCACATATGTGCCGATCATTGTCAAGACGGGGAGCCAGCTCTAGAATGTAGGCATCAAGTATCTGCAAATAATAGTTGTACAATGATTGCACGTTCATACTTCTTTGTTGTAAAATAACAATATAATAGGTTAGCGAATAACTTATAGCAGTACTAAGCCATTCTTTTATAAGGACATCGTTAAGTGTGGGAAGTGTGGGAAGTGCATGGCCAAGCAACATGTTATTTGTAAAACAAGGGATGTGAGTATTTGTGAGGGCATGGTGGAGCAATGTGCAAAAGGAGAGCACATTCCTTGAACACTTGGTCTGACGATTCGTCCGTACTTATGCGAAACACCCCTAAAAACCTTAGGTTTTAGCCGTCTACCGTGCCGAAGGCATGCCCAATCATGTCATCACTGCTCATTGAAGTGATATAAGTGTGTGGTGTGTCATTGTGATCCATTGTGCCAAGTTTGAGGCCATTCATCAATAGTCATGCCGCTATCCCGACGGGTAGACGCGTTACACCCTACTACTCTAGACCGAAGCTAGCAAGTGTGGGAAGTGCATGGCCAAGCAACATGTTGTTTGTAAAACAAGGGATGTGAGTGTTTGTGAGGGTATGGTGGATCAATGTGCAAAAGGAGAGCACATTCCTTGAACACTTGGCCTGACGATTCGTCTGTACTTGTGCGAAACGCCCCTAAAACCCTAGATTTTAGCCGTCTACCATGCGGAAGGCATGCCCAAGCAGGCCATCACTGCTCATTGAAGTGATATAAGTGTGTGGTGTGTCATTGTGAGCCATTTTGCCAAGTTTGAGGCCATTCATCAATATTCATGCCGCTATCCCGGCGGGTAGACGCGTTACACCCTACTACCCTAGACCGAAGCTGGCCAATGTGGGAAGTGCATGGCCAAGCAACATGTTTTTTGTAAAATAAGGGATGTGAGTGTTTGTGAGATCATGGTGGAGCAATGTGCAAAAGGAGAGCACATTCCTTGAATACTTGGCCTGACGATTCGTCCGTACTTGTGCGAAACACCCCTAAAACCCTAGATTTTAGTCGTCTACCGTGTCGAAGGCATGCCCAAGCATGTCATCACTGCTCATTGAAGTGATATAAGTGTGCGGTGTGTCATTGTGAGCCATTGTGCCAAGTTTGAGGCCATTCATCAATAGTCATGCCGCTATCCCAGCGGGTAGACGCGTTACACCCTACTACCCTAGACCGAAGCTGGCCAGTCTGGAAAGTGCATGGCCAAGCAACATGTTGTTTGTAAAACAAGGGATGTGGGTGTTTGTGAGGGCATGGTGGAGCAATGTGCAAAAGTAGAGCACATTCCTTGAACACTTGGCCTGACGATTCGTCCGTACTTGTGCGAAACACCCCTAAAACCCTAGATTTTAGCCGTCTACCGTGCCGAAGGCATGCCCAAGCATGCCATCACTGCTCATTGAAGTGATATAAGTGTGTGGTGTGTCATTGTGAGCCATTGTGCCAAGTTTGAGGCCATTCATCAATAGTCATGCCGCTATCCCAACGGGTAGACGCGTTACACCCTACTACCCTAGACCGAAGTTGGCCAGTGTGGGAAGTGCATGGCCAAGCAACATGTTGTTTGTAAAACAAGGGATGTGAGTGTTTGTGAGGGAATGGTGGAGCAATGTGCAAAAGGAGAGCACATTCCTTGAACACTTGGCCTGACGATTCGTTCGTACTTGTGCGAAACACCCCTAAAACCCTAGATTTTAGCCGTCTACCGTGCCGAAGGCATGCCCAAGCATGCCATCACTGCTCATTGGAGTGATATAAGTGTGTGGTGTGTCATTGTGAGCCATTGTGCCAAGGTTGAGGCCATTCATCAATAGTCATGCCGCTATCCCGACGGGTAGATGCGTTACACCCTACTACCCTAGACCGAAGCTGGCCAGTGTGGGAAGTGCATGGCCAAGCAACATGTTGTTTGTAAAACAAGGGATGTGAGTGTTTGTGAGGGCATGGTGGAGGAATGTGCAAAAGTAGAGCACATTCCTTGAACACTTGGCCTAACGATTCGTCCGTACTTGTGCGAAACACCCCTAAAACCGTAGATTTTAGCCGTCTACCGTGCCGAAGGCATGCCCAAGCATGACATCACTGCTCATTGAAGTGATATAAGTGTGTGGTGTGTCATTGTGAGCCATTGTGCCAAGTTTGAGGCCATTCATCAATAGTCATGCCGCTATCCCGACGGGTAGACGCGTTACACCCTACTACCGTAGACCGAAGCTGGCCAGTGTGGGAAGTGCATGGCCAAGCAACATATTGTTTGTAAAACAAGGGATTTGAGTGTTTGTGAGGGCATGGTGGAGCAATGTGCAAAAGTAGAGCACATTCCTTGAACACTTGGCCTGACGATTCATCCGTACTTGTGCGAAACACCCTTAAAACCCTAGATTTTAGCCGTCTACTGTGCCGAAGGCATGCCCAAGCATGCCATCACTGCTCATTGAAGTGATATAAGTGTGTGGTGTGTCATTGTGAGCCATTGTGCCAAGTTTGAGGCCATTCATCAATAGTCATGCCGCTATCCCGACGGGTAGACATGAAACAACCTTGTTAAGCACGAACAAACCAGGTTAAACATGAAACAACCTTGTTAAGCACGAACATTAGATTGTTCAAACACAAGTTCAACCACAGTAATTAACCAACTGCATCAAGTTCAACACATCACAGATAAACATAGTCTAAACATAACAACCATATTAGCAAAGAGACAGACAAGACACAATCTACACCTGGGGAGGTGCTTCAGCAGGAACACGCCATAAGCGGCATGTTTGGCCTTCAGGTGGGGCTTATGCTTCTGGCTGACAGTTCCATAGTAGGTAGCATGCTACAGCATTCCCAGGTGGTCCTTTGGCATCTCCTTCCGAAAGCACCACGGGCACTTGTACTGCCCTGGGCCTAGAAGATAGGGGATGTCCCCAGCCTTGAGCTTCTTCAGCACAGCACGGCTCTTGCGGTCCCTGTCCTCCACGTCACTCCTGACATCGTTTGACTCCTGTGGAAATTTGTGAAATGAAATAAGGTTTACAATAATTACTCTATAAAATAAGACTATATGTGCCACATATTATACAACGGGAAACTTGGACAATTGCTTTTTAATTGAACATTTAAAAATCATAACAGAATAGTTAATATGTCACACATATGAAGTTAGATCAGAGCAAAATTATGTATAAATCAAATGTGTGCAGCAAAACAAAACATGATGGAAGCATTAGTGCAACAAAAAATTATGCCTTACAAGCAGATTGATCTATCACACTTATTAATCTTAAATTGTATCATTGCAGCATTAAATGCCAACTTAAGTTTGCAGCAGAACAACCCATGTGGTGAAAGCAGTAGTGCAGTAAATATTATAATCCTATGAAGCAGAATGTTGTATGACACGTAATAATCTTAAGCTAGATCACATCAGCATTAACTACCAACTTATGTGTGGAGCATAAGAAAACAGCTACTGAAAGTAGTAGTGCAACAAAAATAATAAACCAATGAAGCAAGACAACAACAACTGTTACTAGCAGTACTACAACTAGGAATTTATGCATTTGTAACAAAACACATAAACTTTTAGCTCCAGAACTGCAACTACACAAATTCTTGATATGTTACAAATATTTTACAAATACAAATGCAAAACAACTATCGTGAATGTACTAGAACCATATGATCTATGTGAGACAAGCATTTCAAAAGACTAGCAAATTACCAAGGCAGACACTCTGACTATGAGTACATAGACAACGTATATTTAGCTCAGTATAAAGTGATGAGATGATGTAATGAACTAAATTAATAAGAAAAGTAAATGACACCAAATACATTCTACACAACAGTACAACAGTATAATGACATGCACCTGGTACAGATTCCCATGTCTCTTTTACTTAACTACTGCAAGCAAATTCACAAACTAGCTATCCATGGTCACATTACCTAAATTTACAATCTCGAAGTGGTCGCAAGTAGAACCCATAAATCAATTATATGTGTAGATCAATAGGTAGCAGCCCCATTCCATTTTCATTGCAAACAAAATTTCAGGTTCTTACTTGTCAGATCGTTCAAGACCAAAAACTCAGGCACAAAGGCCAAGCATAAGCTACATCATCTAGGCGCATGTAAACCTGGAACAGATTACAGATATCATAACATTCAAAGTAAGAGGAACCACTCGACGACCTAGCCTTCCAAATCAGAAGCCTACTTGATCCTACATCCATCAGAACGTCACCAAAGGGGTCCTGGGGAAATCAGTAGCTAATCTATAGCGCATCTAACCTGGCACAAACTAGCATCACTAGGCGCATCTAACCCTACTAGCACCACAAACCCTCAGCAAGAATAGGACGAGGCGGACCTCGGCGGCAAGAACACTAGGAGAGAGATCTGGACTTACCTCATCGGTGTCATCGTTGTCGGACTCGTGGAAGGTCTCGACGTCGGCAGGCGAGTAGATCTTCTCCCCCTCTCCTTCCTCTCCTGACGCAGCCTGTTCTTCAGGTTCTTCTTCTTCTTGCGCCTAATCTGTGCCTCCGTCTCGAAATTCCGATTCATTGGATCACCGGAGTAGACGGCCGGCCCACCCAAGCCGGAGCTCCCATTGCCGCCCTGTGCATCCGCGACCTGCTTCCCCTTCTCCGCATGCTCAGCGCCCTCAGCCACCTGCTTCCCCTTCTCCGCATTGTCAGCGAGCGCCGCCACCTGCTTCCCCTTCTCCATGGACGACCGCCGCGATCGAGGGTTTGTGGAGAGACGGCTAGCCAGGGTTTGCTATTCGATTTGGGGAATTTCTAGAAATGGTTGGAACATAGACCAACTGACTATGCTACTTAAGGAAGCGGATGGTTCGGCACCCACGTGCATACATGTATAATACGCGCCGGTGAACGGGTCGTACGGGCTTCTATGCGGGCTTCTATAGTTTGTTTTTTCAGAGCAGCTCCGAAAATTTCGGAAGGACGATCGTGCCCCCCGTCGTTGAACCGTCCACATGTATCCCAGCCGTCCATGTGTTTTTCCAAACTTTTAGTTTCCAGGAGGGTGCGCACTGAAGCAGAAACGAAAATAGAATTCATTTTATAAATATCAGAATCCTGAATTGATGATTTTTATATATTCTTAGAGTAAAATAAATCCCTCCTTCAGATAACAAATAATAACATTAACACTAATAAAGTGATTGTTCTTTTACTCCACAGATACATACGAGAGTTATGGCTAAATTGGCTATCGATCGACACCTCCTAGCTGGTAAGTACCTTCGAAGCAGGTATGCTCTGGTCTAAATGAATATCAATGGATACTCCCTCCGTTTTAAAATATAATATGTTTTAGCTTTGTAAATATAGTGTATCTAGATCCCTTTTAGTGTGTAGGTTCGTGTAGGTTTGAAGTGAACCAACGTACTAAAAAGTGTCTAAATACACATCTTTTCTTGAATCAGGCTTTTACCCCATTTTATAAATAAAAAACATAGGTGAGACCGTTGCTGGCCAGACAACACAAATCCCAAAGAAAGAGACACAACACGATACAAGATCATGGGGCAGCAGCACACACACGCCCAAACTAAAATAAGGAAAACAAAAAGAAATAGAGACGGAGATGGATCAACTAGACGAGGAAGACCGCAACTGCTGCGCCCTCCAAAGAATGCCCACCCCGCTCCTAGCCCCGACTCGTCAAGCACCAAACAACACCCTCAAGAGGAAAGAGACCGCTGCTTCCCGGGCCAGACTGGCCCTAGGGTTTTCCCCGGCACGCAGAGGGAAGTGGATGAAGGGTAGTCACAACGCCCTCAGCAAGGAAGATGCCACCTTCGGGCGGCACCGCGTCAGTGTTAATCGGGCCCACAAGGATTTCTCCCAAAGACCCTATCCACAACCCCCGGACGAGCCGTTGCACAAGAGCCCTGTGAGGGAGAGGCATCACCACCACCATGATGGGTTCGTAGCATGGAAAACAAAAAATTTCTACCACAAGAACGAACAAAACCCAGATCTAATCTAGATAAAAGCCAAGATCTAATCTATTAGACATGTGCAACGAGATAGATCTGTACTAACCCTTGTAGACCCGAAAGTGTTACGAGATTGGATCTCGTGGTTGATGTAGTCGATCACTTGCCGATCTCAAGATCGAGTAGACGATCCTTCCGGCGCCGCGTTCCGGCAGCGCTTCCGCAGTTGGTCACACGTGCGGAGTCGAAGCAGACCTTCCTCTCCCGTTCCAGTGAGCAGCGGAGGTAGTAGATCTTCTCCACGGAATCCCAGCAGCACGACGGCGTGGTGGTGGTGGTGGAGTAGAGAATTCTGCAGGGCTTCGCCTAAGCCAGAGCAGAGGGAAGGAGGAGGAGAGAGGCGGCTAGGGTTTTGGAGAGTAAGGGGGCCAGGGGTGGCGCCTCCACCCCTCTATTTAAAGGAGGGAGGCGCCATGGGGAGGTGGAGTCCTTGTAGGACTCCCCTCTCCCTTGGCCGGCGGATTGGGAGGGGGGAGGAGTCCTCCTCTCCCACGACTCCTTGTCTTGCCCCACAAGGACTCCTTGACCTTTCTTGGTTTTCAAGCAAACTCCAAGAAATCTTCCAGAACCTTCCGGAACATTCCGAAACCTTCTAGAATCCTCATACAAATACTCCGGAACATTTCCTAACTCAGAAAATGATCCCCAATATATGAATCTTATTCCCCGGACAATTCCGGACCTCCTCGTGACGTCCCGAATCCAATCCGAGACTCCTAACAACATTCGGTCTCCAACGCACATTCCATATCTACTTAAAACAACTTCGAACCTTAAGTGTGTCACCCTACGGTTCGTGAATATGCAGACATGATGGAGACACCTCTCTGATCAATAACCATCAGCGGGATCTGGAGATCCCTAACGGCTCCCACATACTCTAATGACTTTGTGATCGATAGAACCATTAACATACGAAACCAATTCCCTTTGTCACGCGATACTCTACTTATCCGAGGTTTGATCGTCGGTATCTCCATACCTAGTTCTACCTCGTTACTGATAAGTACTCTTTACTCGTTCCATGTTATGTCATCCCTTGTGACCCAGTCACATGCTTGCAAGCTAATTAGATGACATTCCACCGAGAGGGCCCAGAGCATATCTATCCGTCATATGGATGGACAAATCCCAATCTTGGTCCATGCGCTTCAACACATACTTTTAGAATACCCAATGACACCTTTATGACCACCCAGTTACGAAGCGGTGTTTGATGTCATCAAAGTACCCATCCGGTGATGGTGATTAACATAACCTCATGGTCGAAGGATTAGGTTACTATGTATTTTAAAGCTTATAGCAAACGAACTTAATGACTTGATCTTATGCTATGCTTACTACGGGTGTGTGTCCATCACATCATTCTCCTAATGATATGATCTTGTTATTAACGACATCCAATGTCCATGATCAGGAAACCATGATCATCCATTAATCAACAAGCTAGTTTAACAAGAGGCTTACTAGGGACTCTTCTATGTTTACAAAACATACAAGTATTAATGTTTCCGGTTAATACAATTATAGCATGGGATGTAAACATTTATCATAAACATAAAGATATAATAATAACCACTTTTATTATTGCCTCTTGGGCATATCTCCAACAGTCTCCCACTTGCACTAGAGTCAATAATCTAGTTAAAAAACTTGTGCATTCAACACCTATGGCTTTCTGGTGTTGTATAGACACTATTGCTAGCGGTAAACATAATCTTCAGATCTGACACTTCCAGGTCCGTGTGTATTTGCATGTCCTCGCATCTCTACGCATTACTCATTTTCCAATGAGATGGCATTGTATAAATTTGGTCCTTTGATGAGACCTTTAATTCCTTGGGATTAAATCATGTTGATACAATTGTCGTACAATGTATCTTCATAGTATTATCCCGCTATGAACCATGCCTAGTTTGATAACAAACTACTTAACACAAATGCCCTCCTTTGCTGTTACTATAGCAGTTATATACTTAGCCTTTTGTTGTAGTATCCGTCACAATATCTCAACTTTGGAACTCATCCAAATCCATCATGGAACATCCTTTCCATTATATTGTGCCACCCATAGTCTAAATTGAGATAAATTTAATTTGTATCTTGTGAAAAAATTAGTATCAATGTAACACTTTACAATGAACTACCTTTAACTATTTGTCACTTATACATGATATTGATGGGTTCGTAGCATGGAAAACAAAAAATTTCTACCGCAAGAACGAACAAAACCTAGATCTAATCTAGATAAAAGCCAAGATCTAATCTATTAGACATGAGCAACGAGATAGATGGGAACTAACCCTCGTAGATCCGAAAGCGTTAACGAGATTAGATCTCGTGGTTGATGTAGTCGATCACTTGCCGATCTCAAGATCGTGTGGACGATCCTTCCGGCGTCGCGTTCCAGCAGCGCTTCCGCCTTCGGTCAAGTAGACGATCCTTCCGGCGTCGCGTTCCAGCAGCGCTTCCGCCCTTGGTCAAGTTGACGATCCTTCCGGCGCCACGATTCGGCAGCGCTTCCGCCCTTGGTCAAGTTGACGATCCTTCCGGCGCCACGATTCGGCAGCGCTTCCGCAGTCGGTCACACGTGCGGAGTCGAAGCAGACCTTCCTCTCCCCGTTCCAACGAGCAGCGGAGGTAGTAGATCTTCTCCACGGAATCCCAGCAGCACGACGGCGTGGTGGTGGTGGTGGAGTAGAGAATTCTGCAGGGCTTCGCCTATGCCTGTGCAGAATATGGTGGAGGAGAGAGGCGGCAGAGATTGGACGTTATGAGAGCAGTAGAGGAGGGGGCGCCCCTGCCCCTCTATTTAAAGAGGGGAGGGCGCGCCAGGGAAGGGGAGTCCTTGTAGGACTCCCCTCCTATGGGGCCGGCGGGTTGGGGAGGTGGGGAGGAATCCTCCTCCCCCACGACTCCGTATCTTGACCCAACAGGACTCCTTGATCCCTATCTTGATTTTCAAGCAAACTCCAAGATATCTTCTAGAACCTCCCGGAACATTCCGAAACCTTCTAGAATCCTCATACAAACACTCCGGAACATTTCCTATCTCATAAAATGATCTCCTATATATGAATCTTATTCTCCGGACCATTCCGGATCTCCTCGTGATGTCCCGAATCCAATCCGAGACTCCGAACAACATTCGGTCTCCCACGCACATTCCATATCTACTTAAAACAACTTCGAACCTTAAGTGTGTCACCCTACGGTTCGTGAATATGTAGACATGATAGAGACACATCTCATATCAATAACCATCAGCGGGACCTGGAGATCCATAATGGCTCCCACATACTCAACGATGACTTCGCGATCGATTGAACCATTTACATACGAAACTAATTCCCTTTGTCTCGCGATACTATACTTATCCGAGGTTTGATCGTCGGTATCTCCATACCTAGTTCTACCTCGTTACTGATAAGTACTCTTTACTCGTTCCGTGATATGTCATCCCTTGTGACCTAGTCACATGCTTGCAAGCTAACTAGATGACATTCCACCGAGAGGGCCCAGAGCATATCTATCCGTCATATGGATGGACAAATCCCAATCTTGGTTCATGCGCTTCAACACATACTTTCAGAATACCCAATGACACTTTTATAACCACCCAGTTACGAAGCGGCGTTTGATGTCATCAAAGTATTCATCCGGTGATGGTGATTAACATAACCTCATGGTCGAAGGAATAGGTTACTATGTGATTGAAAGCTTACAGCAATACGAACTTAATGACTTGATCTTATGATACGCTTACTATGGGTGTGTGTCCATCACATCATTCTCCTAATGATATGACCTTGTTATTAATCACATCCTAATGTCCATGATCAGGAAACCATAATCATCAATTAATCAACAAGGTAGTTCAACAAGAGGCTTACTAGGGACTCTTATATGTTTACAAAACACACATGTATCAGTGTTTCCTAATAATACAATTATAGCATGGGATGTAAACATTCATCATAAACACAAAGATATAATAATAATCACTTTCATTATTGCCTCTTGGGCATATCTCCAACAGATATATTCTTAGTTCTTCCAAAGCTCATAAGAATATCTTTACTATTGTCCAATGATCATCTTATAAATCATTCTGGTATATGCTCATAACATTTAGAGCATAGGACATATCTGGATGTGTACATCTCAAAGAATGATTGATCAAAATATTCTTGTGATTTCACCAAGTGTCAAAACACTTGAATCTCGTGTCAACACACTTGAATCTTGATTTAGTCCTTTCCGTGCGTCAAGAACCTTTCTTGTTGTTTCCATATTGAACTCATTCAACATCTTATCTATGTACATTTGGCAAAACCATATTAGCGCCTCAATCTATCCATATAGACATTGATGCCTAATTCTTGAGTTATGCCTAAGTCTTTCATCGAAATGAAATTCTTAACCTGTGTCAATAAAAGATACATTATTTCTAATCAACAATATGTCTTTCACATAATGTATTAGAAATATGTCTTAGCGCTCCCACTTAATTTCTTGCAAAATGCAAACATCTTCATCGTCTCTGATGAAATTAAACCTTTTAACGGTTTCATCAAGGTGAAGATTCCAACTCCGCGATGCTCACTTCAACCATTGAAGTTTTGCATACTCTTTTAGCATCCTTTGAATTAACAAAACCCTTTGGATCGTGTCATGTACACGTCCTAGGTAACCATTCTATTAGAAGAACTTGTTTTGTTTGTTCAACTACCATATACCAAAATATATGTAGTGGTTGCTACATTAATCCGTCCAGACTAAATATCGCTATGAAAGATCAAATCTTATCATAGTCAATTCCTTGAACATTGTCGTAAACTCTTTCCGACATGTCGACTATTTCATAGATTTGAAACATCCATGTCTATTTATTTATTTTTATAGATCCAAACACGACCAATAGGCTTCACGCCTTTCCGGAGGGTCTTCTAAGTTTAGAAACTTGATTTCTCATGTATGGATACTATCACGGATTCTATGACTTCTAGTCATTTTATGGAGTCAGGGTCCATCATCGCTTCTTTGCATGTAGTCGGTTCATCATTGTAAAAACAATAATGACTTTCTTATCAAATCTTACTATTTGATTCTTACCGACCCACACGGTTCTATAGGAACTCTAATCTCCGAGATCACTCCTTTTGTAATCACGGGAGCCATGAGCATTGTGGCCGCCACCGGGACACTTTCCGGCGCTGCGCTACTTGGCACATATAGCTAAGGTTCAACAACCTTATCAAAGTTCTATTGTCCTCCCACTTAACTTTTCGCGAAAAATTTCTTCTCAAGAAACTTGACGTTCCAAGCGACAAACTCTTTGTCCTCGGCGTTATGGAGAAATTCCCAACAAATTCTTTGGAATAACCTACAAAGATGTGCTTATCCGACTTTGGTTGTAAACATTTTACTTATGCCTAGCATACCAAAAATTTAAGAAAGGACAATCTGGGTTTTATCCCAAACCATGACTTCTATGGTGTCATTTCAACGGATCACGATGGAGCTCTTTTCAGTGTAAAAGCGGTAGTCACTAAAGCTTTAATCTTTAATATATATAATGGCAGTTTTATAAATGACACCTTTGGTCTTTACCATGTCAAACAAGATTTCATTACATATCTTGAACACTCCATACTCCTATGGTGTTTTGGGAAATGCAAATCCATGGAACGATTCCTCAAATCTTAGGTGTTTTTGCTAAACTTGTAACTCAAACATCTTTCTTTATGATCCAATCATAAACTCTTTTATTTTCTTGTTACAATGATTTTCCACTTCATCTTGAAAGTCTTTGAACATTTTTCAAATGTTTCATACTTCTTCCTTATTGAGTGAGTTTATACATATATTCACTCAAATCTTCGGAGAAAGCATATGAAGTTGAAATCCATCGCCCACGACTACACATAATGGACTATATACATCAATATGTACAAATTCCAATCAGTTAGTCGTCTGTTCCTCTTTTTGCCTACGAACGGAGTTTTAATTATCTCCAGGAAAGTATCACAAGCGTCATTTGATCCAAATCAAAGACTACAAAAATCCATCAACATGGAGTTTCTTCATATATCCTTTCAATATAACTTAAACGGCGATGTCACTTCGCAAGTGATCTTTCAATCATTTGTCTTGCGACATTTTAGCATTAGTTTTTATGGTCGTTATTTCTCCTACCAAACTTGTATATTATCCATCTATTATGGAATACGGTAATTATTTGAACAACCTTTTGTCGTCATAATACCTGATCAAAATAACAATTATTGAAACAAATCTTGAAGGCAAGCTTTGATGTTAACGAGCAACACAACAACCCTTTGTTTGTTTTCAATGAACATCATCACATTTTCTCCTGCTAGTTACTTAGGCCATTGCAGTTCATGAATTGTGTTGTCCTGTATGACACTTCATACCAACCAATTCGGTATCCAATACCGAAGAACCACATTGTTTAACAAGCAAGGAATACAACCATAACATGTATATCTTCTATATGCCTAAGTTGGACATCTCCAACCTTTTATTTTCTGCCAAATATTTTATAGATTCTCTTTCAGCAATTCCTTTTTCTTTTTAAAAGAATCTATCAACATCAATAGTGGTGTCATCAACATGACACATGGTACAAAGCGTATATAGTCAACTACTAATACCTTTGGTCTTGCACTTTGAGGTGGATCACCATCATCAAATGTTTTGTGTTCTTTCAAAAATCCATTCTTTAGTAATCTTTTAGTGTAGTAAACATTTTACTTACATCTTCTATTCATCCTTATCATGACAACTTTCATGATCAAGCTGCTATAGCTTATAAAGGTGAATTGCGAGTATAATGTTTCTTTTTCAAAACCTTTTGGAAAATTAGGACGACTAGCGTCTCCAACCTTCACAAATTCTCATCAAATATGAGGACGTATACTCTATCATGTTGTAACCAACACATTGTTTTAGATATCGCAATACCTTTCACATATGATGGTTTCTGAAACATTGCTTTCAGCTCTTAGATAAACTTGATATTAAAAACAATCTTTTGAGTATCAAAAATCATGGAGGCAAACATGATACATTAGATACTAACACTGGAATTGTTACTCTTGATTTAATACTATTTATTAAACTTCACAGAGTAAACGGAGTTTGCTGAAAGTTTGCAACAGAACTTTTAAACTTTAGATTGACACTCAAAACAATACGATACCAGTTCGTAAAGCAAATATCCAGAATTTCTATAGTTCCACTATCTCAACTATAACTAAGCGTAAGGTGGTGAACGGATGCCAATGACTACAACAAACTATGCAATTTCACTTTGATTGTGTTTATGATAAATTGAGTTCGACTAATCCAAATTACAAATGAACTCTCACTCAAAACAACATCCCTCGAGTTGTTTTAGTGATTACATGAACCAAATCCACTACACCAAGTCCGATCATCACGTGAGATGATGTAGCTTTAAAGGCGAACAATCAACATGTTCATCATATCATCCATATGACTCATGCTTTACCTTTCGGTATTCCGTGTTCCGAGACCATGTCTGTACATGCTAGGCTCATCAAGGTTAACCTTAGTTTCCGCATGTGCAAATCTGGCTTGCACCCGTTGTATGCACACGTAGAGTCTATCACACCCGATCATCACGAGATGCTTCGAAACGACGAGTCTTAGCAACGGTGCCAACTAAGGACGAACACTTTATTACTTGATATTTAGTGAGAGAGATCATCTTATAATGCCACCGTCACGATCTAAGCAATACAAGATGCATAAAGGATTAACATCACAGGCAATTCATAATTAGTGTGATATGATATGGCCCTTTCTTCTTGTGCCTTTGATCTCCATCTCCAAAGCATGGACATGATCTCTATCATCACCAGCATGGCGTCAAGGTCAGTGGCGCCGCTCATGGTTGTCCATCATCACTAGCAACTATTACAACTACTTGGAACAAAGCTATTACAAGATGAATAGACACGCAGGTCTTAACAGAATTGAAGACAACCATTAGGCTCCTGCCGGTTTCCATATTACAACAAGGATCATTGCATACATCAAATATGATCACAATCACATGATGGCCATATCACATCACAAAACCCCTGCAAAAACAAGTTAGATGCCTCTAATTTTCTTTGCATGTTTTACGTGGCTTGAGGCTTTCGAATAAGAACGGATCTTACCTACGAAACTGAACCACAACGTTGATACAAGTGTTATCAAGTTGCAAAGTGTAAATTGGATCTATACTATGGTGAGAGAGACAGACACCCGCAAAGCCACTTGTGCAAAGCAGGTTACACGTCAAGCGTGGAGCAAGTCTCATGTGCGATGACATGTAAGGTTAACCCGAGCCGCTTCATCCCACCATACCGCAAGATGCAAAGTACACAAAGCAAAAGACGGCACGCGCACCAACGCCCACAAAACCATTGTGTTCTACTCGTGCAACAGATCTACGCATAGACACGGCTCTGATACCACTGATGGGTTCATAGCATGGAAAACAAAAAAATTCTACCGCAAGAACGAACAAAACCCAGATCTAATCTAGATAAAAGCCAAGATATAATCTATTAGACATGTGCAACGAGATAGATCTGTACTAACCCTTGTAGATCCGAAAGCGTTACGAGATTGGATCTCGTGGTTGATGTAGTCGATCACTTGCCGATCTTAAGATCGAGTAGACGATCCTTCCGGCGCCGCATTCCGGCAGCGCTTTCGCAGTCGGTCACACGTGCGGAGTCGAAGCAGACCTTCCTCTCCCCGTTCCAGCGAGCAGCGGAGGTAGTAGATCTTCTCCACGGAATCCCAGCAGCACGACGGCGTGGTGGTGGTGGTGGAGTAGAGAATTCTGCAGGGCTTCGCCTAAGCTAGAGCAGAGGGAAAGAGGAGGAGAGAGGCGGCTAGGGTTTTGGAGAGTAAGGGGGCCAGGGGGTGGCGCCTCCACCCCTCTATTTAAAGGAGGGAGGCGCCATGGGGAGGTGGAGTCCTTGTAGGACTCCCCTCTCCCTTGGCCGGCAGATTGGGAGGGGGGGAGGAGTCCTCCTCCCCCACGACTCCTTGTCTTGCCCCACAAGGACTCCTTGATCCTTTCTTGGTTTTCAAGCAAACTCCAAGAAATCTTCCAGAACCTTCCGGAACATTCCGAACCTTCTAGAATCCTCATACAAATACTCCAGAACATTTCCTAACTCAGAAAATGATCCCCAATATATGAATCTTATTCCCCGGACAATTCCGGAGCTCCTGGTGACGTCCCGAATCCAATCCGAGACTCCGAACAACATTCGGTCTCCAGCGCACATTCCATATCTACTTAAAACAACTTCGAACCTTAAGTGTGTCACCCTACGGTTCGTGAATATGCAGACATGATGGAGACACCTCTTCGATCAATAACCATCAGTGGGATCTGGAGATCCATAACGGCTCCCACATACTCTACGATGACTTTGTGATCGATAGAACCATTAACATACGAAACCAATTCCCTTTGTCACGTGATACTCTACTTATCCGAGGTTTGATCGTCGGTATCTCCATACCTAGTTCTACCTCGTTACTGATAAGTACTCTTTACTCGTTCCATGTTATGTCATCCCTTGTGACCCAGTCACATGCTTGCAAGCTAATTAGATGACATTCCACCGAGAGGGCCCAGAGCATATCTATCCGTCATATGGATGGACAAATCCCAATCTTGGTCCATGCGCTTCAACACATACTTTCAGAATACCCAATGACACCTTTATGACCACCCAGTTACGAAGCGGTGTTTGATGACATCAAAGTACCCATCCGGTGATGGTGATTAACATAACCTCATGGTCGAAGGATTAGGTTACTATGTATTTTAAAGCTTATAGCAAACGAACTTAATGACTTGATCTTATGCTATGCTTACTACGGGTGTGTGTCCATCACATCATTCTCCTAATGATATGATCTTGTTATTAACGACATCCAATGTCCATGATCAGGAAACCATGATCATCCATTAATCAACAAGCTAGTTTAACAAGAGGCTTACTAGGGACTCTTTTATGTTTACAAAACACACAAGTATTAATGTTTCCGGTTAATACAATTATAGCATGGGATGTAAACATTTATCATAAACATAAAGATATAATAATAACCACTTTATTATTGCCTCTTGGGCATATCTCCAACACACCAAACTTGCCGCCCATGAGCATGCGTCATTCCAGGCCCGAAGTCTAGATACACATCTTTCGCAAAGCTAAAATATCTTATATTTTAAAACAGATGGAGTACAAACAGTACCGCCATGGGTATATCGGCATGGAGCTCGATAGAACCTAGAGTGCCATTCGCCACTCGCTTGCGGCGCACATTTCGCATGCCGATATACCCTCACTAGTCGGCAGATCAGACTTCAACGGAAAGATATGCTACAGTTAGTACAGTACCAGGCTAGCCCAATGTGGCATTAGATCGAGCGAGTGACAGCAACACAGTAACAAAGCTGTGTGAAGTTGGTGCGCCGTGATATTGAGAGATTCAACCCGCTATCTCGAGGCCAAATCAGGCCAATGCATATGCAATGCAGGATTTGACTGGTTATATTCCAAGCAGACAGGAATAACAATCCAAATCTCTTCTTGACTTGAGCCGCTTGATGCCACTACCTCGAGGACCAAACGGGGCATGCATACCATGCAGGATTGGATTTGGACTGATTATTACATTCCAACCAGACCGGAATAGCACTCCAAATCTCTCCTTGACTTGAGCTGATTTATGCTCAGACCATGTATAGTTTTGTGATTTCACACCTTCTCTATGGGCGTGTTTGGTCCCCTACATCGATTTCTCGTACCGGTTGGACAATGTTGCGGAGGGCACTGCCACACTCATCCGACCTTCGAGCCACCTTTTGCATCTTGTTCGATAGCCTGCATGGAATTTTCTTGCATAAGGACAGCAACAAATGCATATTGTTTGGTTGCATGCACATTGCGCTTTTGACCCTTGTCATGCATTTTCCCCTTGTTTGGTTCACATACAAGACTTTTGTGGTCATCTTGCGCTTCCTTATGGTGATGTTACCATCACCGGACGAAGAGGAAGAACTACCAAACTGGAATCAGAAAGCATAATTCTCTAACAATCTGGAACAATAGAATGACAAGCATGATCCTATAACCATGATCCCCGTAAGCATGCACATGAGAGAAGCAGAACACACAAACTGGAATCATAAAGCATGATTCTCTCACAATCTAGAACAACGGAATGACAATCATGATCCCATAACCAGGATCCCGAGAAAGCATGATCCCCGTAAGCATGATCGTCACACAAGCCTAAAGAACATAGAACATGAACCTCATAAACATGAACAACACAAGCTAAAGGAGATCACAGTTGACCATGAACAAATAAACAACCTTTGCAGAAACAACACAAGTACGAATTAGTCTTAACAAGCATGATCGTTGCCAAAAGGCGATAACTGTTTAACATACCACCATGGGGTTAACCTACCACCACATCAAAAGTCGGTGTCATCTACAACTACCACCACCAGTTCATCGTTACTAGTACAACCAGGTGCAACGACAGAGTCAACCATCACATATTTCATTGATCTTCTTCGGCTTATCCTTGTTAGCGTCGTTGGCTTTGAACAGTTCATAGAGCGTGTACTCTAGTCTCTTCTTTTCCTCCTTGAAGATCATCCGGTCCTCATCCCATTGTTTTTCCTTCTCTTTGATTACATCAGCCTAGGATTTTTGCACGGTCTTCAGCATCTCAACCTCATTCCTCAACGCTTGTCTGCTTGAAAATTATCTCCTGATATCTCTCATTGCTATCATTCAACCTAGACAAGTTCTCCTCCAACGCCTTCTTCTCTGTTTCTTCGATGAACTTCTTCACATCAACCAGTAGAGTTGAGTACTTTTTGTCAAGCTTGTTCTTCTCATCAGACGGTTGCTTCACCAGCTTCGCATTCTCAACCATCTCATCAATTCTTGCACTGCTTGTATCATCATACATCCCCCATAGCTTTGCAAGTGCATTCTTCATAGCATCTGGTCATTCATTGTCCACACAAGCAACGAACCCACATTTTTGGAACTCCTGCAGGTCAGAAATTCGTTGACACAAACCTACTGCTTGATAGACAAGTGAATGGCCATACAAGGACACTTGCATTCTGAACTTGGCAGAGGTAGAATATGTGGCATGTGTTGGTTCCTTCGAATGCAACACGCCTAACATGCTCAAGTTTGTGGACGCGGCAGATCTCGGGACAATATTTCACTATGCCACAGAAGCTAGGATCTTCGTACGAGTCAGGAGCATAGTCCATGTCTGTGATGTCCTAGCACGCCAAATACAGTTCATCTGATTGTAAATCGAGGATTCCTAACTCGCTAACGAACCCTAACCCTATGAAAGAATTGGGGGAAAGTGGACTTACCCCTAGATACGATTGGCATGAGCCCTCGCTGTCATTCCAGCTCGGCATGGCCCCCGCCCTGCCGGTTTTGTCTTGCCGGGGGCATTGTCGCTGTAGCCGCCGGTGGCCGGATTTGACCGGAGAAAGGAGAAGGGGGAAAATGTGGATCTAGTTTCGGAAGTGAGCGGGTAGAGTGTGTCTCAGCGGGAGCTGAGGGAAAGGATCCTGCCCCTTTTCCAGGACAGCGGGAATCTCCCGTCTGTGCCATCGTCGGCTGAGCTCGTGCAAGGGAGCGCCGGTTTTGCATCCAGCGGGCGCAAGACGAGGGTGCCTCGCTGGAAACGACCGATTCGAGCGTAGCACCTAGGCCTGGCTCCGGGCTTCTTTACGGTTCGCGCTGGTGCAGCCCAACGCCTCGTGCAGAAAACCAAACGGCCCACTATTGTCTCCCGTTAGCCTGTCCGGAGGGTATGCAGGCTACCAAACGCGCCCTATACTCACGCTACACGTGGATTCGGTGGACATGTGTGCATGTGTACCCTTTATGAGCAGAAAAATTAAAGAAACACGACATACATTATGCATGTAGAGAGAATTAATGTATGCAAGTACGTGCATGTCAAGTTTGAAACTAAAATTCAAAAGTACATAACTTGTGCGAAAAAGATAAATTCAAGCAAGAGTACAAGGACTGGAATTTTACTACTCGTTGAGATACCAAGCTCCGTTTTGTTTGTAGGCCACATATACCATCGTGCTTTCTCTCACAAATGTGCATGAGTAATTATCAAGATAATATATATGAGCGCGGTTTATTTCAAATTTTATGAAAGAAATGGCATTATTGAGACTTTTTGAAAATCAGGTTCACGGAGATACATATGCTCATGATTTCTCTCCTCTTCTCCCCCTTGAGTCACCTCCTCATGCCCGACTCCTCTCCCCTTCCACTCCACTAGCCTCATCGGCAGAGTGGGGGTGGAGAAGCGGCCAGGCCGCCTTGTCCGTGGTAGTAGTAGGGGTAAGCACAAGGGTAGGGGTAGTTCTATGTCAGTTATTTGCTTTGCCTTCGTGGCTTTTGGCATGATGCATGGAAGCTTTTTTTTCCTAGTGTTGGGAGGTCGTCGACGCCGCTCCTTGGAGGGCTTTCGAGGTGGAGGCCAGAGTGGAGAATGAATCTGGCAGATCTTTCTTATATAAATGCGACTGTTGTTTAAGTGATCTAGGATATGCTGCAGTGCTTCTCTAGCCATCAATGAGATGGAGTGGCATGGTATCGTTTCGCTCCGATCTTCTCGGTGGGGATTTATTGGTGTTGCATCTGCATCCAAGACCAGTAACGTATTCAACGCCATTTTGACATCCTCATGTAGTCCAACCGCTAACCTTTATAGCCCGAGTGTCTGCTCTGAGCTCTGGTTGCAGTGGCGGCGGCGGGTCACCGTCTTCTAGTCTAGCGCAATCTCACCCGTTGCCTCCTTCTCGGCGTGCCAAAGAAGAGGCTCTTTTGCACCAACGCGACATCTCACAACCACCTTGTCCCAAACGGTGAGGTACTGGCAACGGAGCGGGTGACCGTGCTTGGAAGCCCCTATGGGAGTTTGGTGGAGGGGAGAACCCAATTGCAATTTTCATCAGTCTCAGGGTCCTTTGTGCAAATAGTGAGGATTACGATGTATCTATCCGTTTTAAATTAATTGACGATGATTGTCTAGATTCTCTCGTATCTACACGTCTATTTTAGCGTGTCAACTATGTAAATTGTAAGCCCACTGATGTTCGTAGCTAGGTGCTTCGGAACCTTGTTAAAGAAAACATATCCAAGCAAAATTTCCAAACTGAGCATGAATGCCGCTTAATTTTTTTTCTTACCGCAAAAAAGGTACATCACTCAAGTTTTATGTTAACATTATAATAGTTATTCTGTGTCCATGGACACAATTCTAGATGTCCATAAGTATTCCCAGAAAATCAGAAGATCTTTTTAGGAAAGTGATTGTTTGTTCTTGATATGATATGCTTGAGCTTGTACTCAAGTAAAAAGGAATCTACTAGGTACAGAGGTGCCAGGTTTGACAGTGTGTGTTGCATAAAAGACGGAATATTCTTTCAGTGGGAGGCGACGTTCCCGTCGACAGCGAGGCGCCCGTGGTGACTTCGTCAATCTCAAGACCAACTCCGCCGGCTCAGTTTCTCGGAGGTGCTCATAGGGGTAGGGTGTGCGTGTGTGCGTTCATAGGGATGGGTGCATGTACGTGTCAATTGTACTATGTTTCTCAAAAAAACAAAAATAGAACTTGTATACCTGGTTCTTTAATATAGTAGGCTGAAAATTGGGGCGCGAAGAGAGGGATGGGAGGAAAAGCAGGTTAGATTTTGTGGAGGGGGCAGCGAAAGAGACGCGAGTGAACCTGGTGTAGGATTTGCTTCTGTGATCGTAAAGCAAAAGAGGAAAACATCATGATTTGGGAAGAGAGCAACCAAAGCGTATATATGTTGTCTATGGCTAGATCTCCACTGGTTTCCCTTTTTTCCTCTCCGTATAGTTTTTCTTTTTCGTAGGTCGAATTTCAAGTTAGCCCCACCACTTGACATGGAGAGAACCGCCCGTATGTATGTATACCTAGCTCTCCATTTGACATTAGTACTTATCTGGAGCTGCTTCAAGCGAACCGAAGAAGAAACTGTGGACGACCTTCTTACACCCCGACTATTTGAGAAGACGATGTGCTGCAAGCAAACTCATGTTCAAACGATGGTCAAAGCATTGGTCGATTCTAGTTAAGAGAGATCAACGCGAAGCAGATTGTTTCGAAAAAGTGCTCTGATTTTTTCTATCCAACAAAATTTTCGTTCCAAACAGAGATTGATTCATGCGACACGAGCCTAACCAGACTGGACCCAACGCAAAACAGTCTTATGTATCCACGGGTGGACAGGATCATCTCCACGAGGATCTTCGATTTCTTTTCCTTTGGTGCTTACCCTCTTGTCCTGTGTTACCAGCCACATGTGCGACCACGACCAGGTTGTCGGTCGGAAAAACGAGAAGTTGTTTGCCCCATGGATGGACGTACGCCCCATCAGATCAAAAATCTGCCTTTAACCTGATGGTTGTTAACCGCCATGGCGCCATCCAAGAAGAAAAATGGACCCTATACGTCTCCATCCTCACCCTCCAGGCCACTTGGAGTCGGAGGGGAGAGGCGACAATGATCGGCCATGGAATGGGAGCACATGTCGAGCACAGTGTTCAGATAATACAATCGCCACGCATGCAAAAACGCAGCTTTGATCTCCATCGAAAACACACGAGATCTCTTGGATCACGCACGACAGGAAGTGGTAGCGACGTCGAGAGAACCTGTGTCCCCTCCCCTGCCGGTGACGAACGCTACGCTCCACGGAAGGAAGAAAGAACACACGCACGCACGAAGAATATTTTCATGAGACCTGGTTCACGGATTTAGAGGCATAGACCAATTTCAGCAAATAACACGTGTCCAAAACAGTGTAAAAAATAAGATTAAAAACTATTTTCTAAATCTAAATTGTCACATGTCGATCAAGTAAATTGGTCCACGTGTGAACCAGGTGTATAGAAATATTTTCCCGCACGCACCCCAGATTTCGGAGCGTTTTCGATCGAGGATGCATAAACCGAGTCGCTTTCCGGGGTGACCTGGCCCAACGCTGACAGCGTATGGCTCGAGAAAGCGGCAGAAGGGATCGAGATGGACAGCGGCGAGCGAGCAATGCTGGCGAGGTCCGGGGCAGCGTGCCTTTCCGTTGAAAAAAGATCCAATTTTTTGCTGTCACTGTTACCCATAACAGCCGCAAACGGTCAAGGGAAGTACAGTACAGGAAATACCGAAATGTCCACCTGTTTTTCTTCAAGTGATACAGTAACTGATGAGAATATCGAGTCTGTTCACACCGAGTACCTGCGCACTGTTAACAGTACTACGCTCGAATTCATTGCCCTCGAGACAGCTTAGTGGATGGTGGCCATTTGAACTCTCGCCCTGGTTCCCGCGTAGGGCTACATATTGTACCGACTGACAGCAAAGCTGTTCCACGACTTGTTCTTTGCTCTCACGATATTCGGTTAACGGAATAAGAGAAAAAATTGATATTTTATAGAGCATTGTAAAGGTTAAACACAAAGAGCACCTCCACTCGTTTGGACGTTCCCACGCTGAAATCCGGCGATATTTATCGTCGCATTAATGCAACTTTTGACCTGAAAACGGCTGGATTCCTACTCGTGTTCCCAAGCAAACCCACAAATCGGCGATATATTTTAAACTTCTTCTCGCTACCAAAAAACAACACGAGTTCAACAAATTCTGGTCTAAACGCGCAGTTCGGCAATCGAAAGCAACCCAGATTATTGTATAAAAAACCTGAATCAATTGTCCACCGGAATAGGCTCCTCCGTTGTAGCACCCGGTGGCGCCTCCGCTGTAGCAGTTGTGGTAGAGCTCGGCGATGGGGTACAAGACATGGAGGCGGAGCTCGGGGACGCTGCGGTGTCGACAAAGGCGCGATCATTGGTACAGTGATCGGCGTAGATGTCGGTGTGCCCGTGGCGGCGAAGCTCGGTGTCTCGGGGAGATCCTCGTCCTGAATTTCGTTCCGGCACGTCGTGTACTACGCCCTAACCTTGTCGCTCATCACCGAAGTGTCCTCGCAACCCATGAGAAAGGCCAGGTCAGTTTTCCTCTTCTTCTCTGCGAAGTTGGCCTTGAGCAAGTCGAGCTTGATGCTTTGGTTCTGCAGCAGCTGGGTCCACCTTTCATCGGATTTTTTCAACCTCTTGTCGGCATGGGTCTTCGCATTGGCCATACACTTGTCAATCGATGCCTGAAGTCATTCGGCAGGCGGACCCATAGCCTTCAGTGCCTTGGACTTCTTCTGGCCGAGCTCTGGATGCCCTTCGGCGACAGCTAGGGGTGCCATGTCGGGGTTGTAGACGGCGTCCTTGGCCTTGGCGGGTGATACGCGAGTGTTCACCCACTTCTGGCAATGCTTGATTCTACGGAACACATGGTGTAACTTGAACTCGGGGTAGGTGTCGTTGCGGTACATGCCGAGAGCACGAACCAGCTGCAAAAAAAGAGGCAAAAGGTCAGTTGCAAACACAACATGAACTCAACAAAGGGAAAACAACGAATTGTTTTACCTTTTTGTCCATGTTGGCGTCGCTTTCTACACGATGCTCGATTCCTCTAGGATCCCATGCCATTTGCCACACGCTTGTTGCACGACCCCCCAATGGTTCGTCATGGCCTTCTCGTCGTGTTCCATGTGGAACTTATGTATGTATCCATTAGCTTGCGCTCGTCGAACACAATCTTGATGCACTTCCAATAGTTCTCTGAGTTTTGATTAGCGTCGGTGATCCCGTCGAGGCTCACCACCTTCCATGATTAGGTGAGACACTCGTCTTCAAGGGTGGTCCACTTGATGCGGGGCCCGGCCGATGGTGTTGTCTTCGGCTTCCTCTTCCCCTTGCCCTTGATTGTCGCTCAGATTTCCTCTTTAGCTTCTTTTTCTTAGCCACCTCCGGCCTCCTCGTCTGCCTAGTTGTCGGCGAACTCTTGGAGTGAAGGCCGTGCTCGGCGTCGATGCAGGCTTGCTCTTTCATGAAGAACATGTTCGCAGTGGAAGCGATCAACATGGCCATGAAGGAGTCGCCTGACATTTCGCTGAGCACGCTGTCTACGTCCGCTTCACCGAGCTGGATGGAGGAGCCAGCTCCCTGGTTTTGGGCGAAGGACAGGGGACCACGATGCAACGCTGGCGACCCGGGGTAGGAGGGAGATACATCGTAGGGCATGTTTATGTAAACGTTGAAGCCAGGCAAACCGCAAGGTACAAGGCAGTAGGCAAGACCATGCTCGGGTTGAATCCGCCTAGTTGGTCGTCGTCGAACTCGGGGGATGCCAAGAACGCTAGGTACGGTGTCGTTTGGCTCTCATGATACATCGTTGGTGATCACGGCGAGAAGCTCGCTGGAGATCTGATGCTGGCCTGGCTTCCCCAGGGTGCGCCGTACTGCCTGACATGGAGCGGGGAATGGTCCATGACTGCTTGAGTAGCCGCCATGTTGCACTCGGTCGCCGCTTGCGACTTCATGGATGCATGTTCCCGCGCCTCCTCCTCAGCTTCCAGCTTCTTCTTCAGCTTTACCTCCCTCACCCTCTGGCCCTCTGTTTCGTCTTGCCTTTGCTGGCAATCCTTCACCTAGGTTTCATTGGTCCAGTGATACATTGCAAATGTATCTATAATTTTTGATGTTCCATGCTTGGTTTTATCCACTTTCTTGTGTTTTGTTCCAACTTTGGAGTACTTTTCTTATGATTTCTTGGACTAACCTATTAACAAGAGCCACAGTGCCAACTGCCTGTTTTCTGCTATTTTTGGTTCCAGGAAAGTCAGAAAATGATTTCTCTCGGAATTGGACGGGACAAAAGCCAAAGTGCCTATTTTTCCGGATGTGATCAAGTGCCAGAACACGAGACGGAGAAGGGACAAGGGCCGGCCACACCACCTGGCCGCGCGGCCAGGCTGGGCTCGCGCTAGGGGGTGGTGTGGTGGCTCCCGGCACCCCCTCGTCCTCTCCTTCCACCTATATATTGCCCTCGGGACGAAAACCCTAAGTATCCGATCAAAAATCCACGAAAGAGTCTGTAGCCGCCGTCATCTCCATCCCTAGATCGGGAGGGATCTAAAGCTCTTCCGGCACCCTGCCGGAGAGGGGAATTCACCCTGGAGGCCTTCTTCATCATCATGCAAGCCTCCGGTGTGATGCGTGAGTAGTTCATCCTTGGACTACGGATCCATGTAGTAGCTAGATGGCTGGTTCTCCTCCTTTGTGCTTTCATGTTTAGATCTTGTGAGCTCCGTTCATGATCAAGATCATCTATTTGTAATTCATACATGTTGTGTTTGCAGGGATCCGATGGATATTGAGATGCTATTTCAGATTGATTATTGATTCTATCATGTCTTTGTTATTTGAGATCTTGCATGCTCTCCGTTGTTAGTAGCTATCTTGGCTAAGTAGATGCTAGCAACTCCAAGAGTTAGTATTTATGCTCGATAGTGGGTTCATGCCTCTGGTAATCTGGGGAAGTTACAGAAATCTCTAAGGTACTAGATGTGATGTTGCTACTAGGGAGAAAACAACAATCCTTTGTTCATAGAACAATCGTATTGTTTACTTTACACGTAGTTCGTAAAGCAATAATCTGTTGCTTGCAACTTAATACTGGAGGGGGTTCGGATGATAACCTGAAGGTGGATTATTAGTCATAGATGCAGTTGGATGGCGGTCTATGTATTATGTTGTAATGCCCAATCAAGTCTCAAAGGAGTCAAGATGATTAGTATATGCATGTATTGCGTTCTCAGTGTTTGTCAATTGCCCCGCTGTAATTTGTTCACCCAGCATGTTATCTATCTTAAGGAGAGCCACCTCTAGTGAACTATGGATCCCGGTCCTTTTTCTTTACATACAATCTATAATCTTTTACTGCTTTGTGTTTACTTTCTGCAAACTTTTACTTCTTTCCATTCGATACGTTTAATCCTTTGTTTTCCACAAAACACGGTGAGATTGACAATCTCATCGCAAGTTGGGGACAAATTTCTGTGGTTGTGTTGTGTAGGTCTCCACGTTGCTACTAGCACCGGTAGTGCGCCCTGCCAAAGCTCAGCTAGTAACACCTTTGGGGTGTTTCCTTGCTCCTACTGGTTCGATTAAACCTTGGTTTCATAACTGGGGGAAACTTGCTGCTGTGCTCATCATACCTTCCTCTTGGGGTTCCCAACGAGCTCTACATCAACACCGCCGTCAAGCATTTTTCTGGGCGCCGTGCATTGAGCCATCAAGCATTTTTCTGGCGCCGTTGCCGGGGAGTCAAGGACATCTTCACAAGGGGAGTCCCTCATAACCAAACTCTTTACTTTGTTGTTTTTGTTTTGCTTAGTTTTCTTTTTGCTTTGTTTGCTTGTTTTGTTATTCAAAAACACACAAAAAATTAGTTTTACTTGTTTGCTTTCTTATTTGAAAAACACAAGAAAATTAAGTCTCCTTTAGTTGTCATCTCTTACTTAGCTCACCATGTTGATCCCTACATTCACCTTGAAAGACCTTTCAATTGGTAGTGGTTCTATAATTGGGAAAGATAATATTGAAGAATTCTTCAATCATGTTAGCAAACATGAAGATACTGAGGATATATCCCTTATAGAACTTGCTCCAAATTATGATATTGTTGCAGCTTCTTTAATTCACATGTTAGAAGCTAGATTTGTTAACCTCAACCCCTTAATGCAAGTAATGTTTCTTAAGCTTAAAGAAATTGAGGATCCTGAAAAGAGGGATTTTATTCTTGAAACTTTGTTTAAGGAGTTCTATGATGTTGCCAAGGAAGCTAGAAAAGTTTTTGAACGTTTCAATATGCTAGGCTCATGTGTAGATGTTGTTGGTACACGAGAAAATATGAACAAAACCGAACCTAATAGAGAGGAACCTAAGATACCAATACCCTTTAAACTAGTAGCAATACATGATGCCATAGAAAAGAATCTTGATTGGATTGTTCCTGCAAACCCTTTTGATGAGAATAGTGAACCCAAGAGCATTGAGAAAGGATCCTCTAGAACTTACTTGGATGATATACCTTGCCTTGTTAAAAATATTTCTGGTATGGATCTTAATGTTTCTTCATTTGAGAACACTTGATTCTTTCTTTGCTTCTTATGCCTAACTTAAAGGTGTTAAAGAAAAGTACTTATTGGGAGATAACACAAAAGTTTTAGATGAGTCTTGGAAGTTATTACCTATCTAATAACCGCTCCTTATCCTTTTCATTTGCTTTTTGTGCCAAGAGTAACCTCTAATGAGAGTGAAGTAATGATTGGGAAAGTTATTGTCCCGAAACAGATTTATGTGCTTCACGGTAAAAATTCGTGAGAGAGCTCTGTATGTCGGATTGAGCTGTAATTTTTTGTGATTCTGCCCCAGATTGTTATCTAACTTTCGTTAGTTCAACACTTTTTTATTTGAGCAACAGAAGGTCTTCGAAACAATTCGTTTTTACCTGCTGGTCTGCTTTGACAGATTTCTGCTATTTTCTGCATTTGCTTCTTGTTGGTTCCTTTTTGAATTCTTTTGGGGAATTGAGCTTTTTGAGGGAAGTGCTACAGTAGCTAGTGTTCTAATGGAAGTTTATTTGGTGTTAGAACTGAACCTTAAGACTTATTTATCTTAAGTGCACTAATGTTGCTAATGAGATTGTGTGAAGTTTTGTATGAAGGAAAAATTTCAGGTGTATGGAAGGAATGAGTAATGAGATGAAGGATGGACTAAAGCTCAAGCTTGGGGATGCCACGCGTGTCACCCCAAGAAATATCTAAAAAATACAAGCGTCAAAACTTGGGGATGCCCAAGGCGTCCCCTTCTTCATCAATAAAAATCCTAGGTTTCTTTCAAACGCTTCATTTTTATTGTTTCATGCACAGTTGTGTTTTCCTTGGAGCCTCTTCTTTTTTGTTTTCGTTTTCATTTTGGTTTTTAGTTTGCTTGGTTTGCTTAGTTTGCTGAATAAATTGGTTGGACCCCCTCTTTCATACATTTGGTTTGCAAATAGTTTGGTTTGGTTTGGAAAAGAGTAGGAAAGTTCATACTTATGTGGTAAAAAGAGCTTGTTTTTGACTGTGGCCTATGCTTTGTCATGCCATGCTTGATATTGTTTTGGATTTATGCTTAGTATTCTTTGCTGTAGCATGACTTGTTATAAACAACTGAGATTTCTTAATGTGCCTTGGATGAATCATGTGTTGTTTTAGCATATTAAAGCATAGTATAGTGGTATTCTCCTTTGATGCTTTATTTGGGTTGACTTGGCGCATGCTCACACCATGTTATGACTATCTCAAGTCACCATAGCCTTTATGATCCTTTAGTTTTCAACTTGTAGTATCACTTTATGCTTTGATCAATGATGTTTTGTCGCTCTGCATGATTATGGCCATTATTGCTCTCTTAGTTTGTCGCTCCCAGTCTTTTGCTAGCCTCCACAACAAAGTATGAGTTCCACTCATGCATCCAACTCCCTAAACCAAGTTATCCCAAAGAGTCCACCATACCTACCTACTAGCTTATGCTATTTCAATTACATTCATGCTTTTGTTTACCTTCCACTTGTTATGAGAAAACTAGTGATTAAAGCTCTCACGAACTTGATGGCACACTTTACTTTACTTGCCCTTAATAAACTTGAACCATTGTGTCTTCTATGTTGTATATGCTTGCACTTATTTGTTGGGAATTAGCAGAACCATGCTTTCATGGGGAACGCTTTCAACATTGCACTTGGTACTTGTACCTAGTTGATATCATGCTCTTTTGTATATGGATGTCGTCGGTGTGAAATGAAAGGGGAGCTTGTAAGTCCAAAGAACCAGATCCAGAGCTCCTTCGTGGGCCACAGTCCGGCGTAGCCCTCGATGGTGGAAGCAAAGGCGGAGAGAGAGGTGATGGCGTTAGCCGGAAGATGGTGCGGCTGAAGCTCATACGTGTTGAGCCAGTCGTGGAAAAAATCACTAATAGGGAGACCGAATCCCAGTTGGAAGTGGGATAGGAATACCACATACTCACCCGGATTGGGTGAGCGGGCAAGCTCGGTGGTGGCGAGGCGTGCGGTGATGCCCTCCGGGATGCGCCTGGTGCGATACAGCCAGTCCAGATCATCCTGGCAAACCGAAGATCCAGCCCACGCGCCGCGGCCGGCGTTCGCCGCATCTTTCTCCATTTCCTGCTCCGCGACGACGGGCTCCTCCTCTATCATCTCAAGGTCACTATCCTCACTGGCGCTAGCAGCGGTGGGAGGCAGTGGCCTGGACTGGCGAGGACCCGTGGCGGAGGAGATGCGTGGAGGTGGCGGCGACGCTGGTGCGCGTGGAAGCGGTGCGGTGGCGGCGCAGCGGCACAAGTGCGGTGGCGGCGGCGCTGTCGCTGGACAGGAAGAGGAAGAAGAAGAGACAGAGGGGTGCGGAAGTGGGGAAAAGACCCAAGGGGCGCACCTCTCCCCTATTTAACCACGCCCTTGAGGGGTAGTGGGATCGAGTTGTGCGGACGGGCCACACGGTGTGGCCGTGTATGACCCGGATCGACCAATCAGCGACGAGCCACAGGAAGGGCCACAGAGCGCAGTGGATCCCATGACGCGACGTTATGATACAGTTAACGAGGAGGCAGGCACGATGTGACGTGTGCTACAGTAAAATCTGACAATAACTGTGGCGGTTACTGTCGCAGGCCCTTAAAATGAGGCAAAGTAATGATTAGCTTCCACGTGGGGAAGCGTACAAGAGAAGGAAGGATAACCCGGACGAGTATTACGTGACCCGGTCAGCGAGTGAAAACTCGGAATGTGCCAAGGAAAAATAAACCTATTAAATCCGGATTATGAGGTAACTCGGAAAAGGAGCAAGAGGCTCGGTAAAATTGAACCTGTTGTGGCCTTAGCGGCTAAGGCAGTGATACGTCCAAAACGTATCTACTTTCCCGAACACTTTTGCTATTGTTTCTCCTCTATACTTGTGTGATTTGGATGCGACTAATGCAAACTGACGCTGTTTTCGGCAGAATTGCCTTGGTGTCTACTTTTTGTGCAGAAAATCAACTATCAGGAAAAATCCCGGAAAATATGCCAAAAATCCTATTTCACCCGAAGACTCCAGGAGCCAGAATACGAGACGGAGAAGAGCCCTGGGGTGACCACACCACCTGGTGGCGCGGGCCAGGCCAGGCCGCGCCAGGGGGTGGTGTGGGCCCCCCAGGCACCCCCTCGGCCTCTCTCTTCGCCTATAAGGAGCCTTATGACCTAAAAACCACGGGGGGTTCGACGTTTTTCCAGAAGGAGTTCTGCTCCGCCGCCACCACCAGATTCCATGAAACAGCACCAAAAACTCCGTTCTGGCACCTTGTGGGGACGGGGAATTGGAGGAGATCATCGCCATCATCACACCATCGCTTCTCCATCGACCATCCATGTTTCCCCCATCTATGGGTGAGTAATCCCCCGTTGTAGGCTATGGGGATGGTAGGGATTGGATGAGATCGTTCATGTAATGGCATCAGATTGTTAGGGCATGGTGCCTAGTATCTTTTATTAGTGCTTTATGACTTTGTTGTGACTTTTTGTGCTTAATGCTTGTCACTAGGGCCCGAGTGCCATGATTTCAGATCTGAACTTATTATTGATTCATCATGATAGTATTGTTCTTGTCTTATCTGCAAGTTGTATACACACGTTGTTGTCCGGAACCTATGGCCCCGAAGTGACAGAAATCGGGATAACCGGAAGGGAAAGGCTTTGAATTGAGGATCACATGTGTTCACGGAGTGTTAATGCTTTGCTCCGGTGCTCTATTAAAAGGAGCACCTTAATTGCCAGTAGTTCCCTAGAGGCCCCGATGCAAACGGGCTGGCAGGACAAAAGATGTTGTGAAAGTTCTCATTGCGAGCACGTATGACTATATATGGAACACATGCCTAGGATTGTCTAGTACTTGGGTGCTTTATCTTATTTATCTGCAATTGCCCTATGTTCTGATTGCTATGTGAATTATCTTGTCCATGCAACGCCCGTCCATCCATCCCTATGCCTACCGCACTCGAATCCCACTGTTTACTGCTTTTGTTACTACTGTCTTTGCTTTACTACTGCTGCTACTTTACTATTCCTACTACAAAAACTGTTGCTACTGATAAACTGGTGTGAGCAAGATTGTGTCCAGGTGCAGCTGAATTGACAACTCAGTTGTTAAGGCTGATAAATATTATTTGGCTCCCCTTGTGTCGAATCAATAAATTGGGTTTCACTTCCCTCGAAAATACTACGATACACCCCCTATACTTGCGGGTCATCAAGACTATTTTCTGGCGCCGTTGCCGAGGAGCATAGCTTTATTTATCAAGTTCACTTGGATTCTCTATTGTTCACTGCTATCCATCCATCATGGGTAAGTCTCGTGATGGCAAGGTTCCTATTTTACCATCCACTACAAGAAGAGGTACGGTTCTGAACACCTCTAACGCTCTTGATTCACCGTCTATTTTGAGTAAGTTCCTTACACCACCACATACACATGCTACACACACTGCTACTACTGCTGAATCTGAAATTTCTGATGCTTATGATGCTGCTTCTACTGTGCTTGATAAGAGTGGTTCATTAGGTCCTTTCCTAGATGCTACGATTGCTAGAGCTATAGCTGGAAATACCGAAACTCCTAATGAAGACACTACCACACCTATTAGCTCACCTGAGTCTAGTGAGAGTTATGATACTGAAGAAGATTATGTTGAAATGACCGATGAGTTTATTGAAGAATGTAAGAACACCCATGATAGGAGCACTGCTAAGAGTCTCCTTGAGAGGCATACTATTAGACCCAAATTATCTCTTGATGCTAAGTTTGCTGCTTCTCCCATAAACATTATAGATGAAGATTATGATTTCTCTCTCGATCTATCTTACATAGCTATTGTCGAGAAAGAACCTTTTTGTGGGACTAAGAATGAAAGTGCAGTGGCACATATGAATGAACTTTCTACTATGAGTGGCTTGTTTTCTGATGATATTAAGATGCGTACTTACTTTGTTGCTAAGATTTTTCCTTTTTCACTGAAAGGAGAAGCTAAAACTTGGTTTAGTAATTTACCTCCTGGATCTATTGATAGCCCTGAGTGCTTGATTAGTACTTTTCTGCAGAAATATTTTCCTCCCAGTGCTAGACATGCTATTTTGCAGGAACTTTTTGATTTTAAACAGGGAGAAAAAGAGGTATTGCCTGAATCTTGGGCAAGGTTTTGTGCTTTGATTCATGCACAGGCTGGAAGTCCATTACCTAAGAATGAGCTTCTTGATATATTTTATAATGGACTAATCGAGGAATCTAGGACATACCTAGATAGTTGTGCTGATTGTGTTTTCAGGAATAGGACTCCAAAGGAAGCTGAGGAATTAATGGCTAAAATAAGCAAGAATTATGAAGATTGGAATCCTCCTAAACAAGCTATACCTGAAGTAATTGTACCTGAACCGTCTATTCCTGTGCCTATTTCAACATCAAAGAAGAGGGGAGTTATTGAATTAAATGATGAAGTGATGAAGGAAGCTAAGAAATGTCTTAAGGAGAAGGGAATTAAAGCTGCAGATGTCAAGAATTTACCTCCTATAGAAGAATTATGTAAGCCTATTCCCTACTCACCCACTATTGAGGTACACTCTCTCCAACACTTTGATGAAGGTGATATCCCTTACTTGAAACCTCCAGATCAATGCTTAGAAGAATTTGATATCTGTTGGGGATATACTTTCCGAGTATCCTCACAGTTCCTCACTGACCAGGGTGGCCCACTTCGGGTTAGAGCTTTGCTTCACGGGCGGCCAAGTTAGAGAGAGAAGACGGAGTCCAATCCGACTACGGGAAGGCCCAGAAGACTTACCGACTTAGGCCCATAATGTTACTTGTAGTTCAAGATGTACTCTGTAACCAACTCTTAGTCGTAGCCGGATTGATCTCTCCTGTAAACCCTAGGCCGGATATCTATATAAGACGTCCTAGGGAGAGCCTTTAGGGCAAAACCTTACAACCCAATATTTTAGACCTTCAACTCGCATAGGCGAAACCCTTGTAACCCATATTCCGGCGCTGCCGTATTACTGGATTGCTAGCAGGAGTAGGGTCCGTCCAAAGCCGGCGGATTCCAACCTGGGTAAACTTGTGTGCTCACCGTCCTGGAACACCGTACGTCTCACACCCCTCTCTCGCGCACGCCTCGAGGACCCCCTCATGGCGTACTTGTCCTTAATCCGACGAAAGTTGGCTCCCACCGTGGGGCAAGTGAGCTTCGGATCTGTGTTGAGCGGAATATGCAAGAATCAGAATTGGCGAGAGCATCGCCGTCGGTCGCATCCTCTACGCCAACGACGTCCCTCTCATCGTTCTTGACGAGACTTGGATTCCGGCTAGGGAGGCCGTGACTGCCTATACTATCATGTCTTTTGGCAAGATCGATGTTTACATCGGTTTCGCTGAACCTTCCCAACCCATCCCAACGGTGATGATAGAGGCAGAAGAATCTTCTGGATCCCCTTTGTCCTCGGAGGCGGCAGAGTTTCGGATCTCAGAAAACCCTAACCCCACCCAACCCGCACCAATTGCGGAGATAGTGGAGAAATCCGAGCCTGAAGAAGACCGCACGGTCCAAGTCGAATCTGGAGTGGATCTGCCTAGAGAAGCTGGATCCCAGATCGACCCACCCGTGGAAGTCGAAATCCAGGAGGAGCACATCAACGACACTGATTCCGACTCTGACGATGTCGGGATAGACAGGCCTTTCCTCAGGTACACACTAAGATGTATGATACTGCAAGGCGCTAGCGCAGATGCAATCCTCGAAACCATTAAAAGTTTCGATATGGCTGGTTGCGAAAGCCGCCGGTACCTCAGGAAGCACGCATCGCACTTCGTCGGATATGTTGGATCCGGATCCGGCTCTGCCGATGCTGGAGAAAACACCGACTCGGTACTGGAGGCAATTGGAACAAACGCCGACGTTCCCGCATCCTCGGATGAATCCATGACGTCGACAGATTTCCAAAAGTTCTCCATGGAATATGAAGAGGAGTACAACTCCAAAGCTGCAGAGGATGGAGAAGCCATGGATGAAGGATCCGGGGAACACTCTCCCAAAGCGCAGGATGACATGGACGTCAGAGACAATCCCGAAGTTCAAATGTCCGAAAGTACCGATCAGAGCTTGACTCCGGGAAACGGACCCAAAGCCGTCTTTGCTACCGGCGCTGCCAAGAAGGCAAAGAAGAAGAACAAGAAAAACAAGACCCCGGCAAAAGACCCCCTGGCAGAGGAGGTGATTGCCGAGGAATACGAGGAAGACTCGGATGGAGCACTAATCCTAGACGAGCCGAAAAAATAAGCATCGGTGGATGGACACGTGATCACTGAAGGTGTGCGTAAACTCATCGATGCCGCATTAACCACACCCATCCCTACAGCTACAAAACTTACTACAGATGAGCTGGACGAAAGGGCCCAGGCCCTAGAAGCGCGTCGTCAACAACTCCTTGATGAAGCCAAAAACATCGAGGTGGAGAAGAAGCGCATGTCAAACAAGGAATACATGTCCTGTCTACATCAGAAGACACGGAAGCGTCACATAGATGACAACCAATTCCCACGTGTCCATGCCGTCCTTTTTGGAGATGAGATGGGAAAGCCACGGAAGGATAGCAATGGAGATTGGGTTTACCCAACACCAGTGCAAAATACCGTGGCGGCTCGCGAAATTCTATCGGCTAATCCATGACCAGAGGAGATACGTTTGGGTATCAAGCTACTCAATAAGGGACTGGAGCAGCAAAAGGTCGCCCTGTCTGGAAGCCAAAAACTGGTCTCGGATTCCGACCAATGTCGCACAGATCAGGCAGGGGCTGACGTAAGATCCCACTACAATCGGGCGCAGCATCATCACCCCGAACACATGGAAGACAATTATTTAAGAACTGGATCGTCGGGGCAGCACCGCAGAACTACACATAACTGGAGCAACGTCGCTCTAGTAGCCGAGAAAGACGCGATCGCTGCACTGATTCCGAGGAATCCTCCCCGAAAAGGAGAAGATAAAGAGAAACGTCGGGAGGAGGATCGTCAGAAAATGCCACCTCCTAGACATGAAAACCGTCTGGCTGAGCCTCACCATGGTGGGAACGACGGACGAAGGAACGACGGAAACCACGCTGGCACGAACCGGCACGGGGCTCGTCATAGTCAAGAACCTCCCCGGAACCGGAATAATGACGCTCCAGACGGAGGTCGGCGATCAGCCGGAAACTATCCAGCTGCACCACCCTCTCCACCACACAGTTTTCACAACGGCCCCCAAGGAAGTCAAGGAGGACGACATGGCGGAGGAGGTGGTGGCAGAAGCCGAAGTCCGGCTCCAAGGCACCGTAGCCACAGCCGACATTCGGGACGATCCCTATCCCCGAACGACGCAAGGCACAGGATCAACTCCAACATAGAGGCTCGGCGCTACGAAAACGATGACGTGTACGTGGGTCCGAAGCACAGAGCTACAAAATTCCCGGAAGGATTTGCTATCTCAAGACATATCCAAGCTGAAAGGATAGAGATGTCGCCTAGAGGGGGGGTGAATAGGCAATTTCAAAACTATTACGGTTTTGGCTTGATAGAATGCGGAATTAAACTAACGTTTATTTTACAAGCACAAAACCTAAATACACTAGGATCAACTAAGTGCACCAACAACAAGATAAGCTAAGCAAGATAGCACAAGATAAATATACCACAAGTGATAAGCAAGATATAAGTACTTCAAGCTCGATGGCTATTACAAGGAAAGTAAGCTCGGGTATAGAGATAACCGAGGCACGCGGAGACGAAGATGTATTCCCGTGTTCCCTTACAAGTAAGGTACGTCACGTTGGAGAGGTGTGGGATTCCACGAAGGATTTCCCAACGCCATGAAGGATCACCTTCTTCTCCGAGTCTATCCCACGAAGGAATAGGCCCTTTCCTTATGGCTAGCTTTTCCTCTGCTCCGGAGATCGCAAGCTCCACAACCACTTCACAAGCTCGACGAAGGAGAAGCCCGGGTCTCTTCACAATCTTCCACGAAGAGGACACCACGGCACCAACCGCCAAGCCAACTAGAAGGTCACCCTCCAAGAGCAACAAGATCACGGTCTCTCACTCGAACAAATCGTAGTGGAGAGCTCAACACTTATGCAAGAATGCAAAGCAAGAACACCAAGGGCATTCAAATTCCTCACTCTCAAATACCACCAAAGCAACAAGTGCTAGGGAGGAATTAGAGAGGAAGAACAATGGTGGAAGTCAACCAATGACTTCAAGATCTAGATCCAAAGGGTTCCCCTCACTTAGAGGAGGAATTGATTGGTGGGGATTGTAGATCTAGATCTCCTCTTTCAAAGCCCTCAAAAAGATGCAAGAATCATAGGAGGGAAGGGAGAGGAAGCAAGCTCAAGAGGGTCAACAATGGAGGTCAATTTCGGGCTCAAGAACAACCAAAAACATTGGGGGAAAAACCCCCTTTTATAGGTAAAAGCAAATATGGCCGTTGGAGAGAAAACATCGAAAACTCGGTTCCAAAGTCGGTTGGACTGGCCCCAGAACCGGGAAACTCGGTCCCCAGGCCGGAGGACCGACCTACAAACCGAAATACCTCTGTTTACCAACCCGGAATAGACTCGGTCGCGAAAAGCGGAAAACCTGGTCTGAGATCCGGTTTACCAGAGCTGGAACCGGACCGTCCGGTGTGGGGCTCGGTTGAACCGGATCCACAACCAGGATAAAACTGACTTCACGAAAAACGCAATAACTTTTGCATCTGAACTCCGATTTCGATGATCTTAGGCTTGTTTTGATGAGGAAAACAATCTCTACAATATGGTGCATGAAAACATCATAGTCCAACAAAGGAAGATAGAACCAAATGAGGAAAGGTATGGAGCCTCCCTATAAGAAGAACCGGTAAAACCTTCAAACTCGAAAATGCCATATAAGATGCATACCAATTCCATTTTCGATGAACTTGGGCTTGTTGAAGAGCTAGCAACAAGCTCAAGAACCTCACATAGAAAAAATACCAAGAAGCAACAAAATAGGAAGATGCAAAGTATGCAAAGGATTGAGCTCCCTATGACGGTGTGATCAAGTTACCCAACCGAAAGCCCCTCTTGATAGTGCGGCTATCTATCCTATAATCCGGTCTCCCAACAACCACCTTGAGACCGGTGAAAGGAAAACCTAGCAAGGACATATCTTTTCCTTGCGCATCCCGCTTGATCTTGATGACAACGCTTCAAGCTCCATCCAAGCTGGAATGCATCACCTGATCATTGTTGCTTCGTGAAGATTCATAATTTTCTCCCCCATACACCACTATGGGATAGCTTCATTAGGACACATCTTCACATGTCCATTTTCACCAATATGGACGGCAAGCTTCAGGCAAATGATCTTCTCGCGATGCTTATCTTGAACTTGCCCTTCTCAACCTTGATGGCGATCACCACTTGATGCCATCCTCTCATGGGCTATTGAGATCTTCACTTTTGAAGCATGCCCATGGAAAGATACCTATCCCATATATAAAACACAAAGGAACATATATAATGGGTTAGTTCATGATGCATAAATGACAAGGCTTACCACACCACAAGATCCATGTGGTACATTATTTATGTTTCATGCGTTGACCAACTTGAAATCACTCTTCACTCTTTGCATTGGTCAACCAAGAGTCTTCTCATGCTCCATCTCAATATCTTGAGGTACATAAGGAATTCTTCATTTGATTACATGCTATAAATCTTAATCAACCATAGCTCAACTAATGAGGCTATCATGACACCGACTTAGAGCCATATCTTGAATTCTTCTATTGAGATCACACTCTCAAGATCTTGAACATATCATATTCTTATCTTCAATTCGATGATCTTGATGCCAAAACTCAAGGTATATGTTTATCTTCATGGCATCCATACTTGAATCCAACATATGGACTACAAGCATGACCTATGGAATATTCCTTCATATAAAACTCAATGAAAATATTAGTCCATAGGGATTGTCATTAATCACCAAAACCACACATAGGGGCAATTACCCTTTCAATCTCCCCCATTTTGGTAATTGATGACAATCACAACAAGAGGGTTTATATAATGAATATTAGAAACAAGTATGCAACTTATCCGAGAATAAGTTGTATACAAGAGGTTGTATTTGATATGGTTAAGTAACACAAAGATACTAGCCCATATCAAAACTGCTTCTACTCACACAAACTACAACTAATACAAGAGATGTGAGTAGAACCAACATATATAGAGCAAACTCCCCCACAATATATGCACGTGTGATGAACTTGAATTTCATTGCATACATTGTCAAGCATAACCTTTGGGAGAGTTTCCACTATATATTCAACCATGCAATACATAATAAATATGAAATGCATGAAAGGCAAACACTTAAGAACAAACCAATCTTAAGTAGAAAACCATTTCCCTTAAAACCCTCTAAACTTCTCCCCCATTGACAACAAGTGCCAAAATGGATGACAAAGTTAGAAGGCCAATATAGTTCAAGTTCCTCCCAAGGTGTGCATTTATCATAATGAGTGAAATCATATGCACATATCCAATGACGAATACTTGGAGGAAATCAACTATATTTAGGATCAAATATTGCTAAAGGGATAACAAGGTGAAGAAACTTCAACGGATGAAGCAAGCAATCAAAAGATCCAAATAATCAAGTGGACAAATAGTTCTCTAAATGAAATAAGGAAGCTCCCCAAGGTTTGTGCATAAATTAGTTGTTTCATTTGAATTCAATATGCATAAACATGGAATCCTCACTCCCTCTATATCATTTAGAACACAACCAAGATACAATGAGTAGATATCAATACACTTGTCAAGACAAGATTAAGTCCAAAAGAAACCAAATATGAGATATGAGTGCATGAAGATGCAATGAAAGTAAACCGAGCACTCATAAATCAAGACCTTACCAAAACCATTAAAAACTAAGCGGATAAGTGAGATGGTTGGCAAAAGGCAAGGATATCAAGGCGAGAGATTAAAACTCTTGTGTATATAAGTTTCTAATTGGGAAATCATGGGAATAATCCACAAATAAACATCCACACATAAGAGGTTAATAAAGATAAGAAAACATGATATCCAAGAGGAAGTCATAAGATATACCAAAAAAATGATATTTTGCTTAAGTGCATATATATAGCCCATGGCTCTATTTTCTCTTATGGTATATCAATGAACTTCACCAAAGAAAAAGAAACCTCAAAAACATCACAACTAACACTAAGGGAACTAATGCTAGTTGGGATATTTTGAGAAAGGCAACAAGTATCAAAAGGAATGATTCAATGCAATTTCAACAATATTGCACATGAGAGTACGTTGAGGAATTGATATGCAATAAATTGCTAGAAGGCATATTTGGGATTGGTGAAGCATGAACATGATTTTATATACTCCCCATTATATGCATCATCTCAAATTACTCACATAAGCAATAAGGATAGAAAAGTCTTTTAAAGATCCTTGCAAGAACCGCAACATTTACAAACAAATAAATTCATGCCAAGATGCAACCTACAAGAGATTGGATGGAAGAATAGTATGCATGAATAAGATACTTGTTACCGAGATAGCAATGGTATGATGTAGTAGATAAGAATTCTCTGAGCATCCTAGCTTGGCTCCAATTATCATGTGGTGACAAGACGTTCCTTATAGATAAGACAAGCATCCATTGCATCTCCAATGTACCTAAAACAACATTCAAGTACATCTTGGTCCCCAAACTTATTGGGTCCAAAGTGGTTAGACTAACCACAACACATAGGACATACTCCATAAAAATATGTGCATATTTAGAGATGAAATTTGAATTTCATGCACATCATAGCCGTTTAAGGATTTGATGGAGTATACCCTATATATTGGATCAAAGAAAGCAAAACATGATATAAGATATCCATTTAGTAAACATGCATGCACGAGACTTTCAAGAACCAATGAATATAGAATTTGGACAAAACACCAAAATATTTAAGAAGGCATACAAGGTGTGACAAAACACATTTGCTGTCCAAACTATATCAAAGAATCAAATCAACACAAGATTTGTTCAACGAAGTTCAGCAAATGAACTAAGCAAAAACTATTGAGCATAAAAGATGAGATAAAAACATAAATGCTCAAAGATTTATCTCATTCAAGAAAATAACATAGAGAAGAAAGAATGAGATAACAAACTCCCAAGAGAGCAAGGTTTCAACAAATAAACCAAACCCTTAACACTTTTCACAATGGCACAAGGTTCCGAGAAGAAAAGGTTTGTCTTCCACTAAAATCACATTTGATGATAATCAAAAACACCATCAAAGAGATGTTCAAAAGCCAAGGAAGACAATGGGAGCCACAACAATTTTTGTAAAGACAAGCTAGAAGAAGAGGTATTTATACTCAAGGGAGAAATCTAGCCGTTTGTAGCATTTTCTGTGAAACTTGGTTTTAAGTTCGGTTGGACCGGACCACACACTAGACCGCCCGGTGTGCAGCCCGGTCAACCGGAATCCAAACCGGGATGCTCACTGTGTGTAAGCCCGGATAGACTCGGTATATGAAACCGAGAATCCCGGTTTGGGTTCGGTTAACCGGAACTAGTACCGGACCGCCCGGTGTACAACCCGGTCAACCGGAATCCAAACCGGGATGCTCACTGTGAGTGAGCCCGGATAGACTCGGTATATGAAACCGAGAATCCTGGTTTGGGTTCGGTTGACCAGGACTGGTACCGGAACGTTCGGTCTGGGAACCGGTTCAACCGGCCTGAGAACCGAGTTTGGCAGAGATGTTATCAAACTTAGATTTCTTTCTTCTCACGATAGAGATAAGCATTTGAGGAAGGCCACACCAAGAATTTCTTACTCAAGCAAAGACCGAAAGACAACCAATAAAAGCTTCTAACAAGAAAATAGGACCTTGTTTGAGCTAACATGCCACCTAGATACAAGATAATCAACAATATCAACTCTAAGTGGCACCACCTCATGTTCAAATTTCCTAGGATTGTGATATGCAAAAGAAGCATATTACTCCCCCATAATGTGGTATCCAATTTTTCTTAATAAGAGGAAAAACAACCTCAACTAGAAATAATTAATGGACATTTAGAATTTGAATTTCTCATGAGTATGACACACCACATAGTGACTAGATAATCTTGCAATATCAATACTAAGTGGTAGTACTCATGTACACACATTTTACGGTATGAGAGATGCGCGAGGCATATCACTTCCCCAAAATGGGATGTTCCATTAACCACTCAAAAGAGCCAAAAAAGATATCATCAAGATGCATTACAGGCTCAAAGCAAAACACACAAGTAAATGATGTGCCAAACACATACACATACTTGAATACAAAAAATAAGCAAGCATGAGGCACAACAAATACAAACACATACTTGGTACAAAACCAAAACATGTAAAGGGGCAAGTAACTTTCAATATAAAAGAGTTGAGTTCGAGTTACCGCAAAGAGGCACATTGGGTATATGGTAGGGAGATGATAATCCTTATAACTTGGCTTTATAAAATATAATATATGAAGATCCCTTAATTCTTCATGAGTTAGCCAAGCCTCCAATGCCCTCCAATAACACCTATTGATCAAGTTTGAGCTTGTTGGTCCCCAACCAAGTTGGGTCCTAAGAGGTTAATCACAATAGGCTTGGAAATCCAAATGGTTCGTTTCTTGACACCACTTTGAGTTCCAACAAACTTAGCAAACACATTTCCATCCTTATCCGTCCCAAGAGAATAATAATCATCAACAATGATAGGGTTAGATAAGGTACCATTTGAACATGAAGAGGCCAAGTGCCCCTTCTCACGACATATGTAGCAACAAGAGCTCCCCTTTCTCTTCTTCATTAATTTCTTGGCTTGGGGAGCCTTATCTTGATTCTTCTTTGGAAGTCGCCTAGCTTCAACTTGAGGTTGAGATTGGGCTTGACCTTGAACTTGTGGCCGCTTCCCTTGTTTCTTCTCACTCAAGTGCTTTTTCTTCAATGGACAAGATCTTACATGATGTCCTTTAACCTTGCACTTGAAGCAAATAATCTTGGCCAAATCCTTGACTTGGTCTTGGATCTTCTTCTTGTTGCTCTTGGACTTGTTCTTGTTATTGGAGTTGAATCCAAGTCCACTTTTATCATTGGGGCATTTTTGCACATTCAAAATATTATCAAGTGTGGATTTGCCTTCATGAATCTTTTCCAAGTCTTTCTTCAAAGAAGTGACTTGGGCCTTAAGCTCTTTGATTTCCTCTACATCGTTAGTATAATAGAGGTACTGGAGGAAGTAGAAGCTTCATTGTTAGAGCAACAAGGCAAAGCAAGTAATCCAACACAAGTTTTATCAATAGTATGACAAGAAGTATCACTAGGACTAGCACATGGCAAAATAGCATTTTGAGTAGATGTTGTGCTAATGTCCAAATGAGGCTCACAAGATGTTACCTTAGTGATACTTGCCTCACGAGCTAACTTTAGCCCATCATAGGAGATTATAAGATCATTATGAGAGCCCAAGAGCATTTCATGACTCTCTTCCAATTTCCTATACTTGCTAGTTAGCAAATCAAGTTGAGCCCTTAGCTCAACATTCTCCTTTAATATAGATGCTTCACAAGAAGTAGAGTTAGTAGCACTAGCATCATTAATAGATTTTTCCTTTTCAAGCTCATAAGATTCAATTTTTTGTATGAGGAGACAATTAGTGTGCTTCTCCTCGACAAGCTCTTGCTTAAGGAGATGGAATCTACGACTCCCATCATCAAGTTGGAAATCCAACTCCTCTATGGTTTCTGTTTGTTTAGTTATGGTGTCCATAACATGTTTGAGACAAGCAACGACCTTATTATTACCACGAAGAGAGGTACACAAAAAGGTCAACTCAAGCACAAGAGCACTAGTATCCTCATCAAGGTCATCATCACTATCATCATTATTATTGCTATTATCTAGAGAAGATATGTTGGGATCCAAAGTAGGAGATACCTTTGATCCTCTTGCCATAAGGCACATGTGAGCACGGGAGGATGAAGATGGGGATATTATTGAATCTCCATCCATGATTGTGTCTTGATCCATAGAATGTTTGATTTCCTTTACATTGTTAGATACACAACTAGAGGAAATAGAAGCATTTTGCACATGGGAACAAGACAAATCAAGCATATCATCTACATTAGTACTTAAATAGTTTCTAGACGATATGCAAGGACTATCAATACAAGGGGGTATAGAACTATTGTTGCAAGAAGTGTTTAAGTCCAATCTCTCTACACCATTATCATTTATAGAACAAGAATCATTGGTGTAAAGAGAAACACTACCATCATCACATATGATTTCTCCACTCACCATGCCATTACCTTGTGACTTGCCATAAGGAAATGAAATCTCGTTGCGGCCGGAGGTGGAAGCAATTTGGAGCCCTTCATGATGTGAAGGAGAAGAGAGATCCTCGGAGATACCACCGACCCTATGAGAAATGGACCCACCAAATATTTCTTTAAGCTTGGTCCACATCTCATGAGATGACTTGCGCTTTACATTTGTCAAGAACAAATTAACTATGGGGCTCAAAGAGAAAATAAGCTCATTAGATACTTGAGCTTCGAGATGTAAATTTTTCTCATCCTCTAAAGATAGATTTTGAGGATCCATTGGAGGAGAAAAACCTACATCTATAAATCTCTCAATATTTGGACACAAGGTCTGAAGATTACAAAGCAAGCAATTTCTCCACAAAATATAATTTGTGCCATCAAAGATAATTGTGTCATTGTGCACTATACTACTAGCCGACATATTTACACTCTAGGCGGTGAAGCCTAAACGAGGAGAGACCTTGCTCTGATACCAATTGAAAGGATAGAGATGTCGCCTAGAGGGGGGGTGAATAGGCAATTTCAAAACTATTACGGTTTTGGCTTGATAGAATGCGGAATTAAACTAACGTTTATTTTACAAGCACAAAACCTAAATACACTAGGATCAACTAAGTGCACCAACAACAAGATAAGTTAAGCAAGATAGCACAAGATAAATATACCACAAGTGATAAGCAAGATATAAGTACTTCAAGCTCGATGGCTATCACAAGGAAAGTAAGCTCGGGTATAGAGATAACCGAGGCACGCGGAGACGAAGATGTATTCCCGTGTTCCCTTACAAGTAAGGTACGTCACGTTGGAGAGGTGTGGGATTCCACGAAGGATTTCCCAGCGCCATGAAGGATCACCTTCTTCTCCGAGTCTATCCCACGAAGGAATAGGCCCTTTCCTTATGGCTAGCTTTTCCTCTGCTCCGGAGATCGCAAGCTCCACAACCACTTCACAAGCTCGACGAAGGAGAAGCCCCGGGTCTCTTCACAATCTTCCACGAAGAGGACACCACGGCACCAACCGCCAAGCCAACTAGAAGGTCACCCTCCAAGAGCAACAAGATCACGGTCTCTCACTCGAACAAATCGTAGTGGAGAGCTCAACACTTATGCAAGAATGCAAAGCAAGAACACCAAGGGCATTCAAATTCCTCACTCTCAAATACCACCAAAGCAACAAGTGCTAGGGAGGAATTAGAGAGGAAGAACAATGGTGGAAGTCAACCAATGACTTCAAGATCTAGATCCAAAGGGTTCCCCTCACTTAGAGGAGGAATTGATTGGTGGGGATTGTAGATCTAGATCTCCTCATCCAAAGCCCTCAAAAAGATGCAAGAATCATAGGAGGGAAGGGAGAGGAAGCAAGCTCAAGAGGGTCAACAATGGAGGTCAATTTCGGGCTCAAGAACAACCAAAAACGTTGGGGGAAGAACCCCCTTTTATAGGGAAAAGCAAATATGGCCGTTGGAGAGAAAACATCGAAAACTCGGTTCCAAAGTCGGTTGGACCGGCCCCAGAACCAGGAAACTCGGTCCCCAGGCCAGAGGACTGACCTACAAACCGAAATACCTCTGTTTTCCAACCCGGAATAGACTCGGTCGTGAAAACCGGAAAACCCGGTCTGAGATCCGGTCTACCGGAGCTGGAACCGGACCGTCCGGTGTGGGGCTCGGTTGAACCGGATCCACAACCGGGATGAAACTGACTTCACGAAAAACGCAATAACTTTTGCATCCGAACTCCGATTTCGATGATCTTGGGCTTGTTTTGATGAGGAAAACAAGCTCTACAATATGGTGCATGAAAACATCATAGTACAACAAAGGAAGATAGAACCAAATGAGGAAAGGTATGGACCCTCCCTATAAGAAGAACCAGTAAAACCTTTAAACTCGAAAACGCCATATAAGATGCATACGAATTCCGTTTTCGATGAACTTGGGCTTGTTGAAGAGCTAGCAACAAGCTCAAGAACCCCACATAGATAAAATACCAAGAAGCAACAAAAAAGGAAGATGCAAAGTATGCAAAGGATTGAGCTCCCTATGACGATGTGATCAAGTTACCCAACCGAAAGCCCCTCTTGATAGTGCGGCTATCTATCCTATAATCCGGTCTCCCAACAACCACCTTGAGACCGGTAAAAGGAAAACCTAGAAAGGACATACCTTTGCCTTGCGCATCCTGCTTGATCTTGATGACAACGCTTCAAGCTCCATCCAAGCCGGAATGCATCACTTGATCATTGTTGCTTCGTGAAGATTCATAATTTGCTCCCCCATACACCACTATGGGATAGCTTCATTAGGACACATTTTCACATGTCCATTTTCACCAATATGGACGGCAAGCTTCAGGAAAATGATCTTCTCGCGATGCTTATCTTGAACTTGCCCTTCTCAACCTTGATGGCGATCACCACTTGATGCCATCCTCTCATGGGCTATTGAGATCTTCACTTTTGAAGCATGCCCATGGAAAGATACCTATCCCATATATAAAACACAAAGGAACATATATAATGGGTTAGTTCATGTTGCATAAATGACAAGGCTTACCACACCACAAGATCCATGTGGTACATTATTTATGCTTCATGCGTTGACCAACTTGAAATCACTCTTCACTCTTTGCATTGGTCAACCAAGAGTCTTATCATGCTCCATCTCAATATCTTGAGGTACATAAGGAATTCTTCATTTGATTACATGCTCTAAATCTTAATCAACCATAGCTCAACTAATGAGGCTATCATGACACCAACTTAGAGCCATATTTTGAATTCTTCTATTGAGATCACACTCTCAAGATCTTGAACATATCATATTCTCATCTTCAATTCGATGATCTTGATGCCAAAACTCAAGGTATATCTTTATCTTCATGGCATCCATACTTGAATCCAACATATGGACTACAAGCATGACCTATGGAATATTCCTTCATATAAAACTCAATGAAAATATTAGTCCATAGGGATTGTCATTAATCACCAAAACCACACATAGGGGCAATTACCCTTTCACAAGCCTACGACGACATTGCTCGGCCAGACACCTGGTTACAGGATTTCTTCCAAGCTTGGTGCATCGCCAAAGGCGGAAACAACCTGGTCGCAACCCGATATCTCCCACTTATGTTGCGGAAGACGGCACGATCATGGCTCAATGAACTTCCAGCAAACACCATCCACAATTGGTATGACTTACAAAGTGCGTTCTTTCGGAATTTTGAAGGCACATATCAGAGGCCCTGTACGGTTGGAGACCTACAGTGTTGCACCCAGAAAGCCGGAGAAACTTGCCGGGACTATCTCGGACGATGGATTGACACCAAGAACTCCTGCGAGGGAGTAAATGATCAAACTGCGATTGAAGCTTTCATTGCAGGTCTCCCAATTGGTTTACTGCGCCATCGCTTGAAGTGTGACAAGGTTACTGATCTGGGAGAGATGATAGAAACAGCGAGCAAGTATGCAGATGCTGACGACGACGCAGAGGGATTACTCAATGTCCTGGCTATGCCTCAGTCGGCAAAACAACCAAAGCAACAGGCTCAGAAGCTAAAAAATACCTCGGAAGAAAAACCCAACACGGAGACAGCGGTAGTCACTACTGTGTTCGGGTCTGGAGGACGAGGAGGACGTGGCGGAGGCTGTAGGCGTGGTCGTGGGACATCAAGGGTCCAAGGCAGAGGAGAGCAACAACCAGGCAAAACCTACACTTGGGCCGATATCACCAATAACCCATGTGTGCATAATTTGGACGCCAATGGGGGCTCGTCCCACACCAACGCTGAATGTCATTTTAATGACGACATCAAGAGAGATGATACCGCGGGCTACAAAGCTAAGCGGTAGAAGGGAAAGAAAAATCCCGAAAAGGACAAAGAGACCAAGGAAGATTCCGACTTGGAGGAAGCCGATGTTTCAAATCCCAGTCGGAAGGGAAGAAAAATTTTCCCACCAAGAAGGACACTTACGTCACCTTCCTCGGATCTCAACCAGCAAAGGTCAAGAAGGCAGTTCTCCACGAGCTCAACGCAATAGTTCCGGCTGTCCCTCAGTATCTGGACTAGTCGGAAGTGGCAATAACGTTTGACCGTGCTGATCATCCACCTAAGCTACATAGGCGAGGAAAATACGCCTTAATCGTCAATCCACTTATTGACGGTTATGGTTTCTCCAAGACCCTCATGGACGGTGGTAGCAACATCAATATTCTCTATGTCGAAACACTACGCCGGATGAAGATCTCGGAAACACAGCTAAACCATAGCTCTGTGATCTTTCACGGAGTTGTCCCAGGAAGACAAGCTAATTCCCTGGGAGAGATCACTTTGGATGTTACTTTTGGAACACCAAAGAATTATCGGAAGGAGGCACTTTCCTTCGGAGTGGTCCCGTTCAATAGCGCATACCACGCTATATTAGGACGTCCGGCTTACTAGGCTTTTATGGCTCGTCCGTGTTATATTTACAATATGATGAAAATTCCAGGTCTCAACGGCGTGATCACCATCAGGGGAGACCCGAAGAAGGCGCGAGAGTGCGAGGATGGAAATGCCGCCTTTGTCGAAGCCGTGCTGCACGCCCAGGAGTACCAGGAGATCAAGAAGAGCATAGATCCGTCCGAGATGCCCGCAACGAAGAAGGAGGTGACAAAGCCAAATCCGGAGTTCAAGGCATCAGAAGAGACGAAGACGACGCCGTTGAAGGATGATGACCCCTCCAAGGTGACCCAGATAGGCGTAGGCCTAAGTAGCGCATAGGAAAGCATGCTCGTCAAGTTCCTCCAAGAAAATCAAGATATCTTCGCATGGCAGCCATCTGACATGACCGGAGTACCTAGGGAACTTGCCGAGCACTCTTTAAATGCAAACCCGAACGCTAAACCCGTCAAACAGTCCTTACGACGGTTTGGTGTGAAAAGCGTAAGGCAATAGCTAAGGAACTAGCACGGCTCGAGTTAGCCGGATTCATAGAAGAGGTCATCCATACTGATTGGTCGGCCAACCCTGTAATGGTCCCTAAAAAGGACACCACTGATTTAAGGATGTGTGTTGATTATACTACCTTGAACAAGGCTTGTCCAAAAGATCCGTTCGCTCTGCCTAGAATTGATCAAGTTATCGATTCTACGGCAGGCTCGGAACTCCTCTATTTTCTCGACGCATATTCCGGTTATCACCAAATCCGGATGATGGAATCTGACAAAGTCAAGACTTCATTCATAACCCCCTTTGGAACCTTCTGTTTTGTTACGATGCCCTTTGGGCTGAAGATCGCAGGAGCTACGTACCAACGCACGATGCAGTGTTGCCTCCATGATCAACTCGGACGCAATGTACATGCATACATGGATGATATCGTGGTCATGTCCAAAAATAAGGAAACGTTGATTTCCGACTTGGAGGAGACGTTCGCCAATTTACGAAAATACAACATCATGCTTAACCCGAAGAAATGCTTCTTTGGAATACCAGCCGGAAAATTGTTAGGTTTTATCGTATCTCAAAGAGGTATAGAGGTGAACCGCGACAAGATCAAGGCTATTCTCAATATTTCCAGGCCAACTCGCCTAAAGGACGTACAAAGATTAACTGCTTGCATTGCTGCGGTCAGTCGATTTGTAAGCCAGGTTGGTGAAAGAGCCGCACCAGTATACAAACTCCTGAAGAAGACAAGGGATTTTGTCTGGACTGACGAAGCTGAAGCTGCACTACAAGACCTGAAGAAAGTACTCTCATCTTCTCCTATCCTTGCAGCGCCGGAACCTCAGGAACCGATGTTGCTTTACATTGCTGCGACAAATAAGGTTGTCAGTATAGTTATGGTGGTGGAGAGACCAGAAGAAAATCAGGAGCACCTGGTGCAGCGTCCGACATACTTTGTCAGCGAGGTCCTGACAGAATCAAAACAGCGGTATCCGCACTATCAAAAGTTGGCTTACGGTGTTTTTCTAGCATCTCGTAAGTTACGACACTATTTTCAGGAGCATCCAATTACCGTGGTGAGCAAAGCTCCCATGAGAGATATAATCAACAATAGCGATGCCACAGGACGCGTCGCCAAATGGGGTATAGAGCTTGCAGCTTTCGATATTGAGTACAAACCCCGGACATCAATCGAATCCCAGATCCTTGCTGACTTTGTCGCTGATTGGACAGAGACCAAGGAGAACATGGTCCTCCCTGAGTCGGAATATTGGACCCTCTTTTTCGACGGGTCTAAGGCTCGAGGGGGCTCGGGGGCTGGCGTGGTGCTCAAATCACCCCAAGGAGATAAACTTTTATACGTGTTGCAGATCCACTTCACAGCGACAAACAACATTGCCGAGTATGAAGCACTGCTGCATGGAATCCGGATTGCTAAGGATATTGGCATCCGACGTTTGATGTGTTACGGAGATTCGGATCTTGTTGCTCAGCAAGTTTCGGATATTTGTAATGCAAATAAGCACATGGCAGCGTATAAAGCTGTCGTGGATGATCTATCAAATCGTTCGAAGGGTTTGAAGTTGAACACATCCCTCGAGCAGAAAACGAGGAAGCAGATGCACTATCTCGAATAGGCTCTACGCGGAAAGAGGTCCCGGATGGCGCATTTTTAGAGCACCTCAAAGTTCCCTCGATAAAGGGAGTAGATGAGGAATATCCGACCAAATCCGACTCACCTTTAATAGTAGTTCTGGCCGTAATTCCCAGCTGGACTCAACCCTACCTTGATTACTTAGTAGACGGCAAATTACCCGAAGACGAGGTGCTGAGCCGGTAGATTACCGACGAGCAAAAGCATATACTATTTTTTGGGGTGAGCTCCATAAACGGAGTGTTTCTGGGGTTTTTCAGCGCTGTGTATCTCCGGAAGAAGGAGTGGAAATCTTAAGAGAAATCCACGAAGGCGAGTGTGGTCACCACGCTGCAGCCAAATCTTTAGTGGCAAAAGCTTTTCGACATGGATTTTTCTGGCTTATAGCTCAGGCAGACGCCAAACGATTAGTCAAGACATGCAAAGGCTGCCAAAAGTACGCCAAGCAAGCTCATTTTCCGGCTGATCAGCTGCGAACAATACCTATAACATGGCCTTTTGCGGTCTGGGGGCTTGATATGGTAGGACCTTTTAAACGAGCTCCAAGTGGATTTACTCACCTCTTAGTGATGGTGGATAAATTCACGAAATGGATCGAGGCTAAACCTGTTACTAGTTGTGATGGAGCAACAACCAAAATATTTGTCGAGGATGTTATAATCCGGTATGGTTATCCGCATAGCATTATCACGGACAACGGGAGTAATTTTTCCATGGGAGAGTTGGCTGAATTCTACGACGAGCAAAATATCCGGCTTGACATTGCATCAGTCGCACATCCACAGACTAATGGACAAGTTGAAAGAGCAAATGGTTTAATTCTACAAGGCTTGAAACCAAGACTTGAAGCACCACTGAGACGTGTTGCGGGGGCTTGGGCAGAGGAACTACCCTCTGTAATTTGGAGTTTACGAACAACTCCGAATAGGTCAACAGGATATACACCTTTCTTCTTGGTCTATGGCGCAGAAGCAGTTCTTCCTAGTGATTTAATTCATACTTCTCCTAGAGTGGCCATGTATATCGAGGAGGATGCCGAGATTTCTTGACAAAATGATCTCGACTTAGTCGAAGAAGTTCGCGTTGTTGCTGAAATGAGATCTACAGCCTATCAGCAGAAGTTACGCAAGTATTAGCCAGAGAGTCCGAACTAGATCTTTCAATAAAGGTGATTTGGTTCTCCGGCTTGTGCAACAAAGAAAGAACAAACTTTCCCCAGTATGGGAATGGCCCTTTTTAGTTAGTCGAGTATTGCACAATGGGTCGTACTACTTAACTGACATGAGGCCAGTCAAAGAAAGACCTGCTACTAAAAAGAGAAAGAGAGCTGGAGGCAGTACAAATCCGGATGAGTTAGAAAGACCGTGGAATATTGCTCAGCTACGTCCCTTTTATTCTTAGTTTATCCTTCTTTGTAATCATACATATGTGCATGTTCTGTGAGAAATAAAAGTTTTGGTTACCTCAAAGTTTTCCTGAGAAGTTTTTACCATCTTATTTCCTAATGATCATGTCATAGTCGAAAATTCCAGAATGCTTGAAAGTACTTTATGCTCATGTTCGTTCTGGTTTAGATTTCCGATTCTAAAACTGCTACCTTTGGGTATAACTCTAAAAAATTCTAGTCTTTACTTTGGTTATTTGTCTGATTGCTCGATGCGGGTATTTTCCGAGTAGTGAATTGTTGGTACTGGAAGCCGGCTTTGTTTCCGAGTTTAAACTGGTTTAGCAATTGAGCTCCGTTGCTTAGCAAAGTTTCCGGCTGAAGGTTTAGCCGGCTCACGAAAGAGACGAGGCGGAAAGCCAGATAAACGATAAGTAGAGACGGAAAATTCTAAGTGCTTATGAAAACATTTCAGGCACGCAAAAAATCTAAGACAAAAGTGCTGAATAGATAAAAAACTTAGCACTAGCAAAAGTCATAGTACTTAAATATTTACAAAACGCATCATGTCTTTCCAGAATAATACATAGTTTTCTGATCTATGATGCACGAGGAGATGAAGGAGCCGTCGGATCGCTGGTTACTCCGCCTTGATATCGTGCCGAGATGTCCGGATCCGAGGTGGTCCGTTCATCATCGGAAACTTCTTCGGCTTCTTCTGGAGGAGGTGGCGGAGTATCCACGCGGGTGAAGAAGGGGACCTCGTAGCTGGTCAGGTCAGCTACGTGGCACCCATATCCGGCGTAGGAGTGCATGATGGCTTGAAGGTCTTGCTCCTGGCCGTCTTCGTCTACTTTGCAGTACCCTCTGGTCACTTGCCATATCTCCATGTTTCCATGATGGCTCATGACCATGGTAAGAGCGTTCTGCGCAGCAGTCCGCGCGTAGGACATGTTCCAGTCCCGAACGAGCTGCGGCATCTCCTTGGCCTTCTCCCGCACCTGGAAGTCCGACATGCTTGGCATGTCCGGAATCCTGAGAGACTCGCCAATGTCCTCAAGGGACTGGCGGTAGTCATGAAGAAGATCACCGACTTGGGTAAGCCGGTGAGTGCGGGGCTCGGACGAGCAGGAGTCCGTCAAGTTCAGAGGACCTATACACAAAATGAAGATAAGAAAAAACCAACATTGATGAAAGTCGAAGAAATGATAAGTCAGATAGATGGAACATACCAAGAATGACGTCTTCAATCTTGGATTTCTCCTCCCGGAGACTCTGGAGTTCAGCCCAGAGTGCCTGAGATATCCTTCTCTCTACCAACCTCATTCTTGAGGTTCGAGATAACTTTATCTTGAGCGGCAATCTTGCGATCGCGCTCTTCAGTGGCCATGGAGGAGGATTCCAGGACTTGAGCTATGCTCGTTTTGTGATCCGCCTTAAGCTTTTCCAGCTCTTGGCGAAGTCCTTTGTTCTCCACCACCAAGGTCTTGAGGTTCTCGGCCTCTTCAATCATAGCGATGGATTGTTTCACCAACGCTGAAAGTCAAAAAGACCAACAGTTCATAAAAGCAAAAGACAAGGTTTGAATCTCGAAATGTTTACCTTCGGCTTCATCCTTGGCTACCTTGAGCTCAACATTTTTAAGCCGGAGAGCTTTGATCTATCTCCGCTTATCACAGACATTGGTTAATAATTCCTGGTTATAGGAACATACTTTCTGTAAGTCAGAATACCCAAAGTCAGAAAGCTACTTAAGACTCGGGCTAATATTTTTTTGCTAAATATCAGCACGAGCCTTGGGGGCTACACTAGTTTGTTCTTTGGCATCCTAATGAAAGCATAAACCCGGATTTCTATATCCTACTTCATGCTTGGGGGCTAGAGGATATGATATAACATAATGTAAAAACAAGAGTTGGAATTCTGACTTACATATTGCTCGTGGAGTGAGTTTGGTTAACCCCGCGTTCACCTCAGCTGCCACCTTCTCGGCGAGAGTAAGAGGAATTACTGGGGCTGTTGGAAGCTCGCTAGTCCTGATCCTCTCGGTGCGAAGGCGGACTTGAGCGAGAAGGTCAGAGAACTTGACGTCCTCTACTTCTTGTGCTTCCTCTTCGGGGGAAAGATCGGTTTTGTCCAGGACTTGCCTGGCCAGCCGCTGGATCTCCTCTGCAGATTTCCGGGATAAGCCAAACTTGGCAAGTCTGGGGTTGCTGAGAAGGTTGTCGGTGAAGACTTCAGCCGAGGGATCATTACCCAAAAAGGGTTCGCCCTTATCTTGAGCTGATGCACCCACGGTGACGTCAGTGTGCGATCCAAGGATCACAGGCGCCATTGGAGGAGCCGGATCTTCTGCAACAACCGGAGAAAGAGTAATCGCCGGTGTTGCAGAAGGTTGAGGGGCAGGAGTCGGAGGAGCCGTGACAGGGGAAGCTATGATAAGCTTCGTCTGTCGCAGGGGCTTCGCAGGAATCCCTTTCCCCTTACTCTTGATGAGAGGCTTTGCTCTGAGAATGTAGTAAAGTCGGAAACATTACATCTCAGAAAGAAATTCGAGAAAGGTACAAAGGCGAAAATTGTGAATGAAAGTTACCTCTTCACAACAGGCACCTCCTTTGTGCCAACTGCCACCGTCGGAGCTTTACACTTCTTGAGCGCAAGATCCGGCAATGGGACCACTTCAGTCTCCTGAGAAAACTCAGGAGGATATCCTTCGAGTGGAGCAAGCTCCGACTCGAGGAAATCAGCAAGCTAAAAACAAGAAAACATATCAGCATTGCAGTATATAACTTAAAGATTGAAACACGTAAAAGGTGTACTGATGGAAGCTTACCGCTACCACTGGGTTTTCCGCCATGTGCATGTCTAGAGAAACCTCCGGAATTTTCCTCTCGATCCGCTCCTTGATCAGCCACTTGATCTGGCTTATGTAACCTTGGGCGGAGTAGGCTTTGGGGCTGATGTGGAGAGAATCTTTTTTGGAAGATGTGATGGAGTGCATCAGTTTATCCCCGTGGTACTGAAGTGGCTGGATCCGACGTGAGACCCAGCAGTGGACTAAGTCGGATCCTTTCAGACCCTTGTGCTTGATAAGATATTCGATCCGCCTCTTAGCAAGGATCAGATCGTCGGTGAGAGCCGGAGCAGCCTCATCCCAAGAAGGCTGGGCTGTGGCGGCTCCGTAGACAAAAGCCGGCAAAGCGTTAGCTTTGCCGGGAGCTGGAATATCCCTATGGTAGAAAAAAGTGGCTGGCCATAGTTTGACCGAGTCACTGGCAGATATTTTGGGATATGCCTGGTCTCGTCTAACAGAAAAACTAATGGTACCGGTGATGTAAGGAACACCGGCTGACATGGGTATACCTTACAGGTACTCGAGCTTGGTATATACGGTCTAAATACGTACAGGCCCACAGTGTCACCAAGGACCAAACGAAAGGACTCGACTAACCTGTGAACTCTCGATTGCTTGAGAGACAAGAAGAAGCTAAAGATAGAAAGTTTGAAGGGGAAAACCCTAACTTGTAACCGACTCGACCTGCTACCCGAGACCTAGTCTATCTATATAAAGGCTAGGAGGGGCGGCGAGGAGGACACACGCAACCCTAGTTTCCACAACTTTTGCCAGATTGCATCTGCGCACCATTGTAACTTTCGACTCCTTTGATAATTCCACGAGCAGACAAGCAGGAGTAGGGACCTCTATGAGGCCTGAACCTGGGTAAATCCTTTGTCCCCAGTGTGCTTGTTTGCTAGCCGATAGATGTCTCCAGCACTCCCTCCTTCTCCAAAACCCAAGTCCATAACAATGGGCATTGATGAGTTAAACCCTCGTCAATTGGCGCCGTCTGTGGGAACTGGGAGTGCTGATGTTGCGGCTTCTTAGGCCCCATCAACTGCGATCTACAGCTCCGCAACAGGGGAGATTCGCCAGCTCTTTGGCGCCTCCGACTTCACCGTCCACACGCCAGCCACCCGCCCGGCCTTCGAATCCGTGGGCGACGGAATCAGCCTGGCGATTGGGAGCTTCTGCTTCCAAGTTGGTCAGATGGGCACGCTTCGCATGCCTGATCAACTGACGACACCGGCGATTGCCCTGGCATCATGGTTCCCTCCATCAATCGGCACCCTCAGTGAGCTCAATGCTCCGGTGGCAGTCGGGAACACGATTAGCGATAGCAGTCGCGACTCCGATCTGAGCGATCTAGCCACAGAAGATGGAACCTACGGTTCTGAATCTGAAAGTTGTGGAAGCAGCGGCTTCCCCAATCACTTCATGTGCGCCGTCATTAACGCGGGCGACACCTCCGCAAATCGCGGCAACGGTGGTAACGGCGCCAACGAGGGAGCAGTCGAACCTCCCAACATAATCAATGAGCAAACGGGCGAACGCGTCGTAATCAAGCTCAACGAGCAAGAGTGGGAGCGCTACCGCGAGGCCCTGCGAGGTACACCGCTACCCCTCGGGTCCCTGCAGGAACTACTGATGGGCTACCACTGGCTCCTAAAAGAGGAGTTCACGCGTCAAAAACAAGCAATCGCGCAACTTGAGGTGCGTAAAAAGGCGCGGACGAGTCGAGCCTTCGTCGCGCTGGGCTCTCCTCCTACGGAGGATCCTCCTCACGAGGCAACGAGTACATCGCCAAGAAGAGGCAGTCGCGAATGGCTCACCTCACCGAACAAGAGCGCATAGACGCCGCCAAAGTCCTCGACTTCGGCTCTATGACAGTCGACACGAGAGGCAACGTGGTCCCCAGAACGCCGCAGGCCGCGGTGACAGCAGCCACCATGTACCTCCTCAACAACCAGCCGCCAGCTGGAGATCCCCAAACCGCCATGCACCGATCTACGATCGCAGGTTTGGAGCTAATCGAGGCCGCCCTCGACAAGGAGCCGGTACCAGACCCAAAAAAGGGCAAAGCGCTAGCAAAACGCTACTCCTCACCCTCATCCAGGGATGACAGTCATGACCTGTCTCGACGCCGTCGTTCACGGCGACACGATCGCGACTACGATGCACGCAACGACCTCACACAACACAAGATCGACAAGTCAAGAGCACGACGTGCTCGGTCGACTGACTCGGAAGAGGAAGACGGGGAACTCTACGGCGCCAGATGCTTCAGTAGATCCATTAGGCAGAAGCGAATGCCTAAAGGGTTTAAACTTACGTCAGAAAATCCGAAGTTCGACGGTCTACAGGACCCTAAAATCTGGCTAGAGGATCACATCTCCTCCGTCAGGCTCCACGGAGGCAGTCGAAGTACTGCCATGCAATGCTTGCAGCTACAGCTGCAAGGCGCCGCCCGAGCATGGCTCAATTGCCTCCCACGCGGATCCATTCGCAGTTGGGATGAGCTGGTCTACAGCTTCGTGCGCAACTTTAAAGGCACATACAAACGGCCCGCATCAATCGAAGAACTGAGATGCTGCCAGCAAAGATCTGGCGAATCGTTGCGCTCATACATACGAAGGTGGTCTATCATCAAGAACTCCACGGAAAACATCTCGGAAGACCGCGCGATTCATGCATTCGATGGTGGCGTTCGTCGTCTAGAGCTCAGGGAGGAGCTGGGCCGCTCAAAGCCCCAGACCATCGACCACCTGATGGAGATCGCGAATCGGTGGGCTGATGGAGAAGATTCGGTGAAAAACCGCGCTCACTCCGACGAGGAGGCAGAACTCGAACGCAGACGCGACCGCCGAGGCAAACGCCGCATGCGCATCTACGACGACCGTGACGACGTCAACATGGTCGCAGCCGGCTACACCGACATACGCGACGACAACTGCAACAGCGGATACCGTAGCGGTGGATACCGTGATTCTGGGAAAACCATGCAAGTATGGCAACGCTGCACTCGCGATGAGGCACCCGCGACCTCCATCGAGGAAAAACTGTCCGGACCATGCATGGTACACTTCTATATCGACAAGCATGACGGCAAGAGAAAGTCCAGCCACCTCCTAAAGGACTGCCGCGAGTTCCTCAAACTACACGAGGGATTGGTTCGGATGAACCGCAACGCAGAAAGAGGCTACGGGGCCGCTCCAGGCGCCGTGGCACATGGCGCACCGCCACCTCCACCGGGACCACCACCGAACGGAGCTGCACCGGACCAACACCACGGAGAAGAACCGTACCCACGGGCCATGGGTACCATGATGATACAAAAGGGCCGCCCCTCCAACAGGGTGCAGAAAGCCATCACTCGCCAAGTCAACTTGGACACACACTCACCACCATCCACCACTGAGTACCTCAGTGGCAGTGAGTCATGCATCACCTTTGATAAACGAGACCACCCGCCTCAAGTACCTCGCCTAGGCCATTTTCCCCCTCGTACTCAAGGCGCAAATTGGAGGCTTCGACATGAGCCGCGTCTTCATGGACGGCGGAAGCGGCATCAACCTCATATTCGTGAGTACCTTGCGAGCAATGAGGATCCCTCTAACTTGCTTGGAGGCATTGGACACAACGTTCCATGGCATCGTCCCAGGGAAAGGCGTATACCCCTGGGCAAAATCAACCTCGACGTCATATTCGGCACGCCAAGGAACTTCCGGCGGGAGCGCATCGATTTTGAGGTCGTCGACTGGCCCTCACAATACCACTGCATCCTCGGACGCGTCGCGTTCGCTAGGTTCATGGCGGTACCCCACTATGCCTACCTGCAGATGAAAATGCCAGGTCCCAACGGCGTCATCATGATCAACGGAAGCTTTGAGCGATCTGACAGTTGCGACAGGGAATTCAACAGAATCTCCTAGTCCTTCGGCACACAGGAGGAGCTTGCGCGATTGAAGGAATCGACAGACAACAGCCTGCCTCCCCCGAGCAGGCCAAGCTCACCTGATCTCTCCTTCGACTCATCTGTGCACACAAAGGAGGTGCAGGTCCATCCGACAGATCTCGCCAAAACGGCCCTCATCGCCAACAACTTGAGTCCCGCATAGGAACTCACGCTCGTCGATTTCCTCCGTGAGCACTGGGAAATTTTTGCCTGGTGTCCTGCGGACATGCCAGGAGTTCCCAGGGAATTCGCCGAGCACGCACTCAACGTCAACCCCGATGCAAGGCCAGTCAAGCAAACAATCAGGCGACTGTCTGAGCCACGAGCGCAGGCAGTTGGCATGGAGATCAACAGACTCCTCGAGGCCAAATTCATACGCGAGATCAAGGGAAGCACTTGGCTCGCCAATACGGTGCTGGTGCCAAAAAAGGACACGGATATCCTAAGGATGTGCGTGGACTTCACTTCTTTAAACAAGCACTACCCAAAAGATCACTTCCCGCTACCACGGATCGATCAAATCATCGACTCCACCGCTGGATGCGAGCGCCTCTGCTTCCTCGATGCCTACTCAGGCTATAACCAAATTCGAATGAAGGAGGAAGTACAGGAGAAGACCGCGTTTACAACGCCCTTCGGTGTGTTCTGCTACAACACAATGCCCTTCGGGCTAAAAAACGCGGGAGACACCTACCAGCAGTGCATGCAGGCTTGCCTCAAGGAGCAAATGGGTCGCAACATCCAAGTGTATGTCGACGACATAGTAATCAAAACCAAGGAGGAAGCCTCTCTAATCGACGACTTGCGCGAAACATTCGCCAACCTCGATCATTACCGGATTAAGCTCAATCCGGACAAATGCGCCTTTGGCGTACCATCTGGGCAGCTGCTCGGGTATCTCATCTCCACGAGAGGGATTGAGGCAAACCCGAAAAAGATAAAGGCCATACTGGCCATGGGGAAGCCAAAGAACATAAGAGGCGTCCAGCAACTAGCCGGACGAATCGCGGCCCTCAGTCGATTTATCAGTCGAATGGGGGAAAAGGCACTGCCCTTCTATCAGCTCCTCCGCAAAGCTGACAAATTCAAGTGGACCAAGGAAGCGCAAGAAGCATTCGAAGATCTCAAGCGCCTGCTATCCACCTCGCCAGTACTAGTGACTCCACGAGAAAGGGAGCCACTACTGCTATACATCTCCGCTACCAACCAAGTGGTTAGTACAGTGCTTGTCGTCGAGCGGGCCGAGGAAAACAAGGTCCACGGCGTACAACGCCCGGTATACTACCTCAGCGAGGTCCTCACGCCAACAAAACAGTGGTACCCGCACTACCAGAAGCTGGCATATGTCGTCTTCATGACCGCCCGGCGACTGCGCCATTACTTCCAGGAACACCCAATCGTGGTAGTCAGCGATGCCCCATTGGGACATATCCTCAATAACCTCGACGCCACGGGACGAGTCGCGCTTTGGGGAATCGAACTGTCTCCACGAGACATCACATACGAAAAGCGCGACGCAATCAAGTTGCAGGTTCTCCCTGACTTTCTCGTGCATTGGATGGAAAACCAACTCCCGGACAAGCTAGATATGTCCTACCTCTGGACAATGCACTTCGATGGATCCAAGCGGAAAGACGGAGCAGGAGCAGGTGTCATATTGACGTCACCTCAAGGAGACAAGCTGAAATACATCCTGCGAATGCAGTTCACAGCCTCAAACAACGAGGCTGAATACGAGGCCCTGTTGCACGGGATGAGGATGGCAAAAGCCTGCGGCGCAAAGAGGCTCATCATATATGGCGACTCCAAGCTGGTCGTCAACCAAACAATGCACGAGTGCGATGCACTCAATGACAACATGATCGCATACCGCGACCTCTACGATACACTCGGGGGAGATTTTGACGGTTGCGAGTTGCGACATGTAGGTCGCGAAAGCAACGAGGCGGCGGACGCACTCGCCAACATTGGCTCTACCTGCGCCCCCATACCACCTGGGGTATTTCTCGAGCGCATCTGCGAATGCTCCATCAAGCCAAAGGCCGCAGAGAAGAAAACAAGCGCAGCAACCGACTCGGGGGCTACACCACCCAATGAGCCAATGGCACTCGCAAATTTGGAGCCAGACACAGGACTCGAAGGGCCAATGGGCGTCATGATGATCGAACAATCCTGGACACAGCCATACATTACATATCTCCTCAGCAAGCGCCTACCGGACGACCCGACAGACGCACGGCACATCGTGCGACGCTCTAAGGCATTCGCCGTTATCAACGGCGAACTGTATAAATGCAGCATCACAGGCGTGTTACAACGATGCGTCTCCCTGGCCGACGGAAGAGTAGTCCTCCTCGACATACATGAGGGGACTTGCGGACACCACGCCGGCAGTCGCGCCCTCATTGCCAAAGCTCTACGAGCTGGATTTTACGGGCCCACGGCCATGCGCGATGCCAAGGACATAGTCCAAAAATGCAACGCCTGCCAACGATTCGCCGACAAGCCACACGCACCAGGCGCAGAACTACGGCCTATTCCATTGGCCTGGCCCTTCGCCCAGTGGGATCTCGACATGGTTGGCAAACTCCCAAGGTCCTCGCAAGGAGGATACGTCTACCTCTTGGTCGCAGTCGACAAATTCACCAAGTGGATCGAGGCCATGCCAGTAACCAAGCAATCAGGGCACATCGCAGTCAAGTTCTTCGAGTCCATCGTCTACCGCTTCGACGTGCCGCACAGCATCATCACTGACAACGGGACGAACTTCACATCCAAGGAGTTCCAAGAATTCTGCGAAAACCTGGGGATCAACATCAGTTATGCCTCAGTCGCGCATCCACAGACCAACAGTCAGGTGGAAAAAGCAAACGGTCTCGTCTGCAGCGGCATCAAGAAGCGACTCCTTCGACCACTCGAACAAGCCGCGGGTTGCTGGCCAGATGAGCTCCAATCCGTACTCTGGAGTCTACGTACAACTCCAAACAGCGCCACAGGCTACACGCCATTCTTTATGGTGCACGGGGCAGAAGCGGTACTACCCGCCGAAGTAAGGTACAAGGCGCCGCGCATAGTCGCTTACAGCGAACAAGAGTCATCTCTTGCACTCGAAGACTCTGTCGACCTCCTCGACGAGGCGAGAGAAATCGCCGCAGAAAGATCCACGATCTACCAGCAGAACCTGCGCAACTACCACAGTCGAAGGCTTTGCCCCAGATCCTTCGTCGAAGGTGACCTAGTCCTGCGACTGAAGTAGCAGGGGCATCTCAAGCTCGAGTCCCCCTGGGAAGGACCATACTTGGTTACAGAAGTAATCCCAGGTGGCGCCTATCGCCTTCAAGACCTAGAAACAGGAGTCGCATACTCCAACCCTTGGAACGTCGCACAACTGCGACGCTTCTACCCCTAGCTGTTTTTACTTTTACATCACAAATAAGGCTACCCAGCCAAGGCTACTTAGCCACACATTGTACCTCATACTGTTCTCCAAATAAATAAAAGCTAAGTTCCCCAAAACTCTGTGTTTTTTCTTTTCACTTCTATTACTATTGTACTCGGGGGCTATGCCACCCTACACACATTTGTTCTTCGAACTAATGAACGCGACATCCTGAGTAGCTGGCACATCAATTGAACCCCTTAAACGCAAAATCAACCCAGCTGCAACGCACCTGGCAGGTTGATAAAAGGGATGGCCAGGCTAACGACAAGGACTCGCATAGTGCAATGCACCTTACGCTTACAAAAGCTATTTGTACGCGTTCAACAATAAATTACATACAAATAAATATATGAACTTTACAACACAAATACACTTATGTGCAGGATACAAATCTGGTTACTGCTGCAACAGAAGAACATTGGTTTGCTCCTCGAAGAAGTCGACAATCTCCTCTGCTGGCCGGTCCACCGCTTGATAGTGCGGCACCATATTCCAAGAAGATCCGACTGGCGGCGCTGGCAGACCGGAAGCTACGACGGCGACATCTACGTTAGGCCTGTGCAATCGCACCATCGAGAGGGCAGCCTTGGCACCAGCCACCAACTGCTGCCTCACGCACTCGCGAACCGCGGACATATCTTGAAATTTGGCTAGGAGAGCCAACAGGCTTGACGGCGTGTCATCCAACGGGAACATCGCCCGATAGATATTCTTCAAACATGACTGCGACTTCTTCAGGAAGAGCAGCACTTGTGAAGCGCGATCCTGCAGGGTCGCCAATGCAGTCGCCCGATCATGATCCACCCAGAAGTATCCACTCTCTTGGAGTTGCTCCTGGGTGAGACCATGAAGGCGGATGGCAATCCTATCCCTCTCCTCCTGCGGATGGCGTGCGCTAACAACTACACGAAGCGGCACCAACAGCATGAGTACAACATACAACTGCGACTAACTACAAAGGAAAAGATGAGGACGAGCAAACTAACACTTAAACTGGTCTCCCAGCTGCGTCACCTCGCCAAGCAGATATTGCTCGCGGGCGGCGGCTTTTTCCGCCTTTGACTTCCACACATCTGCGTTACCGCGGATCAGGGGCAACTCACGCTCCAGCTGCTTCACGCGGTCACGAAGTCGCGACAGCAAAGACAGCTCCTCTACCCTGGAACGCGGCGGTGCCACTATCTCATCAAGATATGATGAATCCTGGTTTCCCCCTACGGGACCACTCGATGTGCCCTACCACAGATCAAGACAGAAGCAAATAAGGCGACCAAACTAACACAAAGGCAGGGAGAGCAGATGCATTCAGGATAAGCATAAAAATATTCACAAGCACACTCGCCAGCAGGCATGTTCTTAGAGCAAAAGGACAATTCATCATCTATTACACAAAGCTAACTACGTTGACTGCCAAAATACAAAAGAATGAAAGATATACTCACATAGTCCTCTAGCGACTCCGAAGAAGTCTGTTGAGCCGTCATCCGAGCAACTATTCGATGCTCCCCTCCGTGAGGAGAGCTCGAAGAATTGTGCCTGGAGTGGGCCGCCGCCGGAGGAGAAGGAGCGCGCTCGACCTCTACCTTGGCCCTTGAGGTCGTGACTCCTGATTCCTTCAAAAACTCAACATCGCCAGAAGATGACGACGCCTCTTGACTGCAAGACCAAATTCGCATTAAGAAAAGGCAAAACTCCAGGGCAAAGCCAACAAATAGACAACAGAAAAGAATGAATGAACTCATAAACTTACCAGTCAAACTTGTCAAGATCAAACGTGGCCTCCGCCGACTCCGACGAAGACTCCTTGGGAAATCGCATCTTCTTGCGAGAAGATGGTGCTACAGCCCTCACAGGAACGGCAGGAATTGGTGACTCTGCACCAGCAACTATGCCTTCTGGAGTTGAAGGAGTCGACGCATCGGAGTCCTTGCTGCACGAACGCTTGCGAGTATCCGGGGTCCCGGACTCGGGGGCTTCCTCTTCCACATCAGAAGGGATGGTTGACTCAGACTCATCCTCTTCAAAAGCTTCGCGAGGAATAATGCCCTCAGGGAGAGGAGGCATGCAAGGCGAGACCGCCCAATCCTGCATACAAACAGCAAAAAGGAGCAAGTAAGTAACAGAAAAGCAATCGCGAACATAAGCTACTGCGTAGCACGACTGTACCTCGGGAGGAGGATTCGAAGCATCGAAGGGAGGAACGACTGGCTCATTCGGAAGCACATCCTTGAAGGTGTACTTCGTGACCAGTCGCACCCTCTTATCTACCTCACTCGCGGACATGCCATCGGCAGACACACGAGTGACATCATCAGCACCACCCCATTGAAACATGGGATGGACCCTAGCCTGGAGAGCCTGGACGCGACAACGCAGCCAAGTCCTGACAAGGGCGCAGCCTCCCTCTTCTGCGCCTATGCGACTCTCGAGGTCGCAGACGCGTTGATATAACACATCTGTCTCCGCGAGTTCGGAAGGCATGATCACGTTCTTCCAAGAACGCATCTTCTTGTAGGGAGTCGCAGGGTCGAAAGGCGCAAGTCCAAAATGCTTGTCCTTGACCTTCTGGTCACGAACATAAAACCACCTGTCCCGCCATCCCAGGACGGACTTGGCGAGCTTGATGTCGAAGTAGGTGGCGGATGGGTCGACATGGATTCCACAACCACCTACGTCATAAACTAAAGAGCCAGATGCGGACTGACGCTTTAGCTTAAACAAACGTTTGAAAAGGCCAAAGTGCGGCTTGATTCCGAGCCAGCACTCGTAGAGGGTGATAAAACAAGAGATGTGAAGAATCGAATTTGGGGACAGCTGATGGAGCTGGTGCCCGTAGAAACAGAGGAGACCCCTAAGAAAGGGGTGGATAGGCAAAGAAAGGCCGCTAATGATGAAAGCAAGAAACATCACTCGAAAACCAGCGGGAGGCACAGGAATGGTCTCACCGCTGGGGATGCGCGTGTCGGCGACTGCTGCGGAAATAACTCCGTCTTGGCGAAGAAGACGGAGATCAGACGCCTTGATGATTGAGGGGCGCCAAGCGCCATTGGTCACGCGGGTGCCCGCGACCTTCTTTTTCCCGCCGGCGGCGGCACTGGTGCCCGCAGCAGCGGAGCCACCCTTCTTCTTCGTCGCGGCAATGGTGGCCGCGGATTCAGCGGCAGCGCCTCCTTTCTTCTTTCCCATTGCACGGCGGTGATGAGAACGCAGAAAATAACTTGGAAACGAGCGGAGATGGTCCAGAACTGAGGAGGAGATGAGCGCAGGAGAAAAGCAGAGGAGCAGCGGCAATGGCGATGGCAGCGAGGAAGAAAAGGGCGCAGATGGAATTTTACCGCTGTAGCATCGCTACTTAACCCTTAAGAGATGCAATCCAACGGCTCACAAAAACCCTATTGGATGCGTGGCACATATCGCGCTCGACACGTGGAGAAGAGGAAGCGCGAACCGTCCCTCCACTACGCGGAAATCGAGGAGGCACAGTTAATAATAAGATTACGCACGCCCAGTCAACTCAAAGTCAGAAAGTGGGACCCACCGCTCGTCACGTCCCGTCAAAGCCGCTCACGCGGGCAACTGAGGTCATGTAAGCGTCAGCACTGACGTCATCAAAGGCTACTTAGCGGAAAACTTCGACTACTTTATTCCTTGCTGGAGTTTTCGACTCCACCAAGCACTCGGGGCTACTCCCATAGGGAGCGCTGGCCGCGCACCCTATGATTTTCTTTTCTTATTGCAGGGATACAGGCAATCACAATCAAACCCAACCACTCAAAAAACGATTCGACTATGGACGTGGGTTACTCCCATAGGGAGCGCTAGAAACAATTTCGACTGAAACAAGCAAGCAAAAGACGACAGCAGTCGCAACCCAAGTTTTTGAGTCAAAACAAACAAAAATGACAGCAATCGCAAAATTTCTTTAGTCCCTGCCTGAGTCTTTGACTCAACCAGGCACTCGGGGGCTACTCCCATAGGGAGCGTTGGTCGCGCACCCTATGATTATTTGCACAAAAGCTGTGCGTTGATTACATCAGCACTCGTAGATCATGGCGACACCGCCTCATAATTTTCCCTACAAAAGAGATTACGTCTCCTGGGTTGCCCGAATCATCTCCGTGATGATAAAATTCGGATGCCGCGCTTACAGCGTGAAGGTAAGACCTGAATAAAGGCCTGGCAACGCATTTAACTGCGCACTGCCAGAAACATATCCGTGCCTACAGGAACAATGAACATGCCTTGACGGACGCGTCAAGTGCTCACACTCATATAACTGGAATTTGACTCCTGTAAGACCTCCGCGGCCTGAGTCAAATTACGCTAGCACTTTTCCGGATTCGAGTTCGGGGACTCGAATTCGAGTAGATTGCGTTGTTTCACCCTAAGGTGGTTAACTGGTACCGATACTTCGGTTATATCAGGCACGTATATCAACAATCCCTATGACACAAATAAAAGCAGTCGAAATGCACTCATTCAGGCACTCGAAACTTCAAAAAGTACCCAGTCGAATCTGCGATTCCACTGGATACTCGGGGGCTACTGACATGGGTATACCTTACAGGTACTCGAGCTTGGTATATATGGTCTAAATACGTACAGGCCCACGGTGTCGCCAAGGGCCAGACGAAAGGACTCGACTAACCTGTGGACTCTCGATTGCTTGAGAGACAAGAAGAAGCTAAAGATAGAAAGTTTGAAGGGGAAAACCCTAACTTGTAACCGACTCGACCTGCTACCCGAGACCTAGTCTATCTATATAAAGGCTAGGAGGGGCGGCGAGGAGGACACACGCAACCCTAGTTTCCACAACTTTCGCCAGATTGCATCTGCGCACCATTGTAACTTTCGACTCCTTTGATAATTCCACGAGCAGACAAGCAGGAGTAGGGACCTCTACGAGGCCTGAACCTGGGTAAATCCTTTGTCCCCTGTGTGCTTGTTTGCTAGCCGATAGATGTCTCTAGCACTCCCTCCTTCTCCAAAACCCAAGTCCATAACAATGGGCATTGATGAGTTAAACCCTCGTCACCGGCAGTAATGGAATTTCTCCAGACATGGAAATAGTACCGGAAGATAAGCAAACTCGGCCTAATGCCGAGAAAGCCCTCGCAAAGTGCAGCATATGCGCTCATTTCTAGAAGAGAACTGGGAGGAAGATTGTGGAGTTGAACTCCATAGTGGTCAATCACCTCGGAGAAGAACTCCGAGGGAGGAAAGGACAAACCTCGGTCCAGATGGGTGCCGAAGTGGACGCGCTCGCCCTCGCACGGATTGGGGACGGTTCGCCGAAGCCGGTCCGCCAGTCGCCGGCGGCGAGAAGCCCCTCCTTCTCCACGTTTTTAAGGTCGTCCTCGTCGAGGGCGCAGGGGATCCAGATTCCCCGGAAGCTCTCCTTCTCCATAGCTGCTTCCGTCGATGCCGCCGCCGCCGCCACCAAAGAAGAAGAAGAGCCTGAAGCCATTTTTTTCTCTGGTGAAAAAGGTGACCTTAAAGTGGCGGCGCTAGGGGCTCTGTGGGAGGAGGACGAGGAAGCTCTGGGCATGTAGGAAGATTGGGAAGGAAGGAACGGCAAAGGACTGGTGGGGATGAGAAGAAGAAATCTAAACCCCTTATATCCACCTACGTGCAAACGCTACAGTGTAACTGCCACGCGTCGTGGAAAGAACTGGGAAGGGCCCGCGCGATGATTGCGTCGCCTCGATCTCCACGCACGCATTGAAATGGTGCCTCGGTTCCACGAACCGCGGACCCACCAACGGTCGTGCTGACGGAACGTCTGTCAGATGACGTGACTTGACCATGCTTGTGTCAGGTGGCGTTAGAGACCAAGTTCCGGCTTAGTTTAAAAGCGAGCTAGAAAATCCGAGTAACCAATTGCAAGGTCCGACTTATTTTTTAAGACCCGGATCGTATTTTTTGTTGTGAAGTTTCAGGAACCCTTCAAGATTCTGCAAGCCGAAGATCAGGCTAGACGATGATAAAATCCAACTTTGGATCTTGGAGGCCTCTGGGGCTACTGTTGGGGATATACTTTCCGGGTATCCTCACAGTTCCTCACTGACCAGGCTGGCCCACTTCGGGTTAGAGCTTTGCTTCACGGGCAGCCCAGTTAGAGAGAGAAGACGGAGTCCAATCCAACTACGGGAAGGCCCAGAAGACTTACCGACTTAGGGCCATAATGTTACTTGTAGTTCAAGCTGTACTCTGTAACCAACTCTTAGTCGTAGCCGGATTGATATCCCTTGTAAACCCTAGGCCGGATATCTATATAAGCCGTCCTAGGGAGAGCCTTTAGGGCAACACCTTACAACCCAATACTTTAGACCTTCAACTCGCGCAAGCGAAACCCTTGTAACCCATATTCCGGCTCTGCCGTATTACTGGATTGCTAGCAGGAGTAGGGTCCATCCAAAGCCGGCGGATTCGAACCTGGGTAAACTTGTGTGCTCACCGTCCCGGAACACCGTACGTCTCACACCCCTCTCTCCCGCACGCCTCGAGGACCCCCTCATGGCGTACTTGTCCTCAATCCGATGACAATATCTTTATTGTTAAACAAGATAACTTTAATAAAAGGGTGCAAAATCATCTAATGGAAAACACTAGAGCTATTGTTGAGTTGAAAGATATTGTGGAAAGAACCTCTAATGATGTTAAAATGATTGTTAAACACTTTCAAATGGTTCAAACTCAAATAGATCAACTCGTTAAAGTGCAAAACGACTTGCTAGTTAATGCTGCCAAAGAAAAACATGCTTATGAAATTAGAACTAGAAGTGGAGCTGCTACCCAGGATCCTCTATATCCTGAGGGGCATCCCAAAAGGATTGTGCAGGATTCTCAACAAGCTGAAAATAGTGGTTCTACTCGTAAGAAAAGGAAAAAGAAACATAAAACTGTTGTAGAACCCTCTGAACCTGCTATAGATCCTAATAGTATATCTATCTCTGATGCTGAAACTGGAAGTGGTAATGAAGAAAATGAAGTGCCTAATGAAGAAAAAGTTGAAAAAGAACCTGAAAACCACACTAAGACTACTAAATACACTAAAGAAGATTTTATTGCTAAGAAACATGGTAGTGAAAGAGAACCTTGCGTCCAAAAACCTATGCCTTTCCCTGATAAGAAACACAAGTCAAAGGAAGATGAACACTATAATAAGTTTTGTGAGTGGATGAAGCCTTTATTCTTGCAAATTCCTTTGACTGATGCTATTAAATTGCCTCCTTACTCAAAGTATATGAAGGACATTGTCTCGAATAAAAGGAAGATCCCTAATGAAGAAATCTCTACTTTGCTTGCTAATTATTCTTTCAATGGTAAGGTTCCTAAGAAGCTTGGAGACCCAGGGATTCCAACTATCCCTTGCTCTATTAAAAACAGTTATGTTAGAACTACTTTGTGTGATTTGGGAGCTGGAGTTAGTGTTATGCATTTCTCTCTATATAAGAGGTTTCAGCTTGAAAAATCAATACCAACTGATATATCTTTGCAAATGGCTAATAAATCTACCACTATTCATGTTGGTATATGTGAGGATGTACCTGTTCAGCTGGCTCACAATTGCTTGATATTAACTGATTTTATTATGCTTGAAATGCCTGAAGATGATAATATGTCTATTATTCTTGGGAGACCTTTTCTTAATACTGCAGGAGCTGTTATTAATTGTAATCAAGGAAAGGCGACCTTCAATGTTAATGACAAGGAACATACTGTCTATTTCCCCAAGAAGATTGAAAGGACTTATGGCTTGAATTCAATTGAACATGTTGAAGGCATTCAAGTTCGAGAAATATATTGTCCCATACCAAGAGAAAAATTTGAAACTATTATGATTGGGACCATTGCTATCAAGGTTGAGGTAACATAATCATTAGTGGAGTACAAAGGTTTGTCTCATATGCAATTGTTTTGGTAGCAAGACTTGATCAACCTTGCTAACAAAAGGATTCCATTGAACAAAGCAATGTTTTCATTATGATTATCTCCGTTTACTTCTATCCTTTGCATTTTAGTTTTTGCTTTCGTTTAGTTTTCTTTGTGTTGTTAGTTGCTTTCATGCTAGAACTTCTATAGTTCTAGCCTTGTTTTGTCCTTGCATCATGTTTCCAAAAAAGAAAAAAAATCTGTCTGTCAGAAAATCATTCTTCTATTTCTGAAAAATGCCCAAAAATAAAGTGTCTCGAAAAATTCCAGAAAATTCATATTAAATTTTTACGTGAAAAAAGGGGTAGAGGAGTACCTGGTAGGTACCAGGGGGGCCCACCAGGCAGGCACACCATGTGGTGGCGCGGCCAGCCCTAGTGGCGCCATGCCCTGGTGTGGGCCACCCCTGGCCCCCCACTACCTCTCTCACCTGCCACTTTCTTCTCTCTCCCGAGTAAGCTCTAGTTCATAGCTCAAAGTCGAGTTGTTTCTATGGTTGCTCTCGATTTTCTTCGATCTCCTTGCTCAGCCCATCTTTCTTGCTGAAATTTGGAGCAATTGTTCCTTGGTATGTGACTCCTCCCCTTGTCCAAGTAGATTTGTGTTTAGTGGATTATATGTTGAGTATTTTGCTGCTGTAGGTGACTGGTTATGAGAGCTTGTAAGCTTGCTTGATGCTTAGAGATATAGTTTTGATACATGTTTAGGCCTCTTGCAAGTCCCTATGAGTAGATTCCTTCATTATATTTACTTTGCAATCACTTGTTTAATAGGTGTTTAAATTTCAGAATACCAAGCATGAACAACCACACTTTTGGAGAGATATTTGAGAGTGATGCACCTAGGAGGTCGAGGCCCTCAAGAACAGCCTCTCAAGCTAGGCCATCATACAATGAAGACCTCATTGCAACACGCATTGGCAGTGAAAGGGATGATGGAGATGCTCACCCATCCTCTTTTCCTTGTTTTACTTTCTTGCAAGCTGCAGGTATTCTTGATGATTTCTTGCTACTAATTGAGAGGGTTGGTTTGACTTCTTATATGCAAGATGAGAGTGCAGAATACGCTATGCTCACCAAAACTTTCGTTGAGAGTTTCTCATTTACTAACACATCCTATCAATCTACTATCTCTTTTAAAATCTATGATATGCCCTTCACCATGTCTTTGGAGAGATTTTGCAGTATTGTAGGTGTGCGTATGACAGGGACCGTGAAGAAAATTCAAGGGCGACCCGCTGATTTGTTGGAGCTTTACCGAGGGGTGACTAATGATGATGACCGCGTGGCGCAGCGTGGAAAGATAAGAAATATCCAACTCCCTGCTCTTAGATACTTTGCATACTATCTTGCCACTAGTGTTTTGGGTAGGGAGAACACTAGTAATATCTCCAACTATCATTTAGCATTCCTTGCTGCTGCGCTTAACAATGATACTCGGTACAATCTTGGCTCGCTTATTGGTTGCCGCCTAGCTGCTAGGGGGCCTATCTATGGGGGCATCATTGCCTCGTGTGTAGTCAATGCATTAGATCTTTCAGTGGCTCCCGATGATGCTATGCTAGCACCACAGAGGCTTGACCTTGTTGCCATGAAAACTCATCACTTTGTCACTGCTACCTCTGATTTGAACAATCTAGTATATAGGATGCTTTTCACTAACGGGGATGAAAGGGAGATCCTTTTGCCACAGCCTGCTTTGTTCAGTGTTGACAGGAGACCGTGGTCGCGCTCCAAGGAGGAGGTGGACGAGCAGCTTCGCTTGTTGGGTTTCCACGAGCAGCACCATGAGGATGTGCCCTCCTATGATTACTCTACACACTACGGAGGGGCGTACTCGGGCTCGCATCAGGACGAGGGTACCTCCTCGTCGTACCCCGGTGACACTTCATCTTGGCTAGCCTGGGATTGATTCCCACTTAGGCCAAAAGCCTAAGCTTGGGGGGAGGTACACCGACACCGCACTCATCTCCATATCATGTTGCATCGGTACTTTGTATATTCATGTTTTCGTTCTCTTTTTAGTTTTTGTTCTTCTTCGCTTTTGCTTTCTAAAAACACAAAAAGACCAAAAATATTTCTGTTGTTTCTCTTTGGTTTGCTTCTTATTTTTGCCTTGGTTTGATTTTCCCTTTTTGCTTTGTTTGAACTATTCGAAAAAACCCAAAAATATTTTGCTTTTCTTGTTTTTCTCTTTTGGTTCTTGTTTAAAAATCAAAAACACCAAAAATATTTGTCGTTCTTCTTTGGTTTTTGCGAGTTTGCTTCAGGGTTCGGCAGTCCTCAGTGGATATTGGTTTCATATTATTATTCAAGCCACACAAGTGAAGAGCAATAATGAGGATTAATGACAACTCGAGGCGTGGTAAGATGCTGGTAACGAACTTTATTTGTCTTCATTTTTGTACATATACTCATCACTGTGGGCATGCTTAGTACGTTCATGTAGAGTGTATGTTATCTTTGGATGCTTAGTAGTTCTTGCTTTCTTGTGATTAGCTCCAGCCCGCTAATAGTTTGTAGCATGTCTCATGAACGTTTGCTTGCATTACTCTATTCATAAATTGGTATGACATCGTGGTATCCTCCTCTGATTGTTTCATTTGATTGACTTGGCACATGCTCACGCATGCACATGACTGTAATAATCAGTTGAGCCTTGTTGAATTATTTTGCCTTGAGGTTCTTGAATCACTTTCATGCCATGAGTAGTCCTGTTTTGTTGCAAGCATGATAATGACAGCTATCTCTCTCTCATTTGTCACTCCCTTACTATTGCTAGCCTTCACTTTCACCGAGTATGTTTTACTCAAGTTCCCAACTCCCTAAACAAAATATTTCCAAAGTGTCCACCATACCTACCCATTAGCATCATTTGCTACCTCCGTGCATATTCAATATGCCTTGTTTTCTTCCGAATAAAATGTTTGCTTGTTATGAGAAAGTTAGTTAGTAAAGCTCTCACGAACTTGATGGCACACTTTACTTTATTGCCTCTAATAAACTTGAACCATTGGGTCCTTCTTTGTTGCGTATATGCTTGCGCTTTATAAGTTGAAATTAGCAGAACCATGTTTCATGGGGAACGCTTTCAACATTGCACTTGTACTTTGTACCCCGTTGATATCATGTTCTTTTTCTTACGGATCCCGGCGGTGTGAAATAAAAGTGGAACTTGTAAGATCATGGAGTTTGTATGTATGTTAGAGAAACGCCTGGGCCGCTAGCCTAAGCCATGCCTAATCATGGTGGAAACTTGCAGCATAACCATAATGAGCATTCTATGAAGCATCCTCAATAAAAATCTATGCACATAGTAAATAAAAAGATCGCCAAGATGCTCATTGTGTGCTTGCCTTGTATTTTGATCATGGGATAGCTCCTGTGTCATGTGCAAGGGGTACCCCGTTGGCGGTTCTTAATGATACACACATACTTACAATGACAAGAGCTTACTCGTGACTGAAGTTGAGTAGCATGAGGATCGGTCTTCGTAAGTAAGGGACATGAGGTTTCGGTTTATAACTTGTCAAGCATATCCTCTTAGTTGTGTCACTTTAACCTTAATCACCCTCAAGATTCTTATGATAGGGGCAATGAGAGCTCAAAGCTAACGAGTACCATACTTTCAGCATTTGGAAGCTTTTCAAATTTCTCAAAACCTTTTTCTTTTACTTGTTGAGTCTCCACTTATTCTTTGAGCACCTTCTTGAGAGCATAGTTGTCATTCTTTGTGTTTGTCCCATCACTTGATTGTTTGTGTTATGACTTTGATGCTTGTATTCTTGATATCTTTACTTCTAGTCATCACTTGAACTTCAGAGGTGCCTTGGCATTCATAATCAAAGGCAAGCGAGATACCACTCTATCATACCTTTCTATGAGCATTCTAATGTTGCTTATGTTTGTGCTTCATGCTACTTATTATTCTTGAGTTGGAATCTCTTCATAGCTTGCAATGACTATTAAGTAGACTCAGTTTCCATACTCTTTATTATGAACTGTCTAAGTAGTTGATCACATTGCTGAGAATATTTACATCATATGAAGCAAATGTGTTCGTAAAAGTTCTTTTATCGCACTCAGTTTTTAACTGAATTGCTTGAGGACAAGCAATAAGCTAGGCTTGGGGGGAGTTGATACGTCCAAAACGTATCTACTATCCCGAACACTTTTGATATTGTTTCTCCTCTATACTTGTGTGATTTGGATGCAACTAATGCAAACTGATGCCGTTTTCAGCAGAATTGCCTTGGTGTCTACTTTTTGTGCAGAAAATCAACTATCAGGAAAAATCCCGGAAAATATGCCAAAAATCCTAATTCACCCGAAGACTCCAGGAGCCAGAATACGAGACTGAGAAGAGCCCTGGGGTGGCCACACCACCTGGTGGCGCGGGCCAGGCCAGGCCGCGCCAGGGGGTGGTGTGGGCCCCCCAGGCACCCCCTCGGCCTCTCTCTTTGCTTATAAGGAGCCTTCTGACCTAAAAACCACGGGGGGTTTGACGTTTTTCCAGAAGGAGTTCCGCTTCGCCGCCACCACCAGATTCCATGAAACAGCACCAGAAACTCCGTTCTGGCACCCTGCCGGGACGGGGAATTGGAGGAGATCATCGCCATCATCATCACTATCGCTTCTCCATCGACCATCCATGTTTCCCCCATCTATGAGTGAGTAATCCCCCACTGTAGGCTATGGGGATGGTAGGGATTGGATGAGATCGTTCATGTAATGGCATCAGATTGTTAGGGCATGGTGCCTAGTATCTTTTATTAGTGCTTTATGACTTTGTTGCGACTTGTTGTGCTTAATGCTTGTTACTAGGACCCGAGTGCCATGATTTCAGATCTGAACTTATTATTGATTCATCATGATAGTATTGTTCTTGGTCTTACCTGCAAGTTGTATACACACGTTGTTGTCCGGAACCAAAGGCTCGGAAGTGACAGAAATCGGGATAACCGGAGAGAATGGCTTTGATGTGAGGATCACATGTGTTCATGGAGTGTTAATGCTTTGCTCCGGTGCTCTATTAAAAGGAGCACCTTAATTGCTAGTAGTTCCCTAGAGGCCCCGCTGCAAACGGGCTGGGAGGACAAAAGATGTTGTGCAAGTTCTCATTGCGAGCACGTATGACTATATATGGAACACATGCCTAGGATTGTCTAGTACTTGGGTGCTTTATCTTATTTATCTGTAATTGCCCTATGTTCTGATTGCTATGTGAATTATCGTGTCCATGCAACGCCCGTCCATCCATCCCTATGCCTACCGTACTCGAATCCCACTGTTTACTGCTTTTGTTACTACTGTCTTTGCTTTACTACTGCTGCTACTTTACTATTCCTACTACAAAAACTGTTGCTACTGATAAACTACTGTGAGCAAGATTGTGTCTAGGTGCAGCTGAATTGACAACTCAGTTGTTAAGGCTGATAAATATTCTTTGGCTCCCCTTATGTCGAATCAATAAATTGGGTTTCACTTCCCTTGAAAATACTGCGATACACCCCCTATACTTGTGGGTCATCAGGTAGCTAAGACCGCACCAACTTCGGGGACTAATGTTGGGGGGATACCCCCGGGTAGGCTCACGCTGGGGTATAAAGGCCAAGTTAGCCAAGCTACGGCAAGGTCAAAGCAAGTGCTGGCCGAGCCACCTCAAGGAGGCCGAATCACGGAGTAACCCGGACCAGGGGACGTCCACCTAACTGGGTCTCAACCGACTTATGTCGTATGTCGGTAAGATGTATCTAACTTATATGAAGGAACAGGTGTGGGCGGATCAACTAGGTATGATCCAGGTTATATCTAGCTTGTAAGAGAAGGAAGGTATCTCGTTGGTCAAAGGTGACCACTGTACACAGAGCGTGAGCGAAGCGAACAGAGTCTAGGACCACCGAGGCGTGGCCGACAAAGGTGACGATGTCTATGTCGGATGACGCAGGCGCCGCAGAGGCTCACGTAGCCTCTGCATGGATGACGTTGGGCTAAAGTGACCCGGTTGGCTTACTATTTTGGGAAGAAGCATATTCCCTAAATATGCCTTCACGTATGCCCTAAGTGGAGACCGAGCCACCCCTATATAAGGAGGGCTAGGGCCTCTGTAGAAGGGGTTGGTCTTTGCTTGATTGATCTCTAGTGAGTAGTGGTTTTACTAGTGTTTTCCTGAGGGCTAGCTAGTGGTGAGAGTAAGAGAGTTCCTCTTCCTCCTCTCCCCAATACAGCTCAAGGAGCACTTGTAAACTGTGGAAGTGAATCGAATACAAAGCAACTGTGTGTGGAATCACCACACTATCCCTCCCTGGATTCCCCTAGTGCATTTAGTCCCCACCTTTAGCCTATCCATGGCATCTGCCGTGACACCACCACGACATTTAGTCTTCACGGATTAATGTAGCAACCACTACATATAATTTGGTGTATGGTAGTTGAACAAACAAAACAATGTTCTTATAATAGAATGGTTACCTAGGACGTGTACAAGACACGGTCCAAAGGGTTTTGTTAATTCAAATGGTGCTAAAAGGGCATGCAAACTTCAATAGTTGAAGTGAGCATAAAGGAGTTGGAATCTTCACCATGATGAAAATGTTAAAGGAGTTTAATTTCATCGGAGATGATGAAGATGCTTGCATTTGCAAGAAATTAAGTGGGAGCGCTGAGACAAATTTCCAAATGTAGAGTACACATTGTTGATTGGAAATGATGTATCTTTTATTGACACAAGTTAAGAATTTCATTAAAATAGAATTTTGATGAAAGACTTGGGCAAATCGGAATATTTGGCATCAATGTCTATATGGATAGATTGAGGCGCTAATATGGTTATGCCAGATGTACATATATGATATATTGAAAGGGTTCAATATGGAAACAACAAGAAAGGTTCTTGCTGCATGGAAATGATTGTATCAAGATTCAAGTGTTTCAACACTTGGTGAGTAAAATCACATGAAGAATTTTAATCGATTATACCGTGATATGTATATATCCGGATATGTCCTGTGCTCTAAACGTTATGAGCACATACCAGAATGATTCATAAGATGATCATTGGACGATAGTAAAGATATTCTTATGAGCTTTGAAAGAACTAAGAATATATCATGTATAAGTGACAAATAGTTAAAGGTAGTTCATTGTAAAGTGTTACATTGATACTAGTTTTGTCACAAGATACAAATTAAATTTATCTCAATTTAGACTATGGGTGGCACAATGTAATGGAAAGGATGTTCCATGATGGATTTGGATGAGTTCCAAAGTTGAGACATTGTGACAGATACTATAACAAAAGGCTAAGTATATGACTGCTATAGTAGCAGGAAAGGAGGGCATTTGTGTTAAGTAGTTTGTTATCAAACTAGGTGTGGTTCAAAGTGGGATAATACTATGAAGATATATTGTATGACAATAATATCAACATATTTTAACCCGAACGAACTAAAGGTCTCACCAAAGGACCAAATTTATACAATGCCATCTCATTTGAGAATGAGTGATGCGTATAGACACAAAGACATGCAAATACACACGGACCTGAAACTATCAGATCCGGAGATTATGTTAACCACTAGCAATCGCATATATGCAACACCAAAAAGCCATAGGTGTTCAATACACAAAGTTTTTCAAACTAGATTATTGACTCTAGTGCAAGTGGGAGACTGAAGGGAATATGCCCGAGAGACAATAATAAAGTGGTTATTATCTTATTCCTTGTTTATGATAAATGTTTATTTTGCATGCTATAATTGTATTGATTGGAAACGTCAATACATGTGTGTTTAATAAACAAATAAAAGGTTCCTAGTTATGCCTATCTTATAGACTAGCTCGTTGATTAACAAGATGGTCAAGGTTTCCTGATCATGGACATTGTATGTTGTTAATAACGAGGTCACAACATTGGTGGAATGATGTGATAAAAATTCATCTGAAGTATAGCATTACGATCAGAGTCATTATGTTTATATTGCTATAACATCAGACGAAGTAATCTTAGTCCTTAGACCATGAGATTATGTTAATTGCTAACACCGGAAGAGTATCTTGATAACATCAAACGTCACACCGTAACAGGGTGACTATAAAGGTGGGTTCCGTGCTACGAAGGTGTTACGTTGAGGCTCATGAATCGAGAGTGGTATTTTTCCATCCCGATGACGGATAGATATACTCTGGGCCCTCTCGGTGATATCACATTGAAATAGCTTACAAGCAAGTGATGTGATCACTAGAATGTTATATCACGGGAACGAGAAAAGAGTGCATGTCAGTAACGAGATCAAAGTAGGTATTTGGATGCCAATGATCGAATCTCGGACATGTAATATATCGTGAGACAAAGGGATTTAGTTACAACGTTAAAGGTTCACACGATCACAAGAGTCATCGTTGAATATGTGGTAGTCAGTACGGATCTCTAGGTCCCGCTGCTGATTATTGATCGGAGAGGGGTCTCGATCATGTCTGCATTATTCGCGAACCGTAGGGTGACACACGTAAGGGATACCGACACCATTTGGAGCAAATATGTTTGAGATAAAGATTTAAGAAAGCGTTGGAATTATTTCAATAGACAACGAAACTGTTTCGAGTGAAATTGCTGAAATTGGTTCTGCATGTAATATTGAAATGTTGCAGGGGGTTTTATGTGAATGTTTGTTAATTAAATTAATTAACAAAATTCTGAATAAAACTAATAAAAGAGTTTTATTAAATGAGAGAGCATTAAATTTGGAGAAATTTAATGCATTTAAAGACTTTAAAAGAGAATGTGAAGGGGCAAATTTATGTGGAGGGAGTTACCACCACATGAATGAGGAGGTGAAGGGTCACCCCTTGGGGCGCCGGCCATGGGGAGGGGCACCCCTCCTCCTCCTATAAAATCCCCCTCTCACACCTTCACACTCACACCTCCTCGTGAAGGATCTCTCACCCCCTCTAGTATTTTTCCTCCATGGTCTCGGATTAGCGAGATACATGTTCCCGGTGGCTTTATCTGGAAAGGAGTTGCTGCTTCCGCTGCTTTGCTGGAGCGAGGGACGGAGGTTGTCATGGTACCGGACGTGTGTGCGATCGCGGATGCATGGCTGCTTTGCGGTGCTGGACTTGGTGGTGCTGGGCTTGCTGGAGCTGGATCTGATGGACGTGCTAGAGCCGGACCTGCTGGACTTCATCACGATCTTGAGATCGGCAAGTGTACGACTACATCATCCACGAGTTCCATCTCGTTAACAAAGCTTTGTTGTCTTCGAGGGTAAGTTCTCTATGGATGTATATCCACCCGTTGCTTGTATCTAGTAGATAGATCTTGGTGTATAGTTCACATCATAGGAATTTTTTTGTTTTCTATGCTGCGAACCCTTCAAAATGCACCTGGTGTTCTCCCTCGACAACAATATTTACCTTTTGTTCTCCATGGTTGTTGTTGTCATGAGCCAAGTTGTTGTTGTTCTCATGGGCCAAGAAAGTGAAGTAAGCCTCATCTGCCTCCTCCCAAGTGTCACCCTGTTGTTAGAGTAATCGTTCACTTTATCATGGTACTTAATCCATTCAGTGTACACTGTTAGACACCTCCCTCTATACAACACATAGTAGTTTCTCTACAAGTCACAAGAATAAATGTTAATGTAGAACATGACAAGATCATCATAAGCATCTAGCAATCATAACTGACATCACAACTTCATACTAACAGGTGAATGCATGATCGTTATCAAAAGGGGATCAATATACAAGCCATAAAAAGTTTGTAGGACTTAGTTATAACCAAAATGTACATCATAAGCATCATCAGTTCATCATCGACACCATCACCATCATGCACACCGCCTCTAGGACCGAAGCAATCAAAGATCTAGTCACAAACTTGGCTAGGAAGGTCCTGAGCCAGAGGATCCTGTGTTGATCTCACACACCGACGAAGCTGGTGCCCTGTGCCTTGTTGTTCACGAGGTGGCCGAGAGCCGCCATGAGATGCTCCTCAGTGAAGCCAACAATGTCCATGATAGTCTGGTATAGATCAGAGTGCATATCAGTGGGCTTGTTGTCCCTAATGGCCTACGCAACATCCTTGATGGCATCAGTCATGCTTTTGAAGGCCTAGATCTCGTCATGAGCTAGGACGCCCCTCTTCCTCTTGCCTTTAGCGACAGCTGCCGAGCATCGACAGCTTTGTCGGAGCCATCAATGATCACGGTGTCAGAATCTTGTGTGTCAGTGTCTTCAACTCCAGGAGTACCAAGGGTCTCACCTGACCCATGGCAATCAGGAATTCAACGTCCTTGTTGTGATCCTATGAGTGCAAGATATTGTGTTAGTTGTGAATGACAGTGATGATGCAAGAGAGTGTGTTAGTAAGACAGTGATCATGCAAGAGTATGCTAGTAAGACAGTGATCATGTGTGCTAACCTGCACAACCTCTGGTAGTGCTCCTAGGATAGAAGAATTGTGAATGTGTCCTCACACCATCGCACGCCGTTGAATTCTCTCAGCTTGCTTATCTAGATCCAAAACACCTGCCACTTACTCAGGTGGTTGTACACTTGAGTTCGTGGAACCCAGGGACCCTTACGTCTATGCAGCTAAGTTTCGCGGACTACACCACGAGAAAGAATTTCATGCAAATTAGTTCCTTCGAAAGTTCGAATGATGCCTCGAGGACAGACCGCTTAGAAATCACCTCCACAAATGATGCATGTACACATATTTCAAACAAACTACTTTTTTCAAAAGTTCACATATCCAAAAAACATTTCGGAAACAAAGAGGAAGTATATAAACGACAAGATTATAAATGCTGAGAGTGATTTGGAACTAGGAGGAGAAAGGGAGGGGCCAGCAAGAGAACATTTATAGGGGTAAAACCGTCCATTCACATAACCCACGCAGCCCCACCCGGCACCCCCACCAGCCAGTTATATTCAGATAAAAAACCAAATCCAGTACTGTAAGCTCTGCAGCAGCAGGCACCACCAAACTCAACTCGCTCCGCCGCAAGAACGACACTCATCTGCTAAGCGGCGGCAGATCGACGCCAGGAAAAGCAAGCGTGTGCTTGATCGCTTCGCCTCGTTCCACTCTCTGTCTTCCTCCCCGTGGCGCTTCTGGAACTGTTCGGTGTCCTCCTGGTTCTGGACGCACAGCAAGGTAATTAAGCTCTCTTTCTAGCTGTTTTTCTTCCCCTTCAAGGTTTGGATTTGTTTTCCTCTTCTCAAGAGCTAGCAAGCGAGCTTAGCAACGCTGCGCATTTTTTCTCGTCGAATAAAAATGGAGTATCCAGACCAGTGGTGGTGGTAGTTCGGTAGGAATGTTTCTTGGTGTTCGTTGGTTTGGTCGTTTCCCCTGTCCTAAAAAGCTGCCTTTTCTTCTGCGCTTTTCTGTTGGTTTGTGCCCGGGACGTTTTCTGGTTTTCATTAGTGTTCACTAGCCCCCTCCCCTCTCCTCCCCTCTGAGGAGCAGAAGAGGAAGCGTATCCTCGGCGGGTCCACTATCCCTAGTTTGCCCTTCGAGATCGGACGGAGGCCTCCTCTTCCGGCCTTCCCCTCCCCGCCGCCAGGCCTCTCCTTTTATCCCGCCGGACGAATCATCCCCTCGTCGTCCTCCGCCGCGGTGGAGATCCGTCCGCGCTGATTGGTTTCATTTGCCGGTGACGGATCCATAACCTGCGTGGATCGATTTTCTTTCATGTGAGCGATCTAATCCCAATGTTCCATTCTCTCCAATCCATCAATCTTTTTCTGTCGCGGATTTTTTTGCTGTATGGCGGAGTGGTATTGAGTCCTTTATTTTCCAGAAAGTTCTTTAGGGTTCTATATCAAACGCCCTTGCCCTTGGTTAGGCACTAGTACTGAACTCGTGTTCTTGGCTAACTGAAAGTAAATTACAATCTGTATTCTTTTCTTTCTTTCTTTCTTTCTTTCTTTCTTTCTTTCTTTCTTTCCGGTAGCAGGAGATAAAGTCTACTTTTGTTGAAATACGCCATTGCCTGCCAATCCGGGTAACACATTTTTGTTGGTTTTTTGTTCGGACAAAGCTCTCTGTTCCATTTTTCATTTCTACGATTTATATGTAGGTATTTTCTCCTTTGCGCTACTACAAAACTCACCTTAGTAGAAAAATCTAGACATGTCAACTTCTTTATGCGCATTTCGATCCTGTTGCCGACCTCTTAAAACCTGTTGGTCTCCGGATCCCAATTCTATAATCACCGTTTGACTGCCTGACATGTGCAACGCCCTTAAAAGTAATCCCCATCTCGCGAACCTGTCCTGCCATCCATGTTGCTTGCTTGCGATCTCAACCAAGATAAGAAAGATTCCTCCCCCTCACTGGTGCTTGTTCCCGTGGTCTCCCAACATTTGCCTCACCGATTATTCCCGCTGTCCCCTCACCTCAAGATGCTGCCCTTGTGCTCTGCAGGTGCTGCCGCTGCGTCTGCGATCCAGCGAGGAGGAGGAGGAGTTCCTGTTGGCATTCTGCTTGCCCGGACCCAGATCTTGATGCAACTGCCCACTAGTTTACTCATCTAGAGGGGGTTCTTGACCTGATTTCATTTGCCGCCTGGGGGGACAGTTGGGCGTGGATCCTTATCACTAGTTGTTGGCCTTGTCCTTTCACATGCCACTGCCCACCGGTTTTGCTACTTTGTTCATGGGTTAAGTGCTGTGGGTTTGTTGAGGTGTTTCTTCTTCTTCTTGGCCCCCATCTGCTGGTCTCTAGCCAAAGGACAAGAGCTGCAGAGAACACGGAAGATTGCAGGTTATTTTTTCAGTGTGGCACAATGAAGCACATGAAGCTTGGGTCCAAGCCGGATGTCTTTCAGACAGAAGGCAGCAATATCAGGTTAGTTGTTCCGCTTCTCTTCTTGCTCAGAGTTTCTCCAGCTTCTGTCGACATTACTATTACTACTCTATTAATGCTTGCTCTGGATAGTGTTCTTGTTGTTTTACTCCACTTTTGTGGTCAGAATTGTGAGATCTGTTTCACTTCATAGAAATTTGGCTTTTGTATGCAATCTTGGTTCTGCAATTTTTGCCAACTTCGAGACGATTCTTCTTTGATTAATTTTTTTTAATAAATTCCAAATCAATGAAGTAGCTAAAGGGGGCAATCATACTGGTTACTAGTCATATGCAGGGGAATGTGGGCCTTTATCTCTAGTTTCCTGGGCTCCACTTCTTAAACCGTAAGAAAATGAAGTGAGAACACGCCACTGGTGCCATTTCTTTGATTTCAGTTACTAGTAGTATTAGTGTAGGAGCCTGCACAAAACTTCCATTTATTCTGCCAAGTATTTGTATTACTGTTACAAATTTACACTACCAAACATTTTATATTTGGACAATAGTTGCAAAGAAATTTTTTAAATGTATTCCTTGCAGGAAAATGTTTGTCGGATTATCCCATCTACTCAAAACTACATAAGCACGTATCTATACAATACGTAATATTATTCTATCCAACTGATGTTCTTTATAGGTTAATTTGTCCTTGATTCTTGCTAGCCGCATATGTTCTTAAGCTTCCTCTGTACTTTGAGGGCATGTGCAAATTTAATGATTGGAATGCCTTCCTTAGTTTGTTTAGTGTTCAGTTTTTATTTAAGTGAACTAGTTGTTGACATTGTGGTCCATCGTGTAGATTGAATTCTTTGAGCTCAGTTAAGATCGCTTTGCCTTACTATGTCCAATTGTTTAATCATTGGTCCAGGACCAGTTATCAGTTCAATTAGTTGTACTTGTCATGCACAATGATACAAGATGTGAAGTTGCTTTCCACACCTTTATCTCGTTGCTTGTGGTACTTTACTTAGGTAAATGGTCTGTCACTCGCTGTCTCACTTTTAGCTGATTCAGTGGGTGGGGATTCTGTTAATTTTAAATTTGGTCTCTTTATTATTTGTTTTTGGTGGATTATGTGAATTTACTTTGCCATCTTTGTGATCCATTACCAATGTTTTGTGCCCTAACATCTGTGATCATCTTTATGGACAATTATTGCGGGTCCACTTCTATGAACTGTGCCACTCGCAAACACTGATTCCGTCCGGTAGCCGATATATTCACAATTGTCACCTTTTGCCATTCTCTCGTAAAGACATGTGTGAGCCTTCAATGTACATATACTGATATACTGTTCACCAAATAGTGACATGGCAGCCCTATCATCTGAATACCCTTGTATGATTTGCATAGTACAGCTATGACATGCGTACTCACCAAAACATATGCAGGGAAGTGGTGAAAAAATATACGGACAAACATATATAGAATATATGCCCTGGAATTTGTTCATTTATTTTGGGATCTATTTTCCGGTCAAACGCTTTGCCTCTATTTTTGGATCTGTTCCTTCTTTTTTCATATCATCTATATTGTGCTTTGCCTCTATTTGTACTAAATAGCTTTGTTGTTAATGTTGTGCTAACATGGTTTTCAGGTTTGTTGCAACAGAGCTGGCAACAGACATCGTTATCTCCATAGGAGATGTCAAATTTTATCTTCACAAGGTATCAACTTCATTATCTGTATAAATTACTGTTCTCATGGTTCGACATGGCATTGACATTTTGAGAGCAAATTTACTGTACTAATATATTCACTATTAAGCTAATTGTTAAAGCTCTTCCTTATAGATGTTAAATAATTACTTTACTATAATTGCTAAGGATTTATATGACTAGCTATTAGTGTGGAACACATTGTAAGGTACTAAAGTTGATAAGATGATCCTTTTGTGTTCATTATGATTTATACATTGGAGCACAAATCGGTTTTTATTTTTATTTTGTGGATACACAAAACACTCCTTGATTAAGCACAACTTTTCTGAACTTAGCGAGTCCTCTACAATGAACAGTTATATCATTTACAGATTATTGTTCCAACCTAGGAAATGCCCTATCATAAAAAGAAAAAAGAAACTTCGAAGTGCTTTAAATCTTCTAAAGTGTCACTTGCAATGGAAGGAACAATTTATACATGTGCTTGATGCAGTACAATGGAGTAGACTTTATTTTGTTACAAGCTGAATTTTTCTAGTGCACCTTTGTTTTATGTCTACAATAACTAAGGTGTACGCATTATTTGCAGTTCCCTCTTTTGTCAAAGAGTTCACGATTGCAAAGATTAGTAGCTTCAAGCAATGAGGAAAACAGCGATGAAGTGGATATATCTGACATTCCTGGTGGACATTCAGCATTTGAAATTTGTGCCAAGTTTTGCTATGGCATGATTGTAACACTCAATGCATATAATGTTTTTGCTGCTCGTTGCGCAGCTGAGTATCTAGAAATGTTTGAGACCATTGACAAAGGAAATCTTATCTACAAAATTGATGTGTTCTTGACATCGAGCATATTTCGCACTTGGAAGGACTCAATCATAGTTCTACAAAGTACAAAGTCCTTGCAGCCATGGTCTGAGAATTTGAAGGTAATCAACCAGTGTATTGACTCTATTGCGTCGAAGGCATCAATTGATCCATCAGAGGTCGAATGGTCATACACCTACAACAGAAAAAAACTCCAATCCGAGAATGGTGTCGATTCTCATTGGAATGGAGTCAGGATGCAACAGATGGTCCCTAAGGACTGGTGGGTTGAGGACCTCTCTGAACTCGAGATGGATTTGTACAAGCGCGTGATCCTAACAATCAAGGCAAAGGGAAGAACTCCTGCTATAGTTATTGGAGAAGCACTGAGAGCCTATGCATTCCGACGGCTACTTGGTTCCCTAGAAGATGCTGTGAGCAATGGAGTCGATTGCACAAAGCGCCGTGCGGTTCTCGAAAACATTGTATTTCTGCTGCCCACTGAGAAAGGTTCAGTGTCATGTGGTTTTCTTCTTAAGCTACTAAGAGCTGCATGCTTGCTGGAATCTGGGGAATCTTATCTTGATAGCTTGGTCAAGAGAATAGGCATGCAACTGGATGGTGCTTCGGTTTCGGACCTTCTTATACCAGCAACTAGTGGTGAAAACTGTTTGTATAATGTCGACCTGATTATGGCAATAGTTGGGCAGTTCATGTCACACCATAGTGATAATGGTAAGTTGACTTTTGAAGAAGATGATGAAATTGTGGAAGTTGAGAATTTTGCTTCTGTTTCCAGCATGTCAAAGTTGGCAGTTGCAAAACTGATCGATGAATATCTTGGCGAGATTGCTAAGGACCCCAATTTGCCTGTTTCAAAGTTCATTGAACTTGCTGAAATGGTGTCTGCCTCATCCCGACAAAGGCATGATGGACTTTACCATGCCATCGACATGTATCTAAAGGTAATGTTCATATATGTGTGTCTTGCTATCTCCACTTAGTATTTCCGTTGTCGGGAGTTTTAAAACTTGCACTTGGTGCCATGCGTACAGGAGCACCCCAGCCTACCAAAGAGCGAAAAGAAGAGGTTATGCGGATTGATGGACTGCAAGAAGCTGTCCCAGGAGGCATGCATGCACGCGGTGCAGAACGAGAGGCTTCCTCTGCGTGTGGTTGTGCAAGTTCTCTTCTTTGAGCAGGTCCGAGCGTCAGCTGCTTCCGCAAGGAGCGACTCTGCAGCCGATCTTTCATCGGCTGTTCACTCGCTGCTTCCCCGAGAGAACGGCAACTCATACGGCAGCTCCAGGTCAGCTGCCACGACAACAACCGAGGAGGAAGGCAGCGGAGTCCCAACATCCAGCGACATCAACTCTTTCAGGTCGATGAGGCTTGCCACTACCAACGGCGCCGGCAGCGAAAGGAGCAGCGCCAGCAGCGAGATCAACAAGAACGGCGAGGACAAGAGCACCACCACCGGTAAGGCAAAAGCGTTGCTGATGCCGAAGAAGATGCTAAGCAAGCTCTGGTCCGGGAAAACAACAAATGGGGTCGCTGAGAACAGCGGCTCGGACACGTCGGAGAGCCCTGGTTCTGCCAACAACCCAGAGGAGGTGAAGTCGACGCCGTCCCGGAACACGAGGCGTTCGATGTCCTAGTGGCAGTTTTTATTACTCTGTTATTACTGCTTTGTTTTTTTTTCTTTACACGAGAGGTAGCGATCCTAGAATGTGGAATTCTACTGACTTGTCCGGTCGCCGATGATCTTTTTGGAGTAGCATTCTCGCAAGTAATTGCAGTAGCCCCTAGAGGTCTGGTCATTGGTGTTCAGGAACACATTTCATAAGGTAAACCTGTAATTTTTTTTACGGTGGTAAGTAAAAGAAGCCCTTTTTTGAAGGTGGCAGACTGGCAGTGTAGAGAAAAGTTTAAAGCTTATGTCTTGATCACCATTCTTGTAGACACAAGACATGGTGTTTACAGTTCTCTCTGTGGGGTCTATTACTATCAGCTAGTACCTTTGTGTGAAGGTAAAGAAAAGGAGGCTGGCTTGAAGGCCTCGCTTGAGAGGCGCGGGCCTTGGCACTGCGCCTCAAAATAAAAGTCATAGGAGAGAAGTACCTATGTCATGTTTGCTTGGCTGTCTTCAGAAAAGCACTAAAATTTAGAAAGATTTGAAGACCTTGAAGATTTGTTTATTTTTTTTAGACTTTATTTTGTAATTGTTGGAGTCAATGTTTTTTGCCAAAAACTAGTGACACTACTTTTTATTGAATTGCATCAAATCAAATTAGCTTCTCGGCTGGTCGGAGGTCTGGACATGCGGAGGTTTAGGGACGGTTGGGTCCGCCTGTGCATGTATGCATGTACTACTTCCTCTGTTTAAAAATATAAAATGTTTTAACTTTGTAAAAGAAATGTATCTAGACTTATTTTAATGTGTAGGTTCACTCCAAACCTATATGAACCTAACACTAAAAGGGGTTTAGATATACTCATTTCACAAAACTAAAATATCTTATATTTAGGGGTCTAGATACACTCATTTTACAAAGGTAAAACATTTTATATTTTGAAACTTAGGAGTACTACTGCTGAGCTAGTTCACCGTGCAGCTGTATTTGTAGATCGCTTGCTATACCTAACCGCACATGAAGCAAACCATGTCCTCCTACCTTGGATCTTGAGGTCTTCAATGATAGACGATTCAGCAGAGAAGTCTGGTCTTGAGTTATTCAGTGCTATAGCCAACAGTTGTGCATCAGTTTCAAATTCAGCTCTTAGCACGCCTAACTCCGCTGCCAAACTGAAAGCTTCCTCCATAGCTCGGATTTCGGCCGTAAAAGCATCATGTATAGCATCCGACTCACCTGCATGTGCCCCAACCACTTCCCCATCCTCCGACCTCGCGATTACTCCCCATCCTCCCAACGTACCGCCCTCCACATAACCTCCATCAATATTAAATTTGATGATTCCTGCTGGGGAGGTCTCCATCTCTCATTGCTCAATCGTTCCCCATCTGCGACCTTCTCAAAACAGGTCAGGTACTCAGCCGCAGAACATTTTACACGATGGGCCAAGTCCTCAATCTATAATGGCATTTCCCCCTCTCTGATCTTGATTTCCCTGCTGCCACCATAGCCACCACATTGTGATGATCTGAATTTTTGGCTCCTCTGGTAGTCCCCAGATGACATCCATCGTGCTCTCAATATTATCCCAACGATCGCCAGAGAATTTTCACTTCTTTGCACTTCACAAACAGATGACGACCGCTCACTTTCTTCTTTCCTTTCTCTCTCTTCTCTACAGTAGCTTGAGAGCTTCCTCGGTGGTGCCGGGCCAAACCAAAGTCCCTCCCGGCGGCGATGCCGTCGGAAGGCGACTGAGGGGCGGCGCCGGCTTAGGTAGTTTAGGTTTTAGTTTTTGTGTTGCCTTTGTGCAGTCTTGGAGTAGGGTTCTAGATCCCGCCGGCCGGATCTGGGACATCTCGAGCAACCTTCCCGTCGGGGTGGGAAGCTGGAGGATCTCCACAAATAAGTCGGCCCCGAGCTACTCCTTAGTGCCATCGGGCGGCGCTGGGAGGTTGCTGCACTCCCTTCTCGTCGGGGCTCTGATGGTCAGAGCCAAGATGGGGAATGGAGGCGTCGGCGGCTTGGAAGATAAGCCCGTTCTTCTCCGCTGCGTCTTCGTCAAGATTCAGTGGCCCTAGATGCTCTCGGTCGGCTGTGGTGGCGAGGGAGAGCGAGCTTGGGCGCTGAAGAATGTTGGAGACGCGGTGAAGTGGATCCCGAAGCTGCGTCTGGTGGAGTTTCCAAGCGAAGGCACGTTGCCGGAGCTACCTTTGGCCGATGAGGCCACTCCACGCTCGGCTGTGGCCGAGCTCCTTCTTCTTCTAGGGTTGTGCTTGCACAAGAGGGTGCGCACTAGCCTACAGGGAAGATCCTCTTCGACCTCAGAGCCAGAAACTCAGTTAGCGTCGCCCCCAAATGGCTTGTTCCCCGGCGGTGGCGCTTACTCCGGCGTCTCGAGGTCTCCCGACGACGATGTGGACCGCGGACTGGATTGCTTTTCTTATTTTCATTCCAGGGTCCTGTTTGCAAACATGAAGGCCTTATCTTTGTTTGATCTGCTGTTTAGGGGCCTCTTTGTAATGTGTAACCGCCTGATTAATACCAGCAGCTTCTAGGCCCTTCGGGGTCTTTTCCCGTTAAGAAAAACAGATGACAGCCATCCTCACGCAACAGGTTACATAAGGGGCATTTAATGTTCTCAATGCTGACACCTCGTCTAACCAGGTTATCTCGAGTTACAATTGAGTTATGCGAACACCTCCACCAAAAGTGTCTGGCATCTTAGCTTCCGGATACGCCACCATTTCTTGCTTTCCCCACCCCTAGCACTTCAGGCCTTTGCTCTCTACTCCCCGCATCATTACCACTTTTCTGTGACTCCAGTTCAGTATATAATTTGTATGCATTAGCCCTTGGAATCCACGTTGGGCTAAAACTCACCTTGACCAAGCCCTTGGAATCTACAGATCCTGCCAGATGTTTACTTTCTCTCCATTCCCTATCATCCAGATTACACCTGCCTTTGCCAATTTGACCCCACGAAGGATGCTCCGCCAGGTATAGGACATGTTGTCCGTCGGTTGCCCCACAGCCTCTCGCCGGCGGGAGGTTTTAATATTTTCTTTAGACTATTTTTAGTGTCTTCTTCAGGACGTTGAGGCGACGGCTACGTCCTGAGGTCAGAATAAGGTCCTTCCCGCCTTATCCTCGTTCTGGTGATGCGTCTAGCATCAGCGGAGGGTGCGTGAAGTCATGTGTCCGACAGGTTCCTTGGGATCTGATCGTTTTTCGTACGTGTGTTTTGATGTCAGTCACTTCCAATCTACGTTTTTCATCTTCGGCGATGGTTGCTACTCTGGTGCGCTGGTCCTTTGGGACCTTAGTACGACGACTTTCCGTCCGTCTACTACAACAAGCTCTACTACGACAAGCTTTGTCTGGCTCCGGTGATGGAGGGGCGAGGACGGCGGCACGCCTTCGGCTCGTGCTAGTGTTTGTAGTCGTCACTAGGTGGTCCAATGACCTATTTGTAATTTTTATTACTTTTAGGACTCTTTGTACTGCTGTTGATGATTATTAATAGATCGGTGCAATTTCGCAAAAAAAAATATTATGGTATTGATTGTAAAAAAAAACCCTACTCATAGCTTTACAAGTTGCAACCAAACTAGTCCATAAAGCTCCCATGGAAAAAAAAAACTAGTCTATAAGTTAGGACCCATAGTGAGATCAACCATCTGATAACGTTGTCATCGAAGTTCGTTTTTCATTGATATTGTGTTTTCTTAAGCTTGTGAATAGCCCCTGCAGCGAGGAGTATTTTTTGGCACGTGGAAAGGTTTTTGCTCAAATTATGGGAGCGCTCGGCCATTATCCCTTCATGTTCACAGTATAGAAATTTATAATTGTAGCTGTCAAATATTTAAGAGAAACAAATTGCTAGTATAGGGAACATTTTCATATTTTAATAGGTTCATCATGGGCGCATACTTGTTTCTACAGGCAACACAATTTTCTTCTCCAGAAAGTTGTTTAGAGAGATTACAGAAAGTCCTATATTGTAAATCGGCGGTGAATATTCACACTTATGTGTATTTTTTCCTGGTAAAGGGTTGAATCGACCAATCAAGGACTTCCTTGGATCATACTTCCTCCGGTCCATATTAATGGCATCAACTTTGTCTAGATACGGATGCATCTAGTCTAAATAGTCAACTAGATACATACCGTATGAATTTTGATAAAGTTGAAAACATTAATATGAACAGATGGCGTAGTAGAAATTTGTTCTTTTTTAGAAAGGGTCGAGGACGTAACATAGGAAGAGCGAAAAAATACATGACTCTTACATAAAACCTTATTAACATATCCGATCTCAGAATACAGATATGTTGCAGCGATGTCTTTTGAATTGTGCACAAGAAGTTCAAAGAGTTGTTCAGAGAAAAAAGGTCCATAGAGCATTTCAAAGCTTTTTTTTAGAAGAATAGAGCATTTCAAAGGTGATTTTTTTAAAATAATACGTTTTTTAATAAATTTGAGAAGTGTCGAACGAATTCAGGATTTTACACATCTAGGGCTTTGTCAGTTCGGCGTGACCGATTCAGATCCATTTGGCTAGGGTCTAGCCGAATGAAGAAATCGGCGTGACCCTGACCGATTCATCTGCATTCAGCGACAGCCTGGCCGATTGCAACTGCCACCGAGGGACAGCGGGGCCCACGCTAGCCGAGTGCGCCCACTCGGCGAGACCGTAACCGAATGGATATTTTGGCAACATCTTGGCCGATTGCATGCCATCAGGACCACGGCACATGTGCCGCCCCCGCTCCTCTCCTTCTTCCTCCGCGCGGTGCTCCCTTCTCTCTCTCCTGCCTCGCGCGAGCTCGCTTCCCTGCATCTATTTTGTCCGATTTAGCATAGATTAACCAGTAAATCTTCCTTCTAAAACCACTATAGAGGTAGGGGAATTCTGATCTACTGATGGGTTAGCTCAGGGCTCGATTTCGTGGTGGTTTTTTGGAGGAATGGTGGTGGTGCTGCGGTGGAGCAATGACGACTTTCTTTCTTCCTCCCGCGCCCGCCTAAGCCCGGCCCGCGTGAGAGGGGAAGATTAGCAAAGCGGAAAAAGACAGAGGGAGGGGGAGCTGCATCTTATTCTCTTCGCGAGAACTTCAGGATCGGAGAAGCATTCGGAAGGGGCAAGAAGATCTCAATCTATAATGAAGAAATGATAGTAGCTGGTTGTTTTATAGGCTTTCTCATATTCAGTCGATGGTGGTGCTGTGGTGGAGCTTGGAGCAGGGGCGTGTATGAGCTGCACCGTGCTGCTTTTTTGGTGAACCGAGGCTGCTGTACCGAGTGGCTTCTCATGCTTCAAGTGTAAACTCTAATCCCTCGTTAATCACAGTTATTGTATATGGTTATGCGGCTACTCGGACTGTAGTTAGGAGGCTATTAGAATAATTAGGAGGGTTTGAGTATATTATTTAGAATATATACGTACAGTTGTACATAGTTTTATTTAGAATAGGTGGATTTGTAAAAAGATCTGGTAGGTGGATTGGTAGGAATATTAGCCAGGCTATTAGTATATTAATTAGAATATTTGCCGATAGTTGTACATGTATTTACGCACTGTCGATAATTAATAGTTTAGTTTGATTTTTTATGTCAGCAGAGATGTCGAATGTAGTGTTTACTACGGTCCTGGTAATATCCAATACTATGAATATGGAGCAGATTTGCGTGAGTTTTATTTTACGGAGTTGGATTTGACTGCCCCTCAAACGTAGAGTGTTAGTCAGTTGAAAGAATGATTGACAGGCTATTTAGGATATAATCTTGAAACACACACCGTCAGTGTCCAAGCATTGTGGACAAAGTCGACCAAGAGCATTTTCTGGATTTTGAAGGATGTAGATCATAACAGAGATGGTTTAAGTGGTTAAAAGGTTGCCAGGACAGGCACATACACCCTGTTGCACTAGTGCTTCCTGTCTTGAAGGAGATTGATCCGCAAGCATCAGAAGATGGATACGGTCCTAACCATAGTCCTGAATATAGTGGCGGGACGTACTCTATGTCCAATGCTGGAGGTGGTGGTTATGAATTAGAGCAGAGCAGTCAGATAGGAGGAGGAGGTGGTGGTTACGAACCAGGGCAGAGCTGTCAGGATGTAGGTGGAGGATACGATAGTGGAGAGGTAGATGCGACGAGGAAGGTAGGCACATGCAGGACTTGATGGAGAATGAGGATTACATGGATGGTGAAAGTGGTGATTCTAATGATTCAGATAATTCCGATGAAGAAGGCAACAGAGAGGACGTGCCGATTCCTGCATCCTGGAATCAAGACATCTCCGATGTCATACTGTTAACGATTGTCATGATTCTGTGTGGGAATATCACAAGAATAAAATTGCGGAGGGCGCCAGATATCCAGACAAGAAACATTTGCAAGATGCAATCATTGCTTGGGCATTGTCTACACAGAGGGTTCTCAGTACAACCATGTCAAATAAAAAATACTTGACAATGGAATGCGTGGATATAAATTGTCCAGCTTGAGTGCATGGATATCTTCCTAAATATGACACAAATTGGTTGGTGAGCGACATGGCGATGCGCACATGTCATCTTTTATCTATCCCTAAAGATCATTGTAACCTCTCGTCCATGCTTTTGGATCGGTTGTTTTACACGGAGATAGTGGAGAGCAAAGCGGTGGAAGTGAATGCTATAATAAATAAAGTAAGGGTCAGGTTTAATTACAATATTTTGTACGGCAAGGCTTGGAGGGCAAAGAAAAGGGCTCATGAGGATAGGTTTGGTTCGTTCAGAGACGCGTATGACTCTGTAGTCAGACAACTCCTTACACTGCATGCTAGGAACCCAGGCACCTATGTCGACATCCAATACTATGTGATACCAGAGGATCCATCCATAAAGGTGCTTCATCGAGTGTTCTTCTCTTTCTCTGTGTGCATCCAAGCTTTCACTTATTGCCGACCAGTTATATGTGTAGACGACACGTTTCTCACTGGCAAGTATAAGGGTCAGATCCTTACAGCCATTGGTCAATACGGCAACAATCAAATTGTCCCGCTTGCCTTTGCTTTTGTTGAGGGAGAAAACACTGAAAGCTAGACATGGTTCTTTAGGCAACTCAAGATAGCAGTTGTGAAAGATAAGCCCAATGTGTGCATCATTCATGATAGGCATGTAGGTATACTAAATGCGGTTAAGCGTTTGACACAGTGGGCCTGAAGAACAAACACCTTGGCTCGACATGCAGAGCCGTTAGTGCATGCACCATTCGGGAGCTAATTTTTTCTCACAGTTCAGGAACAAGAATCTGATAAATCTTTTCAAAGAACTGTGTAAGCAGAATCAAGAATGAAAGTATGATTTCATACGTGCACATCTCGATGACTTCACTCAGAAACATGTCAGGACGAGGAAAGCGGCCCAAACCGCAGCTATAGCTGCACATCAAGCAGCAGTTGCTGCCTAGGCTACTACTGGAGAAGCGCATCTGGAAGAAGAGCCTTTAGGGCTTTGTGACTTGCCTAGATTTGATCCGCCTGATACTAGGAGAAGGCTCAGGAGACAGATTAAAAAAATTCAACAGTGGATAGAGCACGAGCCTTTGGAGAGGTGGTCTTTGCTACACGACACCCATAGAGCTAGGTATGATGTCATGACTACAAACCTAGTTGTGTCATGTAACTTTGTCCTCAGAGGTAACATGGCTCTTCCACTTACAGCCATTGTCGAGGGTATTTTGTATGGCATGATCAAATATTTCAGAGACAGACGACAGAGAGCTCAGTTGCATATATTGAACAATCCGAATACAAGCTTCTGTGAAAATATTATGGACTACATGGATAAAAAGATGGAAAAAGCTCGGACACACACTGTCGTGTCCATCGGTAATACAGAAAGAAGGTTTAAGGTGCGGTTACCCACCAATAAGTTTGGGTTTGGTAATGAGCTAAGGACACATGAGGTGAAGATTGGAAATGAGAAATGACCAACCTGTGAGTGCACATGCAACAAACCAAAATTGCTTCATCTGCCATGCTCGCATATGCTTGCTGCGTGTGGGCAGATGGGGTTGGACGCAATCTCGTTCGTGTCTCCGTACTACATAAAAGAATCTGTGGTCAATACCTGAACCGGTGAGATGTCAGGATTTCGAGTAGTGGGCTTTCAACACGGTAAACCCTAGCGAAAGGAAGTACATCCCCCACCCTGCTCTAATGCGAATAGGTAGAGGAAGACGCCAGTGTAGGCGCATCCGGAATGACATGGATGAATCAGAAGCTGGAGGCCCAACACGACAGTGTTTTCTATGCAATGATTTTGGCCATAGGGCAAGTTGTTGTCCCACGTTCGGTACAGGCGTAGTACCTACACGAGGACGTGGTACCCGGGCTCGAAGAGGTAGAGGACATAGGCAAACTTAGGCTTCGGTGAACTATGTTCCATTTGTAATATATGACGAACTATGTTTTAATTTGTAACATGTGATGAACTATATTTTAATTTGTAATATATGATAAACTATGTTTTAATTTGTAATCTGTGAAGAACTCTGTTTAAATTTATAATATGTGATGAACTATGTTTTAATTTGTAATATGTGTAGAAATAGCGAGAAGATACAGTTTGCTCAGTGCAGATATTGAAAAGAAACATCGTGCTAGAATTTTGGAGGATGAGCCTAACTCCCTCGAGCCCTTGGTCACTCGAACTCCCAATGTAAACTGGAGGATACACCCGACTTGGGTTTCTAGGTACGATTTTATTGTAATCATGCATTACAATAATTATGATTGGACGCACTAAGTCATTTGTCACGCTATTTGGATATGCAGGTTGAAGTGGGTCGGGCTTTTACCTTTCGCTCGTCTGGTTGAGAACACTGAAGACTCTACACGTCTGTTATATGACCAGTTGTTGCTCAGCTTCTTGGTTGACCGCTGGAGACCCGAGACACACACTGTTCACTTTTGTTGGGGAGAAATGGCTCCTACTCTCCAGGATGTGTCATACCTGTTGGGACTTCCTTTGGCAGGCCAGCCCATTAGGCCGCTGGATGCACCAGCTAGTTGGCAAGGCAATATGACCCAACGTTTCGAGGGTATTAGTGCCTTATCTGGTCCATTTGAGCATGATGATCACGGGCCCAAGTTTGACTGATTACTAGGATTTCAGGTATGTTCGCTAACTTATTAGTCCACTTGTCTTTATGCATCGTATCATTCTATGTTTTTGGGTACTAAACTATCTTTGCATTAATGTAGATCCAAAGGTTAGGCTATCCAGAGACCCAGTTGACTGAGCCACAGATCACTTGGTGCTTGGAGGCATACTTACTTTGGCTTCTCGGGAAGGTGATGTAGAACCATGTGATGACCCACAAGTATAGCGGGTGTATCGCAGTATTTTCGATAAGTAAGAGTGTCAAACCCAACGAGGAGTAGAAGGTGTTGACGAGTGGCTTGGATCAGGAATTCTCTGTAAATACTTAGCAAACGGATTTTTAGGGTTTTTTGATAATGCAGATAAATAAAGTACGAGTAAATAAAAGACAATAATATTAATTGAAGCAAGTGGCCCAATCCTTTATTTAGCAAAGGACAAGCCGGTTGTATTACTTAAGATGACTAAACGTTCTCGAGGACACATGGGAATATCGTCAAGTGCTTTCACTTCATATAGTTGATTAATCTTCTTTAGTTGGATAAGTGTTGTGTGGGTGAACCTATGCCAATGTACTGACCTTCCTAGGACTAATACATACTTGTGATTATACCCCTTGCAAGCATCCGCAACTACAATAAAGTAATTAAGATAAAAACCTAACCACAATCTTAAACTTTGAGATCCTACACTCCCTTGTGTAAAGGTTTCCTAACGGGGGTTGAGGTTTCTGTCACTCTGGCAGCCCCGCGATTAGTAGCCAAATATACAATGGATTCTCCTAGGCCCATAAAGGTGAAGTATCATGTAGTCGACGTTCACATGACACCACTAGAAGAATAACACCACAACTTAAATATCAAACTATTGAATCTTTCTCAACACAATTCCACTACTAACAACATGACTTCTCCCATGTCCTCAAGAACTGAACGAACTACTCACAATACATCATATGGATCAAGATCAGAGATGAAATAATGATAAGTAACAATCTGAAAATGAACAATAATTCAATGGTTCCACTCAATAGCATCAACTATAACAAGTAATCAACACTGGGAAAGTTTCCCTAACTATGCAAGATTCAACCCAATTGTTACAGCGGTACAGAGTGGTGATGATGGTGCTGGTGGAGATGATGATGGAGATGATGATGATGATCCCGATGAAGTCTAGCTTGATGACGATGTTGATGGCGACGATCTCCCCTCTCTAGAAAGGAATTTCCCCGGCAGATTTCTGCCTACTAGAGAGCTCTTTCTCTCTATGTAGTTTCCGCCCCGCAGAGGCAGCGGAACCTTTCTGTGGTTGCTCTTCCAGTCTTAGGGTTTCGAGAGGATTATATACGCCAAAGGGCAATGCCAGAGGTGGGCCAGGGTGGCCACACCACCTGGTGGCGCGGCCAGGGCTGGCCCGCGCCAGGGGTGGTGTGGGCCCCTGTGGCCCATCTCCACTTCCCCTTCTGGGCTTCGTCTTTTGGAAAAATAGGATTTTCCATATATTTTCCGGGATTTCCTGATCTTCGCGAATTTTTCCTCCAAACAGTGCCTTTTCCATCAGAATCCTGACTTCAGTGGTCCATCCTCCAAAAGTCATCAATCATGCAAAAATAGATGAAATAACATAAGTATCATCTATTAATATGAAATATATCAATAAATAACAGTAAATTATGATATAGAATAGTGATGCAAAATGGACGTATCAACTCCCCCAAGCTTAGACTTCGCTTCTCTCCAAGCAAAAACTAAGCTCAATAAACATGACCTCAGGTTTATGGAGTGAAGTGTCGATAAAAGAATACGGACAAGAAGCATCACATTCATCAATACATAAATCATAATAGAAAAAACTCACTATTATATACCTTCACTTGCAATAAGTAAAGGACACACAATAAAGATACACAAAGTAAATCATAATTGGTAATGGCAAACTTTGTTCTTGGTCAAAGAATAGTTAAAAATTTGTAGGAGTTCAAACATAATGGGTTTTCAATGATAGCTTTCAAAGTAATATTCACTAAGATAAGAGAAGTGTGCAAATCAAGGAACATAAGAAACATGATTGAATAAATCATCATATGAATGAATGAAACACAATAACTCAAATACTTGCTTGAGATAGAAAGGAATAGGTTTACTGACTCAACTAAAAAGTAAAAGATAGGCCCTTCGCAGAGGGAAGCAGGGATTTCAAGTTTCATAAAGAGCTTCCAAAAATTATGCTACTTATTAGCTTTCAGCTCCCATTACCCCTATCATATGCATCTTTAGGTGATTAAGGTTAAAGTGAACAAATATGAGGATATGCTTGACAAGTTATAAGCTGAAAATCTCATGCCCCGTGCTTACGAGTACCAGTCCTCATGCTACTCAACTTTAGTCACGAGTAAGTTCTTGTCATTGTAAGTACATGTGTATCATAGAGAACCGCCAACGGGGTACCCCTTGCCCGATGATACAGGAGCTTTCCCATATCAAAATGACAAGACAACAGACAATGAGCATCTCAGCGATCCTTTTATTTGCTATTTGCATAGGGTTTTCCCCTTTTTTCCTTCCTTTTTTTATTGAGGATGCTTCAAAGATTGCTCACTATGGTTATGCTACAAGTTTCCACCATGATTAGGCATGGCTTAGGCTAGCCGCCCAGGCGTTTTTCTAACACATATACAAACTCCATGAGCTTTACAAGCTCCCCTTTTATTTCACACCGCCAGGATCCATAAGCAAAAGAACATGATATCAACTAAAATAGAGTGCAATGTTGAAAGCATTCCCCATGGTAACATGGTTGTGCTAATTCACAACTTACAAAGCGCAAGCATATACGCAACATAGATGGGCACAATGGTTCAAGTTTATTAAGTGGAAGAAAGTAAAGTGTGTCATCAAGTTCGTGAGAGCTTTCATCAATAATTTTCACATAACAAGTTTAATTCGGAAGGTAGATAAAAACATGAATTTACTTGGAGTAGCAATAATGCTAATAGGTAGGTATGGTGGACACAAATGGCATAAGTTTTGGTTTAAGGATTGGATGCACGAGAAGCATTCGCTCTCAGTACATGTTTTTGGCTAGCAAGGCTGGATAGCAAGCATAAGAGTTGGAGGAAACAAACAAACATACAAGTGATAAAAAACAAACATGCAATCTTCCTTGGAAGCACAAAAGATCTTCACTAGAGAATACTAAGCTTATGAGACAATCAAGAAAGATGATGAAATTATATTTCTTAAAAGTACTTTTCTCTTTTTCATTCAATTCTCAAATAGTGTTGCTACTGACCAGAGCTAGGTTTGCCAAAACCAACTAAATTTACTTAATGATCCCAAAGTGATACCAATACTAACAACAAGATCAATCATATAACAAGAATTGCAAACTAAAATAAGATGTGCAAAAAGTAAATGATAGAACTTCTCATTAATATTCCATAACAGCAACTCACACCAAGGGATACATAGATAACTAACTAGAGGGGAGATACTTCCATAATGCAAACCATCCTATATGATAACTTATCTATTCATGATATGACTCTACTTAAAAGGTAAAAAGATAAAAGATAATGATACGATACCGCGACACTCCCCCAAGCTTGGAAGAAACCAAGGGGATGCTAAAACCTGATGACGAATTACTCCTTCGGTGGTGGTGGTGTTCTCTCAATGAGCTTTTCAATCGATTCCCTCAAATCCTCAATCTCAAAGGTGAGAGTACGAATCAACTCCGAGTTGTGCTCAATTCGGTTCATGATCATGTTGGGCTGTGAATTCTAGCTCTTGCGATTCTTTTCCCACTCTTCCTCCTTGAAGTATTCTTTTCTTGCATGGTTAGAACGAGGCATATCCCAATTGGAGGGTAATTTGTCCTTGGGCATATTTTGGAACTGCTGCTCATGAATAAGGGCATGGAAGGGATTCTTGGTGCGTGGAGGAGGTGACCGTGAAGCCAAGCAATGACGCGGAACCTTCCCTCCGGTGGACATCCGTGCAGTCCTTTTGAACTTGGTAGGATTTTCCACCACTCCAATGCTTGCAATGGTGGTGCTGGTGTGCGGATGCTAGTCTTCCTTTGCCTCCTCTTCTACTTCACGCTCGATCTCCTCCTCCTGCTCAGAGTCTTGGAGATCATATTTCGCAAGCTCCTTGCCCTTATCGTTGGCGGAGACCATCATGCTTCTAAATTTTGACAATACTTCCTAACAGAAATAGATCGAAACAAAAATAAGGCGAGAACACGATATACGAACCTCGGGGTATCCAGGGGATTATATATTATGAAGTTTTACAACAAAAGGAAAGTACTAGGAGAAAACGGGTCGGAGACGGGCTCTAGGGTGGACACACCACCTGGTGGCACGGCCAGGTGGGCCCGCGCCACGGGGTGGTGTGAGCCACCCGGGCTCCATTTCCGTCCCTCTTTCGAGTCATTAATTCCCATGTTAGGTAAAAACTTCAAAAATATAACTTGGAAGGTTTTGCGTGGAGCTTTTCTTACCAGAACTATTACCTATTCAAAAACGGACTCTGTATGTCTCTAAATTTGGCCTTTAATAAATGTTTCCGGAGTCACCATTTGAATAACATCAATATCTTCATCTTCATAAACATATTGCTTGAGTCTTTTGACCATTCACCATCTTATTACACCATTTTCTCCTAAACTTGGAAATTTCTTTCACACAAAACTTCACACAATTCTCATTAGCAACATTAGTGCATGCAAAATAATAAACCTTTAAGTTCAATTTCAACTGAAATCCATTAAAACATAAGCTACCAAAACAGCTCCCCTCAAAAGCCCAAAAGGAATTCAAAAAGGAAATCGATTTAAGAGGCAAATGCAGAAATGGCAGAAATCTGTCAAAACAGACCAGCAGGTAAAGATCAATTTTTTAGAAAATCTTCTTTAACTCAAATCAAAAAGTGCAAAACTAACGAAAGTTAAATAATAACCTGGGGCATGCACACAAAAATTTACAGATCAATATGACATTCTGGGATTTTTTCACGATTTTTACAGTGAAGCATAAAAATCTGTTTCGGGACAACAACTTCCCCAAATATTACTTCTCTCTCATTAGAGGCTGATCTTGACACAAAAACCAAACAAAAAGGATAAGGAGAGGTTATTGCAGAAGCAATAACTTCCAAGACTCAAATAAACAAAAACAAACTGAAAGCAAAAATATCTTGGGTTGTCTCCCAAAAAGCTCTTTCTTTATAGCCATTAAGATGGGCATGATGATTTCAATGATGCTCAAATAAGAATATGAATTGAAGTAAAAGAGAGCATCATGAAGAAAATATACACATGTTTAAGTCTAACCCACTTCCTATGCAAGGAATTTTGTAAGAAAATAAATTATTGAAACCAGAGGCTACTAGCATAGGAAGGCAAAACAAGTGCAACATAAAGCCTTTCAGCATAAAATGAGGAAACTTAATATTATTGAGATGCATAAGAACAATTTTCCCTCTCTCATAATAACTTTTAGTATCGTGCATAAATTTAACGATATAACTATCACATGAACCATTGTAGCAATGATCACTTATTCTGACAGAAAACACACGGACACTAGCTTTCCTAGTTCCATTAGGATATGAAACAATTTTAGAAGTATCCTTACAAAGGATAATGTGCCCATCTTCTACATTTTTAGCGACAAAGTCTTTCATATTTGCTACTGCAGGTTCATCATCTATTTGTTCATTGGGTCCTACAGCTTTCTTTGTACTTTCGTTAACCATACTAGCTGTCATAGAATGTTCCTTTATCTTAACTGGGAAAGCCATTTTCTCAATGTAAGGTTCAGGAAAAATATGATTAGCAGTATAAACTTCAGTATCTCTTGCAGGAACACAATTAACAATATCTTTATATGGCTCATGATACTTATTCCATTTCTTTTTAGGAATTTCAACACAAGAAGCAAAAGCCTTAAAATAACATGAAATACTTTGAGAATCAAGACCATAAGCATTACTAATATTATGAAAGTCATCAGTTCCCTTAAAAGATTTAATGCATTCATAATCATAATTTATACATGACTTTCTTCCTTTATGATTCTCCCATGCTTCAGCATTGTCTTGAATATGGTCTAGAAGATCCCATTTAGCTTCTTCTTCCATGCGTGTAAATTGTCAACACCCGGATTTTTAATCCCAGATGCCTGTTATGCCATACATCACAATCCCAGGATTACCATTTTTGCGAGACATAACAGATTGGATATCACAGTACATCATCCATTACAAACCATAATAAGGTCTTACATAAATAAAGGATCTCATGATCCAGTCTTAATACAAACAAGCAACGGAATAATAAGTGTAGCGGTGGGCTCCATCTTCAGTGTCACAGGCAATGCTGACGATGGGAGATGATCCTAGTTGTTATATCCGTCCTGTTGTCCATCTTCCTGATAGTCCTCCTCATAGTTTGGCCACGGGAATAGCCAGGGACAAAGCCATGAGTACTTTTTAAGTACTCGCAAACTATCACTAACAAGTAAGGTAGTTCTAGTAGGAATGCTAAACTCTAAGTTTATTTGCAAAAGCTAATTTGAAACCTAAGCTGAGTTCACAAGTAAAGAAATCTAATTTAAAGTTCTAAGTCACTTAAGTTAGGAATTTAGTTTTCAAAGTCACAACCCTGTTGTGGTCAAGTCAAAGTCACCATTCATTTCATAAGTCATTTTGAAAACATCTGACGATGGAACAATATGGCCACTCCAACTGTCCATGACCGCGGACGTGGCTATTCGAATAGTTTGACACTCTGCATAGGTGGTACACTTTCACCACAAAATTCGAAACATCCGCCAGGGATAACCCTGAATCATCATACTTAGTATGCGGATAACCAATCATAACCTTTCAATTACACACCCTAGTATAGGCACCTCCCCTATGAGCTTGGCCTCCCAGCCATGGCCATCTGCCATCCTGGGCACTACATAGGTGGACAACATCGAGAGGTAGCCTCAGCTCAAACCTCTCCCGCGAGGGAACCCATACTAATGCATATAAACTTCCGGCTAAGCTTTACCCAATTCAGGTATTGTGGTTGTACGATAAAAATTGGAATGGTATCGCATCCGAACCCAACCATCAGTTTTTATAAAGGGCTAAGGATCATGCCTCAACATTTTCATCATCATAAACCATTTGTGTTTCTCAACACATGTCAAAATATCTCAATATAATGACTCATCATTCTAAGGTTTTCATAATCATTTTCACCAAGTATTCCCATCTAAAGTGATCAAGTTTTATGCTTAGCACTAGCCACTAAAGTTAAGAGTGTTCACTAATGAGAGGTGCTGATCTTCAATCTCATGCCATAGAATGACATCTAAGTATAACTAGATGATGTGTCATTCACCTTTAAACCATTTCATATCATTTAGATCAATCAAACATGGCATTCCCAAAGAATTCTACACTAATGCAACACACATGCATTCATGATTATTTTAATACTAATTTTTTTTGTTAACCCTAATTTGGGTGATTGGAATCTTGATAACCTTGATTAAAGTTTTGGATGTTACATAAATGATCCAGCACAAGAAGCATCCAATAGATCCTTATCATGAAGAGAAAGCCTTGCATAAAAGTTATTGATAATAATATTGTTAGGGAACTCATGAATAGGACATTTGAGCATTAGTAACTTCAATCTCCCCCAAGCTTGAGCTGTACTCTCTCAATCATGAGGCCAAAAGTTGTATATTTGATTCCGATCTTTATGAATCTCACTGGGAGGATAAAATTTTGAATAAAAGAGAGGTACAACTTCCTCCCATTCAAGAGATTGACCATTCTTCAACAGCTTATACCATTCCTCAGCTCTTTCTTTCAGTGATAATGAGAATAACTTCTTCTTGACTTGATATTTTGTAATACCTGCACACTTGAACAACCCGCATTATTCGTGTATAAAGAGCAAATGAAAACCGGGATGGACAGTTCCATCTCCAAAATAGTAGTTATCCATAACACGATCAACAATTCTTGTAGGTATCAAAAGTATCATTTTCAGCAGGTGGTGGTTCATCTACCACCTTAGCGTGGTAGTAGCATTAAGAAATAATAAACTAAGTGAATTATCCATATTGAAATAAAGTAACTAACAGAAATAAACAATACTCACAGTAGAAGTTTCCTTTACCAGTTCCACTCTTCAATAGCGCTTCACTCCCTGGCAACGGCACCAGAAAATAGTCTAGATGACCCACAAGTATAGGGGGTGTATTGCAGTATTTTTGATAAGTAAGAGTGTTGAACCCAACAAGGAGCAAAAGGTGTTGGCAAGTGGCTTGGATCAGGAATTCTTTGTAAATACTTAACAAACGGATTTTTAGGGGTTTTTGATAATGCAAATAAATAAAGTACGAGTAAATAAAAGACAATAATATTAACTGTAGCAAGTGGCCCAATCCTTTCTTTAGCAAAGGACAAGCCGGTTGTATTACTTAAGATGATTAAACGTTCTCGAGGACACATGGGAATATCGTCAAGTGCTTACACTTCATATAGTTGATTAATCTTCTTTAGTTGGATAAGTGTTGTGTGGGTGAACCTATGCTAATGTAGTGACCTTCCTAGGACTAATACATACTTGTGATTATACCCCTTGCAAGCATCCTCAACTACAAGAAAGTAATTAAGATAAAAACCTAACCACAACCTTAAACTTGGAGATCCTACACTCCCTTGTGCAAAGGTTTCCTAACGGGGGTTCAGGTTTCTATCACTCCGGCAACCCCGCGATTAGTAGCAAAATACACAATGCATTCCCTAAGGCCCATAAAGGTGAAGTATCATGTAGTCGATGTTCACATGACACCACTAGAAGAATAACACCACAACTTAAATATCAAACTATTAAATCTTTCTCAACAAAATTCCACTACTAACAACATGACTTCTCCCATGTCCTCAAGAACTGAACAAACTACTCACAAGACATCATATGGATCAAGATCAGAGATGAAATAATGATAAGTAACAATCTGAACATGAACAATAATTCAATGGTTCCACTCAATAGCATCAACTACAACAAGTAATCAACATCGGGAAAGTTTCCCTAAGAACTATGCAAGATTCAACCCAATTGTTATAGTAGTACGGAGTGGTGATGATGGTGTGTCACATCCCAAGATTTTAGATATTGGTACTAGAAAAGAATTTTTTGCATTTGCATGTCATTCATGATCATTGCATTGCATATTGGCATCATGAAAAATCCTCAAATATAAATAAAGACCCACTTTATGCCTAAATTGAATTAATTAGGCTAAAACCCATCATTGCTAAAACAGAAATATTGCTAAACATTAGCCTAATATGATCTACTGAATATTAGAAAAAATTTAGAAACAATTTTCAAGTCATTTGGATTTATTATGGAAAATATACTGAATAAATAGTAAAAGAGAAAAAGAAAAGAATAAAAAAACAATTACCCAGCCGAGCCACCCCGTGGCCCAGCCCACCCTAGCTATGTGTCACGCGCCACCACCCCGCGTACCGCGCAATGCAGCCAGTCAATGGGCCAGCCCAGAGCAACCCGCAGGCAGCCGCAGCCCAGCAGAAGCCCAGCGTGGCCGTTTCCCCCTCCCCGCTTGCTGACAGGAGGAGCCCACCTATCAGGCTGTCTTCCTCGCATCAACAGATTTAGAGCCGGCCACGCTTCCTTCGAATCTGAACCAAATCCGCGCAAAAATCTTGCAATCCGTTTTATTGTTCACCCTCCCGATCGCCTACACCCCCTAATAAACCTTCCGCATAACTCCCTGTAGTTTTTTTTTGCAATTTACAAACCCTAGCCGCCAGGGAAACGTCGCCGGAGATCTCCACCGATGCCGCCTCAGGAGCTCACAGAGGAACTCGAACCCGAGGTTCCCAAGCCAACCATGCCCTCTATTTCCCCTATCCACCTCCCCTTTCTTCTCTGCTCCGATTCACACATTTTCCCCCGCCTCAGGACACCGGGAGCAGCTAGACATCACCGTCGGAGCATCACGTCGCCGTCCGACATCCATTCGCATCGCGCCATCGCTCGAGGGCGTAGGACACCCAGCCAGGTACACCAGGAAGCTCGGTTACTTCCTGCGCACCTCGTAGGCCACATCTCCGTCTCCGGTGGTCACTGTAACCGCCGCCACCATCGCCACCTAGAGCCGCCGCGGCCAATCATCTCCAACTCTGATGACCAAGCCGTGGTGGAGGAAGCTTTTGCTCCTAGCCGCCCGATCCAATCTGAACGGTCTGGATCTCTCAGCCCGAGCCTAGCCAGAAGCCGATGCCAAGCCATACTCTAGCCGAGCTGAAGCCGAGCCAACCACCCATGTCCATTTGATCAAGATCCTGTGGTCAGGAACACGTCACTTAAACGAAGGGGTAAGAACCAGTAAAAACGCGCCACTTCACTTCCATGTCTCTATTTATTCCAGACATTGAATAAATAGACAGAAAAACCATTAATCTTGTATAATTCATATAAAATTATCTGTATGTCCAAATTTTACAAATAATATATATATGGATTCAGAAAAGTACGTACAATATTATTGGGCTTTTAGATCAGACTTTTATGGTATATATTTACTGTAATGATTTAAATTGTTTAATGGACTATTTGGAGTAAATAAATCATAGTAAATAATTTATATACCCTAAAAATACAAATAAGATATCTATGGAAATCCCTGTGACATGTATGACATTAATATGGCCTTACATCTAATTATGGATGAAGAAAGTATTTTAAATGATTTAAACACTTCTAATTAGTATTTAAATCATAGGAAATTATCTAGAACCCCAAATCGAGTGAATCCAATTGCCACGGGGTTGTCTCAGTACCACCCATCTGCAGAAAATATAAACAACATTATTTGGAATTGTTTTAACAGAAAGGTTTGTAGAAAGCTATAAACCCAATTGCAATAGTAATTAATTTATAGAAAAATATCTGTAAATGATTTTTAGGTGATTCCAATTGCTACTGTCCTTAAATTGAACTACCTATGCATCAGTATTTAATATATAATTTAATACGACATAAACATCAGAAGTTGAATTAAAGTGAGTTAAACCCTATTAAGTCAATATATCTTTATTAATAATTTGTCTTATGCATTAAATACTTTTCCATATGCACCATGAGACATATTAATGTTCAAAGAACTAAATACAACCATTATGATGTTGGGTCCGCAGCATAGAAAACAAAAATTTTCCTATGGTGTGAACTACACGCCAAGATCTATCTACTAGGTACAAAACAACGGGTGGACATACATCCATCGAGAACTTACCCTCGAAGACAACGAGTTTTGTTAACAAGTAGGAACTCATGGTAGATGTAGTTGTACACTTGCCGATATCAAGATCATGAGAAAGTCCGAGCGCCGCAACTCAGTAGCGCATCCGTACTCGCACACACGTTCAAGCCACCGGACAACCTCCACCTCCTCGCTCCAGTGATCCAGCGGAAGCAGCAACTCCTTTCAGACGAAATGCCACCGGGAACATGTATCTCTCTAATCCGAGACCATGGGGGAATAATTCTAGAGGGGGAGAGAGATCCTTCACAAGGAGGTGTGTGAGAGAAGTGAGGAGAGGGTGGCCTTTTATAGGAGGAGGGGAGGGTACCCCTCCTTCATGGCCGGCGCACCATTCATGTGGTGGTAACCCCTCCACATTAAAATGCCTCTTCACATTCCCTTTTAAAGTCTCCACTTTAAATGCATTAAATTTCTCCAAATTTAATGCTCTCTCATTTAATAAAACTCTTTTATTATTTTTACTCAGAATTTTGTTAATTACTTTAATTAACAAACATTCACATAAAACCCCCTGCAACATTTCAATATTACATGCAGAACCAATTTTAGCAATTTCACCCGAAACAGTTGTTGGAGATATGCCCAAGAGGCAATAATAAAAGTGGTTATTATTATATCTTTATGTTTATGATGAATGTTTACATCCCATGCTATAATTGTATTATTAGGAAACACTAATACATGTGTGTTTTGTAAACATAAGAGAGTCCCTAGTAAGCCTCTTGTTGAACTAGCTTGTTGATTAATTGATGATCATGGTTTCCTGATCATGGACATTAGGATGTGATTAATAACAAGGTTATATCATTAGGAGAATGATGTGATGGACACACACCCATAGTAAGCGTAGCATAAGATCAAGTCATTAAGTTCGTATTGTTGTAAGCTTTTAAATCCATAGTAACCTAATCCTTCGACCATGAGGTTGTGTTAATCACCATCACCGGATGGGTACTTTGATGACATCAAATACCACTTCGTAACTGGGTGGTCATAAAGGTGTCATTGGGTATTCTGAAAGTATGTGTTGAAGCGCCTGGACCAAGATTGGGATTTGTCCATCCATATGACGAATAGATATGCTCTGGGCCCTCTCGGTGGAATGTCATCTAGTTAGCTTGCAAGCATGTGACTGGGTCACAAGGGATGACATATCATGGAACGAGTAAAGAGTACTTATCAGTAACGAGGTAGAACTAGGTATGGAGATGCCGACGATCAAACCTCAGATAAGTATAGTATCGCGTGACAAAGGGAATTGGTTTCGTATGTAAATGGTTCAATCGATCACGAAGTCATCGTTGAGTATGTGGGAGCCATTATGGATCTCCAGGTCCCGCTAATAGTTATTGATAGGAGATGTGTCTCTGTCATGTCTACATATTCACGAACCGTAGGGTGACACACTTAAGGTTCGAAGTTGTTTTAAGTAGATATGGAATGTGCGTTGGAGACCGAATGTTGTTCGGAGTCTCGTAATGGATCCGGGACATCATGAGGAGATCCGGAATTGTCTGGAGAATAAGATTCATATATTGGGGATCATTTTCTGAGTTAGGAAATGTTCCGGAGTATTTGTATGAGGATTCTAGAAGGTTTTGGAATGTTCCGGAAGGTTCTAGAAGATTTCTTGGAGTTTGCTTGAAAATCAAGATAGGGATCAAGGAGTCCTGGTGGATCAAGACAAGGAGTCGTGGGGGAGGAGGACTCCTCCCCCTCCCCAATCCGCCGGCCCTAGGAGGTGGGGAGTCCTACTAGGACTCCCCCTCCCCAGGTGCCCTCCCTCCTTTAAATAGAAGGGGGAGGCGCCACCCCTTGCCCCTCCTCAACAACACCCAATCTCCGCCGCCTCTCTCCCCCTCCTTTCTTCTGCACAGGCATAGACGAAGCCCTGCAGAATTCTCTACTCCACCACCACCACCACGCTGTCGTGCTGCTGGGATTCCGTGGAGAAGATCTACTACCTCCGCTGCTCGCTGGAACGAGGAGAGGAAGGTCTGCTTCGACTCCGCACGCGTGACCGACTGCGGAAGCGCTGCTGAAACGCGGCGCCGGAAGGATCATCCACTTGACCGACTGCGGAAGCGCTGCCGGAACGCGACGCCGGAAGGATCGTCCACACGATCTTGAGATCGGCAAGTGATCGACTACATCAACCACGAGATCTAATCTCGTTAACGCTTTCGGATCTACGAGGGTTAGTTCCTATCTATCTCGTTGCACATGTCTAATAGATTAGATCTTGGCTTTTATCTATATTAGATCTGGGTTTTGTTCGTCCTTGCGGTAGAAATTTTTTGTTTTCCATGCTACGAATCCTTCAGTGGTATCAGAGCCAGGTTTATGCGTAGATCTGTTGCACGAGTAGAACACAATGTTTTTATGTGCGTTGATGCTTTTGTTGTCGGTGTCTTAGCGTGTACTTTGCATCTTGCGGCATGATGTGATGAAGCGGCTCGGGCTAACATTACATGTCATCGCACATGAGACTTGCTCCACGCTTGACGTGCAACTTGCTTTGCACAAGTGGCTTTGCGGGTGTCTGTCTCTCCCACCATAGTTAAGATTCAATTTACAATAAGCATCTGACAACACTTGTATCAACGTTGTGGTTCTTGTTCGTAGGTAAGATTGGTCTGATGCGAAAGCCCTAAACCACGTAAAACATGCAAAGAAAATTAGAGGCGTCTAACTTGTTTTTTCAGGGGTTTTGTGATGTGATATGTCCATCATGTGATTATGATTATATTTGATGTATGTAATGATCCTTGTTGTAATATGGCAACCGGCAGGAGCCTAATGGTTGTCTTTTAATTCTGTTAAGACCTGCGTGTCTATTCATCTTGTAATAGCTTTATTCCAAGTAGTTGTAATAGTTACTAGTGATGATGGACAACCATGAAGCGGCGCCACTGACCTTGACGCAATGCTGGTGATGATGGAGATCATGTTCGTGCTTTGGAGATGGAGATCAAAGGCGCAAGAAGAAAGGGCCATATCATATCACACTTATTATGAATTGCCTGTGATGTTAACCCTTTATGCATCTTGTATTGCTTAGATCGCGACGGTAGCATTATAAGATGATCCCTCTCACTAAATATCAAGTAATAAAATGTTCATCCTTAGTTGGCACCGTTGCTAAGACTCGTCGTTTCGAAGCATCTCATGATGATCGGGTGTGATAGACTCTACGTGTGCATACAACGGGTGCAAGCCAGATTTGCACATGCGGAAACTAAGGTTAACCTTGACGAGCCTAGCATGTACAAACATGGTCTCGGAACACGGAATACTGAAAGGTAAAGCATGAGTCATATGGATGATATGATGAACATGTTGATTGTTCGCCTTTAAAGCTACATCATCTCACGTGATGATCGGACTTGGTGTAGTGGATTTGGTTCATGTAATCACTAAAACAACTCGAGGGATGTTGTTTTTGAGTGGGAGTTTATTTGTAATTTGGATTAGTCAAACTCAATTTATCATAAACACAATCAAAGTGAATTTGCATAGTTTGTTATAGTCATTGGCATCCGTTTATCACCTTACGCTTAGTTATAGTTGAGATAGTGGAACTATAGAAATTCTGGATATTTACTTTACGAACTGGTATCGTATTGTTTTTTGAATGTCAATTTAAAGTTTATAAGTCCTATTGCAAACTTTCAGCAAACTCTATTTACTCAATGAAGTTTAATAAATAGTATTAAATCAAGAGTAACAATTCCAGTGTTAGTATCTAATGTATCATGTTTGCCTCCATGATTCTTGATACTCAAAAATTGTTTTTAATATCAAGTTTATCTAAGAGCTGAAAGCAATGTTTCAGAAACCATCATATGTGAAAGGTATTGCGATATCTAAAACAATGTGTTGGTTACAACATGATAGAGTATACGTCCTCATATTTGATGAGAATTTGTGAAGGTTGGAGACGCTAGTCATTCTAATCCTCCAAAAGGTTTTGAAAAAAGAAACATTATACTCGCAATTCACCTTTATAAGCTATAGCAGCTTGATCATGAAAGTTGTCATGATAAGGATGAATAGAAGATGTAAGTAAAATGTTTACTACACTAAAAGATTACTAAAGAATGGAATTTTGAAAGAATGCCAAACATTTGATGAAGGTGATCCACTTCAAAGTGCAAGTCCAAAGGTATTGGTATTTGACTATACACACTTTGGACCATGTGTCATGTTGATGACACCACTATTGATGTTGATAGATTCTTTTAAAATAAAAGGAATTGCTGAAAGAGAATCTATAAAATATTTGGCAGAAAATAAAAGGTTGGAGATGTCCAACTTAGGCATATAGAAGATATACATGTTATGGTTGTATTCCTTGCTTGTTAAACAATGTGGTTCTCCGGTATTGGATACCGAATTGGTTGGTATGAAGTGTCATACAGGACAACACAATTCATGAACTACAATGGCCTAAGTAACTAGCAAGAGAAAATGTGATGATGTTCATCGAAAACAAACAAAGGGTTGTTGTGTTTCTCATTAACATCAAAGCTTGCCTTCAAGATTTGTTTCAATAATTGTTATTTTGATCAGGTATTATGACGACGAAAGGTTGTTCAAATAATTACCGTATTCCATAATAGATGGATAATATACAAGTCTGGTAGGAGAAATAACGACCATAAAACTAATGCTAAAATGTCGCAAGACAAATGATTGAAAGATCACTTGCAAAGTGACATCGCCGTTTAAATTATATTGAAAGGGATACATGAAGAAACTCCATGTTGATGGATTTTTGGAGTCTTTGATTTGGATCAAATGACGCTTGTGATACTTTCCAAGAGATAATTAAAACTCCGTTCATAGGCCAAAAGAGGAACGGACGACTAACTGATTGGAATTTGTACATATTGATGTATATAGTCCATTATGTGTAGTCGTGGGCGATGGATTTCAACTTCATATGCTTTCTCCGAAGATTTGAGTGAGTATATGTATATACTTACTCAATAAGGAAGAAGTATGAAACATTTGAAAAATGTTCAAAGACTTTCAAGATGAAGTGGAAAATCATTGTAACAAGAAAATAAAAGAGTTTATGATTGGATCATAAAGAAAGATGTTTGAGTTACAAGTTTAGCAAAACACCTAAGATTTGAGGAATCGTTCCATGGATTTGCTTTTCCCAAAACACAATAGGAGTATGGAGTGTTCAAGATATGTAATGAAACCTTGTTTGACATGGTAAGATCAAAGGTGTCATTTATAAAACTGCCATTATATATTAAAGATTAAAGCTTTAGTGACTACCGCTTTTACACTGATAAGAGCTCCATCGTGATCCGTTGAAATGACACCATATAAGTCATGGTTTGGGATAAAACCCAGGTTGTCCTTTCTTAAATTTTTGGTATGCTAGGCATAAGTAAAATGTTTACAACCAAAGTCGGATAAGCACGTCTTTGTAGGTTATTCCAAAGAATTTGTTGGGAATTTCTCCATAAACACCGAGGACAAAAGAGTCTGTTACTTGGAACGTCAAGTTTCTTGAGAAGGAATTTTTCGTGAAAAGTTAAGTGGGAGGACAATAGAACTTTGATAAGGTTGTTGAACCTTAGCTATATGTGCTAAGTAGCGCAGCGCCGGAAAGTGTCCCGGTGGCGGCCACAATGCTCATGGCTCTTGTGATTACAAAAGGTGTGATCTCGGAGATTAGAGTTCCTATAGAACCGTGTGGGTCGGTAAGAATCAAATAGTAAGATTTGATAAGCAAGTCGTTATTGTTTTAACAATGATGAACCGACTACATGCAAAGAAGCGATGATGGGCCCTGACTCCATAAAATGACTAGAAGTCATGGAATCCGTAATAGTATCCATACACAAGAAATCAAGTTTCTGAACTTAGAAGACCCTCCGGAAAGGCGTGAAGCCTATCGGTCGTGTTTGGATCTATAAAGAAATAGACATGGATGTTTCAAATATATGAAATAGTCGACATGTCGGAAAGAGTTTACGACAATGTTCAAGGAATTGACTATGATAAGATTTGATCTTTCATAGCAATATTTAGTCTGGACGGATTAATGTAGCAACCACTACATATATTTTGGTATATGGTAGTTGAACAAACAAAACAAGTTCTTATAATAGAATGGTTACCTAGGACGTGTACATGACACGATCCAAAGGGTTTTGTTAATTCAAAGGATGGTAAAAGAGTATGCAAAACATGAATGGTTGAAGTGAGCATCGTGGAGTTGGAATCTTCACCGTGATGAAACCGTTAAAAGGTTTAATTTCATCAGAGACGATGAAGATGTTTGCATTTTGCAAGAAATTAAGTGGGAGCGCTAAGACATATTTCTAATACATTATGTGAAAGACATATTGTTGATTAGAAATAATGTATCTTTTATTGACACAGGTTAAGAATTTCATTTCGATGAAAGACTTAGGCATAACTCAAGAATTAGGCATCAATGTCTATATGGATAGATTGAGGCGCTAATATGGTTTTGCCAAATGTACATAGATAATATGTTGAATGAGTTCAATATGGAAACAACAAGAAAGGTTCTTGACGCACGGAAAGGACTAAATCAAGATTCAAGTGTTTTGACACTTGGTGAAATCACAAGAATATTTTGATCAATCATTCTTTAAGATGTACACATCCAGATATGTCCTATGCTCTAAATGTTATGAGCATATACCAGAATGATTCATAAGATGATCATTGGACAATAGTAAAGATATTCTTATGAGCTTTGGAAGAACTAAGAATATATCATGTATAAGTGACAAATAGTTAAAGGTAGTTCATTGTAAAGTATTACATTGATACTAGTTTTGTCACAAGATACAAATTAAATTTATCTCAATTTAGACTATGGGTGGCACAATATAATGGAAAGGATGTTCCATGATGGATTTAGATGAGTTCCAATATTGAGACATTGTGACGGATACTACAACAAAAGGCTAAGTATATAGACTGCTGTAGTAGCAGCAAAGGAGGGCATTTGTGTTAAGTAGTTTGTTATCAAACTAGGTGTGGTTCAAAGTGGGATAATACTATGAAGATATATTGTGTGACAATAATATCAACATATTTTGAGCCGAAGGAATTAAAAGGTCTCACCAAAGGACCAAATTTATACAATGCCATCTCATTGGAGAATGAGTAATGCGTAGAGACGCAAGGACATGCAAATACACACGGACCTGGAAGTGTCAGATCCGAAGATTATGTTTACCACTAGCAATAGTGTCTATACAACACCAGAAAGCCATAGGTGTTGAATGCACAAGTTTTTTAACTAGATTATTGACTCTAGTGCAAGTGGGAGACTGTTGGAGATATGCCCAAGAGGCAATAATAAAAGTGGTTATTATTATATCTTTGTGTTTATGATGAATGTTTACATCCCATGCTATAATTGTATTATTAGGAAACACTAATACATGTGTGTTTTGTAAACATAAGAGAGTCCCTAGTAAGCCTCTTGTTGAACTAGCTTGTTGATTAATTGATGATCATGGTTTCCTGATCATGGACATTAGGATGTGATTAATAACAAGGTTATATCATTAGGAGAATGATGTGATGGACACACACCCATAGTAAGCATAGCATAAGATCAAGTCATTAAGTTCGTATTGCTGTAAGCTTTTAAATGCATAGTAACCTAATCCTTCGACCATGAGGTTGTGTTAATCACCATCACCGGATGGGTACTTTGATGACATCAAACACCACTTCGTAACTGGGTGGTCATAAAGGTGTCATTGGGTATTCTGAAAGTATGTGTTGAAGCGCATGGACCAAGATTGGGATTTGTCCATCCATATGACGGATAGATATGCTCTGGGCCCTCTCGGTGGAATGTCATCTAGTTAGCTTGCAAGCATGTGACTGGGTCACAAGGGATGACATATCACGGAACGAGTAAAGAGTACTTATCAGTAATGAGGTAGAACTAGGTATGGAGATGCCGACGATCAAACCTCGGATAAGTATAGTATCGCGTGACAAAGGGAATTGGCTTCGTATGTAAATGGTTCAATCGATCACAAAGTCATTGTTGAGTATGTGGGAGCCATTATGGATCTCTAGGTCCTGCTAATAGTTATTGATAGGAGATGTGTCTCTGTCATGTCTACATATTCACAAACCGTAGGGTGACACACTTAAGGTTCGAAGTTGTTTTAAGTAGATATGGAATGTGCGTTGGAGACCGAATGTTGTTCGGAGTCTCGGAATGGATCCGGGACATCACGAGGAGATCCGGAATTGTCCGGAGAATAAGATTCATATATTGGGGATCATTTTCTGAGTTAGGAAATGTTCCGGAGTATTTGTATGAGGATTCTAGAAGGTTTCGGAATGTTCCGGAAGGTTCTAGAAGATTTCTTGGAGTTTGCTTGAAAATCAAGATAGGGATCAAGGAGTCCTGGTGGATCAAGTCAAGGAGTCGTGGGGGAGGACTCCTCCCCCCTCCCCAATCCGCCGGCCCTAGGAGGTAGGGAGTCCTACTAGGACTCCCCCTCCCCAGGCGCCCTCCCTCCTTTAAATAGAAGGGGGAGGCGCCACCCCTTGCCCCTCCTCAACAACACCCAATCTCCGCCGCCTCTCTCCTCCTCCTTTCTTCTGCACAGGCATAGACGAAGCCCTGCAGAATTCTCTACTCCACCACCACCACCACCACGCCGTCGTGCTGTTGGGATTCCGTGGAGAAGATCTACTACCTCCGCTGCTCGCTGGAACAAGGAGAGGAAGGTCTGCTTTGACTCCGCACGTGTGACCGACTGCGGAGGCGCTGCCGAAATGCGGCGCCGGAAGGATCGTCCACTTGACCGACTACGGAAGCGCTGCCGGAACGCAACGCCGGAAGGATCGTCCACACGATCTTGAGATCGGCAAGTGATCGACTACATCAACCACGAGATCTAATCTCGTTAACGCTTTCGGATCTACGAGGGTTAGTTCCTATCTATCTCGTTGCACATGTCTAATAGATTAGATCTTGGCTTTTATCTAGATTAGATCTAGGTTTTGTTCGTTCTTGCGGTAGAAATTTTTTGTTTTCCATGCTACGAACCCTTCAACAGTTTCGGTGTCTATTGAAATAATTCCAGCGCTTTCTTAAATCTTTATCTGAAAACATATTTGCTCCAAATGGTGTCGGTATCCCTTAAGTGTGTCACCTTACGGTTCACGAATAATGCAGACATGATCGAGACGCCTCTCCGATCAATAATCAGCAGCGGGACCTGGAGATCCGTACTGACTCCTACACATTGAACGATGACTTCTGTGATCGTGAGAACCTTTAACACTTGTAACTAAATCCCTGAGTCTTGCGATATATTACATGTCCGAGATTCGATCATCAGTATCTCCATACCTAGTTTGATCTTGTTACCGACATGCAATCTTTTCTCGTTCCCGTGATATAACATTCTAGTGATCACATCACTTGCTTGCAAGCTATTTCAATTTGATATCACCGAGAGGGCCCAAAGTATATCTATCCGTCATCGGGATTGACAAATTACACTCTTGATCCATGAGCCTCAACATAACACCTTCGTAGCACTGAACCCATCTTTATAGTCACCCTGTTATGGTGTGACGTTTGATATTATCAAGATACTCTTCCGGTGTTAGCAATTAACATGATCTCATGGTCTAAGGATAAAGGTTACTTCGTATGATGTTATAGCAATATAAACATAATGACTTGATCGTAATGCTATACTTCGGATGAATGTTCATCACATCATTCCACCAATGGTGTGACCTTGTTATTAACAACATCCAATGTCTATGATCAGGAAACCTTGATCATCTTGTTAATCAACAAGCTAGTCTATAAGAGAGGCATAACTAGGAACCCTTTTTGTTTATTAAACACACATGTATTGACGTTTCCGATCAATACAATTATAGCATGCAAAATAAACATTTATCATAAACATGGAATAAGATAATAACCACTTTATTATTGCCTCTCAGGCATATTCCCTTCATGTGACACATTAAATCATCATGCATGCATTGTTCTTCATTGTTTTATTGTATTGTGCACAATTGTAATGTTTGAATGGTGTGTTTGTTGTGCACTTGTTTTGATCGATAGATTGTGAGGAGTGCAAGGTTTGTGATTGTGATGAGTGAAATCTTTTATATTGTGAGGATTATCTGAATGACTACATCTTCAACAAAGGCAAGTAGAGCTATCATAAATGTCCTGCTATTTTTCCTATGCATGTAGTATGTTTTAGTAGTGATGCATCTGTAGGTGTTTTACTATTATGTTATGCTATGACACCCAGGCATGATTGCCATATCTCCATGACTTGATTTCCTTTGAGTCATCGTATTGTAGTTGCTTAGTCATGCTTATTAGATGCGCAATGGGAATTCATGATTGATTCTATTATGGAAAGATGTGTTTTGCTATAATAAAAACAACTGGAATTTAATGAATCTCCTGGGTATGATGGGATTGATATTTTTGGTGGTTTCAATGTGGAAAGGCACCTAGGACACTGAGATTGGACAGGTTTCTTGTGTAGTAGCTTCTAGTACAACCGCATGTCATTATATGTCTTGACTAAGTAGGTTGTGGGAACCTGACCCGACGTGACTAGCAGATGTAGGGGATGTAGGTTGGTATGGGTTCGTCCTGAGGGCTCAGGGTTCTACTTCTGAAAGGTTTCATCTTAGTTTTCTCCCTACCATGGCACAAAATGAGTGTAGTGGTACGAGCGGGTTGACTGGGTCGTGTGGGTAAAGTGTACGAACCTCTCGAGAGTGTTATATTCTAAGTACTTAGCCGTGTCCCCGGTTATGGACATCTATGAGCAACTGGACCTGGAACTGTTTGGAAGATCTCACTCATTCCAATTTCTCAATTATTAAAACTTGATGGGTGAACATGGGTTTAGGAGCATACGAAGCTAAACTGTCTTGTTTCTACATGGGTTTATGCTGGTATGTCCTTAGAAGAATTGTTTTAAAGAAAGAAAAATATTTCAAAAGTAGGGAAAAGTTATATCGCTTTATGCAAATGAGCCCGAGCTCCACCTAGCCAAATACGCATTAATTGATAGGTTCCATTATACATCCACATACTAGTCCTACTTGCCAATAAATTCAAAGTATTGACCATTCGTGGCTGCAACCTTTCATTATGCAGGTTATTCTATTTTTGAGTGATCGTTCATAGGTCATGAGACTCCACTCAACAATTGTTCGCTTGTGGCACATTTGAAGGATGGAGTTCTACCTTGTATTTGTTTTTGTTGTGTACTTGAATAATGTAATGTAAATTTTGGATCATATTCGTTACACTTATGATGCACGGTTATATTTGTTATCATTTTGTACTGTGTGTGCTAGTGAACCGATCCAGGGATTAGCACCATACACAGGAACTCATCCTTATCAGGAGAGGGTGTTACAAGATGGTATCAGAGCTATGTGTTGACTGTAGGATCGTGACCTAGGAATGGAATAGGAAAGCTATAGGAATTATAAGATCTATTTCATTCTATAGTATAAGATATCAAATTAGCAAAAAAAATTGATGAGTTTAAGGTGCCCAGAAAAATTCGTGAACACCGCTGTAGTTTCAGGACAGATTTTGTCCATTGATTTTAAGATTGTAGGTTCACCCCTAAACGAATTTTAGTCAAAAACTACTTTGTTGATGGTATGCCACTAAAACAAAATCTCTGGAACATAAAACAAGACTATTTTGGCTTGAGTGTTATTTGTAATGATTGCTTGCTTGTGTGCCAATTGATTGTTTTATATAGTTATGGGTGGTAATACTTCTCTTAGTCCTATTCTATCTATACTCATCTATGCTATCCCAAACAGATACCACCTCGTCGTCAACCCACTGAGATGGAGCAGTTGATAGCAGCACATGCGCAACTAGCGCAAGTGGTGGCCTAATTAATAGAAACAACAACAACAACGACAATGGCAACAATGACAATGTCAACAACAACCTACCCCAAGTGAATACACTCACTAGGTTCTTAAAACTAAAGCGTGTAAAATTTTCAAGCGCACCTGAACCTATGATAGCACTTGATTGGCTTCGCTCAGTGAACAAGGACTTAGTAACTGCTGAATGCACCGATGAAGAGAAAGTGAGATTTGTTGCTCACTTGCTTGAAGGATAGGCTGCCACATGGTGGGATACTTTTCGGATCACCCACCCCATTGATACTGTCACCTAGGAGATGTTTAAGGAAGGATTCAAGACAAACCATGTCTCATCTGAAGTTATGAGCCTAAAGAGAAGGGAATTCCGTGACCTGCACTAGGACAATCGCACAATGTCGAAGTACATAGAAGAATTCACTAATTTGTCTCGCTATGCTCCGGAGGATGTTGACACTGATGATAAAAGGAAGGAGAGATTCCTAGATGGACTCAGTGATGAGCTCTCAGTTCAGTTGTTAGTAGTTTACTCTCCCACTTTCCAAGATCTGATGGACAAAGCTAGAATTCTAGAAGAAAAGCACAATCAAGTTGAAAGGCGCAAGAGGAAGCACAAGAACAACTACAACTCAGGATCATGTCGGAGGATCTGTACTCTCCATGATGGGAATGGAGGTTCTGAAGATCACATGTGTCAACACCCGGATTTTTAATCCCATATGACTGTTATGCCATACATCGCAATCCCAGGATTAGCATTTTTGCGAGACATAACAGAATTGGTACCACGGTATATCATCCATTACAAACCATAATAAAGGTCTTACAAATAAAGGATCTCATGATCTAGTCTTAATACAATTAAAGCAGCGGAAAGTAACGTAGTAGGGGCTCCATCTTCAGGGTCACAGGCAATGCTGACGATGGGAGATAATCCTAGTTGTCATAGACCTCCTATTGTGCATCTTCCTGGTAGTTCTCCTCATAGTCTGGCCACGGGAATAGCCAGGGACAAAGCCATGAGTACTCTTTAAGTATGTGCAAACTATCACTAACAAGTAAGGTAGTTCTAGTAGGAATCTTAAGCTCTAGGTTTATTTGCAAAAAGCTAGGTTTATTTCATAAGAGTTCAAAAGTAAAGAACCTAATGTAATTTTCTACATCACCTAAGTGGGAACCTAGTTTTCATGTCCATAACCCTGTTGTGGTCAAGTCGAGGTCATAGTTCAATTCATAAGTCATTTTTGAAAACATCTGACAAAGGAACAGTATGGCCACTCCAACTGTCCATGACCGCGAACGCGGCTACTCGAATAGTTTGACACTCTGTAGAGGTGGTACACTTTCACCACAAAATTCGATACATCCGTTAGGGATAACCCTGAATCATCATACTTAGTATGCGGATAATCAATCATAACCTTTCAATTACACACTCTAGTATAGGCACCTCCCCTATGAGCTTGGCCTCCTAGCCATGGCCATCTGCCATCCTGGGCACTACATAGGTGGACATTCACACGAGGTAGCCTCACCTCAACCTCTTTCCGCTAGGGAACCCATACTAAGGCATATAAACTTCCAGTTAAGCCCTACCCAATTCAGATATTGTGGTTGTATGGTAAAATTGGAATGGTATCGCATCCGAACCCAACCATCAGTTTTTATCAAAATCAAGGATCATGCCTCAAAAGGTTTCATCCTCAAACCATGGTGTTTCAGAACACATGTCAAAACATTTCAATAGAATGAATCATCATTCCAAGGTTTTCATAATCATTTTCACCAAGTATTCCCATCTAAAGTGTTCAACTTTTATGCATGGCACTAGCCACTAAAATTGAGGGTATTCACTAATGAGGGGTGATAATCAAGTGTAACTATCCAAATCTAGTGTTATGCTTTTTAATGGCATCTAAGTATAAATACTTATGCCTAGTTTTATACTCTTTATGGCATCTATCCTATTTTTCCAATACTCACAAATCACTGACTAAAGGTAAAGAAATTTGGTAAAAGTAACAGAATAAAGCTTGCAAGTAAAACTTGGGATTGGTATAATCAAGGTTGCATAACCAAAGTATGCCTAATGCATCTTGCATAGGTTATCTTGCAAGGATGGCTTGCATATTTAACTTGTAGTGTTAGGCTTGCCTTGAGTAGTGCAGTGGTTGAAGTTCTCTTCTTCTTCGTAGTACTCCTCCTCCTCATATCACGGGTCGGTACTAACGTCTATAAATGAATACAAGGTACACAATCACCAAACAATACTTAACTACTTCTATTCAGCACACTAAGTCTCACACTTGACGATCTAGCATCATCACAATCATCACATGAAATAAAGACCTAGTCTTATTTTTCTTATTTTAGAAAAGTAATTTCTACTCATTGAAATTACTTAAGATTTAATATTCTCCAATTAAAATATGGGATCATATTGACGCATGTCATCACCACATATTCTAATACTTGGGAATGTAATTTAAAGTGGTGGTCATATTTTATAAAGTTTAGAATTACTATTTAATACAATTAAAGTGACTATAAATGCCTATATAGCATTCTGTTAGTACTAGTGCAATATCACTGCATGTAAACCTAAATATTTTACATATTCACATAGATCTTGTCAAATGTGATTTTTCATAGTTGGAATCAACTCAAAAGCATTTATGGTTGATTTTTGAAAAATGTTTGAAGTTGGAAAAGTCTTTGCCTTATTATTTTTGGTATAGGTGATCTATAATTTCAAATGGTTTGAATCCAACGGGCTTGGATAGATAATTTGAATATCTTTCTAACAAAGTTGGAATCATGCAATTTGGTTTAGTGAATCTCTTTGAATTGATTTTTGAATCTACTGACAAAATCTAGTTTTAACTAAAATGGAAAAATCTATTTGAATCAACATGCTCTGCATGGGAAACTAATTGGCCCGGCCCAGCTACGCGGCTTGTGCGCAGCGTGCTGCTATCAGGCGGGTCCTACTCGTGAGCGACTCAATTAACGCGAAGCGGTAAGTTTCAATCTGGGCCGTGTTATTATAGTGCGATCAATGGCTGAGCATCGCCGTCTCTATCGCACAGCTTCGACGAGACTGAACTCTAATCGCGACGGTGGGGGTACGTGGGGGATCACCAGGGTTCCAACTAGGGTCGGCGATGGGAGCGAATGAGGTTGTCATCGATGGCGGTTCAAATGGTGGTCGTGGCGGCTCCTGGGAGGCACCTAGCGCCAGTTCCTCTTCTCCTCTACAACGGCGGGCTCCGATGAAATTCCAGCGATCTGGTGCTCCCCTTGCTCCGGGGAGAGGTCTGGGAGGTGTTTGAGAGAGAGGGGAGTGGGATGGTGTGGCGAATAAGGGCTAGGGTGGCCTCTATTTATACACCGGCGAGAGGGACAAAGCGGCATGGCTAAGGCTCGTCGGCGACGTTGTTACAGAGGGCTATTGGCATGGCTGAGGGTAGGGGTCGACGCGGTGCTTCAGGGCGATTGTCATGCGAGTGATGGCGTGGCAAGAGGCAGTCGAGAACGGTCGAGAGCGGTCAATGCTCTGTGCGGGAACAACGACGTTCGAGACAGCGCACAGTGGCTACACTCCGTGCAGCGGCGAACGGGCGTGTCTGGGGGGTAGTTGGGGTCACGGTGAGTGCGGACACACGTGGAGAGGGCGAGGCGCGACGTGTGTGCGCGTGTCGGCTGCGGCGCTTTGGCGCGCTCTCAGCATGGCTGGCAGAGAGGTGGGCGCGGCATCACGGGTGGTCCACGGCATGTCTTCGGTCGAGGGGTGGACAGAGTGTGGCGGTGGACGGTCGCCTGTCTCCTGGTCATCGTGGGAGAGGGCAGCGTTGGCTGTGGCGAGCGGTGCTTGGTCGACCTGCACGATGAGCTCGGGCGACGCTGCACTGGTGCGCACAACAATGGGGGAGTGTGTCCACTGCGCTGCTAGGTGCTGGGGGAGACCAGGGGAGAGATTTAAGGCACTAGTGGCGATTGATCACTGCTTAGAACAGTAGAAGTTAGGCAATGTTTATTTGTGTCTGCTAGGTGCTCGACCAAATGGCCGCATGAATTTAAGTTTTGAATTTTTGGATGAATTTTGGTGAGTGTTCTGAGTACTTACTTGATAGTCTATGGTTGCTTGGGTTTGCCAAGGTGAATTGATTTGAGTGGTTTTTGAAAAATCGTGATCTATGCATATGAACTTGTTTCAATTTTGCAATGTCCTTTAAATAGATTTGGAATTTGTTTCTGTATTTGTTTGTAAAGTGGGCTTGTGTTCACTTTACTTGGTCTAGCAAGGGGTGAAAAGAATTGGGAAAGTTTCTGTTAGAAATCTTTTACTAGAAACACACAAAGTGGTCTAATGGATAAGTTTGGTTAAAATGACCATTTGCTTATATGAATCATATTTGATTTTCTTTTCTTTTGGTTTTGTTTGTAAATGGCCTAGATGATGTAGTATTCCTCTTTACACCATTCCTTATCATTTTTAGCAATCAAACATGGCATTTTCACTCATTCATACACTAATGCAACTCACACATACACTCATATTAAATTTAATAATAAAAGTTTTTGTTAACCCTAAACTTGGGTGATTAGAACTTGATAATCTTGATTAATATTTTTGGGGTGTTACAAACCTTCCCTCCTTAAACAAAATCTCGTCCCGAGATTTAGGAAAAACTAGGAACTAAAGAGATTTGGAAACTCAGTCCTAATATAATCTTCTCGCTCCCAAGTAGCTTCTTCTTCAGTATGGTTGCTCCACTGGATCTTGAGAAACTTGATACTCTGGGTCCTGGTGGTTCTGAAGGCTTCTTCCAAAATATGAATGGGTACTTTGTGATAAGTTAGATCGTTGTTGATATCTATGGCTCGGTGATCGATGTTCTTGAATACTTCGGTCTTCTCCGGAACTTCTAGGCATTTGCGAAGTAACGAGATATGTAACACATTATGTATGGCTAGCATCTCCTCTGGCAGTTCCAGTTGATATGATACTTCTCCTCGGCAATTCAAAATCTTGAAGGGTCCAATATATCTGGAGGCTAATTTCCCTTTCCGTTGAAAACGTTGCATTCCTTTCAAGGGTGATACTTTGAGATACACAAAATCTCCGACATTGAAGGTCAGGTCTCGACCTTTCTTGTCAGCACAACTCTTTTGTTTGGATTGGGAGGTCTTGAGGTGTTCACGGACTTTCTGGACCTTCTCTTCGGGTTCTCGTAGGATGCCGGGTCTAAAGATCTGACTCTTTCCTACTTGCGACCAATTCAAGGGGGTTCGGCACTTCCTTCCATACAGAAATTCGGGGGCCATTTGCAAACTAGCTTGATAACTATTGTTGTATGAGAATTCTGCGAAAGGCAGACAATCTTCCCATTTTAATCCATATTCTAGCACACAAGCCCTCAACATATCTTCTAAGATTTGGTTTTACTCTTTCAGTTTGTCCATCGGTTTGCGGGTGATAAGTGGTGCTGAAGTTCAGCTTGCTTCCTAATCTTTCTTGGACTTTCTGCCAAAATCTTGAGGTAAACTGGGTTCCTCGATCCGATACTATGGTCTTAGGGGTTCCATGCAAACTGATGATTCTAGCAATGTAGATCTCTGCTAGCTTCAAACTCTGGTAGGTGGTCTTGACAGGTATAAAATGGGCTACCTTAGACAGTCTATCCACTATGACCCAAATAGAGTCATTTCCCCTACTAGATGTAGGCAAACCGGTGATGAAATCCATTTTGAAAGAATCCCATTTCCATTCTGGAATCTGCAATAGTTGCAAAAGTCCAGCGGGTCGCTGATGTTCCGCTTTGACTCTCTGACAGATATCACACTTGGCTATGTAGATTCCGATTTCTCTCTTCATCTTGTGCCACCAAAATTGCTCCTTCAAATCCTGATACATCTTTGTTCCTCTAGGATGGATAGAATAAAGAGTATCATGAGCTTCCTACATGATGACTTGTTTCAGCTCGGAATCTGCTGGTGCACAGATACGTCCTTTGTACCACAACACTCCTTCTTCATCTTCGGTGAATCCGGGTACCTTCCATGTACCGATACGACACTTGATTCCGTCGATACTTGCATTTCCTTTCTGCGCCTCCTTGATCTGACTGATCAAAGTGGGTTGAAGTTCAATACTGGCTAGGAATCCTTCGCTAACTAGCTCTACTCTGAAATTCTCTATCTCCTCATGCAAACTTGGTTTGGCTTCTTTTATCATGGTGTTTAATCTACACGGTAGTCTACGAAGAGCATCTGCTACCACATTGGCTTTGTCGGGGTGATAGTGAATGTCAAGGTCATAATCCTAGATTAACTCTATCCCTCTCCTTTGCCTCATATTCAGCTCCTTCTGGGTGAAGATATACTTCAGACTCTTGTGATCCGAATAAATCTCACAACGGTTACCCATAAGGTAATGACGCCAGGTCTTCAAAGCTAAAACTACGGCTGCTAGTTCTAAGTCATGGGTAGGGTAGTTTTGCTCATGTTGCTTCAATTGTCTAGACGGATATGATATGACTTTGCCTTCTTGCATCAACACACATCCTAGTCCAATCTTGGATGCATCACAATACACATCAAAAGGCTTCTTGATATCTGGCATAATCAGAATTGGGGCTGAAATCAATCTCTTGTTGAACTCTTGAAAACTTGCTTCACATTTGTCCGTCCATTCAAACTTCTGATCTTTCCTCAATAACTAAGTCATCGGTCTTGCGATGCTCGAAAATCCTTCAACAAACTTGCGGTAATATCCCGCTAATCCTAGAAATGCGTGGACTTGGGTTTGAGTGGTCGGGGTTTTCCATTCTTCAACATTCTTAATCTTGGTGGGACTAGTTTAAACCTAAATGGAAAAACATTTATTTGAATCTTAGGGCCAGCGTGGGAAAGCTAACGGGCCGGCCCAGCGGCGCTCCGCGGCGCAGCGGGCTACTGACAGGTTGGTCCTGCACGTCAGCGGCACCTCTAACGCGAAGCGGTACGGGGCAATCTCAGCGCTACGATTAGAACAAGATCTACGGCTGTGGTTCGTCGTCTCCGGGGAACAGCTCTCGGGCGAGGACGAACCCTAGCGGCACGGTGGGGGTCTACGAGGGCTCACCTAGGCTCCAGCTAGGCTTGGCGATGGGGGTGTTCAAGCTGGTAGACGACGGCGGTTCGAGGCATGGTCGTAGGAGCTCCAATCGACGGCGCTTCTTCTCCTCTACAGCGACAAGCTCCGGCAAAATTCCGGCAGACGGAGGCTCGCCTTGCTCCGGGGATAGGGTGGAAGGATCAGTGGGGAGAGTGGAATGAGATGGTGTGTAGAATTGGGGTGGAGAGGGCCTCCTTTTATAGCTCGACGAAGGGACCAAGCGGTGTGGGCGCGACTCGTCGGTGGCGACGGTACAAGCAGCTAGCGGCACGGCTGAAGGTAGGGGATTGTGCGCGGTCTCCTGGCGGTCCTCTCAGGCTTAGAGGTGAGGCATGGGGCGGTCGCATTGGGTCGGGAGAGGGCGGTGCTCTACACGGCAGAAGTGGTGTTCGACGCGGCGCATGGTGGCTACGGGTCAAGCGACGGCGAATGGGGATGTCTGGGTGGCTGCTGGGGTCATGGCGAAGCAGTGCGCGCGGGGTGAGGTCGAGGCGCGGAGTGTGCACACTGGTCAGGCACGGCGCTCTGGCACGTGCTCGGCATGGCACAGACGCTCTGGGCACATCGTCGCTGGGGGTGGTCCAGGCCCTGGCTATGGTCGAGGGGTGGACAGGGAGAGGCGGTAGACTCTGGCGATCCTCCTAGGCATCCTGGATAGGCGCGGGGTGGTCTACTGCGGCTTGGGCCTGGTCGACCGGTGGTGACCATTTTTGGGCGGCGCTCTACTGGTGTAGCGGCGAAGGGGGTGGCTATCTGTGGCTTGGTTAGACGTAGAGGGAACAAAGGAGTGAATAGGGGACAGGGGGTGGACAACTACTGTGCAAAATAGTGGAGTTTGGCAGGTGGTTACTTAGTGTAGCTAAGGTGTTTGTTAAAATGGCCGAAAGATATTTAAATTTGAATTTTTGTCTCAAATTTTTTGAGTGGTCTTGTATTAAGCTTAAGAGACTAGGTTTGCTTGGGATTGCCAAGGTGAATTCATTTGAGGTGTTTTTGAAAAAGTGTGATCTTAACACATACACTTGATTCAATTTTCAAATGTCCATGAAATAGATTTGGAAGATGTTTTTGTAAGTTTGTAAAGTGGGCCTTGGTACATCTTTACTTGGTCTAGTAAGGGGTGAAAAGAGTTGAGAAAGTTTCTGTTTGAAATTGTCTTCTAGGAACACCTAAAGTGACCTAGTGGTTTAAAATGGTCAAAATGACCATTTGCTTTATTTACTCTTATTTGATTTCTTTTTCTTCGGATTTTGTTTGTAAATGGTCTATATGATGTGGCATTCACCTTTAAACCATTTCACAACATTTAGAACAATCAAGCATGGCATTTTCAAACAATTCTACCCTAATGCATACACACATGCATTCATGAACCATTTTAATAATAAAAGTTTTTGTCAACCCTAAATTGGGTTATTAGGCACTTGATAACCTTGATTAAAGTTTTGGGATGTTACAAACCTTCCCTCCTTAAAAAAAATCTCGTCCCGAGATTTAAGAAAAACTAGGAACTAAAGAGATCTAGAAACTCAGTCCTAATCTAATCTTCTCGCTCCCAGGTAGCTTCTTCTTCGATATGATTGCTCCTTTGGATCTTGAGAAACTTGATACTCCGGGTCCTGGTGGCTCTGAAGGCTTCTTCCAAGATATGGATGGGCACTTTGCGATACGTCAAATCCTTGTTGATATCAATGGCTCGGTGATCTATGTTCTTGAAAACTTCGGTCTTCTCCGGAACTTCTAAGAATTTGCGAAGTAACAAGATGTGGAACACATTATGGATGGCTGAAATCTCCTCTGGCAATTCTAGTTGATATGATACTTCTCCTCGGCGATTTAGAATCTTGAAGGGTCCAATATATCCAGGGGCTAACTTTGCTTTCAGCTGAAAACACTGCATTCCTTTCAACGGTGAAACTTTGAGGTACACAAAATGTCCAACATTGAAAGTCAGGTCTCTACGTCTTTTGTCAGCATAACTCTTATGTCTGGATTGGGCGGTCTTGAGGTGCTCACAAACTTTGTGAAGATTCTCTTCGGCTTCTCGTAGGATGTTGGGTCTGAAAATCTGACTCTCTCCTACTTGCGACCAATTCAAGGGGGTACGACACTTTCTTCCATACAAGAAATCAAATGGTGCCATTTGCAAACTGGCTTGATAACTGTTGTTTTATGAGAATTCTGCGAATGGCAGACAATCTTCCCATTTTGATCCATACTCTAACACACAAGCTCTCAACATATCTTCTATGATTTGGTTGACTCTTTCAGTTTGTCCATTAGTCTGTGGGTGATAAGCTGTGCTGAAATTTAACTTGGTTCCTAATCCTTCTTGGACTTTCTGCCAAAATCTCGTGGTAAGTTGGGTTCCTCGATCTGACACTATGGTCTTGGGGGTTCCATGCAAACTTACGATCCTAGCAATGTACAACTCTGCTAGCTTCAAACTCTAGTAGGTTGTCTTGACAGGTATAAAATGGGCTACCTTGGACAGTCTATCAACTATGACCCAAATAGAGTCATTTCCCCTACTAGATGTAGGCAAACCGGTGATAAAATCCATTCTGACGGAATCCTATTTCCATTCCGGAATCTGCAATGGTCGCAACAGTCCTGCGGGTCTCTGATGTTCCGCCTTGACTCATTGACAGATATCACACTTGGCTATGTAGCTTCCGATTTCTCTCTTCATCTTGTGCCACCAAAATTGCTCCTTCAAATCCTGATACATCTTTGTTCCTCCGGGGTGGATAGAATAAAGAGTATCATGAGCTTCCTGCATCATAACTTGCTTTAGCTCCGAATCTGCTGGCACGCAGATATGTCCTTTGTACCACAAAACTCCTTCTTCATCTTCGGTGAATCCAGGTACATTTCCTGTACCAATACGACGCTTGATTCCGTCGATACTTTCATTTCCCTTCTGGGCTTCCTTGATCTGACTGATCAAAGTGGGTTGAAGTTCAATGCCAGCTAAAAATCCTTTGCTAACCAGCTCCATTCTAAACTGCTCCAACTCTTCATGCAAACTTGGCTAGGTTTCCTTAATCATGGTGTTTAATCTAAACGGCAATCTGCTAAGAGCATCCGCTACCACATTGGCTTTGCCGGGGTGATAGTGAATGTCAAGGTCATAATCCTTGATTAACTCTATCCATCTCCTTTGCCTCATATTCAGCTCCTTCTGAGTGAAACTATACTTCAAACTCTTGTGATCTGAATAAATCTTAGAGCGGTTACCCATAAGGTAATGACGCCATGTATTCAATGCTAAACTACGACGGCTAGTGCAAGATCACTGGTAGGGTAGTTTTGCTCATGCTGCCTCAGTTGTCGGGACAGATATGCTATAACCTTGCCTTCTTGCATCAACACACATCCAAGACCAATCTTGGATGCATCACAATACACATCAAAAGGCTTCTTGATATCCGGCATAATCAAAATTGGGGCTGAAATCAATCTTTTCTTGAGCTCTTGAAAACTTGCTTCACATTTGTCTATCCATTCGAACTTCTTATCTTTCTTCATTAGTTGGTAGTTTTGCTCATGCTGCCTCAGTTGTCGGGACAGATATGCTATAACCTTGCCTTCTTGCATCAACACACATCCGAGACCAATCTTGGATGCATCACAATACACATCAAAAGGCTTCTTGATATCCGGCATAATCAAAATTGGGGCTGAAATCAATCTTTTCTTGAGCTCTTGAAAACTTGCTTCACATTTGTCTATCCATTCGAACTTCTTATCTTTCTTCAACAGTTGGGTCATTGGTCTTGCGATGCTCGAAATCCTTCAACAAACATGCGGTAATATCTTGCTAATCCGAGAAATGCACGGACTTGAGTTTGAGTGGTTGGGGCTTCCCATTCTTCAACATCTTTGATCTTGGCGGGATCAACAACGACTCCTCCTGCCGACACAATATGTCCGAGGAATCCTACTTCTTTCAGCCAGAACTCACATTTGCTAAACTTAGCATACAACTGATGCTCTCTTAGGGTTTCAAGGATGGTTCTCAGATGTTGTTCATGATCTTCTTCTGACTTGGAATAGATAAGAATATCCTTGATAAAAACAACAACAAACTTATCCAGAAAGTTCATAAAAATCTTATTCATGAGATTCATGAAATAAGCGGGGGCATTGGTTAGTCCAAAAGACATGACCGTATACTCATACAATCCATATCTGGTGGTAAAGGCGGTCTTTGGAATATCCATTGCACAAATCTTGAGTTGATGATAACCAGTCCTAAGGTCAATCTTAGAGAATACTCTGGCACCAGTCAACTGATCAAAACGATCCTCTATCTTGGGTAGTGGGTACTTGTTCTTGATGGTGACATCATTCAGCTTCCGGTAATCCGTGCACAAATGGTTACCTCCATCTTTCTTATCAGCAAACAAAACGGGTGATCTCCATGGCGATGCGCTTGGTTGAATCAAACCTTTTGCCAACATGGCAGCAAGTTGCTTCTTCAGCTCCACTAGTTCAGATGGGTTCATGCTATAGGGTCTCTGAGCTATGGGTCTAGTTCCAGGAATCAGTTCAATAATGAACTCGATATCCTGATCCGGGGGCATACCGAGCAATTCATCTGGGAATACGTCGGGGTATTCACAGACTACTCTGACTTGGTCTATGGTTGGTAGGGCTAGACTCTTGTTGCACTTGAATTGATGGGGCAAGGTTTCAGATATATGCTCTACTGATACTCCAGAGCTACTGGTCATGGTTATGGATTTCTTGGCATAGTCGATCAATCTTTTATGTTTCGTCATCCAATCCATTCCTAGTACTACTTCCAAGCCTTTGGTTCCAAGTACTATTAGATTGGCATAAAAGTCTATCCCATGTATTCTGATAGGCACAACCTTGCTAATTTTTCTAGCTTTGGTGGTTGAACCAGGTATTTGAACTATCATAACATGCTTCAAATTGGTTGGGTAAATCTTACTAGTGCATGCAAATTCTTCTGTAACAAACGAGTGCGATGCTCGAGAATCAAACAACACTCTTTCTAATACTGAGTTAACAGAAAACATACCCAGCACGACATCTGGCGCTTCCTGGGCTTCTTCAGCATTCATGTGGAACAGACGACCGTGGCGGTTGAGCGAATTCCCTAGGGCGAATCTTCTTCCAGGCTGAACACGCCGCTGTTGCTGAGCAGGAGCATTCACATTGGTGGTGGTTGCAAGCTTTTTGGGACACTCGTTGGAGTAGTGACCCTTGACTCCACATTCAAAGCAAGTAATCTGGGACTTGTCTTTGGATGCAATAGGCATGACATTGCTCATATTGTTGTTGTTGTTGGTGTTGGTGTTGTTGGACTTGGGCAGTGCACGGTTGAAATTGTTGGAGTTGCTCGGGTTATTTTTGTGATTTCCTCTGGACTTCACATTTCCTCCGCTACGGTTGGGGTAGCTTGGACGAGACATTGGGGGTGTATTGTTTCTCGGGGCATATCCTACAGACGGGTTTAGGCGATACTTCTGAGTATGGTTGGATCCACTCTGGTGCATCATGCGACGCTTGCGGTTGTCATTGGCTTGGTTGATCTTCCCTTCCATCTGGATCGAAGAGTTGACGAGCTCTTCGAGATCTTCAAAACAAATGTTGAGTAACACCGTTTGTATCTCATCATGCAATCCATTCAGGAACCTTTCCTTCTTCTTGGCTTCAGTGTTGATCTCATCAGGGGCATATCTTGTGAGGGACAGAAATTTGTCACGGTATTCAACTACAGTCATCCTGCCTTGCTTTAGTTCTCTAAACTCATCTCTCATCTTGGTGACTAAACCTTGCGGCACAGGGGTGCGGCTAAACTTGGTCTTGAAAGCTTCTCACGTCATCACTTGCCCGTGGTTCATAGTACGGGTGCTATTCCACCAGGCTCTTACATCTCCTGCTAGATAGTGGGTGGCAAACATTACTTGCTTGTTGGCATCAACTCCTGTGACTTCTAGGTTGGTCTCCATGGTTTGTAACCAATCCTCTGCATCTAATGGGTCTTCAGACTTGCTAAAGATAGGGGGATTGGTATTCTGAAAATTCTTAAGCTTGGATCCATGATGATCCTGATTTCCATGGCCTTGATTATTGTGGGCCATCTGATCTATCTGTTGCAGGGTGGCTAGATTGGCTTGACGCTCTGCTCTACTAGCTTCACGGTCGAAGACTAGCATCTGTAGAATATGCAGCATCGGGTCATGCGATGAGCTGCTTCCTCTGGGGTTTCCGCGAGTCATCTGAAGATTGAGATAGATAAAGGGGTAAGAGGGAAAGTTCTAAGGTTCATGGTTCTGTTTTCAAAAGCTTTTAGACTTTGAGTTTGACTCAGGTTTTGCAAACTAACAACTTCTCATTCATTCATTCATTCATTCAAGCACACAATACAAACACACACACCACAACATAAAAGGAAAACAAATGGTTTTAAGAACCATTATGTGAACTACGATACAGTGGGACCGATACAACTCATTCATACAATAGTGATCAAGTGCATCTACTCATCATCAATGAAGTCGGAGTCCTCATCATCGGTGTAGAAATCCATGGCATCATCCTCCAGGTAGTCATTGTCATCACTAAGGTATGACTGAATATCTCCCTGGATGTCTTCACCTTCTTCCTCTTCTTCCTTTGCTGCAAGCTGAGCTTCTTGTTCCTGGATGGTCTTCTCGAGGTCGGCCACCTTCTTGCAAAGATGAGCGATGGTGCGATCCTTCTTCTCGCGTTGTCGGTGAAGTGATTGACGATCCTTGATGAGCATGGCGAAAGTCTAGTCCTTCTTGGCGGAAATGGCAAGGTTGTGGTTGGCGTAGACTTGAGCATTGTCCAATTCCTTCTATCGATAATACATCAGGAAGTCAAGGTTCTCCACTTGGTGCTTCATCTCCGGGTGACTTGGCATCTCCAATGGCATTCCCATAGAATCACTCCTTGCATAGTGAGCAAAGCGAGTTCCCTGGATTAAGTTGATGTTCTGTCCGCAAAGACGGGCGAGAGCTGCATGCATTGCCCTGGCTAATCCATCTACCCAGTTGTTCTCTCTCGCGGTGAATTGAATCTTCTTCGAAAGGGGTGCTTCCATCTTGCCTCGAAGATCAGCAACTATCAGCCATTGTAGATCTCCTCCTGGGAAATCCTTGAGTTGAGCTCCGAAGAATTCCAGACGCGGACGCTCAAGATACTCAGATAGTGCATCAAGATCCCTCTCAAAGATCAGTTGGCCTCCGTTGCCCAACTGATAGAACTTCCAATACTGAACTTCCATCTACAAGAATTTAGGATGAGTAAGTTAGTGAGGTGATCAAGTGTGTCAAATTTTATGTAGTAATGTAAGAATTTTTGAGGAACATCAATGTTTTTGAAAGAATCAAGGATAAGGGTGGGAATAGTTTTTCATAAATACTCACTTCATTTTTTTTTGAAACTAAGTTTTTGTTTGGATGTCCATTCTAACTAGGGTCTCCTATGGTCAGGATCGCTCTGATACCAACTTGTCAACACCCAGATTTTTAATCCTAGATGCCTGTTATGCCATACATCACAATCCCAGGATTACCATTTTTGCGAGACATAACAGATTGGATATCACAGTACATCATCCATTACAAACCATAATAAGGTCTTACACAAATAAAGGATCTCATGATCCAGTCTTAATACAAACAAGCAGCAGAATAATAAACGTAGCGATGGGCTCCATCTTCAGTGTCACAGGCAATGCTAATGATGGGAGATGATCCTAGTTATCGTAGCCGTCCTGTTGTCCTTCTTCTGGGTAGAACTCCTGCTCCTCGTAGACTTGGTCGGTACTATCGTCTATAAATGAATACGGGGTACACAATTACCAAACAATACTTATATATTACTAAATAGCACACTAAAGCACACAATGAGGATCTAGTATCATCACAACCATCACATGATTTAAAGAACTAGTTTCATTATTTTATTTGAGAAAAGTAATTTATACTCATTGAAATTAATTAAGATTTAATATTCTCCAATTAAAATATGGGATCATGTGGACACATGTCATCACCACATATTCTAATACTTGGGAATGTGATTTAAAGTGTTGGTCACATTTTATAAAGTTTAAGTTTATTATTTAATAGATTTAAAGTGACTAGAAATGCCCTAATAGCCTTCTTTTGGTACTAGTCCAATGTCACTGCATGCAAACCTAAATATTTTTACATATTCAGATAGATATCATCAAATGTGATTTTTGAGAGTTGGAATCAACTCAAAAGCTATTATGGTTGATTTTTGAAAAATGTTTGAATGTAGAAAAGTCTTTGTCTTGTTATTTTTGCTATATGTGATCTCTAACTCCAATTGATTTAAATCCAACGAGCTTGGATAGATATTTTAATTATCTTTCTAACAAAATTTTAATCATGCATTTTGGTTAAGTGAAACTCTCTGAATTGATTTTTGAATAAGTGGACAGAATCTAGTTTAAACCTAAATGGAAAAACATTTATTTGAATCTTCGGGCCAGCGCGGGAAAGCTAACGGGCCAGCCTAGTGGAGCTCCGTGGCGCAGCGGGCCACTGACAGGTTGGTCCCGCATCTCAGCGGCACCTCTAACGCGAAGCGGTATAGGGCAATCTCAGCGCTACGATTAGAACAAGATCTACGGCTGTGGTTCGTCGTCTCCGGTGAACAGCTCTCCAGCGAGGACAAACCCTAGCAGCACGGTGGGGGTCTACGGGGGCTCACCTGGGCTCCATCTAGGCTTGGCGACGGGGGCGTTCGAGCTGGTAGACGACTGCAGTTCGAGGCGTGGTCGCGGCAGCTCCTGGGGCGGCTCCAATCGACGGCGCCTCTTCTCCTCTGTAGCGGAAAGCTCCAACGAAATTCCAGCGGACGGAGGCTCGCCTTGCTCCGGGGATAAGGTGGAAGGATCAGTGGGGAGAGGGGAGTGAGATGGTATGCAGAATTGGGGTGGAGAAGGGCCTCCTTTTATAACTCGAAGAAGGGACCGAGCGGCGTGGGCACGGCTCATCGGTGGCGATGCTACAGGAAGCTAGCGGCATGGTTGGAGGTAGGGGATGGCGCGCGGTCTCCTGGCAGTCCTCTCAGGCTTAAAGGTGAGGCATGGGGCGGTCGCATTGGGTCGGGAGAGGGCGGTGCTCTACGCGACAGAAGGGTGTTTGACGCGGCGCATGGTGGCTACGGGTCAAGTGGCGGCGAACGGGGATGTCTGGGCGGCTGCTGGTGTCATGGCGGAGCAGTGTGCGCGGGGTGAGGTGGAGGCGCGGAGTGTGCACGCTGGTCGGGCGCGACGCTCTGGCGCGTGCTCGGCATGGCACAGACGCTCTGGACGCGGCGTCGCTGGGGGTGGTCCAGGGCCTGGCTGTGGTCAAGGGGTGGACAGGGAGAGGCGGTAGACTATGACGATCCTCCTAGGCATCCTAGATAGGCGCGGGGTGGTTTGCTGCGGCTTGGGCGTGGTCGACCGGCGGTGACCATTTTTGGGCGGCGCTCTACTGGTGCAGCAGCGAAGGGGGTGGCTATCTGTGGCTTGGTTAGATGTAGAGGGAACAGAGGAGTGAAGAGGGGACAGGGGGTGGACAATTACTATGCAAAACAGTGGAGTTTGGCAGGTGGTTACTTAGTGTAGCTAAGGTGTTTATTTAAATGGCCGAAAGAGATTTAAATTTGAATTTTTTTCTCAAATTTTTTGAATGGTCTTGCATTAAGCTTGAGAGACTAGGTTTGCTTGGGATTGCCAAGGTGAATTCATTTGAGGTGTTTTTGAAAAAGTGTGATCTTAACACATACACTTGATTCAATTTTCAAATGTCCATGAAATAGATTTGAAAGATGTTTTTGTAAGTTTGTAAAGTGGGCCTTGGTACATCTTTACTTGCTCTAGCAAGGGGTGAAAAGAGTTGAGAAAGTTTCTGTTTGAAATTGTCTTCTAGGAACACCTAAAGTGACGTAGTGGTTTAAAATGGTCAAAATGACCATTTGCTTTATTTACTCTTATTTGATTTCTTTTTCTTTGGATTTTGTTTGTAAATGGTCTAGATGATGTGGCATTCACCTTTAAACCATTTCACAACATTTAGAACAATCAATCATGGCATTTTCAAACAATTCTACACTAATGCATACACACATGCATTCATGAACCATTTTAATAATAAAAGTTTTTGTTAACCCTAAATCGGGTTATTAGGCACTTGATAACCTTGATTAAAGTTTTGGGATGTTACAGTCTCCATCTTCAGGGTCACAGGCAATGCTGACGATGGGAGATGATCCTAGTTGTCATAGACCTCCTGCTGTCCATCTTCCTGGTAGTCCTCATCATAGTGTGGCCACGGGAATAGCCAGGGACAAAGCCATGAGTACTCTTTAAGTACTTGCAAACTATCACTAACAAGTAAGGTAGTTCTATTAGGAATCTTAAGCTCTAGGTTTATTTGCAAAAAGGCTGGTTTATTTCATAAGAGTTCAAAAGTAAAGAACCTAATGTAATTTTCTACATCACATAAGTGGGAACCTAGTTTTAATGTCCACAACCCTGTTGTGGTCAAGTCAAGGTCATAGTTCAATTCACAAGTCATTTTTTAAAACATCTGACAACGGAACAGTATGGCCACTCCAACTGTCCATGACCGCGGACGCGGCTATTTGAATAGTTTGACACTCTGTAGAGGTGGTACACTTTCACCACAGAATTTGATACATCCATCAGGGATAACTTAGTATGTGGATAATCAATCATAACCTTTCAATTACACACTCTAGTATAGGCACCTCCCCTATGAGATTGGCCTCCCAGCCATGGCCATCTGCCATCCTAGGCACTGCATAGGTGGACATTCACACGAGGTAGCCTCATCTCAACCTCTTTCCGCGAGTGAACCCATACTAAGGCATATAAACTTCCAGTTAAGCCCTACCCAATTCAGGTATTGTGGTTGTACGGTAAAATTGGAATGGTATCGCATCCGAACCAAACCATCAGTTTTTATCAAAATCAAGGCTCATGCCTCAAAAAGTTTCATTCTCCACCATGGTGTTTCAGAATACATGTCAAAACATTTCAATAGAATGAATCATCATTCCAAGGTTTTCATAATCATTTTCACCAAGTATTCCCATCTAAAGTGTTCAACTTTTATGCGTAGCACTAGCCACTAAAATTGAGGGTATTCACTAATGAGGGGTGCTAATCAAGTGTAACTATCCAAATCTAGTTTTATGCTTTTTAATGGCATATAAGTATAACTACTTAGGCCTAGTTTTATACTCTTTATGGCATCTATCCTATTTTTCCAATACTTGCAAATCACTAACTAAAGGTAAAGAACTTTGGTAAAAGTAACAGAATAAAGCTTGCAAGTAAAACTTGGGATTGGTATAATCAAGGTTGCATAACCAAAGTATGCCTAATGCATCTTGCATAGGTTATCTTGCAAGGATGGCTTGCATATTTAACTTGTAGTGTTAGGCTTGCCTTGAGTAGTGCAGTGGTTGAAGTTCTCTTCTTCTTCATAGTAGTACTCCTCCTCCTCATATCCCGGGTCGGTACTAGCGTCTATAAATGAATACGAGGTACATAATCACCAAACAATACTTAACTACTTCTATTCAGCACATTAAGGCTCACACTTAATGATCTAGCATGATCACAATCATCACATGAAATAAATACCTAGTCTTATTTTTCTTATTTTAGAAAAGTAATTTCTACTCATTGAAATTACTTAAGATTTAATATTGTCCAATTAAAATATAGGATCATATTGACGCATGTCATCACCACATATTCTAATACTTGGGATTTAAAGTGGTGGTCATATTTTATAAAGTTTAGAATTACTATTTAATACAATTAAAGTGACTATAAATGCCTATATAGCATTCTTTTAGTACTAGTCCAAGATCACTGCATGTAAACCTAAATATTTTTACATAGTCAGATAGATCTTGTCAAATGTGATTTTTGAGAGTTGGAATCAACTCAAAACCATTTATGGTTGATTTTTGAAAAATGTTTGAAGTTGGAAAAGTCTCTGCCTTGTTATTTTTGGTATATGTGATCTATAATTTCAAATGGTTTGAATCCAATGGGCTTGGATAGATAATTTGAATATCTTTCTAACAAAGTTGGAATCATGCAATTTGGTTTAGTGTATCTCTTTGAATTGATTTTTGAATCTACTGACAGAATCTAGTTTTATCTAAAATGGAAAAATCTATTTGAATCAGCAGGCTCTGCGTGGGTAAATAATTGGGCCGGCCCAGCTCCACGGCTCGCGCGCAGCGGGCTGCTGACAGGTGGGTCCTACTCGTCAGCGACTCAATTAATGCGAAGTGGTAAGTTTTAATCTCGGACGTGTGATTAGAGCACGATCAACGACTGAGCATCGTCGTCTCCGTCGCATAGCTCCAGCGAGACTGAACCCTAATCACGACGGTCGGGGTACGTGGGGGCTCACCAGGGCTCCAGCTAGGGTCGGTGATGGGGGCGAATGAGGTTTTCATCGACGGCGGTTCAAATGGTAGTCGTGGCGGCTCCTAGCTCTAGTTCCTCTTCTCCTCTGCAGGGGCGGGCTCCGGTGAAATTCCAGCGATGTGGTGCTCGCCTTGCTCCGGGGAGAGGTGTGGGAGGTGTCTGAGAGAGAGAGAGGAGTGGGATGGTGTGGCGAATGAGGGCTAGGGTGGACTCTATTTATACATCGGCGAGAGGGACAGAGCGGCATGGCTCAAGCTCATCGGCGACGTCATTACAGAGGGCTATCGACATGGCTAAGGGTAGGGGTCGACGCGGTGCTTCAGGGCGGTTGTCATGCGAGTGATGGCGCGGCAAGGGGCGGTCGAGAACGGTCGGGAGCAGTCCATGCTCTGTGCGGGAACGACGGCATTCGAGACACCGCACAGTGGCTATGGTCCGCGCGGCAGCGAACGGGCGTGTCTGGGGGTAGTTGGGGTCACGGTTAGTACGGGCATGCGTGGAGAGGGCGAGGCGCGGCATGTGTGCGCGTGTCGGCTGCGACGCTCTGGCGTGCTCTCGGCATGGCTGGCAGAGAGGTGGGCACGGTGATCATAGGTGGTCCACGGCGTGTCTTTAGTCGAGGGGTGGACAGAGGGTGGCGGTGGACGGTCGCTTGTCTCTTGGTCATCATAGGAGAGGGCAGCGGTGGATGTGGCGAGCGGTGCTTGGTCGACCTACATGGCGAGCTCGGGCGGCGCTGCACTGGTGCGCACGACAAAGGGGGAGCGTGTCCATTGCGCTGCTAGGTGCTGGGGGAGACCAGGGGAGAGATTTAAGGCACTAGTGGCGATTGATCACTGCTCAGAACAGTAGAATTTAGGCAATGTTTATTTGTGTATGCCAGGTGCTCGACCAAATGGCCGCATTAATTTAAGTTTTGAATTTTTGGATGAATTTTGGTGAGTGTTCTGATTACTTGCTTGATAGTCTATGGTTGCTTGGGTTTGCCAAGATGAATTGATTTGAGTGGTTTTTGAAAAATGGTGATCTATGCATATGAACTTGATTCAATTTTGCAGTGTCCTTTAAATAGATTTGGAATTTGTTTCTGTTTGTTTGTAAAGTGGGCTTGTGTTCACTTTCACTTGGTCTAGCAAGGGGTGAAAAGAATTGGAAAAGTTTCTGTTAGAAATCTTTTACTAGAAACACACAAAGTGGTCTAGTGGATAAGTTTGGTCAAAATGACCATTTTCTTATATGATTCATATTTGATGTTCTTTTCTTTTGATTTTGTTTGTAAATGGCCTAGATGATGTAGTATTCATCTTTAAACCATTCCTTATCATTTGTAGCAATCAAACATGGCATTTACACTCATTCATACAGTAATGCAACTCACACATACACTCATATTAAATTTAATAATAAAAGTTTTTATTAAACCTAAACTTGGGTGATTAGAACTTGATAATCTTGATTAATATTTTTGGGGTCTTACGCATGAAGGCAATGGATACAACGACCATTATTATAATGGACATCAGCACCACGAAGGGAATGGATGCCACCATAATGTTCACATGAGTCGCAATAACCGCAACTCTGAAAGAGGGAATGATCATAACCATGGAGACAACAATGTTGATGCCCACAACACCAATCTCGGTAGGAAGGACATAAGTAAGGTTGGATGTTTCAAATGCAAGCAGAAGGGACACTATTCGAGAGACTGCCTTGAGAAGAAGAAGAAGAAGAACAACAAGATTGATGGCTACAAGCCAAACCCATTTCAGAAGGGACATGTTACCATGTTAATGTGGAGGAAGTTCAGAGGGAACCTAATGTCGTGATTGGTAGGTTCCGGCTCAATACCTTTCCAGCCCTCGTTCTATTTGATGATGGAGCATCACATTCGTTCATATCAAGGGAATTTGTGGATAGAAATAGAATTCCAACTAAAACTATTAACAAGCCCATCAGAATAAGTAATCCTAATGGAGAAGTGCTAGCAACTTTCGGTTGTCATCAATTGAACCTAAAGATTGGGGCATACAACTTTCCCACTAGCTTGAATGTGTTGGAATCACAAGGCTTGGATGTAACTTAGGCAAGTATTGGATGTGTAAGTATGAAGGCCATATAGATCTTGCACGACGAGCGATTTCACTCACAACCCCTGATGGAAGAAGAATCAGATATAGCACAGTAACTGAAGTTGGAGAGGCCAACTTAAATTCTCTTAAGGAGGTTAGCTCGGAAAGCTTACCCATAGTAAAGAAGAGCTACACAGGACAAGAAGATATCCTACGCCTATTTGCTAGCCATTCTGAATCTCAAGGACGAGATTCATCTTAAGGGGGTTAGTCTGTCACATCCCAAGATTTTAGAAATTGGGACTAGAAAAGAAATTTTGCATTTGCATGTCATTCATGATCATTGCATTGCATATTGGCATCATGAAAAATCCTCAAATATAAATAAATACCCACTTTATGCCTAAAGATAATTAATTAGCTAAAACCCATCATTGCTAAAACATAAATATTGCTAAACATTAGCCTAATATGATCTAGTGAATATTAAAAAAATAGAAACAATTTTCAAGTCATTTGGAATTAGTATGGAAAATATATTGAATAAATAGTAAAACCGAAAAAGGAAAAGAATAAAAAAACCCAACTACCCAGCCGAGCCACCCCGTGGCCCAACCCGCCCTAGCTATTTGCTGCACGCCACCACCCCGCGCACTGCGCAACGCAGCCAGTCAATGGGCTAGCCCAGAGCAACCCGCAGGCAGCCGTAGCCCAGCAGAAGCCCGGCGTGGCTGCTTCCCCCTTCCCGCTTGCTGACAGGTGGAGCCCACCTGTCAGGCCGTCTTCTCGCGTCGATAGAGATAGAGGCTCGGCCATGGTTCCTTCGAATTCGAACCAAATCCCCGCAAAAATCTCGCAATCCGTTCGATTGTTCTCCCTCCCGATCGCCTACACCACCTAATAAACCTTCCGCATAACTCCCTGTAGTTTTTTTTTGCAATTTACAAACTCTAGCCGCCAGGGAAACGTCGCCGAAGATCTCCACCGACACCACCTTAGGAGCTCACAGAGGAACTCGAACCCGAGGTTCCCAAGCCAACCACGCCCTCCATTTTCCCCTATCCACCTCCCCTTTCTTCTCCGCTTCGAATCACACATTTTCCCCTACCTCAGGACCCCAGGAGCAGCTGGACATCGCTGTCGGAGCATCACGTCGCCGTCCGAGATCCATTCGCATCGCGCCGTTGCTCGAGGGCGTAGGACACCCAGCCAGGTACACCAGGAAGCTCGGCTACTTCCTGCGCACCTCGTAGGCCACATCTCCGTCTCTGGTGATCACTGTAACCGCCGCCACCATCACCACCTGGAGCCGCCGCTAATCATCTCCAACTCCGATGACCAAGCCGTGGTGGAGGAAGCTTTTGCTCCCAGCCATCCGATCCAATCCGAACGGTCTGGATCTCTTAGCCCGAGCCTAGCCAGAAGCCGATGCCAAGCCATACTCCAGCCGAGCTAAAGCCGAGCCAACCACCCCTGTCCGTTTGATCAAGATCCTGTGGTCAGGAACACGTAACTTAAATGAAGGGGTAAGAACCAGTAAAAACGCGCCACGTCACTGCCATGTCTCTATTTATTCTAGAAATTGAATAAATAGACAGAAAAACCACTAATCTTGTATAATTCATATAAAATTATCTATATGTCCAAATTTTACAAATAATATATATACGGATTCAAAAAAGTACGTACAATATTATTGTGCTGTTAAATCAGACTTTTACGATATATATTTACTGTAATGATTTAAATTGTTTAATGGACTATTTGGAGTAAATAAATCATAGTAAATAATTTATATACCCTAAAAATACAAATAAGATATCTATGGAAATCCTTGTGATATGTACGACATTAATATGGCCTTATATCTAATTATGGACGAATAAAGTATTTTAAATGATTTAAACACTTCTAATTAGTATTTAAATCATAGGAAATTATCTAGAACCCCAAATCGAGTGAATCCAATTGCCATGGGTTTGTCTCAGTACTACCCATCTGCAAAAAATATAAACAACATTATTTAGAACGGTTTTAACAGAAAGCTTTGTAGAAAGCTATAAACCCAATTGCAATAGTAATTAATTTACAGAAAAATATATGTAAATGATTTTTAGGTGATTCCAATTGCTACTGTCCTTAAATTGAACTACCTATCCATAAGTATTTAATATACATTTTAATACGATATAAACATCATAAGTTGAATTAAAGTGAGTTAAACCCTATTAAATCAATATATCTTTATTAATAATTTGTCTTATGCATTAAATACTTTTCCATATGCACCATGAGACATATTAATGTTTATATAACTAAATACAACCATTGTGACACATTAAATCATCATGAATGCATTGTTCTTCATTGTTTTATTGTATTGTGCACAATTGTAATGTTTGAATGGTGTGTTTGTTGTGCACTTGTTTTGATCGATAGATTGCAAGGAGTGCAAGGTTTGTGATTGTGACGAGTGAAATCTTTTATATTGTGAGGATTATCTGAACGATTACATCTACAACAAAGGCAAGTAGAGCTATCATAAATTTCCTACTATTTTTTCTATGCATGTAGTATGTTTTAGTAGTGATGCATGTGCGGGTGTTTTACTATTATGCTATGCTATGACACACAGGCATGATTGCCATATCTCCATGACTTGATTTCCTTTGAGCCATCGTATTGTAGTTGCTTAGTCATGCTTATTAGATGCGCAATGGGAATTCATGATTGATTCTATTATGAAAAGATGTGTTTTGCTATAATACAACTGGAATTTAATGAATCTCCTGGGTGTGATGGGATTGATATTTTTGGTGGTTTCAATGTGGAAAGGCACCCAGGACACCGAGATTGGATAGGTTTCTTGTGTAGTAGCTTCTAGTACAACCGCATGTCATTATATGTCCTGACTAAGTAGGTTGTGGGAACCTGACCCGACGTGACTAGCAGATGTAGGGGATGTAGGTTGGTATGGGCCCGTCCTAAGGGCTCAGGGTTCTACTTCTGAAAGGTTTCGTCTTAGTTTTCTCCCTACCATGGCACAAAATGAGTGTAGTGGTACGAGCAGGTTGGCTAGGTCGTGCGGGTAAAGTGTACGAACCTCTCGAGAGTGTTATAATCTAAGTACTTAGCTGTGTCCCCAGTTATGGACATCTATGAGCAACTAGATCTGGAACTGTTTGGAAGATCTTACTCATCCCAATTTCTCAATTATTAAAACATGATGGGTGAACATGGGTTTAGGAGCATACGAAGCTAAACTGTCTTGTTTCTATATGGGTTTATGTTGCTATGTCCTTGGAAGAATTGTTTTAAAGAAATAAAAATATTTCAAAAGTAGAGAAAAGTTATATCGCTTTATGCAAATGAGCCTGAGCTCCACCTAGCCAAATATGCATGTAATTGATAGGTTCCATTATACATCCACATACTAGTCCTACTTGCCAATACATTCAAAGATTGACCATTCATGGCTACAACCTTTTATGTTGTAGGTTATTCTATTTTTGAGTGATCGTTCATAGGTCGCGAGACTCCACTCAACAATTGTTCGCATGTGGCACATTTGAAGGATGGAGTTCTACCTTGTATTTGTTTCTGCTGTGTACTTGAATAATGTAATGTAAATTCTGGATCATATTCGTTATACTTATGATGCACGGTTATATTTGGTATCATTTTGTACTATGTGCTAGTGAATCGATCTAGGGATTAGCACCATACACAGGAACTCATCCTTATCAGGACAGGGTGTTACAAGGTGCTGGTGGAGATGATGATCCCGATGAAGTCTAGCTTGATGACGGTGTTGATGACGACGATCTCCCCTCTCCGGGAAGGAATTTTCCTGGCAGATTTCTTCTTGCTGGAGAGCTCATTCTCTCTCTGTAGTTTCCGCCCCGCAGAGGTGACGGAACCTTTCTGTGGTCGCTCTTCCAGTCTTAGGGTTTCGAGGGGATTATATACGCCAAATGGCGATGCCATAGGTGGGCCAGGGCGGCCACACCACCTGGTGGCGCGGCTAGGGCTAGCCCGCGCCAGGGGGTGGTATGGCCCCCCAGTGGCCCATCTCCACTTCCCCTTCTGGCTTCCTTCGTCTTATGGAAAAATAGGATTTTCCATATATTTTCCGGGATTTCCTGATCTTCGCGAATTTTGCCTCCAAACAGTTCCTTTTCAATTAGAATCCTGACTTCAGTAGTCCATCCTCCAAAAGTCATCAATCATGCAAAAATAGATGAAATAACATAAGTATCATCTCTTAATATGAAACATATCAACGAATAACAGTAAATTATGATATAGAATAGTGATGCAAAATGGACGTATCACCATGTCACCACTATCACCGCTCGCTACATCCCTAGTGCATTGGAGATTGCTAATGCAACAAGCGCCGACATGATTACACAAAGGAGTTGGGGTTCTACGGTCTTGTCAGCTATGTACCGAGGTATGTGCAGCGGTTGCCAGCGTAAAGGTCATTGGTGCTAGATTCCGAAGAAACGTGGACGGGGACGTCATACTGATTTCTACTCTCTATACCAGAGACGCCGCGTATTGGCTTACAAAATCGAAGATCATCTTTGTCATGCAGGTAGAGGAGATGAGCCTACAGAGAGTAATGAGGCAGTTCGGCCTTCGCCAGTTGGCCGATCCTCGTCCTACAGAGAGTGTTGTACCTTCGGTTGTCCAACGTAAGTTTATTTGAGCACATTTCTTCCATCTTATCTGGTTTATTGACTTATCGCCATCACTCTCCAATTGTAGGTTGTCAAGGAAGGTAAGTAACAAGACCGTCATAGGATGGCTTCATACAGTTGGGACATACGTTGAGGAGTGGGACAGCGCAACGACATGCGTCTGGGACTTGGATGCCCAGTTTGACATGGAAGAGTTCAACCACTATCTACAAAGCTACATGATCACCACACGTCTATGCATCACGCATCAGAGTGACCCAGAGGCGATGTCGAGCGCGGCTACTTGGGATAGCTATCCGAGCCAGTCTACTACGGGTAGCAGACAACACGCGGTAACACATTGTCTTCATCTAATGCACCTACTTGTTACATAGTTTCTATTCCATTTTTCACTCTAGTGGTTCAAATTGCAGGCACAGTTGCTAGTCAATCTTGAGACAGAGAGTGCTGATTACAGACGGTCCCTTTCGTCTAGAACTCTGCTTATACCATGTCAGAAGCAGCAGACCTGGATGAGTCGCCTAGAGGAGAAGCTCTGACGTATCCACGGGGTTATCACGTGCACCCGCTCTTCGGACGTTGCTCACCAGCTGGGACCACAGCGGCCTCCACGTCACTCGATGCACCAGCAGCAGCAGCCACGTCCACCCTCGCCTATACGACAGTCTCCACGTCCACATTTACACCACATGAAACGCCGAGGCCTCCCCCTCCAGACCAGGCTGGAGGTTCGTCGTGGCAGCAGCAGAGTTCTTTCGACTGGTGGCAGCAACAGCAGCCACCTTTTCAGGGTAGAGGTTCATCGTGGCAACCTCGGCAGCAGCAACAACATGAGCCTTTTGGTCACTCTCCTATGCTGAACTACGGCTTTCGTCCACAGCCGCAACCACAGGGTACGCGTCTTACATAATATCGAAGCTAGCTTCATATCAATTTCTTATATACTTCGGTATTCATATGCAAGAGCCTTTGGAGTGCATGGGTCTATGCCTGACTATCAGGCATCTTTTTCCGGATCCACGTGGACGAGTGATCATGAGGTGGAGCACAACACTCAGGACTTCTTGACACAGAGCAGTTGGATGAACATTTTTCAGACTCCTGCCCTAGACCCCACACAGGAAACTCGGTACGACGAGCACGGCTCAGTGATTCCTCCTCAAAACGTTTGGGTTCCCATTAGGTACGGCTAGACACCACTAGAGCAACCAGAGCAACCATGTGAGCGTCAAGGCAGATGACGACGTTGATACCTCTCTTAGCCAGATATGTACTAGTTCTCTATCTATCTATCTATCTATGTATGAGACATATGTCTATCTATGTGTGAGACATGAACATATCTATATGTGAGACATGCACCTATCTATGTGTGAGACATTTCGCAATGTTATTCATTTCTCGGTTGAGATCGCTAACAAATGACTACAACAGATAATTAGGATACAAACGAGATAATTAAGATACACACACGAGCTACAAGGGAGAATTGTTCTAGTTCTTCTTGGCATGCGCCTTGCCCTTACCCTTTGATGATGCCTCGACCAATGATGCCTTGCTCTTACCCTATGACGATGCCTCGCCCTTAGCCTTTGATGATGTCTCGCCCTTACCCTTTGACAATGCCTTCTTCTTGGTCAGCCTTTTGTCCCTCTCCGCTCTCCACTTAGTCCCAACGACAGGCATCATGAATATATCATCTTCATCTTCACTCTCTTCTAGCTTGTCATTGCTCTTCTTTTCCTGCGCCTTCTTCAAGGCCCGCGCCTTGTCACGCTCTGCTCTATCCCTGGTACCACCGACCGGCGGCATGAAGAGATCGTCGGAGTCTTCACTCTCTTCTATCTAGAGCCAAGGGTTCTTGGCTTCCCTCTGCCTTGCCTCTTCATTGAAGAATCTGATCTTGCCCCACCTAACATTGATCCAAAGAAGCTCTTGCCGTATCTCCTCTGGTGTCCTCTTCGGCCACCCTTCTCTGTGTAATCGCTCACCCAACTCAGTGACGTGACAATCACTAGCAATGAGTTCCTCCAATGGGGATGGATTATTGTCTATCCTAAAGTTCCTGGCCAAATGAAAAAGGTCGATGGACATATGTGTCTTGAAACTGCGGTCATAGGGAAAACCGGGAAACATACTGGCTAAAAACGTGATGGCTTTGCTTACACAACTTTGTGAGGAGGGGGTTTTATAGGGTAAACGAACACAAAATAGCGGGAAACATTCTGGCGGGAAGCATTCTGGCGGGAAACACTTTGGCGGGAAGAACTAAGATACATTGTCTCTGAAATTAACTAACAAGTACAAACTAATGTCGCGCTTAAGATACATCACAACACTATAATTGAAATGAAGATACATCATGACAATACAACTGAAATGAAGATACATCAAGACACTACAACTTAAATTAAGATACATCGGGACACTACAACTAAAGTGAAGATACATCGATACTGATCCAGCGCGGGTACTTCCCGGTCTTGTCCCCACGTTCCTCTACAGCCCGCGCCTTGTCACCCCTTTCCCTTAATCTCTTCCTTTCCGCCTCATGGGCATCCTTGTGCACATGTTCCTGCCGCTCCTCTTCCTCCCTTCTCTTCGTGTTCAGCTCGTGGTTTCGAGCTTGTTCCGCTCTGAATTCTTTCATTTCTCTCTCCCGTTCCTTCTTCTCCTCTTCGGCCATCCTTTCAGCACGTTCCTCTTCGTGAAAGGCAGCCCACGCAGCTCGGTTCCTATCATGACGCTCTTTCGCGACCCAAACTGGCTGCTCCGTGTCAATCCAATGGTACCACTTGCAAAGTGGAGGAGGAGACTGCAAGCAAATCAGTGGAATGAATAAAAGAACACATGATAACATGAATGGTTCATATTAACCATGCTCTGGAAACATATCGGAGGCCTCTCGTACGACGAACTTGCTTGTCGGGGCGGGCTTGCGTCGTAGTTGGGACACATGAAAAACTTCATGCCCATGCAGGTGGAGAAATCGATCGACTCCTTGACCTTGGAGAGATGGCCGCACCAACAACGCTTGTGTGTCACCCCTTGTGGCAACCTAGCATCTTTCATCTTCCTAGGCCTATACTCTGGGTCCGAACAAGGCACACTCATGATGGAGAGGAGAAGAAATGCGAGAAAAAGAGGAGGAACAGATAAACTGGATGAAGAGAGAACATCTCGATGCACAGATTTATAGAGGCAATGGAAAGAATAGGCGGGAAAAAATAGCGGGAGATAGTGGCGGACTCGGTTGACGGGAGAAAAAACGGCGGGAATCGGCTGGCGGGAGATAAACGGCGGGAACCGAAGTGTGAAGCATTGATCATGCAGGATTTGGTCAGGGGTAAGCCGAAATTAGATGCACTCGGCGTGGGACTGGCTGATTGGGCCATTCGGTCTGGGCTGGCCGATTGGACTAGCCCCAGTCAGCTACGCCGTGGCCGAATGGTTTAATCGGCTAAAGCCTGACCGATTTCAGGTTGCACGTCAGTCGACAGCCCACTCGGCGTGGCCCTAGTCGAATGTCTCCATTCGGCGACGCCGAAACCGACAAAGACCTAGATGTGTAAAATCCTGAATTCGTGCAACACTTCTCAAATTTATTAAAAAATGTATTATTTTTAAAAAAAAATCTCATTTCAAAGCTGAGTGTGGAAACTAGACAGGAAAAGAACGCGGCCCATTGGGCTTGTATGGGTAGACAAGTGGGCTATGAGGTCTCTTCCCCGTCGCAGTCTCACTCTTCAGACCACCACCACCATGGCTCTCGACCAAGCTGCTATCGCCTCCCTGCCCTACCTCGCCGCCGCCGCCTCCTCCGCCTCGCTCCGACGCCCCCATCCCTCCTGCTCCTTGCCGCCCCGTCGTCCTCCGCCGATACACCTCTCCTGCGCTGCCTTCCCTTATACTCCTCCCTTCGCAACAGCGTGGTCCTCCGCCGGCGACGGTATATGCTGCTCCTGCTGCCTATCCAGCTGCCGACCTAGATATGATTTCTATGCAAACTGTCTCCTTTCATTTTTTTTGCAACGGATTTAGTGCTCTACTTCTCAATTGAGTTGTGCTGTATTTCCCCCCTCGTCAAATGATAATGTTTTGTGCACTCCTCCGGTTTTATAATCTCCAAAATGAGCTGACGAACCCATATGCTATAACTGTATCAGTAGTTTTTTTATATATTCCCTCCGTTTTGAAATATAAGATGTTTTAGCTTTGGGAAGCTTATGTATCTGGACCTCTTCTACAGTGTAGGTTCAGAGAGGTTTGAAGTCAATCTACACGCTAAAAGGGGTCTAAATACATTTACTTCACAAAGCTAAAACATCTTATATTTTGAAATGGAGGGAGTAGTATATCCCCTGAAAACTGTAACGTGTACTTGTTCAAACTTAGTGGGTTTTAGTTGTGGCAGCTGCCTTTTTTTAGCTCTTTGATTGAACTGCAAAAATGTACTGTTAATTCACCACCATTCCACCTGAACCATGTTCTGAATGTTTCAACAATTTACTCTGCATATCATCTTGTTAGGCGCACACTGGTCGATTGGCAGTGTAATATAAACCATCTTTGTTTGTCTGCAAGCCTGTATCGAGTAGTACATGTGTAGTGCAGCATTTGTGTGCAACCTTGGAAAGATTATTACACCTTTATAGATTGGTAAAATACTAGTTTTCATGATCTCAGGACACCACCTGTTCCGTGGCCTTCCCAGACCACGATGCTCTAACGTGGAAGCGGTCGACGACATGACGGCAGCGCCCAATGGTTACACAGAGAACTCACCGTCAAGCAGTGGGCATGCAAACGGTCGTATGGGCGCTTCATCGCATACGGAAGGAAGTGCGGGCAGGGCAAACGGCATGGCTGCAGGCAACCAGAAGATGATCAAAATATCTGACAAGTTAATCGGTTTGTTCATGGTTGATAAGCCTACACCGACAGACTGGAGGAAATTGCTAGCGTTTAGCAGGGAGTGGGACAACATAAGACCGCATTTCTTTAGGCGCTGTCGGGAGAGAGCGGATGCGGAGCCGAATCCTGAGATGAAGCACAGTCTTCTCAGGCTGGCTAGAAAGCTGAAAGAGGTGGCGTGGACTCTGGTTTTAGTGACGAAGGACATGATGCTTTGTCTGATTATGAGTTTTTGATGACGGATCTTAATTTAGTTTTTTTCTTTCTCCCTGACTTTTCAGATTGATGAGGATGTGCAGAGGCATAATGAACTTTTTGAAGTAGTGAAATCAACGCCACCAGAGGAGATTGGTGCTATTATCGCTAGACGCCGTAAAGATTTCACTGTGGAATTCTTCAACCACCTTTACTATGTAGCAGAGTCATATAAGGATGACCCTGATAAGCAAAAAGGTGAGACATACATGGGAGGTTCCTGGGTCATTATTATATATCTTTTGCTTTCCTGGTCCATCATTTTTCTCTCGATTTGTTTGTTTTCAGAGTTGGCACAACTTGGAAACGACTGTGTGGATGCACTACAAGCTCACGATGACAAATCTGGTAGTCTCGAAGCGTTGAATGTTGCGGAACTCAAGCTGAAAGATATACTGAATTCACCTTCAGTCGACGCTGCATGCAGAAAGATTGATGACTTGGCCGAGAAGAAGGAACTAGATTCCGCGTTAGTTTTGATGCTTTCGAAAGCTTGGTCTGCGGCGAAGGGCACCGACATCACGAAATCCGAGGTAAGGATCTAGGAATGCGATACTTTTGTGCTTCTTTCCTGTCTGTGTTTTGTACGAATTTGTCAGTTTTAAGTGGGTCTACCAACATCCTGCAGGCAAAAGACATAATGTTCCATCTATACATGACTGCGGTAGCCAATCTACAGAGACAAATGCCAAGGGATATCAGAATACTAAAGCACCTTATAATGATCGAGGACCCAGAAGAACGTCTGAGTGCGTTGAATGATGCGTTTACTCCGGGGCCCGAACTTCAAGGAGAAAATGTCGATACATTATACACGTAAGTAGTATAATGTTAGTACTTCACGAAAGATGATTCACCATGTTATCTCTAGTCACGTTGACTTGCCTGGATGATCGCAGGAGTCCAGAGGTGTTACACACATGGGGGAGCGCTATAATCGATGCGTATTATAGCAGCAGGGAAGGCACTCTCCTTGGGCAAGCAAGGGACTTGATGAACCCTAAGATTATCAAGAGAGTTGAAGAGATCGTGAAGACAATTAAGGATAAATACCTCTGACTCTGAAAGCCAATCACCAGAAGAGAATTGTGGTCTCACATTCCTAGTGATTGCGCCACAAGTATGCTCGTCTGAACAACATGATGCTCTGCTTGCTGTAGAGCGGAGTTCTCATCCATTGCTGCTGGGAATGAAGAATGAAATACTTCATGGCTTAAATCTAAATACAGATTGTGGGGGACATAAAGTGGTTGTAGCAAGTGATATATGGATGTAGGTTTCACCTAGACAGTGTACGTAGATTAAAGTGGTTGTAGCAAGTGATATATGGATCTAGGTTTCACTACAGCTGCATCATGTCTTCCTGTTTTTGGTCAGGTACTCTCCCCAACCTCCCCATAGACAGTGTACGTAGATTAATGGCTATGGTCAGGCAGAATCTGAAGAGGCCACCGACAGACTAGCACCTCATGTGATTGTGACAGGCATAAAAGATTATTATTTTCTTCAGATTTTGTATTCAGCCTTGGTGACATATAAATGAATTTCAGCGTAATTTCATGATTTATTGGTTGTCAACAGTCAACAGTATATCATTAGTTGTTAAGGCAAAGTTTAAGTCTGGAAATCTGCCTGAAATCTTGGCTGCTGGTGAGTGCAACTGCATCTTCATTATATACCTTTTGAAAACGTTTTCATTTGGTAGTTACATATTTGCCGCTGAAGACATGATGCGGCTGATACAAGTTAGCTAGGTTTGTTCTGAAATTGTCATGAAAGTATTCGGCTTTAGAGGTTAAAAGAATTTTTACAGCTACCTCTTGATCTGAGAATATAACCTTCTGAGACTAATGTCGTAGAGTGTCTATGTTGTTGTTAGATGCTTGAATATCAGGTTGCTTCCAATATTGCCCAGGTCTCTTGAGGAGTTTACACTGGGTAGCTGCGATGATGAGTGGTTGAGGTCTTGTCAGAGAGTCAGACGTCCAAACTGGCAAAGGATTAAGTACATCCACAAGAGAACATTTCTTTGACCCAGCAAGTACAGTAAAACATTTCGTTCAAATGTCGAGCCAAACTGCGAGCTCCGCTGCCGGCACTGACTGCTTGGGCAAGGAGTGACTCTGCAGCCAATCTTTCTTGGCTGTACTGCCACAAAAACCACCGAAGAGGAAGGTAACGGAGCTCCCAACTCTTTCAGGTCGATGAGGCTTGCCAACAACGGTGGGGGCAGCGAAAGGGGCAGTGCCAGCAGCGCGATCTATAAGAACGGCGCGAACAAGAGCGCCACCGGTAAGGTGAAAGCGATGCTGATGCCGAAATAAGATGCTAAGAAAGCTCTGGTCTGGAACTGGGAAAATAAACGTTGGAGAGCCCATGATTTTTGTGTAGGATTCTTGCTAGTAATTCCCGTAGCACTAGAGGTCTGGTCACTGGTGTTCGGGAACACATTTCTATCTCTATCTCTATCTCTATCTTTATCTCTATCTCTTCTTTATCTCTATCTCTATCTCTACTATTTAAAAATGACGAATTTCCTCTGTTTCCTTCGGTCACTGGTTTGGTCAAACATTTTTCAAATAAGACCATTTTACCCTCCCACCTAATGACATAAGCCATAATCTGTCCTGTCTAAAGGACGAGCCCGTTCCGTTTTTTCTGACAACGCCCGCACTACGTCTCAGCCTTCGTCAATCGTCCTGCCTCCACGGTTGTGCGTCGGAAAAAACGCTCGCAATATCTCGCGTGTCCGCCACAGATTACTCCCCCTATGTATCTCGCTTGTAGCTCTGATGTTCCCCCTCCATGCGTCCACGCCGCGGGGCCGCCCTACCTCCACGCCTCCACACCACACCCGTTGCGATGCATCTGCTCTTCGCGCCTCACGCTTTCGCACTAGGTATGAGACCACAACTCGATGCCGCTCGCTCGCCAAGCTCGTCGCCGTTGCCAAGATGGGAGAAGGGGTCGTCGAGAGGGTCTACCGATAGAGGATCGACGGATCTGAGCGCCATCCTTTGCCCTTGGTCACCTTCGTGAGGTTGGCCCTCCTTCCGCACACTCCTTTTTCTCCCCTAGTGGCAGTCTTATTTAGGGCTTAGAAGGCAACGGGGGATGACGAATTTGATCTGATCAGGTTGGAATCTGACTGGAATAATAGCGGCTTAATATTCCCGTGTTGTCTCCCATCCAGGTCCCGCTGTCGTATCCCCCTTTTAGGACCGCCCCACCACCCCTGGGACAGCGCCGCCGCGTCCTCTGACAATGGAGGCGAGCTCCCCTCAGGTTCTTACGTGAAATCCAATCTCAAACTTGGTGAGCAAAGCACAGTCTGAATCTCCACTGTTTCTCCATTTTCCTGTTCTATAAATCTCAGTAGGTAATGACAAGTACTTGTACAAAGATTACAGTCCAATAACAGTGCATCATGAAAGAGTCCAGATATCTGACTTGTAAAGGCTATGAGTCCAACTTAGGTAACATCTGTAGCTGAAAACATACTCAGGCACACACATTCAGAACCTATGATCCATCTGAACAGTCACTAACTCACTATGCTATTCTAAATGAGATAATATAATATCAGGCTCAAAAATGTTGTTATATAAATAAAAGGGAGTAGAGATTCTTTCCTGTAATCTCTTTAATGCATTGGATGGTTGAGGCCTAACATCAATCACCTGTTTGTCATCCGTGAAGGTTCGAATGACAAAATATATACTCTCTTTGCTCGGAAAAGGGTGTCACGGATTTGTCTAGATACACATATATCTAGATACATTTTAGTGTGTAAATACATGTGAATCTAGACAAATATGACATCCTTTTTGAGACAAAGAGAGTACAATATAATACATCATTTGATATACATTAGAAAGTATGATTAATGTTTCTGCTCATTAATGTAGCATCTTAAGGTCTTTTGCTCTGCAGATAGATGAAATTAGCACAGAACTGCAGTTCAGAAATCATTAGTACATCATCTCAAAAAAAGAAATCATTAGTACATGAGAGAAACGAGGATTGCTGGATCGGGGAAAGGAAAGAGCACAACCACTTCTTTCTGTTGATGGACGTTGCTTACTGAGCTGAGTCCAGAAGACTTTAGCGATCTGCTGTAAAAAGGTTCTGCCGCAAGAAAAATAATTATGAAAAGAGGGAATCAAAAAGGTTTGCTAGAAAAAACAGAGACCAACATCAGAGTAAATAAATATACATGTATTGTAATCAACGAAAAAAATAGCGCGCTATTTACTTTAGCGCCGCCTCTCTCCAAACGCTACGCAAGTTATAGCGCGCTAATAGCATGCTATTTTTCAAAATAGCGTTTTGCAAATTATTTTTTTTGATAGATACAGTGTGTATACTAAGGATTTCAGTAGCTAAAAATTGTGCAAAGTAATACATGCATAGTCAATTAACCAGTGATGACCAAATGACAGAGTACGGACTAAAATCAGCACCAAATTCGAAATAAAAGACATATATTTTCCAAACAGACGCATAAAGTGGTCGTGTTCCTTCAAGAAACCAGTACATCTACACAGCTTTGCATCTACATCACTAATTCAGCTAATTAGTAATTACTAGATTAGTACATCACTACATCTACAATACTAAATGCTACATCAGTACATTCTGGTGCTCTCCAAGATGGAGGAGAAGTGGAGATCCGCATGGCTGAAGCTAGGCGAGGCGTCGCTTGCTGCGGCGTTGCTAGCTGCACTCCTTTTGGTCGGGGACGTGCCGGATGGAGGCGGACGGCCGGCCGGAGCTGGAGGAGATGAAGGGAGATGCTACGGCTTGCAGCCGCCACCACCGTCACGTGGTGGGGAACTGGATGCGACATGGGGCTAGGAGTTGGGTGAGCTAGCTTTGTTGACTCGTGCGGGCTGAATGGGTCAGATGGACTGTCGATATTTTTAAGTTTTTTGTAGCGCGCTATTACGTTATAACGTATAACGCGTTTAGCGCCATTTAGCGTCGCTAAAACGTGATTAGCGTCATAGCGAGCATATTATGCACAACGTAGCGTCTGCCTCCCAAATACTCTATAGCGATGCTATAGCGCGCTATTTTTTTCATTGATTGTATTCGACAAAAAGTACTCCCTCCGACCCAAATTATTTGACTTAGATTTGTCTAGATTCGAATGTATATAGCCTTGTTTTAGTGCTAGATACGTTCGAATCTAGACAAAACCAAGTCAACTAATTTGGGTCAGAGGGAGTAGATTAGAAAAGCACTGCCACAATCCATATGTGAGATAGTGGACACAAATTAGCCCTTATAAATTGATGGAGACCATGTTTATGAAATAAACAACAAAAATCAGAGGGAGGACGTCAGAAGGATTCTTACCATACACCAGTATTTGATTCAATGATTCATATCACCGGTAGAAAGTGCCGAATGAGAAAAACGGAATTGGCTTCTGGTGGTATTGGGAGGAGAGAGAAGGGGAATCTGGGAAGGCCACGGGATAAATTGGGGCGACAGATGAAAACCCACACGAATTTTAATTCAACCACGAATGGAAGGGAAAGGCCAATAATATGGGAAAACAATAAAGAGGCAACGACTAATCACCTGCCTCGCTAATCATGCCCGGTCATTTCGTTTCAGTGGGGTGGAGGAAAGGAAGGGAATCAGGGCCTGGAAGCCAGGAAGGCATCATGGCACGGATGCGGCAGCCGTACTTAATCTGGATGCACAGGATGACGTGGTCAGCAGTTGGGTAATATGGTGGGACCGCTGAGGTGTCATAGGTGCATGTTTAGTGGAATAAGATTGCAGGGATGATCTTCTTAGTTATATAGGATTTGGCCTCGTACTTTCATGTACATCTTAGATCGAAAATAGCTTGGCAATGTCCTGATGTTAGAAATGTTTGTACTTCCATATGTAGTTTGATTTGGAACGTTGATCTGCTAGCTGTTCTTTCTGCAAGTCTTGATGCTAAGAAGTGAATTATTCCATTTGTTCAGTATTTTTTTTATATATGTGAAGGTAATCATCTGGTTCTTTGCACTATATAGATTAAGTAAATATTTTTGTGTCGCCTGACCTATCATAGGCAACATGGTGCTCTTTAAACAACTTAGATTTATGTGGTTTCATGTCTGCTGGCTGCTTGCTCATCTATATATCTTTGTTTTGCTCACAGGTGTGCGTTTCCTTGCACTTTTCCCTTTTCTGTAAGCTGTTCAGTATTTCCTAGCACACACGAGCATAGTAGGAAAGTACCAGGGACATGGTTGACGCGGTTTGTATTATTCACTTTTCCTATTTATTTTCAGGTTGATGTGCAGATTTGTAGTGAAAAGGATATTATGAAAAAGTACAATTAACCTTAGTGAAGGTCAATATACAACTGCCCATTACATGGCCCTTCACAGTCATCTCCTGCTAGACAAGGTCACTCTTTCTCTTACGTAATTGCTATTTACCATAATAGTTTTGATTAGTTCTAATGTAGTGCAATCACATGTATGTGAGGTACTGAGAAACTAATTGATGCTTAATAAATATGTTAGAAGTCTTTTTGATGCTTAGGTTTGTAAAGGTTCCTGCTTATACCAGTTGATGATGTTTTCTGATGCATGATGCTGTTCAAGGGTCCCTAACTTTAAGCTACAGCATGTTGTAATGCATGTAAATCACATTATGTAAACGACGCCTCCTTTCAAATTGACGGGATGATTCAATGGAGAGTTGCCTGATTTTTTAATCTGGTAGTACATCTATATTATCCATAGAGAAAGAGAAGCGACGCCTCCTTTCAAATTGACGGGATGATTCAATGGAGAGTTGCCTGATTTTTTAATCTGGTAGTACATCTATATTTTCCTTTTGTTTCTCTTTCACCTATTGCTCTAAGGATTTTCTAAAATCTGACAACCAACCCTTTTCTCTTGTTCATATTCAAATGATCTAACCATTGATCGTATTATTACTACTCCAACAATTGCTCTCACCACACCGCGGACTACTTGGCATATGAGTGAGGAAGCATGTGATTGTCATCCTGGCTGACATTACTTCATATGCAGATACACTTCGTAAACTAAGGGCCCTCGTATCCGGTAATATTTTCCTGGATTTTATAGTAGGGATAATGACCTGGTTAAACTTAGGTTCATATATGTTAGTTTAAGCTATTATCGTTTGTGTCTTTGTTTTACATTGGGTTGTGACCTGTGTGGTGTGCGCTTCTCTGTGTTGATTTGTAGGTATGTGCAGTGAAATCACCTGTACAAGACCTAGATGTGGTAAGGTTTGTGATTACCATGCTCGTTGAGGCATAAGAGGCAGTGGCGTCGGCAGTGACCACCTATGCCCAGTCAGCAGAGCATGGTGTCAGGACTGGTGGTTTAGTAGTTTGTAGTGCCGCGGTTTCACTACAACCCAATCCAGAAATTGTTCTACGAGTATGTATGTACTGCTACTTCCTATTATATCCAGAGAATTGGGAGGCGTTTCTTTTGGACTGGAATCATGCCTGAGTATTGCAAGAAGGGTGTTTAATCAATAGTCACTGCATGATTTGCCTAAATCTGTAATGCTAATAGTCCATATTTAAGACAAACGTATTACAGACACCTTTTTTGTTTATAGAAATTCTGCTTGGGTGTAGTTCGTCAATTTGTGAGATCGACCATGATGATTGGATTGACTTCTAATTGATTTGTTTCTCTCTAAGAGCTGCAATGTAATTTAGTATGACACATATATTTATCTTTGATGCTAGACTATAACACATGCCCTGCTAAAAAATATTATTTTTACGTTTTAAGAGTGTAATAACTGTTTATCTCATGGAAAAGTGGGAAGTGTCGATTCTAATGATCTTTCAGATATTACGTTTGTTGATATTGTGCTCGATTATTCTATGTATATAGGTACAAGCATACTGGAAAATGAGCCATCCGTGTAAAAACTTGAGATACAGCTGCCCTTACAGGTACAAGTATCAGGTGATGCTTAAGAGGCTCACTCCTGATAATTTCTCCAAGCTAGCTTTTAAAACTATTATGACTAAAAATGATAGCTGCGAGGTATTTGTCTTAATTTATACTGTGTTTTTACTACTATTGAATGAATCTTGTGATCCAAGTTAACTAAAATCCAATACTTGGTATTTCTCCCCAAGACATATTTATACATCATATTTTCCTCCCCATATTTTACAAGTCTCTGTATATGAAATGGCATACAATTTCCCCTTCATGTACCTAACTTCTATACAGTCTTTAACTGTGTTCACTTGACGGAGATGGATTTTTTGGAGTCATCACACAGTTGGAGGAGCGCCAATTCTACTTGGACGATCCTACTGGAGCAGTGCCAGTTGACTTGGAGAATGCAAAGTCATTAGAATTTTACTCAAAGTAATCTAATATTTAATGTTATGAAGTTGACCCTTCTCTGATATGTCCTTACAACTGCATGCTTCAGTTCTTGTTGAACCTCGTAATGCGAAAGTGTACTTATACAATATTCGGCACTAGCTAGATGGTTCCATGTGCAATTTGATACGATATGTATTACCAGATGTCATTACTGCATTTTCTACTGTTAAGTTGATGAATCTAGCTACTAAATAGTGTTTAGATACATCCGAATTTTAAAAAAATTGTGATATCTATTTTAAAAACGGAGGGAGTATGAATAGACTACCGTCTATATTTACTACTGCAAAATGGAATATGTAGCCCATATTCTGAGGTGCTCCACGCAAGTGACATGTCAATAGTAAGTGAAACAAATGCATTCTCCTAATACCATCTTTCATGATTAATTCACTGATATCAGTTTTCCTCTTTTCCATTTATTAATCAAAAATCACGCTAATTTTCTGTTGATACAAAAAGTCGGCAGATTCAGTGACAAAGCAAGTAAATGGCGAAACAAAATCTCCTATGTTCTCTCTTATGAAGAATCGGGAGATTCTTTAGAATATGAATAGAGTATGACAGTTGTGAACCAAATAGCTAGGTAACAAAGATGTTTGAATTAGGATGTGTAAGAATGACATGTTTCAATTGATCATTTGCGTTCTACAATAACAAATTATAAATGTTCTGCTAAATAGAATTGTTGGACTCTTGGGGTAAGCATCAGAGGATCGTCAGTGCAGTCTACTTCCGACCAAAAATATCAAGTGTTCGTGGGCCGTGGCAGCGCACGGGCATTCAACTAGTCTCATAAGATAGATGAGCCTGTTATTTGTTTTCGGTGGTAGTAAGCCCTTTTTGGAGGTGGCAGACTGGCCGTTTATGTCTTGATCACTGTTGTTCTTTGGCATGCTCGTTGAAGGTCTGTCTGACCAAGTGTTTTGAGAATCCTCTGTCAACGATTCAGTCCATCCATCCTATTTCAGCGACTGATATTTCAGAATTCAGGAATTGAGAATTGACAATACTGTAGCTTGAAAATGGTTTGTCCTATCCTACAAGGCGACAAACAGATTGGTATAGACACCAACGCAGCATTTGATTTATATCTAGGATTGACATTTGGATTGCACTTTTTTTGGGAAATGGGGAATGAAACCCCAGCTCTGCATCAATAGATACACACATCCTTTATCCTGTTATTACGCAGTTCATAGTTTAAAAGTTTACATCTCAAGGATCAAAGAGGGTTCGAAAGATAAGTAAAATGCTTAGTAAACTACACATCATAATTCTCTTAATAGGCCGCCAAGTAGCCCGGTAGAAATATCATGTGCTACCATCATGAGCCGGTTGCATCCAATAACAATGCATTCCCACCGATCCTCTGAGAGCAGGAAGGAAACGTCATAGCTAAATCTAGTGTACAGCCGTATGTATAACCTGCAAAAACCATACTTAGGAATCACATGAAAATTTTGATCTTAAGTGGGATTTTCAACTTCCAAAGATATTTGCGAAGAAACTCGTGCACCGATGTAACACCCCAAAACTATTAATCAAGCTTAGCAAGTTCAAATCACCCAAGTTTAGGGTTAACAAAAACTTTCATTACTAAATTGAATATGAATGCATGTGTGATTTGCATTAGTGTAGAATTGATTGCAATTGCCATGTTTGATTGCTACAAATGATAAGAAATGGTTTAGGGATGAATACTATATCATCTAGGCCAATTACAAACAAAATCCAAAGAAAAAGAAATCAAATATAAAGCTTATGATCAAATGGTCATTTTAACCAAAATCAACCACTAGGCCACTTTGTGAGTTCCTAGAAAAGAATTTCTAACAGAAACAATTCCAATTCTTTTCACCCCTTGCCATACCAAGTAAAAGTGAACCCAAGTCCACTTTACAAAACCACGAAAACTATTTTCAAATATATTTAAAGGACAATTCAAAATTGAATCAAGTTCATATGGTAAGATCACCATTTTGCAAAAACCACTCAAATCAATTCACCTTGACTTTTCCAAGCAACCATAGACACTCAAGCATGAGATCAAAACACTCACCAAGTTTCATTCAAAAATTGAAAATTTAAATTATTGTGGCCATTAAATCAAACACCTTGCAGACACTAATTAAACCACTGCCTAACTTCACTATTTGAGCAGCGATCACTCGACCACTTGCCCTCTTTACACTCCTCCTGTCTCCCCCTTTGTCTAGCAGCACCAGACCAGCACCCCTCTTTGCCGTTTGCACCAGTGCGCCGCCGCCTAAAGCTGGCCACGCTGGCCGACCGTGGACAGATCGCCACAATGATCGCTGCAACCGTCCAGGATGTCCAGGAGGCACGCCACCGTCCACCGACACCCCCTGTCCAGCCCTTGACCGTAGCCAGGACATGGACCACCCCAGCATCGCAGCGCCCTCTTTCTCTGCGTCGTGCCGAGAGCGCGCCAGAGCGCCACAGCCGACCAGCTCACTCACGCCGCGCCTCGCCCTCACCTCGCGTGCACAGACTCGCCTCCTGACATGGGTATACCCTACAGGTACTCGAGCTTGGTATATACGGTCTAAATATGTACAGGCCCACGGTGTCGCCAAGGCCTAGACGAAAGGACTCGAGTAAACTACGGACTCTCGATTGCTTGAGAGACAAGAAGAAGCTAAAGATAGAAAGTTTGAACCCTAACTTGTAACCGACTCGACCTGCTACCCGAGACCTAGCCTATCTATATAAAGGCTAGGAGGGGGCGGCGAAGAGGACACACGCAACCCTAGTTTCCACAACTCTCGCCAGATTGCATCTGTGCACCATTGTAACTTTCGACTCCTTTGATAATTCCACGAGCAGACAAGCAGGAGTAGGGACCTCTACGAGGCCTGAACCTGGGTAAATCCTTTGTCCCCTGTGTGCTTGTTTGCTAGCCGATAGATGTCTCCAGCACTCCCTCCTTATCCAAAACCCAAGTCCATAACAACGGGCATTGATGAGTTAAACCCTCGTCAATTGGCGCTGTCTGTGGGAACTGGGAGTGCTGATGTTGTGGCTTCTTTGGCCCCATCAACTGCGATCTACAACTCCGCAATAGCGGAGATTCGCCAGCTCTTCGGCGCCTTCAACTTCACCGTCCACACGTCGGCCACCCGCCCGGCCTTCGAATCCGTGGGCGACGGAATCGGCCTGGCGATTGGGAACTTCCGCTTCCAAGTTGGTCAGATGGGCACGCTTCGCATGCCTGATCAACCGACGACACCGGCAATTGCCCCGGCATCATGGTTCCCTCCATCAATCGGCACCCTCAGTGAGCTCAATGCTCCGGTGGCAGTCGGGAACACGATCAGCGACAACAGTCGCGACTCCGATCTGAGCGATCTGGCCACAGAAGATGGAACCTACGGTTCTGAATCTGAAAGTTGTGGAAGCAGCAGCTTCCCCAATCACTTCATGTGCGCCGTCATTAACGCAGGCGACACCTCCGCCAATCGCGGCAACGGTGGTAACGGCGCCAACGGGGGAGCAGTCGAACCTCCCAGTATAATCAATGAGCAAACCAGCGAACGCGTCGTAATCAAGCTCAACGAGCAAGAGTGGGAGCGCTGCCGCGAGGCCCTACGAGGTACACTGCTACCCCTCGGGTCCCTGCAGGAACTACTGATGGGCTACCACTGGCTCCTAAAAGAGGAGTTCACGCGCCAAAAACAAGCAATCGCGCAACTTGAGGCGCGTAAAAAGGCGGCGGACGAGTCGAGCCTTCGTCGCGCTGGGCTCTCCTCCTACGGAGGATCCTCCTCACGAGGAAACGAGTACATCGCCAAGAAGAGGCAGTCGTGAATGGCTCACCTCACCGAACAAGAGCGCATAGACGCCGCGAAAGTCCTCGACGCAAGGCCAGTCAAGCAAACAATCAGGCGACTGTCTAAGCCACGAGCGCATGCAGTTGGCATGGAGATCAACAGTCTCCTTGAGGCCAAATTCATACGCGAGATCAAGGAAAGCACTTGGCTCGCCAATACGGTGCTGGCGCCAAAAAAGGACATGGATATCCTACGGATGTGCGTGGACTTCACTTCTTTAAACAAGCACTACCCAAAAGATCACTTCCCGTTACCACGGATCGATCAAATCATCGACTCCACCGCTGGATGCGAGCGCCTCTGCTTCCTCGATGCCTACTCAGGCTATAACCAAATTCAAATGAAGGAGGAAGACCAGGAGAAGACCACATTTACAACGCCCTTCGGTGTGTTCTGCTACAACACAATGCCCTTCGGGCTAAAAAACGCAGGAGCCACCTACCAGCGATGCATGCAGGCTTGCCTCAAGGAGCAATTGGGTCGCAACATCCAAGTCTATGTCGACGACATAGTAATAAAAACCAAGGAGGAAGCCTCTCTAATCGACGACTTGCGCGAAACATTCGCCAACCTTGATCGTTACTGGATTAAGCTCAATCCGGACAAACGCGCCTTTGGCGTACCATCTGGGCAGCTGCTCGGGTATCTCATCTCCGCGAGAGGGATCGAGGCAAACCCGAAAAAGATAAAGGCCATACTGGCCATGGAGAAGCCAAAGAACATAAGAGGCGTCCAGCAACTAGCCGGACGAATCGCGGCCCTCAGTCGATTTATCAGTCGCATTGGGGAAAAGGCACTGCCCTTCTATCAGCTCCTCCACAAAGCTGAGAAATTCGAGTGGACCAAGGAAGCGCAAGAAGCATTCGAAGATCTCAAGCGCCTGTTATCCACCTCGCCAGTACTGGTGACTCCACGAGAAAGGGAGCCACTACTGCTATACATCTCCGCTACCAACCAAGTGGTTAGTACAGTGCTCGTCGTCGAGCGGGCCGAGGAAAACAAGGTCCATGGCGTACAACGCCCGGTATACTACCTCAGCGAGGTCCTCACGCCAACAAAACAGTGGTACCCGCACTACCAGAAGCTGGCGTACGACGTCTTCATGACCGCCCGGCGACTGCGCCATTACTTCCAGGAACACCCAATCATGGTAGTCAACGACGCCCCATTGGGACATATCCTCAATAACCCCGACGCCACGGGACGAGTCGCGCTTTGGGGAATCGAACTGTCTCCACGAGACATCACATACGAAAAGCGCGACGCAATCAAGTCACAAGTTCTCCCTGACTTTCTCGTGCATTGGATGGAAAACCAACTCCCGGATAAGCCAGATATGTCCTACCTCTGGACAATGCACTTCGATGGATCCAAGCGGAAAGACGGAGCAGGAGCAGGTGTCATATTGACGTCACCTCAAGGAGACAAGCTGAAATACATCCTGCGAATGCAGTTCACAGCCTCAAACAACGAGGCTGAATACGAGGCCCTGTTGCACGGGATGAGGATGGAAAAAGCTTGCAGCGCAAAGAGGCTCATCATATATGGCGACTCCAAGCTGGTCGTCAACCAAACAATGCACGAGTGCGACGCACTCAATGACAACATGATCGCATACCGCGACCTCTACGATACACTCGAGGGAGACTTCGATGGTTGCGAGTTGCGACATGTAGGTCGTGAAAGCAACAAGGAGGCGGACGCACTCGCCAACATAGGCTCTACCTGCGCCCCCATACCACCTGGGGTATTTCTCGAGCGCATCTGCGAACGCTCCATCAAGCCAAAGGCCGCAGAGAAGAAAACAAGCACAATAACAGACTCGGGGGCTACGCCACCCAATGAGCCAATGACACTCAAAAACTTGGAGCCAGACACAGGACTCGAAGGGCCAATGAGCGTCATGATAATCGAACAATCCTGGACGCAGCCGTACATTACATATCTCCTCAGCAAGCGCCTACCGGATGACCCAACAGACACACGGCACATCGCGCGACGCTCTAAGGCATTCGCCGTTATCAACAGCGAACTGTATAAACGCAGCATCACAGGCGTGTTACAACGATGCATCTCCCTGGCCGATGGAAGAGCAGTCCTCCTCGACATACATGAGGGGACTTGCGGACACCACGCCGACAGTCGCGCCCTCGTTGCCAAAGCTCTCTGAGCTGGATTTTACTGGCCCACAGCTATGCGCGATGCCAAGGACATAGTCCAAAAATGCAACGCTTGCCAACGATTCACCGACAAGCCACACGCACCAGGCGTAGAACTACGGCCTATTCCATTGGCCTGGCCCTTCGCCAAGTGGGGTCTCGACATGGTTGGCAAACTCCCAAGGTCCTCGCAAGGAGGATACGTCTACCTCTTGGTCACAGTCGACAAATTTACCAAGTGGATCGTGGCCATGCCAGTAACCAAGCAATCAGGGCGCAGCGCAGTCAAGTTCTTCGAGTCCAACGTCTACCGCTTCGGCGTGCCGCACAGCATCATCACTGACAACGGGACGAACTTCACATCCAAGGAGTTCCAAGAATTCTGCGAAAACCTGGGGATCAACATTAGTTATGCCTCAGTCGCGCATCCACAGACCAACGGTCAGGTGGAAAAAGCAAACAGGCTCGTCTGCAGTGGCATCAAGAAGCGACTCCTTCGACCACTCGAACAAGCCGCGGGTTGCTGGCCAGATGAGCTCCAATCCGTACTCTGGAGCCTACGTACAACTCCAAACAGCGCCACAGGCTACACGCCATTCTTTATGGTGCACGGGGCAGAAGCGGTACTACCCGCCGAAGTAAGGTACAAGGCGCCGCGCATAGTCGCTTACAGCGAAAAAGAGTCATCTCTTGCACTCGAAGACTCCGTCGACCTCCTCGACGAGGCGAGAGAAATCGCCGCAGAAAGATCCACGATCTACCAGCAGAACCTGCGCAACTACCACAGTAGAAGGCTTCGCCCCAGATCCTTCGTCGAAGGTGACCTGGTCCTGCGACTGAAGCAGCAGGGGCATCTCAAGCTCGAGTCCCCCTGGGAAGGACCATACTTGGTTACAGAAGTAATCCCAGGTGGCGCCTATCGTCTTCAAGACCTAGAAACAGGAGTCGCATACTCCAACCCTTGGAACGTCGCACAACTGCGACGCTTCTACCCCTAGCTGTTTTTACTTTTACATCGCAAATAAGGCTACCCAGCCAAGGCTACTTAGCCACACATTGTACCTCGTACTGTTCTCCAAATAAATAAAAGCTAAGTGCCCCAAAACTCTGTGTTTTTCTTTTCACTTCTGTTACTATTGTACTCGGGGGCTACGCCACCCTACACACATTTGTTCCTCGAACTAATAAACGCAACATCCTGAGTAGCTGGCACATCAATTGAACCCCTTAACACAAACTCAACCCAGCTGCAACGCACCTGGCAGGTTGATAAAAGGGATGGCCAGGCTAACGAAAATGACTCGCATAGTGCAACACACCTTACGCTTATAAAAGCTATTTGTACGCGTTCAACAATAAATTACATACAAATATATATATGAACTTTACAACACAAATACACTTATGTGCATGATACAAATCTGGTTACTGCTGCAACAGAAGAACATTGGTTTGCTCCTCGAAGAAGTCGACAATCTCCTCTGCTGGACGGTCCACCGCTTGATAGTGCGGCACCATATTCCAAGCAGATCCGACTGGCGGTGCTGGCAGACCGGAAGCTACGACGGTGACATCCACGTCAGGCCTGTGCAATCGCACCATCGAGAGGGCAGCCTTGGCACCAGCCACCAACTGCTGCCTCACGCACTCGCGAACCGCGGACATATCTTAAAATTTGGCCAGGAGAGCCAACATGCTTGACGGCGTGTCATCCAACGGGAACATCGCCCGATAGATATTCTTCAAACACGACTGCGACTTCTTCAGGAAGAGCAGCACTCGCGAAGCGCGATCCTGCAGGGTCGCCAATGCAGTCGCACGATCATGATCCACCCAGAAGTATCCACTCTCTTGGAGTTGCTCCTGGGTGAGACCATAAAGGCGGATGGCAATCCTATCCCTCTCCTCCTGCGGATGGCGTGCGCTAACAACTACACGAAGCGGCACCAACAACATGAGTACAATGTACCACTGCGACTAACTACAAAGGAAAAGATGAGGACGAGCAAACTAACACTTAAACTGGTCGCCCAGCTGCGTCACCTTGCCAAGCAGATACTGCTCGCGGGCGGCGGCTTTTTCCGCCTTTGACTTCCACACATCTGCGTTACCGCGGATTAGGGGAAACTCACACTCCAGCTGCTTCACGCGGTCACGAAGTCGCGACAGCAAAGACAACTCCTCTACCCTGGAGCGCGGCGGTGCCACTGTCTCATCAAGAGATGATGAATCCTGGTTTCCTCCTATGGGACCACTCGATGTGCCCTACCACAGATCAAGACAGAAGCAAATAAGGCGACCAAACTAACACAAAGGCAGGGAGAGCAGGTGCATTCAGGATAAGCATAAAAATATTCACAAGCACACTCGCGAGAAGGCATGTTCTTAGAGCAAAAGGACAATTCATCATCCATTACACAAATTAACTACGGAGCAGCTGGCTTCTTCGACTTCGACGCCTTTGGAGGCTTCATCAAGTCCGTGGCAGTATCAGACGCCACTGACTTTCTGCCTGCCCCTGAAGCCAAAGCTTTCGCCGCCTTCTTAGCGTGCTGGAGCTCCTCCGAATACTTGGCAACGGTATTAATCAAAGAATGGCCGTATTTGGTACAGGCAGTTGCAAAGGGAGCGAAAACTACTTGCTGACCATCCGCGCCAATAGGCATTGTCTTCGACACCGCAGAGGGATCTATCTCGACTCCGTGGGCCTGCACCATGGCGAGTGACATCGTTGCACCAGCCGCCCGGAGGGAGTTCTTGTAGGTAGAAGGCACACCCCCGGCGAGTGACTCCACCAGCTCGTCCATTTTATCGACCTGCTCCGCCTTTGGCATCAACTCCTCCCGGAGGCGACTAAGGGCGACCTTGGCCTTGGACAATGTATTCTGGACGACGGCGCTTCGGTCCTCGACCGCGGATACCGCGCCGGCCAGAGCATCATCACGACGAAGGGCCTGCGGGTCAAAACTCAAGTCGCCAGCATCTACACCAAAATACATGGATCAAATTTCTAGTGCCACCAGCAAAACTCTAGAAGCAGAGAAAAGCATCAATAAAAAATCCACCAGTAAAGGTACCTGAGAGGGCCTTGGCGACTGAAAATAGTTGCTCCTCGAACAACTTCTCCCTGGCCGCAAAAGAGGCGCGCAGATCCTCTTCGCGCTTCCGGGCATCATCACGAGCCGCGATTGCCTCATCGCGCCCCTTCACAGCTGCGGCCAATGTCTTCTCCAATGATGCGACATTGTGTAGTAGGGCGTTATGCTTAGCTACATGGCAGTCAAATAATTGGCTATCAGTCGAACATACCAAAACAGAGTAAAGATGAAAGGAACAAGCGTGGAAGCACTCACTTTCGACCACGCAGTGACGCGTCTCCAGCATCGCATGCTGACGACCCATCGCCATCACCTGCTCCGCCACTCGCGCGACCTCCTTTACAAGGAGCTGTTGCACCAAGCAAGGAATCAGAGAGGGCAACAGAAGGCGTTGACTGCCAAAATACAAAAGAAGGAAAGATATACTCACATGGTCCTCTAGCAACTCCGAAGAAGTCTGTTGAGCCGTCATCCGAGCAACTATTCGATGCTCCCCTCCGTGAGGAGAGCTCGAAGAATTGTGCCCGGAGTGGGCTGCCGCCGGAGGAGAAGGAGCGTGATCGACCTCTACCTTGGCCCTTGAGGTCGCGACTCCTGATTCCTTCAAAAACTCAACGTCGCCAGAAGACGACGACGCCTCTTGACTGCAAGACCAAATTCGCATTAAGAAAAGGCAAAACTCCAGGACAAAGCCAACAAATAGAAAACAGAAAAGAATGAATGACCTCATAAACTTACCAGTCAAACTTGTCAAGATCAAACGTGGCCCCCGCCGACTCCGACGAAGACTCCTTGGGCAATCGCATCTTCTTGCGAGAAGACGGTGCTACAGCCCTCACAGGAACGGTGGGAATTGGTGACTCCGCGCCAGCAACTGTGCCTTCTAGAGTTGAAGGAGTCGACGCATCGGAGTCCTCGCTGTGCGAACGCTTGCGAGTATCCGGGCTCCCGGACTCGGGGGCTTCCTCTTCCACATCAGAAGGGATGGTCGACTCAGACTCATCCTCTTCAAAAGCTTCGCGAGGAATAATGCCCTCAGGGAGAGGAGGCATGCAAGGCGACACCGCCCAATCCTGCATACAAATAGCAAAAAGGAGCAAGCAATAGAAAAGCAATCGCGAACATAAGCTACTGCGTAGCACGACTATACCTCGGGAGGAGGATTCGAAGCATCGAAGGGAGGAACGACTGGCTCATTCGGAAGCACATCCTTGAAGGTGTACTTCGTGACCAATCGCACCCTCTTATCTACCTCACTCGCAGACATGCCATCGGCAGACACACGAGTGACATCATCAGCACCACCCCATTGAAACATGGGATGGACTCTAGCTTGGAGAGGCTGGACACAACGACGCAACCAAGTCCTGACAAGGGCGCAACCTCCCTCCTCTGCGCCTATGCGACTCTCGAGGTCGCAGACGCGTTGATATAGCACGTCTGTCTCCGCGAGTTCAGAGGGCATGATCACGTTCTTCCAAGAATGCATCTTCTTGCAGGGAGTCGCGGGATCGAAAGGCGCGAGTCCAAAATGCTCGTCCTTGGCCTTTTGGTCGTGAACATAAAACCATCTGTCCCTCCATCCCTGGACAGATTTGGCGAGCTTGATGTCGAAGTAGGTGGCGGATGGGTCGACATGGATTCCACAACCACCTACGTCATAAACTAAAGAGCCAGATGCGGACTGACACTTTGGCTTGAATAAACGTTTGAAAAGGCCAAAGTGCGGCTCGATTCCAAGCCAGCACTCGCAGAGGGTGATAAAACGAGAGATGTGAAGAATCGAATTTGGGGATAGCTGATGGAGCTGGATCCCGTAGAAACAGAGGAGACCCCTAAGAAAGGGGTGGATAGGCAAAGAAAGGCCGCGAATGATGAAAGCAAGAAACATCACTCGAAAACCAGCGGGAGGCATAGGAATGGTCTCACCGCTAGGGACACGCGCGTCGGCGACTGCTGCGGAAATAACTCCGTCTTGGCGACGAACACGGAGATCAGACGCCTTGATGATTGAGGGGCACCAAGCGCCATTAGTCACACGGGTGCCCACGACTTTCTTTTTCCCGCCGACGGCGGTACTGGTGCCCGCAGCAGCGGAGCCACCCTTCTTCTTCGCCAAAGCAGTGGTGGCGGCGGATTCAGCGGCAGCGCCTCCTTTCTTCTTTCCCATTGCGCGGCGGCGATGAGAACGCAGAAAATAACTTGGAAATGAGCGGAGATGGTCCAGAGCTGAGGAGGAGATGAGCACAGGAGAAAAGTAGAGGAGCAGCGGCAATGGCGATGGCAGCGAGGAAGAAAAGGGTGCAGATGGAAATTTACCGCCGTAGCATCGCTACTTAACCCCTAAGAGATGCAATCCAACGGCTCACAAAAACCCTATTGGACGCGTGGCACATATCGTGCTCGACACGTAGGGAAGAGGAAGCGCGAACCGTCTCTCCACTGCACGGAAATCGAGGAGGCACAGTTAATAATAAGATTACGCACGCCCAGTCAAATCAAAGTCAGAAAGTGGGACCCACCGCTCATCACGTCCCGTCAAAGCCGCTCACGCGGGCAACTGAGGTCATGCAAGCGTCAGCACTGACGTCATCAACGGCTACTTAGCGGAAAACTTCGACTAGTTTAGTCCTTGCTGGAGTTTTCGACTCCACCAAGCACTCGGGGGCTACTCCCATAGGGAGCGCTGGCCGTGCACCCTATGATTTTCTTTTCTTATTGCAGGGATACAGGCAATCACAATCAAACCCAACCACTCGAAAAACGATTCGACTATGGACGTGGGTTACTCCCATAGGGAGCGCTGGAAACAATTCGACTGAAACAAGAAAGCAAAAGACGACAACAGTCGCAACCCAAGTTTTCGACTCAAACAAACAAAAATGACAGCAGTCGCAAAATTTCTTTAGTTCCTGCCTGAGTCTTCGACTCAACCAGGCACTCGGGGGCTACTCCCATAGGGAGCGCTGGTCGCGCACCCTATGATTATTTGCACGAAAGCTATGCGTTGATTACATCAGCACTCGCAGATCATGGCGACACCGCCTCATAATTTTCCCTACAAAGAGATTACGTCTCCTGGGTTGCCCGAATCATCTTCGCGATGATAAATTTCGGATGCCGCGCTTACAGTGTGAAGGTAAGACCTGAATAAAGGCATGGCAACGCATTTAACTGCGCACTACCAGAAACATATCTGTGCCTACAGGCACGATGAACATGCCTTGACGGACGCGTCAAGTGCTCACACCCATATAACTGGAATTCGACTCCTGTAAGACCTCCGCGGCCTGAGTTGAATTACGCCAGCACTTTTCTGGATTCAAGTCCGGGGACTCGAGTTCGAGTAGATTGCGTTGTTTCACCCTAAGGTGGTTAACTGATACTGATACTTCGGCTACATCAGGCACGTATATCAACAAATCCCTATGACATAAATGAAAGCAGTCGAAAAATGTACTCATTCAGGCACTCGAAAACTTCAAAAAGTACCCAGTCGAATCTGCGATTCCACTGGATACTCGGGGGCTACTGACATGGGTATACCCTACAGGTACTCGAGCTTGGTATATACGGTCTAAATATGTACAGGCCCACGGTGTCGCCAAGGCCCAGACGAAAGGACTCGAGTAAACTACGGACTCTCGATTGCTTGAGAGACAAGAAGAAGCTAAAGATAGAAAGTTTGAACCCTAACTTGTAACCGACTCGACCTGCTACCCGAGACCTAGCCTATCTATATAAAGGCTAGGAGGGGGCGGCGAAGAGGACACACGCAACCCTAGTTTCCACAACTCTCGCCAGATTGCATCTGCGCACCATTGTAACTTTCGACTCCTTTAATAATTCCACGAGGAGACAAGCAGGAGTAGGGACCTCTATGAGGCCTGAACCTGGGTAAATCCATTGTCCCCTGTGTGCTTGTTTGCTAGCCGATAGATGTCTCCAGCACTCCCTCCTTCTCCAAAACCCAAGTCCATAACAATGGGCATTTATGATTTAAACCCTCATCACCCCCGTTCGCCGCCGCGCGACCTGTAGCCCTCGTGCGCCGCCTCGAACACCGCTAGTTCCGCGCAGAGCGCCGCCCATGCCCGACCAAACTAGACCGCCCCGTGTCGCGCCTTTAAGCCCGTGATGACCGCCAGGGAGCACTACATCGTCCCTACCCTCAGCCACGCCGCTCGTCGCCTGTATCGTCGTCACCGATGAGCCCGAGCCCATGCCGCAAGGTCTCCTTGCCGGTTAATAAATAGAGGCCCCCTCAGCCTCAATTCTTCACACCACCTCCCCACTCCTCACTGAGCCTCCCACACCTTCCCCCGGAGCAAGGCTGGCACCGCATCGCCGGAATTTGGTCGGACCTCGCCGCTACAGAGGAGAAGAGGAGTCCCCGATTGGAGCCTCCCCAGGAGCCGTCGCGACCACCATTTGAACCGCCATCGTCGACAACGTCGTTCGACCCCATCGCCGACCCTAGATGGAGCCCTGGAGAGCCTCACACGACCGCCATCGCCGCGTTAGGGTTCAGACCTCGCCGGAGTTGTTCGTCGTTGACGATGAATGTCAGCCGTAAATCTTAGTTCTAATCATAGGGCTCTGGTTGAAAGATACCGTTTCGGTTAGATAGAGTCGCTGACTAGTGGGACCCTGTTGTCAGTAGCCCTCTGCGCCACGCTGTGCAGATTGGGCCGGCCCAGTTAGTTTCCCGTGCAGGCCTGTCAATTCAAATAGTTATTTTCCTTTTTAGTTAAAACCAGATTCTGTCAGTAGATTCAAAAATCAATTCAAAGAGATTCAATGAACCAAATTACATGATTCCAATTTTGTTAGAAAGGTATTCAAATTATCTATCCAAGACCGTTGGATTCAAACCATTTGAAATTATAGATCACCTATAGTAAAATAACAAGACAGATACTTTTCCAAATTCAAACATTTTTCAAAAATCAACCATAAGTGCTTTTGAGTTGATTCCAACTCTCAAAAATCTTTTTTACAAGATCTATTTGAATATGTAAACATATTTAGGTTTGCAGTGACATTAGACCAGTACCAAATGAATGCTATATTGGCATTTCTAGTCACTTTAATTCTATTAAAGGATAATCTTAAACTTTATAAAATATGACCAACCCTTTAAATCACACTCCCATGTATTAGAATATGTGGTGATGACATGTGTCAACAAGATCCCATATTTTAATTGGAGAATATTAAATCTTAAGTATTTTCAATGAGTAGAAATTACTTTTCTAAAATAAAATAAATAAGACTAAGTCTTTATTTCATGTGATGATTGTGATGATGCTAGATCATCAAGTGTGAACCTTAGTGTCCTAAATAGAAGTAGTTAATTATTGTTTGGTGATTGTGTACCTCGTATTCATTTATAGACGCTAGTACCGACACAGGATACGAAGAGGAGGAGTACTACTAAGAAGAAGAAGACAAGAACTTCAATCACTGCACTACTCAAGGCAAGCTAGAATTATATAAGTTAACTATGCAAGCCTAGCACTTCAAGTAAACTGAGAAAGCTAACACTTTGAAGTTAGAATTGTGCAAGATAACCGATGCAAGATGCATTAGGCATGCTTGGTTATCCAACTTTGATTTATACCAATACCAAGTTTTACTTGCAAGCTTTATTCTTTTACTTTTATGAAAGTCCTTTACTTTTAGTTAGTAATTTGTGAGTATTGGAACAATAGTATAGATACCATAAATAGTATAAAACTAGGCCTAGCTAGTTATACTTAGATGTCATCAAAAGGCATAACACTAGAGTTGGACATTTACACTTGATTAGCATCCCTCATTAGGGAATACCCTCAACTTTAGTGGCTAGTGCTAAGCATAAAAGTTGATCACTTTAGATGGGAATACTTGGTGAAAATGATTATGTAAACCTTGGAATGATGTTTCATTATATTGAGATGTGTTGAGAAACACAATGGTTTGATGATGAAAATGTTGAGGCATGAGCCTTAGCCCTTTACAAAAACTGATGGTTGGGTTCGGATGCGATACCATTCCAATTTTACCGTACAACCACAATACCTAAATTGGGTAGGGCTTAGCCGGAAGTTTATATGCCTTAGTACGGGTTCCCTTGCGGAAGAGGTTGAGTTGAGGCTACCGCGTGATGAATGTCCACCTATGCAGTGCCCAAGATGGAAGATGGCCATGGCTGGGAGGCCAAGCTCATAGGGGAGGTGCCTATACTAGGGTGTGTAATTGAAAGGTTATGATTGATTATCCGCATACTAAGTATGACTGATTCAGGGTTATCCCTGACGGATGTATCGAATTTTGTGGTGAAAGTGTACCACCTATGCAGAGTGTCAAACTATTCGAATAGCCGCTTCCGCGGTCATGGACAGTTGGAGTGGCTATACTGTTCCGTCGTCAGATGTTTTCAAAATGATTTGTGAAGTGAACTATGACTTTGACTTGACCACAACAGGGTTGTGGACATGAAAACTAGGTTCCCACTTAAGTGCTTTAGAACATTAAAATTAGTTTTGTTTACTTCTAAACCCAGTTAGAAATAAACCTGACCTTTTGCAAATAAACCTAGAGCTTAAGATTCCTACTAGAACTACCCTACTTGTTAGTGATAGTTTGTGAGTACTTAAAGAGTACTCATGGCTTTGTCCCTGGCTATTCCCGTGGCCATACTATGAGGAGGACTACCAGGATGATGGACAATAGGATGTCTACGACAACTAGGATCATCTCCCATCGTCAACATCGCCTGTGACCCTGAAGATGGAGCCCCTAATACGTTTAATTTCTGCTGCTTGATTTGTATTAAGACTGGATCATGAGATCCTTTATTTGTAAGATCTCATTATGGTTTGTAATGGATGATGTACTGTGGTACTAGTTCTGTTATGTCTCGCAAAAATGGTAATCCAGGGATTGCGAGGTATGGCATAACATGCATCTGGGATTAAAAATCCAGGTGTTGACAAGTTGGTATCAGAACCATCCTGACCATAGGAGACCCTAGTTAGAATGGACGTCTGAACAAAAACTTAGTTTCAAAACAAAAGAAGTGAGTATTTATGAAAACCTATTCCCACCCTTATCCTCAAGATTCTGTCAAAAAGATTCATGTTCCTCAAAATTTCTTGAAATTTTACATAAAATTTGACACACTTGATCACCCCACTAACTTGCTCACCCTAAATTCTTATAGATGGAAGTCAGTATAGCAAGTTCTACCAGCTGGGAAACGGAGGCCACCTGATCTTTGAGAGGGATCTAGATGCACTGTCAGAGTATCTGGAGCGCCCGCACCCAGAGTTCTTCAGGGCACAACTCAACGATCACGTAGGAGGAGATCTACAATGGCTGATAGTTGCAGATCTTAGAGACAAGATGGAAGCACCTACTTCGGAGAAGATCCAATTCACCTTGAGGGAGAACAAATGGCTAGATGGATTAGCCAGGGCCATGCATGAAGCTCTTGCCCGTCTGTGCGGAGAAAACATCAACCTGATCTAGGGAACTCGCTTTGCTCACTTTGCAAGGCGTGATTCTATGGGAATGCCCTTGGAGATGCTAGGACATCCGGAGCTAAAGCACCAGGTGGACAATCTTGACTTCATGCTGTATGATAGGCAGAAGGAAATGGACAATGCTCGTGCCTATGCCAACCACAACCATGCCATTGCAGTCAAGAAGGACCAGACCCTCGCAATCCTCGCCAAGGAGCGCCAATCACTTCGTCGTCAGCGTGACAAGAAGGATCGCATCATCAAGCGTCTTCGCAAGAAGATGGCCACTCTCGAGAAGACCATCCGTGAAACAACATTTCATGTTTTCCTATGTTTTGCGTGTTAGACAACAATATAGTGGAGATTATTCATGTGCGCTAAGTGTGCAGGAAGCTTTGAGGGGGGCGGATTATCCGCCCTACTAAGGGCCGGATAATCCAGCCTACCTCATTGCTCAAAGGGAACCAAGGCGCGTCGCTCGGTATACGGTCGGATTTCTACCAGAAAATCCGAACTGGGGTGGTTTTTCCTCCCCATGCCGGATAATCCAGCTATCGCATGGGCCGGATAATCCGGCCCCCAGTTTTTGAGCAAAGGGAGCCAAGGTGCATCGCTCGGTATCCGGTCGGATTTTCTTACAGAAAATCCGAACTAGGGCAGTCTTTCCTCCCCAGGCCGGATAATCCAGCCTTCACATAGGACCGGATAATCCGGCCCCCAGAAGTTGATCAAGGGCAAGCTCGGCGCGACGCTCTGATTGTCGTGGTGGTGTCACAGCAGATGCCATGGATAGGCTAAAGGTGGGGACTAAATGCACTAGGGGAATCCAGGGAGGGATAGTGTGGTGATTCCACACACAGTTGCTTTGTATTCGATTCACTTCCAAGGTTTACAAGTGCTCCTTAAGCTGTATTGGGGAGAGGAGGAAGAAGAACTCTCTTACTCTCACCACTAGAAAAACACAACTCTCAAGGAGCCAACCAGAAAAACCAACCCCTTCTATAGAGGCCCTAGCCCCCCTTATATAGGGGTGGCTAGGTCTCCACCTAGGGCATACGTGGAGGCATATTCCAGGGAATATGCCTCTTCCCAAAATAGTAAGCCGACCGGGTCACTTTAGCCCAGCGTCATCCATGCAGAGGCTACGTTAGCCTCTGCGGCGCCCGCGTCATCCGACATAGGCATCGTCACCTTTGTCGGCCATGCCTCGGTGGTCCTGGCCTCTGTCCGCTTCGCTCACGCTCCGCGTATAGTGGTCACCTTTGACCAGCGAGATACCTTCCTTCTCTTACAAGCTTGATATAACCCGGATCATACCTAGTTGATCCGGCGAAACCTGTTCCTGCACACATGTTAGATACATCTTACCGACATATGGCATAAGTCGGTTGAGACCCAGTTAGGTGGACGTCCCCTGGTCCGGGTTACTCCGTGATTCGGCATGCCTTGAGGTGACTCGGTCAGCACTTGCTTTGACCTTGCCGTACCTCGGCTAACTAAGCCTTTATACCCGGCGTGACCCTACCCGGGGGTATCCCCCCAACATTAGTCCCTGAAGCTGGTGTGGTCTTAGCTGCCTTAGCCGCTAAGGCCACAGCAGGTTCAATTTTACTGAGCCTCTTGCTCCTTCTCCGAGTTACCTCATAATCCGGATTCCATAGGTTTATTTTCCCTTGGCACATTCCAAGTTTTTACTTGCCAGCCGGGTTACCTCATTCTTATCCGTGTCATTCTTCCTTCTCATGTACGCTTCCCCACGTGGAGGCTAATCATTACTTTGCCTCATTTTAAGGGCCTGTGACAGTAACTGCCGCAGTTATTGTCAGAAGTTACTGTAGCGCACGTCACGTCGTGCCTGCCTCCTCGTTAACTGTATCACAATGTCACGTCGTGGGATCCGCTATGCTCTGTGGCTCTTCCTGTGGCTCGTCGCTGATTGGTCAATCTGGGTCGTACACGGCCACACCGTGTGGCCCGCCCGCACAATGTGATCCCACTACCCCTTAAGGGAGTGGTTAAATAGGGGAGGGGTGCGCCCCTTGGGTCCTTTCCCCACTTCCGCGCCCCTCTGCCTCTGCTTCTTCCTCTTCTTCTCCAGCGACAGCACCGCCGCCATCGCATCTGAGTAGTAGCGCCGCCGCCGCACTGCTTCCATGCGCACCAGCGTTGCCGCCACTTCCACGCATCTCCTCCGCCGTGGGTCCTCGCTAGTCCAGGCCTCTGCCTCCCACCGTTGCTAGCGCTAGTGAGGATAGTGATCTTGAGATGACCGAGGAGGAGCTCACCGTCGCAGAGCAAGAAATGGAGGAAGACGCGGCGAACGCCGACCGCGGCGCGTGGGCTGGATCTTGGGTCTGCCAGGATGACCTGGATTGGCTATATCGCACCAGGCGTATCCCGGAGGGCGTCACCGCACGCCTCGCTGCCGCTGAGCTTGCCCCCTCACCCAATCCGGGTGAGTATGTGGTGTTTCTATCCCACTTCCAACGCGGGTTTGGTCTCCCAGTTAGTGATTTTTTCCACGACTGGCTCAATACGTATGAGCTTCAGCCGCACCTTCTTCCGGCTAACGCCATCACGTCTCTCTGCCTTCGCTTCCACCATCGAGGGCTACTCCGGACTATGGCCCACGAAGGAGCTCTGGATCCGGTTCTTTGGCCTTCACCGGAACGTGATTCCGAACATACAACTTGACTTGGAGGACAAGCAGCTCACGCAGTTCGGCACTGCGTCTATCTCTCCCCAGAAGCAATCCATCTTCCCCCGAGTTACGGGGCTTGACTCTTGCAAGGGATGGGCCGGGACCTTCTTCTACGTCCGGAACACCACATCCAAAGATTTAATCCAGCTGCGCCCCTACGCTCCGGGTCCTCCTAACCTAGATCTGTGGGACAAGATCCCCAAGAAGCCCACCGTCCTAGCGAACCAAGTCAACAAGAGGTTCCAGGAGCTGAAGGATCAGGGATTGCGCAATGAAGACGCAATGATTACGTTTGTTCGCAACCGGATCTCCCCTCTCCAGAAACACACGAATAAACTTTGTCACATGAGCTGGGGCCGCGACCCCAACCGGACCTCCTCGTTCGAGTTAAGCAACACTGAGATCTACCGCCGGGTCAAGGCCCTCTTCACCACCCACAAGGACTTCTCCTCTGAGTAGACGTGGGGAATTGAGCACTTCTGCCAAGATAGGCTTCCTCCTGCGGTAAGTCTCGCGCCCCAAACTTTTTCCGAATAAAATCATATGTCGGTCTTTGTTGTAGGTTTAATCCTGTTGCCTTTTCTTTCCCTTAGATGTTTCTTCAGCAAACCATCGAGGATGGCACCGAGCCTTCTCTCAAATGGGCACCCGATCGCGATACCTCGGACGAGGAGGAACCGGATCAGGAGATGTTCCTGCCGATGGCAGATGCGACCAAGCGACCCACCGGTAAACTCTCTTCCATTAGAGATTGGCCCGACGATGAAGATGATTCAGACGTTGAGGTGATGGAGGCATTTGACGCTGTCTCCCTTTCTTATGCTTTTCCGGCATCGGCTAACCCCGGTGGGCAGATCCATGAAGATCCTCCCCTTGCCGTGGGTGAGCCTGTCCCGGTCGCACCGAAGAAGAAGAGGGGAGCTGCATCTGCATCTTCCTCCGGGCCTTCTCAGCCAGCTAAAAGGCGAAAGAAGTCCGGGGACAAAATTGCCACCAAGCCTGCAACCAAGGCCACAGCCTGGAGGGCCCGGAAGCCCAAAGAGCCTCTGACCTTGGATGAGTAAGTCACCTCTCCCTTTGGTATTTATTTGTTCTTCCTTTGCTATAGTTTCTCATCATTTATGACTTAATTCGGCAGGGCCGCGGTAGAGGTTCCCCAGAGCGGATTCGGTATTGCTTCACCGCTCCGGCATAGCCCTTCTCCCCCTCGTGGCGACGATTCACGCCCGTTGAGCCCTATTCAGGAGGGTTCAGTGGCTGCTCCGGGTTCCAGCCCACCTTGTCAAGAGGAGGGCAACCTCGGAGCGGGGGACACTGGCTCTGCCGAGGCAGTGTCAACCACCACTTCGGCTCCGCTGCAACCAGCTTCGTCCGAGATACCCACAGTACCTCTGCCAAAACGAAAATCAGCACCAGCACCATCGTCGGCTCCAGCACCAGCAGCTACAACAAAGGCACCAAGCCCCGCCGCCTCGTCCGAGTCTTCCAAGGCTCGGCGAGAAGACACCAGCAGCACCAAGGCAAGCACCAAGGCAGCTCCCAAGGGCAAATCTGCTGCAACAACCTCCACCTCACAGCAGCAACCCAAGGGCAAGAAGGCTCCTGACGCCGCCCGGGCAACGTCCATTGAGACTGGACATCGCACACTTGCGTCCATGCTCACAAAAAAGACTCCACTGCGGAAGGACGCCCCTGCCGAGCCAGCAGATGCGCAACTTGTTTTGCACACCAGTCCTGCCCTTGCCCAGGTTGAGAGGAGGGAAGCTCACGCTAAGGGTCTAGTTGCACCCCACATGCTCAGCGGCGAACGATATCCTCCGACCTTGATCGAGTTTGTGAACAACTAGAACAAGGTGGAGTTCGTCTACAACGACGATCTCCCGGAGAAGTTCGGGCCCGCCGAATTTGCTGCCTAGATGAATACCGCTGCCAAGGCAATTAACCTTGCGGGTCGGATGATGGAGGTGCGTTACTTCGCCTTTTCCTTAGCATGCAGAAGATATTAGTGATATAACCATTAGTCCCCGAGCCTCCGGGGGAGTAACTTGTTACTCGGCCGGATGCTCCTTAGAGAACTAACATAGCTCCTTCATAACTTCGAATATGCACACACCTAGAGCCGGGTTAAGTTCCACTTGGCCCAGATCTTGTACACTTCGAATATGCACACACCTAGAGCCGGGTTAGGTTCCACTTGGCCCAGATTTTGTACACTTCGAATATGCACACACCTAGAGCCGGGTTAAGTTCCACTTGGCCCGGATTTTGTACACTTCGAATATGCACACACCTAGAGCCGGGTTAAGTTCCACTTGGCCCGGATTTTGTACACTTCGAATATGCACACACCTAGAGCCGGGTTAAGTTCCAATTGGCCCGGATCTTGCACACTTCGAATATGCACACACCTAGGGCCAGGTTAAGTTCCACTTGGCCTGGATTTTGTACACTTCGAATATGCACAAGACTAAGCTGTCCATCCTTGCTCATTCAGGTGACCACCAATCGTCGGAGTGCTGAGTTTCAGCGTCTCCTGGATACTCACAAAATGTTGCGCGCGAAACATACTGCGCTTCTTGCCGAACACGATAAAAGGGGTAAGTTTTCTCCTTTGCATTTTCCATTTCTCTTCATCTTTTTCCACCAAACTAATCCATCATTCGGATTTCACAGCTGGTGTGGAGGCTGAGAATATCCTTATGAGCAAAAACTTGGACCAGATAAAGGGTAAGTTAACCTTGCTCAGCCTTGCTATGCCTTCCATGTCCCTTTCTCCTTGGCTTGGCAAATATTCATACCTCGGCTTTGGTGGGTCAACAAACTATTTCAGCTTCTCTTGAAGATAGTGTGCCCGTGCCTGATATGGTGTTGCATTTTCTCGAACAAGCAGCGCAACACCAAGCTGAACTCAAGAAGAAAGACGATGAGCTTGCCCTCCTCCGGACCAAAGATGAAGAAATTGCCCAGCTTAAGGCAGATATGACGAAGCTTAAGGCGCAACACAAATCCAAACTGGAGAAGGCAGGCCAAGACTTTACTGAAGAAAGAGAGTGCCTCAACCTCCAGATCGCCAAGGACCAAGAACTTCTCTAGGAGGCCGACGTCAAGCTTGAGTCGGCGAATACTGAACTTGTGCAACTTCGGAAAAGGCGTGATGACTGTACCAAGGAGTTGACCCGGATCCATAGCCACATTTCATGTAAGTTCTTTTCCTTCCTCCGACATTAAATTCTCCGGGTTGCTTCACATGTCTTTTCCTTACTTGCTTCACTTGTCTTGTTTTTAGGCAAATTTCCAGAGGGCAATGCCATTGCAACCACTGCTGTTGCCAAGTTCCGCCAAGAGAGGGGTACCCCCATTGCTCCTGACACTGTTGAAATTCCTTATGACATGGAGGACCTGCTGGTCAGTTTGTCTTCTCACGTGGAAATCGTGAAGAATTATGGCAAGGATATCCTTGACGTGGCAGTCCAGATCTTTAATGCCTTTTGGCCTGATGAAGATACTCCGGAGGGGACCGCAGCTCTCGTCGATAAGTTGATGGAATGCGAAACCTAGCTTGACCTTTGGAGGGAATCCGCTGGACGCGCCGGGGCTGAAATCCTTCTCCACTACGTTCTTACGTGGTACGAAAAATCGGATGCGCGTGCATGCGCACCGGATCCAGATGGTCCAGCGACCCGGAGTGGATTACTCGGCGCAAGGCTTGCGCCCATAGCCTCATTGAGTATGCCCCCATTCATCAATGGAATGAGGGTCCAAGCTTCCTTGACGTCGCCGACGATGAAACTGCCGAAGATGGTTCGGGTGAGGACGAAGGAGACGACGCCTCGGATGTCGAGGAAAGTGAAGATGACGTTGAAGCCGAAGCTGGAGCTGCACCTGCTGGCACCGAATTACCTCCTCCTGCTGCTCCTTGAGCGAAAAAACTTTTAAATTTTATCAGATCCCCGGTATGCCGGGTGCAATTGTATTAAGCACATCAGTTATGTTTTGCTACTAAGTTTTTATGTCGGATTAACTTGGGCGTAGTCCCCGAGTTTCATTTTCTTGTTTCTCCAATTTCTTGGCTCGGCTCGTGTCCACCTTGCTTCGGTTTTATGACTTACGAGTCCGAGTTTCAAAAATTGACTTAACAATACTTGGAAACTTTAGGATTAGCCCAAAATAATTCAGCGTAATAAATTTAAAGTAAGCACAAGGTTAGTCCGAAAAACAAACGTCGGCTCGATTAAATTTCTTTCCTTAGTCGTTTTTCATGTGCTACGCAATTCCAAACTTGTTCTCTTGCTTGCCATGAAGCCAAATCTTGTTGGACAGCAGCAAGTCGAAGAGTTAGGTTTTTGGTGCTCACACACTACTAATTCAGCTTAAGTAGAAGCAACTTACGCCAGCCGACATATAAATAATAAATACAGAAGACAACCAATATTATTAAGGCAATCCTCGAGTTACTGCTCGAGGTGCCAAGATTCCATTGATAAGCTCATTGCCGGCACACATACCAACATATGAGAGATTCGGATACATACACTTCTCTGCTAAGTGTAGAAAGGATGAAGTAGAGCTACATTCCATGTAAGCTTGGATTCCTCACTGGACCTCTCCGCCTTGTTCTTCTCCTGCGGTTTCACATCGATAAGATAATAGGAATCATTGTGCAATGCTTTGCTCACAATGAATGGCCCTTCCCATGGGGGGATAATTTATGCATGCCAGCAGTACGTTGTACCAACCGGAGTACCAGATCACCTTCCCGAAAAATTCAGGGGTTTACTTTCTGGCTATGATAGCGTCGGAGATTTTGCTGATATATGGCGGATCTGGACAATGCCAATTCTCTCGCTTCTTCCAGCAGATCAACATCATTTTGCCGGGCTTCTTGCACTTCGGCTTCTGTGTATTCGGTGACCCTAGGCGAGTCATGCTCTATGTCGGCTGGTAATACAGCTTCTGCCCCATATACCAGAAAGAATGACGTATAGCCCGTTGATCGATTCGGAGTTGTTCTTAAACTCCACAGTACCGCTGGTAGTTCTTCTATCCAGCACCCCGCTGATCTTTGCAGCGGCTCAATGAGCCGGGTTTTATCCCGGATAGCACTAATCCGTTGGATCTCTCCACTTGCCCGTTCGATGTGGGGTGGGCTACCGAGGCAACGTCCAGCCAGATCTTCTTATCTTGGCAAAAACACGCAAATGCTTCTTCAGCAAAATTTGTGCCATTATCTGTTATGATACTGTGAGGATAACTATATCTCAAGATGATGTCTTTGAGGAATGTTACGGCCGTAGCTCCATCACATTTTCTTATTGGCTTCACTTCAATCCATTTCGTAAATTTGTCAACCATGACCAAGATGTGGGTCATGTTCCCTCTTGCTGGTTTAAAGGGGCCAACCATATCCAAGCACCATACGACAAATGGCCATGTAATTGGTATGGTATTGAGCTCCGACATTGGCATATTTGTCTTTGTCGCATATCTCTGACAGCCATTGCATTTCCTTACCAGATCTTCAGCTTGTTCCAAGGCACTTGGCCAGTAAAACCCATGGCGGAAAGCTTTTGCTACCAAGGCTCTGGACGAGGCATGATGCCCACATTCCCCTTGATGTATATCCCGGAGGATGTCAAGTCCTTCCTCCGAGTCAACACATCGCTGGAGGACATTAGTCACACTCCTTTTGTATAGCTCGGAATTGATGATCGTGTATTCTTTTGCTCTCCTCTGAGTTTGCCTAGAAAGCACCTCCTCTGCGGGTAAAGTTCCATCTTTTAGGAATTGGAATATGGGCAGTGCCCAAGCTGGTATAGCTCGCACTGGGAACACTTCCTCATCAATTTCCATCTGATCCACCAGCATAACTTCAACCGGATCACGCTGTGTAGTCCCCAGGTTTGCCAAGGCAGTCCCCGGGTTTCGCAAACCACTCTCCACATCAATGTCCATGGGCACAACCTCTGATTCCGGATTTGCCGGGATAAAAATTGAGTCGGACTCCGGGGATGGCCTGATAGATGGTTTTCTGAGGTGCTCTAATGCTACAACCGGTGGAATTGCTTGTCGGGTTGATCCGAGCTTGGACAATACGTCGGCAACCTCATTTTCCGCCCGGGATATATGGTGAAATTCGCATCCCTCAAAATAACCAGATATTTTCTGCACATGGAATCTGTATAATGCCATGTTTGCATCCAAAGCATCCCATTGTCCGGAGACTTGCTGGACTATGAGATCCGAGTCACCGAAGCATTGGATCCAATGTATTCCAATCTCTTTTGCCACTTTGAGCCCATGTACAAGTGCCTCATATTCCGCAATGTTGTTTGATGCAGCGAAGTGGATCTGCAGCACATATTTCAGCTGGTCCTTCTTTGGCGAGGTAAGCACAACTCCGGCACCTAACCCGGTTTTTGTTTTTGACCCATCAAAGTGCATTCTCCAGTAGTTCGGATCTAGCAATGGTGGCTCATATTGCACCTCGGCCCAATCCACAAAAAAGTCCGCCACAACCTAAGATTTGATTGGTTCTCTTATGTCATATTGTGGCGCATAAGGAGCTAGCTCAATTTCCCACTTTGCAATTCTGCCACTTGCATCTTTGTTGCTCATTATCTCGGATATGGGGGCTTCACATATTACCTTGATTGGGTGCTCCTCGAAATAGTGCTTCAGCTTCTTAGCTGCCATATACACACAATATGCCACTTTCTGATAATGAGGATAGTTCTGCTTTGAGGCTAATAATACCTCGCTCAGATAATACACTGGCCTTTGCACTGACTTACCCTCTTCGTCACGCTCTACCACAATTGCTGCACTTACAACTCGGTTGGTTGCGGCTATATAGAGCAGCATTGGCTCCTTTGATAGTCGAGAGGCTAACATTGGTGCAGTGGCTAACATCTTCTTTTGCTGGATAAAGGCTTCATTGGCCTGCGGCGTCCAAATGAACTTGTCTGACTTTTTCATGAGTTGGTAGAGAGACAGTGCCTTTTCTCCCAACCGACATACAAACCAACTTAAGGATGCTAGGCAACCAGTGAACTTCTGGACATCGTTAAGACACTTCAGCAGTTCCATTCGCTCTATGGCCCGGATTTTAGTTGGATTAACTTCGATGCCTCGGCTGGAGACAAGAAATCCGAGTAATTTTCCAGCCGGGACACCGAAGGTGCATTTCTCCGGATTAAGCTTCATTTGGAACCTCCTCAGGTTCGCAAATGTCCGCTTGATATCGTCAAGGAGCGTTTTGCTTTCCTTGGTCTTTATCACAACATCATCCACATACACCTGCACATTTTGACCAATTTGGTCATGCAAACATTTTTGCATACATCTTTGGTACGTTGCCCATGCATTACGTAAACATGGTGCGATAGCAATAAGCCCCATAAGGGGTGATAAATGCAGTCTTTATTTGATCGCTTGGGTTCAGAGGTATCTGGTGGAAACCAGAATATGCATCAATGAATGACAACAACTCACACCCAGCAGTAGAATCTATGACTTGGTCTATCCTTGGCAGTGGAAATGGATCTTTTGGACACGCCTTATTCAGGTTCGTGTAATCGATACACATACGCCAAACCACTGCCACGTTCGGATCATCCTTCTTCTTCTCCACCAGCACCAGATTAGATAGCCAATCCGGGTAAAGCACTTCCATGATAAATCCTGCAGCCAACAATCGAGCTATCTCATCTCCTATGACCTTTCTCCTGTCTTCGGCAAAGCGGTGGAGAGGTTTCTTCACCGGCTTTGCTCCGGGTCTGACATTCAAAGAGTGCTCGGCCAACTCCCTCGGAACACCTTGCAAGTCCTGTGTGGACCAAGCAAAAATATCCCGACTCTCACGGAGGAAGTTGACGATCTCGCTTTCCTATTTGTCATTTAACCCGGCACCAATTGTTACGGTGCGCTCAGGGAACATGTCATCAACAGGCACCTTCTTGGTATCTTTTGTCGCTTGGAATGAGACGCTACCATGCGGTTACTCAGCGCCGGCATATACTGCTACGCGGACTGAGCCAATGTTGCCACCTCTTGGATCTTTCTTTTCTCCTGTGCGATCACGAGTGACTCGGCCAGGTTAGATCCGGCAGATGCACACTCAATGGAACGTCGGAAATCCCCAGCTATGGTAATTACACCGTTTGGCCGGGGCAACTTCTTCTTCAGGTAACTGATGTGACAACTTGCCATGAATTTGTTCAGGGCAGGCCTGCCGAGCAACGCGTGATACGCACTTTCCAAATTGACAACTTTGAATTCCAAATTCTTAGTCTGGCAGTTATCTCTCGTACCGAACAATATGTCAACCCGGACCTTGCCAATGGGTTCACAAGAAATGCTTGGCACAATGCCATGGAAAGTTGTCCTTGTAGCTTGGAGCATGTTCTCCGAGATACCCAACTTGCGCATCGTGTCCACATACATGATGTTGATGTTGCTACCATTGTCAATTAGCACCTTTGAGAACCTCACATTGATGTTAGGCCCAATGAATGTTGGATCCAACACCAGTGCATATGAACCAGGACTAGGCATAAGCTTTGAATGATCTTTGATGCTACAGGTAATCTACTGATCCGACCAAGGCATATACCTCGTCACGGCCGGCATTACTGCATTGACCTCCATATGTCGGCGCTGCAAGCTCTTTCTGTCTGTCTCCTCCGTAGTGAACACACAATAACTCTGATGATGCTCTCTGTACTCATTCCTCCCCTCGTTTCCGGGGTATCTCTGATCCGGTTGGTTTTGGTTCTCCACTTGATGCACTGCATCCCTTCTCTCATGGTTGTCATACCTCACCAGAGGGGAGGAAACATTAGCTGTTGCGTGTTCGCTCCAGAGAGCAATTGCTGTCGGGGTAACTCCTGCCGAGGTTGATCATTACGAGGTGCCTGAGCATTCCCCGAACCACTTTGTTCTATCTTTCGCATCCATTCACACTGCCTGGTTGTGTGACCTGCTGGGTTCCTCGGATTTGGCGTGTGAAACTTACACGGCGGATCCAGCATTGCCTCATAGGTATACCTCGGACGGTCCTTCTTTTCTTGCCACTGTTTTTTCTACTCTGGCGTCCAAGTTTTCTTGCCATCATTTCTTGGAGTCCATTGCTGTCCTCCAGTTTTCTGACGTTGACTGCTTCCTGCTCCAGGTTGATCCTGATTCCCAGCTGCAACTTGTTGCAAACTGTACCGATAATCTGATCTGTCATCCCTTCTTTTACCTCGGTAATCATTCCTCCGGGATGACCCGGCCCCATCTCGCTGACAATACTCCTCGCTTGACTCGTTGGACGTGAGCCTAGGTTGCGTCGGATCACCCAAGGCATATGAATCAACAATTCAGATTGTTTCTGCCAAGGTGGTTGGCATATCTCTTTGCAACCTTTGCCATAGCATGCTTGCATATCTGCATCCTTGCGCAAACCAAGCTATGGCCTGTGACTCAATCACACCCTCACACGAGTTTCGCAAAGTGCACCAACGGGTCAAGAATTCCCTGTCAGTCTCATTCGGTCTCTGCCTGCACATTGCTAGGGTCTGTGGCCTGTTGGGCCTCTCATATGTACTTGAAAAATTGCTAACAAACATCTCCTCAAAATCGATCCAACAGTTAATACTTCCGGGTGGAAAGTTGTTTAGCCATACCCTCGCAGGCCCCTCCAACATCTGGGGTACATATCTCACAGCCCATCTCAAGTTGCCTGTGGCGATTTTCACAGCAGTTGCATAGTTAATCAACCAATCCTCCGGCTTAGTGCTGCCGTCATACGTCTTTGTGCCTCTAGGTAACTGGAAGTTAGGTACCGGAGGTTCCTTCATGATCCGGGGCCCAAAATATACTGGACCCGGAGGACCTTGACACTCAATTTTCTCCGACCTATACAGTCGATCCAGTTTTAACCTGGCATCATCCGGCATCAAGTTCCTGCCTCCCAATCTTGACCCTATCATGTGATAGTCTGGCCTAGGATAGCCAGCGTTCATCATATCAGAATCACCATCATTGTATCTATCTTGCTCCTGTGGAGCTGCTCTCTGTTGCATACCTTGGTCGGCACTGCGCTCTTGCTGTGGTATATTCCGCTGCTGCGGTTGACCTACACCTACCAAATTACGCTGTCCGGCATTGCCGTTTATAGCATTCCCTTGACCGGCATTGCCTTGGTCCCGCTTACCTCTGCCAGCCTCACCTTTGCTCACACTCCTTCGATCCTCATTTCTCTGCACTTCTTTTCCTTTCCCTGCCCTTGCCAGGTCATATGGGACTATCTGCTTATTCCTCCTGGACGAGGTTACAACCTCTTCTCTCCTAGGACCACCATGAGGAGACGATGCGGCTCCAGCGGATTTCTCCGGGTTACCCACCACCAAATGAACGATCTTGGAGGCCCCAGCTCTCTCGGGTTTGCCCTGAGAAACTCCTCGGTTTGCCTGTTCACGGTCCGAACCAGCTCATTGACCCTATCTTGCTGTCTTTAACGGGCTTCACCCATCAGACCTTCTAACTCAGATGCAGCTGCATCTGCTGCTCTGAGGTTCTTTGCCGGGGTACTATACTTCGGCAGCCCGACGGATAGACAGTTTTCTGACTCCTCAATCCTAGTATCACCCTCTTTGTTCATTTCACTTATGAGGTTTCTCCCCTTCACTTTTACAACATCTACCTTATTTGCCTTTGCGTACTCACGCAGTGTCATGTTCAATGACTGCTGAGCCACAACTATCTTTTTTGCACCTTCTAGTATCTTTTGCCTAGTCTCCTCTAGCTCGGCCTGTGCCTGAGCCAGATCTACTGCTGCTACTACTAGGTTTGCCAAGCTATCCATTGCTTGCTGCAACACATTCTCTGGACTCTCTAGCGGAGGACCTCTACTTTTCCTTGGTGCCTTAGGTGTTACCTCCGGATCTGGTGCCGGATCCTTGCTTGCGCCAGCGCTAGGCGCGGTCATCATTACCTCAGCGTGGTCCGGGGTGCGAGTGATACGCGCCCCGCGAGCCGCACTAAGGGGTGGCTCGCCTCCTTCGACGATGTTCCGCGGATGAACGCATGACACATCGACAGCAACATAGATCTTGTGCGCGCTGAGCTTGACGAAGAGGCCGTTGCGCGGGATAGGACGCTTGCCGAAGCAGCCATCGTTGTCGCTGACGAAATCCAGCGCTCCAAAGCGCTGAACGAGCCCAGAGACGATGCGTTCGCCGGTGCCGATGAAGTTTCCCATCCGGATCTTCACCCCTGCTAGCGCTGCTCGCCCCACGGTGGCCGCCAACTATCGTGGTGGTGTCACGGCAGATGCCATGGATAGGCTAAAGGTGGGGACTAAATGCACTAGGGGAATCCAAGAAGGGATAGTGTGGTGATTCCACACACAATTGCTTTGTATTCGATTCACTTCCAAGGTTTACAAGTGCTCCTTGAGTTGTATTGGGGAGAGGAGGAAGAAGAACTCTCTTACTCTCACCACTAGAAAAACACAACTCTCAAGGAGCCAACCAGAAAAACCAACCCCTTCTACAGAGGCCCTAGCCCCCCTTATATAGGGCTGGCTAGGTCTCCACCTAGGGCATACGTGGAGGCATATTCCAGGAAATATGCCTCTTCCCAAAATAGTAAGCCGACCGGGTCACTTTAGCCCAGCGTCATCCATGCAGAGGCTACGTTAGCCTCTGCGGCACCCGTGTCATTCGACATAGGCATCGTCACCTTTGTCGGCCACGCCTCGGTGGTCCTGGCCTCTGTCCGCTTTGCTCACGCTCTGCGTACAGTGGTCACCTTTGACCAGCGAGATACCTTCCTTCTCTTACAAGCTTGATATAACCCGGATCGTACCTAGTTGATCCGGCCAAAACTGTTCCTACACACATGTTAGATACATCTTACCGACATACGACATAAGTCGGTTGAGACCCAGTTAGGTGGACGTCCCCTGGTCCGGGTTACTCCGTGATTCGGCCTGCCTTGAGGTGACTCGGTCAGCACTTGCTTTGACCTTGCCGTACCTCGGCTAACCAAGCCTTTATACCCCGGTGTGACCCTACCCGGGGGTATCCCCCCAACACTGATAGGGGGGCAGATTATCTGCCGGATATTCCGAGTCTGGGGCGGAGTTTTCCCCAGAACGGATAATCCGGCCCTCACTTGGGCCAAATAATCCGGCCCCCAAATTGTCCAGCGGCTGGTTTCAGAAGGGGGTATAAATACCCCTTCTTCCCCAACGTTTAGAACTCTTGATTCATTCGAAATTGTCCATACATTGTGCAAGAGCTCTCATTCTTGATCTCCCACTTCAACCACCCGAAGGCTTTGATCTTTGGGGGAATTGAAGGAGGAGAGGATCATCATCATCATCACAAATCAAGCGCATCAACTCCTCTCCATTCACTTGGAGAAATCCTTGATCTAGTATTCTTCTCAATACCTAGATCTTGTTCGTTGTATTTGATACCTTTGTTCTTGTGGCAGCTTGTTATCATTTCAGGAGCCTCCAAGTTGATTGTGGAGTTGTTGCCCCGCTAGTTGTGTAAAGGCGCCGGTACCCACCTCGAAGGGTACCTATAGTGGAAAGGTGGATCAGGCCTTTGGTGGCGGGATCCATCGGAGAACAGGGTGAGGCCTATTGTGGCGTGGTGGTCTTAGTACCGCCCACCCCTCCAACACAGACGTACTTCCCTTAACAAGGAAGGAACTGCGGTCAAACAAATCCTGTGTCTCCACGTCCTTCACTACGGTTTACCTGTTCCTCTTCCTCTCGCTCTTTACTCGCTAGTAGATAGGTTTGCATATAGGGAAATTCCACCTAATAGTTTATCTAGAGAATTTACCCTTTGTGCTAAGCCTAAAATTGAAAAAGTATTAAAATTTGGAGTAGCACCTATTCACCCCCCCCTCTAGGTGCCCATACGATCCATTTCAATTGGTATCAGAGCCCTGGCTCTTAATTCGGGCTTAACTACCTAAGAGTAGTATGGGTACCAAGGATGATGGGAATGAGGCTGTGGATAAGGTCACAATGGATGATCTCAAGTCGTTGGAAACAACCTTGTTGAAATCCTTTGAGGCCAAGATGGAGGAGATGAATCAAATGATTGCTCACCTCACATCATCCATAGCCCCATCTCCATCCTCCTTTGAGGCTGCCACACCATCATCTAAGGAAAAGGGTAACACTGGATCCAAGGAAGATGATGCGGAAGGTGAAAAACTTAATGGTTCCACCTCCAAGAAGGGAAGTGGTAAGGAGGAATATAGTGAGGTTTGCCACGTATATTCCCCTGACCCACCTATCCCTCATCCTCATATAAACAATAGGGGTGATCCACCCAAGCTCACTGCATCCTCTTTCAATCAATGGCAATTCTTAATGAAATCTCATGTTTGTAGCTCCTCTATTGAACTTTGGAGGACTATTGAAGAGGGTCTTCATATTGGAGATCAAACCAACCTAACAAGAAGAGAAGTTGTGGATAGCCAGTTGAATGCGACCGCTCTCCACATGATACAGCTGGGTGTGGGTCCCAAGGACATGCCACGCATTGAACATCTCAACACAGCTAAAGAAGCTTGGGATGCTCTTACGGATCTCTTTGTTGGGAATGAAAGCATGAGAAGGAACAGGTATGATGCCCTTTGTAATGAAGCTGAGGGATTCTACATGTTGGATGGTGAAAACCATGAGGACATGTATAGAAGACTCAAGGGCATCGCAACAACATTTAGAAAGCATAGGGCCACTCACATTGATGATGCATGGATAAAAAGGAAATATGTGAGTGCCTTAATGCCTTTCGAGCCAACGGACTTGAAGAGCCTGCAAGGTAGACATAACTACCATCAAATGACATCCAATGAAGTCATGCAAGAAATGGCGTCATTCAAAGTGGCAGCAGAGAATGCTGAAGATGCCTGTGCTCGGGCCATTGGAATGCAAAAGGGTGTCAATGTTGCTCTCAAAGCCAATGTTGTTGAGCAAGAGGAAGATGAAAGAGCATTTCAGGGGTCCTCTATGGACTGCCCCGATGAAGTCAAACGTGCTCATGGTGAGTACATGGCGTTCTATGCACAAAACTTTTGGAAGGATCCTGCCAAGGCCAAGTCGGAACTCGAGCGCAAGAACGGGTCAAATGGAAGAAGAGAAAGTGGCCCAAAACTGAGAACTTGCTACAACTGTGGAGATAGAATGCACTTTGTGGCCGAGTGTCCATATCAAAATAGAGAAGACAATGGTGGCAGGCTCATTCTTAAAGAGAAATCCAAAGCACCTAAGAAGAAGCCATTTATTAAGAAGAATGGCCCCTTCAAGAAGCAACCCAAGATCATCTTAGTAGCACAAGAAGAATACTCCTCTACAAGTGAAGATGAAGAGGATGATGATAGTTCTCGCGAGGTGGCTGCTATAGCCACCACATCGACTCCTTCATCTCTCTTTGACTCGCCAAACGAGAACGTCATCAACAACAACGCTACTTGCCTAATGGCAAGAGGGTCTAAGGTATCAACTTCTAGCTCTTCATTTCCTAAGACTAACATAATTTTGGATATGGATGATCATGACAGTCTTAAAATGAAAGAAGAAGTTATTGCTTTGGATACCTTTTTCACTAACCTACAAGGTGAGCACAAACTCCATTTTGATGCTCTTATGAGTCAAATTGCTCAAGCCGAAGATCTTTTTGAGGAAAAGGGCAGAATTGAAAGAGAAGATGCCTTAGAGATAGCCTCTTTGAAGAATGCCTTGGAAGAGGAAGAGGAAGCTCGAGTATCTTTGGAAGAGAGACACGAATCCATTGAGGAGTCACAGGAAGAAGCTGTGGCTCAGCTCATCAAAGAACGTGACCATGCTCTTGACAAGGTAAAGAAACTAAAGAAAGAAAAGATTGACTTTGGGGATATTCATGCTAGACTTTTGGAGAAGTTCGAAAAGGCTAGAAAAAGGGCACCCTCATGGGAGTACGCTCCGTGTCGCTGCTGCTGCCTGCACGTGGCGGGCGCAGAGTGTCTCACGCGCTGTACCAGCCTTCTCCTGTGCGAGACGTGGTGGATGCGGATAGGGTCGCGGGTCCTTTTTCCTTTTCTTTTTGTAGATTTGAACATAAAAAACCGCGATATCTTTCAAACGGAGAGTCCAAATCGATATCCGTTTTCACAGCCTTGATAGTCACGTCCAAATCTTCAAAACTAGATCCATTGTTGATATGTTTCGACAAACTTTTTTATCGTACTGCCTTTGGTGCGTAGGTTGCACTGCCTTTTGGTCTAGTACACGGTGCCTTCGGTTGCAATGCACTACGCGGTGTTTAGGCAGTGTACTACGCACTGTTCAAGCAGTGCACCGTCCATGCACTGCCTGGTTGTTCTGTGTTGCACTGCCTTAGTTCGCAGTGCACTGCGCGGTGTCCAGGTAGTGTACTACGCACTTTCCAAGCAGTGCATCGTCCATGCACTGCCTGGTTGTTCTGTGTTGCACTGCCTTAGTTCGCAGTGCACTGCGCGGTGTCCAGGAAGTGTACTATGCACTTTCCAGGCAGTGCACCGTCCATGCACTGCCTTGTTGTTCTGTGTTGCACTGCCTTAGTTCGCAGTGCACTGCGCGGTGTTCAGGCAGTGTACTACGCACTGTCCAGGCAGTGCACCGTCCATGCACTGCCTTAGTTCACAGTGCACTCCGTGGTGTCCAGGCAATGTACTGCCTCGTTGTACTGCCTTGCACTGCCTTCGGTCGTAGTGCATTGTGCGGTGTTCAGGCAGTGCACAGTCCATGCACTGTCTTGTTGTACTGCGTTGCACTGCCTAAGGTTGCAGTGCACTGCGCGATGTTCTTGGAGTGCACGGTGTACTGCGTTGCACTGCTCGCGCATTGCCTTATTGCACTGCGTGGAACTGCCTTTCATTGCGTGCACTGCATGAGCAGTTAGCCATGTGTCGGGTTGCCGTGCGGCCGGAAATACACGCGTTGTCGGCAGGCCGGAAATATGCACGGGTGATTCCACATGCCACGTGTCAGGCTGCCATGCGGCCGAAACGCGTGCTTCCTAAAGAGCACGCTCCCTCTAGTCGTTCTCGTAGAAGTTTGATAATCTTGAAAGTGCCCACAAGGCATTGAAGAGTGATCATTCTACTTTAAATGAGTCTCATGACCAGCTCCAAACTCAATTGAAACGGTATGATGTGCCAAGTACCTCCACTTCATCCTATGGAAAAGAAGACCTTGCAAGAGGTTCTCAACACAAAGGTAAAGAAGTTATTGATGAGATACGGAGCAAGCAAAGGACAAACAATAGTAAAGAAGGTCTTGGTTACATTCCCAAGACGAAGAGCAAGAAAAACAAGAAGGAGAAGAAGAAGAAGAAGAAGAAGAGCAAGACTGCTCAACCAAAGACTAATTATGATGGTTTTGCAGGGGGCAACAATCCTAACTTTGAATTATATTGCGATTATTATGGTGATGTTTATGCTAGTTATGTAGGCCCTTATGACTGTTACATTCCTTGGTCTATTTGGGTCCCCAAGACCCTTGTCACTAACATGAGAGGACCCATTGAAAAATGGGTACCTAAAACCAAGAAGTAATTTTCTTGGAGGGCTATGCTTCCGGTGGTTCTAAATGGGTACTAGATAGCGGTTGCACGATTCATATGACCGAAAGCAAGGAGATCATCACGGAGATGCGGCCAAACCATGATCACATAACTGTCTCCTATGGTGACAAGTCAAAATCTGAGGTATTGGGTCTCGGCAAAGTTGTGGTGGCTCATGATATCTCTTTCATGGACGTCATGCTTGTTGAGACCCTCGGTTACAACTTACTTTCAGTTCGCGCCCTTGGTAAGATGGGCTTTGCAGTTTATATTGATGCTGATTTGGTGGTACTCTTGTGGAGCAAGTCTCTAAAAGTCGCTTTCGTGGGATATGTCGAAAATGACCTGTACGTGGTGGACTTTTCAGGGAAAACCACTATAGTCCCGATGTGTCTTTTCGGAAAGGCTGACGCGGGTTGGCTATGGCATCGCCGACTAGCCCACGTCAATATGAGAACTTTGCAAAGTCTCCACAAGGGTGGCCACATCCTTGGACTAAAAGAAAATGTCTCCTTTGCCAAAGATCGTGTTTGCAGGGCTTGTGTTGAAGGGAAGATGCATGACTCTCCTCATCGAAGGAAAACTATTCTCTCGTCAAAAAGGATCTTAGAGCTCCTCCATGTGGACCTCTTCAGACCTCCATCTCATGCAAGCCTCGGTGGGAAGAAGTATTGTCTAGTGATTGCTGATGATTACTCAAGATACACTTGGGTTTATTTCTTCAAGTTGAAGAGTGAAACTCAACAAACAGTCATTGACTTCGCCAACGAGGTTCAACGTCAACACAACGTCCCCATTCTGGCTATAAGAAGTGATAACAACTCTGAGTTCAAGAACTACACCTTAAATGAGTTCCTAAGTGAAGAGGGGATAAGACATCAATATTCAGCTGCATACACCCCTCAACAAAATGGTGTAGCCGAGAGGAAGAATCAAACTCTAATGGATATGGCAAGATCAATGTTAGCCGAATTTAAGTCTCCATATAACTTCTGGGCTGAAGCAATCTCTACTGCTTTTCACTCATCCAACCGACTTTACCTCCACAAGATCTTGGACAAGACTCCGTATGAAATACTTATCGGTAACAAGCCAAACATCTCATATTTTTGGGTATTCGAGTGTAAGTGTTTCTTTCTTATCAAGGGAGTTAGTTTATCTAAGTTTGAGTCTAAGGCTCTAGAAGGTATTTTTGTTAGTTATGGTGTCGAATGCCACACTTATAGAGTCTACAATAAGCTCTCCGGAACTGTTTTAGAATCTTGTAGTGTGGTGTTCGAGGAAAATGACGGTTCCCGTGCGGAGCAAGTTGGTGTTTGTGATGCAGATGTTGAAATACCGCAAGATGCCATAAGAAGAATGGGCGTGGGATTTTTCCACCCCATTGAGGAACCCCTTGTGGCGGATCGGGAAGGACAATGCTCTTCCCATGAAGAGCCCTCATCTTCACATGCACAACATGTTCCCACCACGGGAGCAAATTCTGCACCATCTCCATCAACTGTTGAAGGTCAAGATGTTCCAGAAAACTCCAGGCTGGATTATCCGGTGGGCACTGGATTATCCGGTCAACCCGCTCCAGCTGACCATGTTGCTCCTGGTGGTGAAGATATCAATGCATGCTCCAGACTGGATTTTTCGGCAAGCCCCGGATTATCCGGCCCCTCGCCAGTTCAAGCAAGACCTAGGCATCTAGATGAAGCTGATACAAGTACTCCCAGGCCGGATTATCCAGCCACTCCATCGGCCGGATTATCCGGCCCTGACTCACCAGTTGTTCAGCAGTCTCCTGTTACAACTGCTGACTCATCTCAAGGGCCCGCTTCATCACCACCTACTACTGTTCTCCCAGATTCTGGTCAAGCTCGAGCAAATGATCCAAATGAAGATTCAAGTGATGAATCTACTCCACCAAGAGACAACAAACTTATTGAACTTCATCGCAAGGCTCGGGCTGATTGGAACCTTGAGTTAAGGGGTCACACCCTCGACAAGGTTGTTGGTGATCTTCGACGAAGGGTTTCTACAAGAAGAGAATTGGCCAGTTTTGGTGAGCATCAAGCTCATATCTCTATGGTGGAGCCTAAGAAGGTCTTTCAAGCTCTTGAAGACCCAGACTGGGTTGTTGCTATGCATGAAGAATTGAATAATTTTGAGCGCAACAAAGTCTGGAAACTCATGGAGAAACCTAAAGATTGCCGCAATGTTATCGGCACCAAGTGGATATTTAAAAACAAGCAAGATGAGAATGGCATTGTTGTGAGGCACAAGGTAAGAATTGTGGCACAATGTTACTCTCAAGTTGAGGGCATTGACTTCGGCGTGACCTATGCTCCAGTGGCTCGCCTTGAGTCCATCCGTATCCTTCTTGCTTATGTTGCCCATAACAATTTTAAGTTGCAGCAAATGGACGTCAAGAGTGGCTTCCTTAATGGTCCTCTACATGAGTTGGTATATGTAAAGCAATCCCCGGGTTTTGAGGATCCTAACTTTCCGAACCATGTCTACAAACTCGATAAGGCACTCTATGGCCTTAAACAAGCCCCACGTGCGTGGTATGAGCACCTTAAAGAGCTTTTGTTAGATCGTGGCTTCGAAGTTGGGCAAATCGATCCCACTCTTTTTACTAAGAAGGTTAAGGGGGAGATCTTCGTATGCCAACTATATGTAGACGATATCATCTTTGGTTCTACTAATAAAGCTTTTAATGATGAATTTTCAAAGCTTATGACTGACAGGTTTGAGATGTCTATGATGGGGGAATTACGGTTCTTTCTTGGATTCGAGATCAAGCAACTTAGAGAAGGAACCTTTATTAATCAAGCAAAGTACATCCAAGACATGCTCAAGAGATTCAAGATGACGGATCTAAATGGTGTCGCCACTCCGATGCAAACAAAATGTCATCTTGAACTTAACCCACATGGTAAAGATGTGGACCAAAAGGTATACCGGTCCAAGATCGGCTCTCTTCTTTACCTCTGTGCATCTAGACCCGATATCGTGTTGAGTGTGGGAGTGTGTGCAAGGTATCAAGCAACTCCTAAAGAAAGCCACTTAGTGGCGGTCAAGAGGATCTTTCGATATTTGGTTCATTCCCCTGACTTTGGTCTCTGGTATCCCAAGGGCTCCAATTTCTCCTTATGTGGTTACACTGACTCAGATTGGGCTGGTGATAAGGATGATCGGAAATCCACTTCGGGAGCTTGTCAGTTCTTGGGAAGATCTCTTGTGTGTTGGTCATCTAAATAGCAGAATTGTATATCTCTCTCCACCGCCGAAGCTGAATATGTTGCTGCTGCCAGCGCTTGCACTCAATTATTGTGGATGAGGCAAACTTTAAAGGATTACGGTGTCAATTGTGACAAAGTGCCTCTTTTATGTGATAATGAAAGTGCAATCAAAATTGCGTACAATCCAGTACAACACACAAGGACGAAGCATATTGAGATTCGGAATCATTTTATTCGAGACCATGTTGCTCGAGGCGATATTGATCTATCCTTTGTGAGCACGAATAACCAACTTGCGGATATTTTTACGAAGCCACTTGATGAAGCAAGATTCTGCTACTTGAGGAATGAGCTAAATATCATTGATTCTAGGAGCTTGTCTTGATTACCCATGCACTCACTCGTACATCTCAATCCTACTTTGGTCTAGGTGTGGGCATGGATATAGGGGGAGTGTGGTCCTAACTCATTGGGCTAATCCTCCCCCCATAATGCCAAAAGCAAGAGAAATCATTTCTCTTAATATCATTTTGTGATATGTGAGCTTATTGATGAGTATTGGTCGTGAACCCAAGATATATCTTCGTGGTGTCACACCATACACTCTAACAAGGTGGCTTCGGCCACCGCCCTCTCCCTTGTGGAGAATTGGATCTTTTTGGCTGTTTTTGCTCTCTCATCTTCTTATGGGAATCACACTCAATCTTGGTTTTTATTTGATTTGGATCTTGCAATTTTGAGTGTCTAGTACCATCTCAGTTTGGTTCTCTTAATCCTAAGCCTTTCCCTACCCCTAAGCCATCTATTCTTACACACAAGTCCCTTGTACACCTTGTGGGGGTGTTGTTTGGGGATGCGCGGGCCTGGTTCTGTGTACAACAAAATTTCAGATTTGAGGCCGGATAATCCAGCCCTGGCGGATTTCGTCTTAAAGGGCAGGGATCGGGGGGAAGGGCTCATAACGAGCAGCACTTCTCCCCCAACTCCCTCCTCCTCCTCAGCCGCCGCCTGCCATCCCCCACCCTCCCTGGAGCCTCTCCGGCCACCGGATTTTTCGGGCCTCCTCGGATCTTCTTCTCCGCGCCTCCGGGTACCTTCTCCTCCGCATTATTCCTCCAATGAGTGAGGGTAACTCCCTCTCTCCCCATCTTTGGCTAGATGTGTTACTTGTTGGGTGGAACGTTGTCTAGAAGGATGTGTTTTCGCATAGAAATCGTAGTCTTGCAGTTTCTAAGCCCGATCTACTTTTTTTGCATTCAATCTAGGTGGAATCGAAATTTTCTGCCAGGGCCGAATTATCCGCCCCTGTCCAGGCCGGATAATCCGGCCTGATAGATTCAATTCTGGTTCAGTTTCACTATGGAGTATGCATTGAGTAGATTTGTCCTATGAACTTTTTGACTACTTTTTCCATGCTCTCTCCTAGACTTGTGTGTATTCTTATCCCCTTGATATCGCCCTTATTCTCCTCACAGGTGGTTCCAGTGTTCCCAAGACCTACACGCACCGCCCTCACGCTAAATACTTTCAGGACGACGGACTGGGTAACTTAGTGGACAAAGCTGAGTTGAGGAGAAGAAAGTGTTGGGCCACGTAGAGATAAACAAAAACTTTTTCCCTATGCAGTGATCCCAAGATCCAGCTCAGGTAGAAGGCCATGAGGATTACCACTAGACGCACAGTTGCGGAATTGATGAAGCACGTCACTTGATGCAGTGCAGTCCTCGCGATCCGTTCCGGTTCCACGATCCACGATCCGTACTTTCTTCACGATCGTCGAAGTGCTGAACATACATCACCTCTGCCGGTATCCACACGTATGAGGAGGAGCGCCGGCGATGGACTCCTAGGTCCGGTACGGCGGCGAAACGACGGACTGGGGCTAGGGTTTCCAACAGATGGAGTAACCTAACCTTGTGCTCTAAGCACCTGCGCCCCAGCTTATATAGGGAGTGAAAGTGGGCTCCACTCACTTGTGGCCCATTCACTAAAAGGGCCTATATTAGCCACTGCAAGTCTCACTTGCTGACTAAGTCCATGTCTCTATTTGGGTCCAACCCAAATAGGTTTCCTGTTTGGGTCTAACCCAAACTTGCTCCCGCTCTTCAGTGTGTGACCCGACAGGCTCATGGTAACCCGGACACGATTCCGAGTCTCACTCGTGATCGATCAGTTGGTAGCGGCTCCTAGCAGAACGTGCCAACTCCCAAGTACCAATAAGTCATGACGACATACCTTCCAATGTGACTTTCGTCTGAGTCCCTTTTGCCTCACGATATACCTTGTCGGACTATAGGCGAATGATCGTCATCCCTTAAATAGTCCGACTCTCTTTCTCGATCCAAGATAAGTGATTCATCCGACTAACTCTTAGTCGGCTGTCTCGGTTAACACTTAATCCGAGACGCGCATGGCCATGCTTTCTGAATCATATCTTCCGAGCGGGCCCAGAGTTTATCTCTCCGGATGGAGGGGCAAAATCCCGTCTTGGCTATTCACATCACGCAGCTTGATTCTCAGACGACCCGAATTCCGCCTTTATAACTGCCCAGTGACGGAACAGTGTTTGACAGAACCTAAGTCGGAGATCCTCGACTCGGATTGTGCAATAACCTCAGGTCTAAGGATTACATTGATGAGACATGCAAATGACGACTTGTTCGTTGCATCTCAATATGGGTCAGTCCGACTCGCTAAACTCTTCAGTCGAATCCGTGTAAGTCGGAATAGCATCTCCATGCCCATGACAAGTGGAACCTAGTCATCTGCCGACTTTCACATTGGTCTAAGTTGTGTGTCCGGCACAACCTCAATGACCAAGGACAATAAGTATGAACAACATGAATATGTAGTTCCACAATCAAATCACATATTCGATGATACATATCAGTAGTTCATACATGGACTATAAACTTATGAATACACAGGAATATCATCATACATGATTGCCTCTAGGGCATATTCCCAAGAGTCTCCCACTTGCACTAGAATCAATCTTCCGACATCACATGTCTAGGCATCTAATGGCCATTGCTCTCAGGTGCGCCTCATGCTTCGGCTGTGGAAGTGTCTTTGTCAACGGATCCGCAATGTTTGCATCCGTGTGTACCTTGCATAACGTGATATCACCTTGATCCACGAACTGGCGAATAAGGTGGTACCGCATGAGTATATGTTTGTTCTTCTGGTGTTGTCTAGGTTCCTTGGCTTATGCAATAGCACCATTGTTGTCACAATACATGTCTAACGGATTGGACGAGCCCTGAACCACACCAAGATCCATGAGAAAATTCCTCATCCAAACGGCTTCTTTTTCCGCCTCCGAGGCAGCAATATACTCAGCCTCTGTCGTAGACGCAGACACCGTTTCTTGCTTGGAACTTTTCCAGCTCACAGCCCCTCCGTTTATCACAAACACATATCCGGATTGCGAACGAGAATCATCCGAGTCAGTGAGATAACTCGCATCCGTGTAACCCTTTACACTGAGTTCATCCTCACCTCCATAAACTAGGAACATATCCTTAGTCCTTCTCAAGTACTTGAGGATATTTTTAGCCGCTGCCCAGTGGATCTCTCCAGGGTCAGCCTGGTATCTGCTCACAACACTTAGAGCATAGGAAACATCCTGCCTAGTACAAATCATAGCGTACATGATGGATTCGATTGTAGAAGCATACAGAATCGCACTCATCCGACTTCGCTCATCAGTTGTCGAAGGACACTGAGTCTTGCTAAGTTTTACGCCATGGGACATCGGTAAGAACCCCTTCTTAGACGATTCCATGTTGAACTTCTTCAACACTTTGTCCAAATATGTACTCTAACTCAATCCAATGAGCTGCCTTGATCCATCTCTATAGATCCGGATTCCTAGTATGTAAATCGCCTCACCCAAATCTTTCATCGAAAAACTCCTTTCCAATGATTCCTTGATCTCTTGCAACATCTGGACATCATTTCCAATCAGTAATATGTCATCCACATATAAGATCAGAAAGTTTACTTTGCTCCCACTAAACTTCTTGTATAAACAAGAATCAAGATCACTCTTGATGAAGCCAAACGATTTGACTACTTCATCAAAGCGAATGTTCCAACTCCGAGATGCTTGCTTCAACCCATAAATGGATTTCCAAAACTTGCATACTTTGTCAGCATTAACCGGATTGACAAAACCCTTGGGCTGTATCATATACACGTCCTCGGTTAAATTTCCATTAAGGAAAGCCGTCTTGACATCCATCTGCCATATCTCATAGTCAAAATAGGCTGCTATAGCTAACATGATCCGAATTGATTTAAGCATCGCTACAGGAGAGAAAGTCTCATCGTAGTCAACTCCTTGAACTTGTCGGAACCCCTTCGCGACAAGCCGTGCTTTATAGATAGAAACATTTCCATCCATATCAGTTTTCTTCTTAAAGACCCATTTGCACTCGACAGGTCTTGCACCGTCTGGCAGATCAACCAAGTTCCAAACTTGATTTTCATCCATCGACTTTAACTCGGATCTCATGGCTCCAAGCCATGACTCAGAATCCGAACCCACCATCGCTTCCGAATAAGTTGTCGGCTCATCACTGTCCAACATCATCACATCACGAACACTTCGCAATCTAGCCGATCTTCGCAGTGTCGGTGCAGTTTCCGGCTCAGGTACCACGTCCGGCTCAACCTCTAAGGAATTTTCCGACTCGCTGTTAGCCGGCATATCTCGAATTTCTTCAAGATGCACCGTACTCCCACTGACTCCCCGACCGAGAAAATCTTTCTCAAGGAAGACACCGTTTCGAGCGACAAACACTTTGCCCTCTTCTCGGTTGTAGAAGTAGTAACCCAAGGTTTCCCTCAGATATCCCACGAAAATACACTTATCCAACTTAGCTGTGAGCTTGTCCGACTGAAGTCGCTTAACAAAAGCCTCACAACCCCAAATCTTAAGAAAAGACAAACTTGGCTTCTTGCCAGTCCACATCTCATGTGGTGTCTTCTCTACCGACTTTGATGGTACTCTGTTTAGTGTGAACGCTGCAGTTTCTAGACAATAACCCCAAAATGATAAAGGCAGATCTGTCCCACTCATCATTGATCGTACCATGTCCAACAAGGTCCGATTCCTCCTTTCCGACACACCGTTTCTCTGCGGCGTTCTTGGAGGAGTGAGCTGTGGAACTATTCCAGATGGTCATCAAACTCATGGCTCATGTACTCGCCTCCTCGGTCCGACCGAAGAAACTTTATTTTCTTGCCAAGTTGATTTTGTACCTCATTTTGGAATTCCTTGAACTTTTCAAAGGCTTCCGACTTATGTTTCATTAAGTAGATATATCCATACCTACTCAAATCATCAGTGAAGGTAATGAAGTAGTCATAACCACCTCTGGCTATCGTGCTCATTGGGCCACATACATCACTATGTACCAGTCCCAATAAGTCGGATGCCCTTTCACAACTCTTTGCAAAAGGTGTTTTGGTCATCTTGCCGAGAAGGCAGGATTCGCATGTCTCGAACGATTCCAAGTCGAACGAAGTTAGGAGTCCATCAGCATGGAGCTTCTTCATGCGTTTCCAACTTATATGACCAAGCTGACAATGCCAAAAGTAAGTCATATTCAGATCATTTGGTTTTAACCTTTTCACATTTATGTTATAGACAGATTCACTATCAAGATTCAAAATAAATAACCCGTCCCGGACGGGTGCAAAGCCATGAAACATATCATTCAAATATAAAGAACAACCATTATTCTTAATATTCGACTCATAGCCCTGTCTCATCAAACATGAGGCGGAAATGATGTTTCGACTAAGCACTGGAACATAATAACAATTATTTAGCTCCATTATGAATCCAGAAGGTAAATGAAGTTGCATTGTGCCGACTTCCAATGCAGCGACTCTCGCTTTGTTTCCGACTCTAATGTCAACCTCGCCTCTTGCAACGCTCCTAGTTCTTACCAGTCCCTGCAACGAGTTGTAGATGTGAATGACTGATCCGGTATCATATACCCAAGAACTACCAGGTGCATCAGCAAGATAAATGTCTATAACATTGCAAACAAGCGTACCTGAGCCGGAAGTCACATCTCCGCTCTTGGCTTTATCAGCTAGATACTTGTTGCAATTCCTCTTCCAGTGGCCATCCGACTTGTAGTAGAAGCAAGTGGATCCGGCTATAGGAGATGGCTTAGTCCCTGAGGAAGCGCTTTGGACTGGGTCCTCCGCCTTACCTCCTGACTTTGCCTTCTTCTTCTTAGTCCAAGAACTCTTCTTGAACTTAGCCTTGTTTTGTACCATCAACACTTGACTGGCACCCTTCTTGAGATCCGCCTCAGCCTGCTTGAGCATCCCATGTAATTCAGTGAGCTTCTTATCCATACCATGCATGTGGTAGTTCGATATGAACTGACCATACGCACTAGGAAGAGAGTTCAGAATTATGTCCGTAGCGAACTCTTCGCTTATGGGGTAGCCAAGTCTTTCCAGAGACTGCACGTAACCAACCATCTTGATCACATGCGGACTCAGTGGATCGCCATCCTTAAGCTTGCAGCTCAACAAAGCCTGAGAGACTTGATACCTCTCAGTCTTTGCCTGAGCCTAGAACATACTTTTGAGGCTTTCGATCATATCGTAGGCCTCAACATTCTCGAACTGCTGCTGCAAGTCCGATTCCATGTGAGCAAGCATAAGACAGCTAATCTCCGTGGATTCATCACAAATCCGACGGTAGGCATTGGTGGCTGCAACAGTCGCATTCTCATCCGGCTCAGCTAGAAGTGGGTTGTCTAGGACACGATCCCTTTTTTCTTGTTTGAGAACAATTCTCAGATCACGATACCAGTTGGTGAAATTAGTTCCATTCAGCTTATCTTTCTCTAAGATGGTTCTCAAAGAAAAACCGGAAATCTGAGGAAGACTGCTAGGTGCCATTGATCTACAACAAAAAATATGCAAAACACTTAAGACATGTATCCATAAAAGAGCAAGCATATTAAACACTTTAATATTTATGCTCCCACTAGAACCAACATCCCTCCGATGGTTATTTAGTGATCCAGGACCCTAAATAAGCAAGTCGACTAGTGAGCTTTAGCATCACCGCTAGCCGTCAAGTGATCTAGGTAGACAACTCCTTGTCAATCGTATCTCATACGACTCCTATTGGATGGGTGGCATCACATGCCCCGGCTCCCATCCGACTTTTCCCCAAGTCCCACAACCGTTGTGATAGACCTGTCTAGATTACCAAGTGCTTCCGCTGTAAGAGTCCGACTCGAACCCACCTAGTCGGAAAGAATTGATAGCACCTCAATTTTATGAGCCCACTACCAAAAATGTCCGACTTGTGATGGTGCAGCACTGGCGGGGAAACCGACTAGACCTTCTTTCAGGGATTATATTCTACCAACTATCAAATAGAGGTAAAACAGAGACATAACAATAACACAAAATAAAGCAATTATAATGTGAAATGGTATGGCTCTTTTCATGGCGATATCCATCTCCATAAAGCCTGTAATCTGACTCGTGTCAACTCTTGTCACGTGCCATCTTACACCATGTAGCCGACTTGAACACCGACTTGCATGCCATCCGGATTCTCCAAACAGCTACACTAGCTAGTAATGCAAATTACACAGAGAATCCGACACGCATGCCGTTATACAATAACATGGCAGCACCTAGGCTCCAGCCGGCTGACAAAATCCGTGATACGCAGATCACGTATGGATTACACACATCACATGCACATAAGACATACCATTCACAACATCATCCTGCAAAAACAAGTTATGCATAGATACGATATCTACCGACGTTGTGAAACTCGCAACGACATCTAAGGCGTTACGACAGGGCAAAGCTGGCGGTCCCGCTAGCCGGATAGCGGGCGGGGATCGAAGGGGCAGCGCCTGGCGATTTTTCTGAAAAACGCAGATCTCATCTGCATTCCGGACATGGATTTTGTCATCGGATAAATTTTTTTTACCCAAATCCGATCCGGACTCCGATTCGATCAAACCCTTTGATCTTCGATCACCGCATCCGGGTTTACGTGTCACATTCTACCCCGATGGCGAAAACCGACCGGTAGGGGTATGTCGTTCCACGATCTTAGCAGTTAGATCACGGAAACCAGATCATCCATTCCCCCGAGTACAGTTGATCCAATCAACTTTGTACAAAACCGATCTATCTCATAGATCGATCGCCAAAACTGCAATTAGATCCAATCTAATGCCAACCGCATATCACATATGCATGATCTCGAGCCTAAAACCAGAAGCTAACGCTCTGATACCACAGTTGGGCCACGTAGAGATAAACAAAAACTTTTTCCCTACGCGGTGATCCCAAGATCCAACTCAGGTAGAAGGCCACGAGGATTACCACTAGGCGCGCAGTTGCTGAATTGATGAAGCACGTCACTTGATGCAGTGCAGTCCTCGCGATCCGTTCCGGTTCCACGATCCACGATCCGTACTTTCTTCACGATCGTCGAAGTGCTGAATGTACAACACCTCCGCCGGTATCCACACGTACGAGGAGGAGCGCCGGCGATGGACTGCTAGGTCCGGTACGACGGCGGCAGGACGGACTGGGGCTAGGGTTTCCAACAGATGGAGTAACCTAACCTTGTGCTCTAAGCACCTGCGTCCCAGCTTATATAGGGAGTGAAAGTGGGCTCCACTCACTTGTGGCCCATTCACTAAAAGGGCCTATATTAGCCACTTCAAGTCTCACTTGCTGACTAAGTCCATGTCTCTATTTGGGTCCAACCCAAATAGGTTTCCTGTTTGGGTCTAACCCAAACTTGCTCCTGCTCTTAAGTGTGTGACCCGACAGGCTCATGGTAACCCGGACACGATTCCGAGTCTCACTCGTGATCGATCAGTTGGTAGCGGCTCCTAGCAGAACGTGCCAACTCCCAAGTACCAATAAGTCATGACGACATACCTTCCAATGTGACTTTCGTCTGAGTCCCTTTTGCCTCACGATATACCTTGTCAAACTATAGGCGAATGATCGTCATCCCTTAAATAGTCCGACTCTCTTTCTCGATCCGAGATAAGTGATTCATCCGACTAACTCTTAGTCGGCTGTCTCAGTTGACACTTAATCCGAGACGCGCATGGCCATGCTTTCCGAATCATATCTTCCGAGAGGGCCCAGAGAATATCTCTCCGAATGGAGGGGCAAAATCCCGTCTTGGCTATTCACATCACGCAGCTTGATTCTCAAACGACCTGAATTCCACCTTTATAACTGTCCAGTGACGGAACAACGTTTGACAGAACCTAAGTCGGAGATCCTCAACTCGGATTGTGCAATAACCTCAGGTCTAAGGATTACATTGATTGAGACATGCAAATGACGACTTGTTCGTTGCATCTCAATATGGTTCAGTCCGACTCGCTAAACTCTTCAGTCGAATCCATGTAAGTCGGAATAGCATCTCCATGCCCATGACAAGTGGAACCTAGTCATCTGCCGACTTTCACATTGGTCTAAGTTGTGTGTCCGACACAACCTCAATGACCAAGGACAATATGTATGAACAACATGAATATGTAGTTCCACAATCAAATCACATATTCGGTGATACATATCAGTAGTTCATACATGGACTATAAACTTATGAATACACAGGAATATCATCATACATGATTGCCTCTAGGGCATATTCCCAACAGAAAGTACGAACAGAAGCGCATGGATGAACAAGCAAAGAGGACTAGAAAGGGGGTGTCCAAGAGAAAGGGCAAGGAGCCCAAGATCAACTATAGGACTTTGGATGCAGTCACCTATTCCTCCATCCGTCACCGTGACTTGTTTGCTGAGTTGCCTCGTGATGATGAGCTGGAGGATACTTGTTTTTGGTGTGCGGAACAGAAAGGTATCTATGAAGATGTGTATGCCAGGCTGAACATTAGGCCTATGCACCCACTAGTCCTTGCTGAGGCTTTGGAGAAGGCCCACCTTGTGGATGCGATGTTTGTGGCTGAGAGGATGGGGCTGCACCATCTCATGTCTCTCCAGTGCTCTTTTGACTCTGAGGTGGTGAAGCAGTTCTTCTCCACTTTGGTTATTTGTGGGGATGAGCGTCGCACTATGAAGTGGATGACTCATGACAGGCCTATGACTACTGACTTTCATGTGTTTGCTGAGGTTCTAGGATACTCTTTCCGCAGCAGGGATAGAGCCAGTGGCCACTGCATCATCACCCAGCTGAAGCCCAACAAAGATGCAACTCTCTCTCCTTGCACTGTGGATAATGGCATTGTGGGCACTCTGGCTGGCCTTGCTCCCATCTGTGCTGCCTTAGTGGGTCTCTTCCATGACTCCATCACTCCGAGTGGGGGCAACAATGACAGCATCCGTGGTCACCTTGTTCAGCTACTTCAATTTTCTCATGAGGTTGCCTCGTGCGAGGACGAGTCGGTGCAGTATAGGCTAGATGTCATGGACTTCATTTACCATGAATTAACTGATGCTATGTTCAACCGTCTGTCCATCCCCTATGCACCCTACATTATGATGCTCATCAGGCACCTGCTTCCTGTTGAGGAGTTCCACATTGACTCGGTACATAAGGCCAAGAAGATTTACACCAAGGTTCGGAAGAACTCTCACCCCTCCTCTGCTCCTGAGGGCCTCATGAGGGATGCTCGCAGACCCCCAATGCCTCCCATTGCCCATGAGATCAAGCAGCTGAACTAGTTCTAGCATAACATACTTTGCATGGGAGTGGACACGCGCAAGGGTCAGTACGAGGCATACAAGCAGCGTCATGAGTTGGCTCACTCCCAGCAGCTCATTCTCCACCATGTGTCCGGTGCTTCGGGTGACCCTCCGGCTCCTACACCTCCCACACCGTATGCTCAGTGGAACTCTTCCTCCGATTTGAACTATGGAGAGTTGGAGCGTCACTTGTTCCCCTCTGCGGCTGCTGCTGATGATGAGGATGAGGATGGTGACACCAAGGAGCTTGAAGATGAGGATGAGGATGAGTATGAAGACGAGGACAAGGACGAGGACTATGAGTGATCCCATGGGGCGCTAGCATCACTCTTCTCCCTTTTTGGTGTCTCGATGCCAAAGGGGGAGAAGTAGTTCTATTAGGATATTCGTGGATTTGCACGGGTCGGGCATAAGCACTTGCATTTTTTTCTAATTCGTCGTTTTCTTGCTTATGCCCATTTAGCGTTGAACTTTAAATTTGTGGTTTGTGGTTGGTTTCTGCTTATGGATTTTATCACATGGATTATGCTTATGGATCCATCTATTCATATCCTATTATGCTGGAAGTCTCTATCAAGGAAGGCACTTATATTGGTTATCTCGGTAATAATTGAGGCTATGTCAAGGATGCCTCCCCCTACCTCGGTGATATGCTTATGTTGCTCATATGTCTATGGAATAGATTCACCTATTTGTGTGCATTTGTATTCCAATGCAAAATTCTATTATGCACACATTGAGGGGGAGTCTCTTCCATGGTTATTGATGTTTGTCTTGTGTTTTTTTCCTGCAAATCCTGGTATTGTCATCTAACACCAAAAAGGGGGAGACTGAAAGAACATTTCATGTTTTCCTATGTTTTGCGCGTTAGATAACAATACTGTGGAGATTATTCATGCGCGCTAAGTGTGTAGGAAGCTTTGAGGGGGGCCTGATTATCCGCCCCACTAAGGGCCGGATAATCCAGCCTACCTCATTGCTCAAAGGGAACCAAGGCACGTCGCTCGGTATCCGGTCGGATTTTCTCCCGGAAAATCCGAACTGGGGCGGTTTTTCCTCCCTAGGCCGGATAATCCGGCTGTCACATGGGCCGGATAATCCGGCCCCCAGTTTTTGAGCAAAGGGAGCCAAGGCGTGTCGCTCGGTATCCGGTCGGATTTTCTCTTAGAAAATCCGAACTGGGGCGGTCTTTCCTCCCCAGGCCGGATAATCTGGCCTTCACATAGGACATGATAATCCCCCCCCAGAAGTTGATCAAGGGCAAGCTCGGCGCGACGCTCTGATAGGGGGGTGGATTATCTGCCGGATATTCCGAGTCTGGGGCGGAGTTTTCCCTAGGCCGGATAATCCGGCCCTCACTTGAGCTAGATAATCCGGCCCCCAAAGTGTCCAATGGCTGGTTTTGGAAGGGGGTATAAATACCCCTTCTTCCCCAACGTTCAGAACTCTTGATTCATTCGAAATTGTCCAGACATTGTGCAAGAGCTCTCATTCTCGATCTCCCACTTCAACCACCCGAAGGCTTTGATATTTGGGGGAATTGAAGGAGGAGAGGATCATCATCATCACGAATCAAGCGCATCAACTCCTCTCCATTCACTTGGAGAAATTCCTAATCTAGTATTCTTGTCAATACCTAGATCTTGTTCATTGTATTTGATAACTTTGTTCTTGTGGCAGCTTGTTGTCATTTCGGGAGCCTCCAAGTTGATTGTGGAGTTGTTGCCCCGCTAGTTGTGTAAAGGCGCCGGTACCCGCCTCGAAGGGTACCTATAGTGGAAAGGTGGATCAGGCCTTTGGTGGCGGGATCCATTGGAGAACAGGGTGAGGCCTATTGTGGCGTGGTGGTCTTAGTACCGCCTACCCCTCCAACGCAGACGTACTTCCCTTAACAAGGAAGGAACTACGGTCAAACAAATCCTATGTCTCCGCGTGCTTCACTATGGTTTACCCGTTCCTCTTCCTCTCGCTCTTTACCCGCTAGTAGATAGGTTTGCATATAGGGAAATTCCACCTAATAGTTTATCTAGAGAATTTACCCTTTGTGCTAAGTCTAAAATTGAAAAGGTACTAAAATTTGGAGTAGCACCTATTCACCCCCCCTCTAGGTGCCCATACGATCCATTTCAATCCGTGAATAGGAGATCCAGCTTGAAGCGAAGGAGGAAGAGGAAGGTGAAGATATCCAAGGAGATCTCTACTCTTACCTCAGCATGACAATGACTACTTGGAGGATGATGCCATGGAGTTCCACACTGATGATGATGATTCTGACTTCATTGATGATGATTAGACGCACTTGAACACTACCGTAGGAATGAGTTGTATCCGGTCCCACTGTATCATAGTTTCACAGAATGGTTCTTAAAACCATCTGTTTTCTATTTGTGTTGTGGTGTGTGTTTGTATGGTGTGCTTTGAATGAATGAGAGGAAGTTGTTATTTTGCAAAACCTGAGTCAAACTCAAAGTTTAGAACTTTTGAAACAAAACCATGAACCTTAGAGGTTTCCCTCTTATCTCATTATCTATCTCACTCTTCAGATGACTCGTGGAAACCCCGGAGGAAGCAGCTCATCTCAGGACCCGATGTTGCAGATTCTGCAAATGCTAGTTTCCGACCATGAAGCTAGTAGAGCCGAATGCCAAGCCAACTTAGCCACTCTCCAACAGATAGCTCAGATGGCCCACAATAATCAAGGCCATGGAAACCAAGATCATCATGGATCCAAACTTAAGAACTTTCAGAATACCAACCCACCTATCTTTAGTAAATCTGAGGATCCCTTAGATGTTGATGACTGGCTTCAAACCATGGAGAACAACTTGGAAGTCGCAGGAGTTGAAGCCAATGAAAAGTACTGTTTGCCACCCATTATCTGGCAGGAGATGTAAGAGCCTGGTGGAATAGCACCCGTACCATGAATGAAGGTCCGATGATGACTTGGGAAGCATTCAAGATCAAGTTCAGCCTCACCCATGTGCCCCAAGGTTTGTTTACTAGGATGAGAGATGAGTTCAGGGAACTGAAGCAAGGAAGGATGATAGTAGTTCAGTACCGTGACAAATTTCTCTTCCTCGCTAGATATGCCCCTGATGAGATTAACACCGAAGCAAAGAAGAAGGAAAGGTTCCTAAATGGACTTCATGATGAGATGCAGACTTTGTTAGTCGACATCTGTTTTGTAGATCTAGAAGAACTTATGGACTCTGCCATACAGATGGAAGGAAAGATAAACCAAGCCAATGACAATCACAAGCGCAGGATGATGTTGAAGGAGTTATGCCCTAGAGGCAAATAATAAAGTGTATTATTTGATATATCTCCTATATGTTCATAATACGTTTCATACTGTGTTATAACTGTGTTAATACGAAACGTTAATACACGTGTGGTATGTAAACAAACCGAGTCTCTAGTTACCTCTAGCGAACTAGTTCATTGGTCATGATGATGGTCTGGGTTTCAAGATCATGGGCATTTATGCCAACTGACAATAGGTCATTTTATTAGTTGAATAACATGATAGACAAACATCCGACATGTATATCTTAATGATATCTAGTTACAAAGTTCACCATTGATGATAAAACACAAAGAACCTCACAACCTGATCCTTTGACTGTGAGGTAATGCAAATCACCATTCCGAAAGAAGCTTAGAAGGTTATCAAGAATCATCTCGTAACAGGGTGATCAAAAAGGTGCCACTCAGGTTTTTCGAAGGAATGCGTAGAGGAGTACATATCAAGACCATGATTTTTCTAGTCCATGTAATAGAGAGTTACATGTGACCATCTCGGTGACGTTGCATTAATGAAGCTTGCAAGCATGTGACTAGGTCACGAAATGCAACAACATGAGAACAATAAAACAAGTTCATCGGTAACGAGATCGAACTAAGGTATGGAGATACCGAAGATCAAGTCTCAGATGAATTAGGTATCGAATGACAAAGGGAACGGGGAACGACTATCTCACGGTTCGAGCGATTGTATTCGTGAAACGCATGGGGGTCACATGGCCATCCAGGTCCCTCTGTTGATCATTGATGTGAGAGTAGTCTCAATTATGTCCGGAGTGTTTCCGAAGCGAAGGATGGCACGCTTAAGGGTAGGGACGCTTAGGGTAGATGAGGCATCGTAGGAGAAATAGAAAGAGAGAAACCAGAATAGTTCTGGGTAACATCCGATGGAGATCGGAAGGGGTCCGGAAGGTGTTACGGAGTGAAGGAATAATATAATATGTGTATTTGAATGTTAATTGGAGAATTAATATTAAATATATATTTTATTTTATTATTAAAGGCATCCTATTGCTAATGGGCCTCACCTGAAGGGAGGCCCAATAGGGCATGGTGCCTAGGGAGTGGGGGCCGGCCGGCCTAGGCCTGGTGGGCCACCCCAATGGGGCCCACCTAGGGCCGGCGGCTACCCCAAGGTGGCCGGCAGGTGTGGGGATTAGTCCCACACCGCCTGGCCCCTGGCTGGTGCGCCCCCTCCCACTATATATAGGGGTCTCCCCTCCCCCTTTGGGATCATCCCATTCCCTCTCATTCTCTCTCTCTCTCATCCATTGAGGAATTCTCCGTAATATTAGGGAGGACCTCGTGGGTGAGTTTTCCACCTTCACACCACCGTCATGTGATCTGTGATCCTGCATCTACTTCTTCCGCTGCTCGGCTAGATCGGAGTCCGGTTGATGTCTCCTACACCGGACGTGTGACGAACTTCGGAGGCACCACACTTGGGGTGCTCCTTGTCTTCATCAATATACGCCTTCTTGTGTAAGGCGTACCTTGGTCTTCAAAGGTATGAATACCGTATCCCTTCTCCGTTACTTATGTCTACATAGTATAGATCCTGGTATTAGTGTTCGAGTAGATAGAATTTTTTTGTTTTCTGCTACGGAACCCTTCAGTGGTATCAGAGCGGGTCTATGGGTAGACATGTTGTACGGATAGAACACATAGAGATATGTGGGCATTGATTCTCTAGTTGTTACCCTCTTTAATGTTATTGTTGATATCGTGACACTGTTTGATGAAGCGGCCCCCAACCGACCTCACGTGGTGATTCACGAGACTGGTCCACGAATCAAAGTGGCTTAGGGGGTGTCTGTCTCTCTACAGTAGTTGATATGGCATTGACACTGGAGGGCCCTGAAAAGGGAAGAAGAACGGCAATCATTTAATCCATGTTGTGGCTCGACGTTCGTAGGTGGGAAGGGGTTCTACTACGAAAGCCCTAAAGCCGCGCAAAATATGCAATAGACAAAATAGAAGCATCTATCTTTATTATTGCATAGGGGCAAGTATTATAACATGGAGATGACAAGTTTGTGAAACTTTCATTAAAGCTGTTGATAATGATCATGATGCTATATCCACAACATAACACTTTACTTTTGAAGTATTAGTTATTGTGCTAGTATATTTATATTAGGTAGCATAATAAGTTAATCCCTCACAGTATTCCAGTAATCGTATTCCCCTTGTGTGTGCACCACCAAGAAAGTTCTTCAGTATGAGGCGCCCTGCGGTGAGTAGGGGTCAGATATATCTACGTTCACATACAGTGGGTGTAAGCCATGCTGCACTGCGAATACACACAAGTTAGGACTGGCGAGCCTAGCACATTAGAGAAACGTGGCCTCAAAATACAGGAGACCGAAAGGTCGAGCATGAATCACATTGCTGATGTGATCGACATTAGGGAATGTCCACCTTTGATACTGCACTGATGGCCGTGACGACCGGGGGAGGTGCAGGGGATAGGGATCATGTGATCACTAAAAAAGTAGAGGGATGTTTGTTTAAGTGGGAGTTCTTTTGGTTAAAACTTGAACTCATTATTATGAACATAGTCTAAACACTTTGCAAATCCTTTGTAGATGTCTCGCCCACCCACCTTCAACCTTAGCACTTTCCTCAAGAAGGACAAGCTGAAAACTGATGGAACCAACTTCACCGCATGGTTCTGCAATCTTAGGATCCTCCTAGTCCCCTACAAGTTGACTTATGTCATCGAGGCTGATCTTCAGGCTAAGCCTGCAGATTCCGCCTCCCAGGACAAAAAGAATGTCTGGCAGTCCAAGGTGGATGATTTCTCCCTCATCCAGAGTGGAATGCTCTATGCCATGGAGCCGGAGCTTCAAAAGCATTTTGAGAAGATGAATGCCTTTGAGATCATTGAGGATCTCAAGGCCGTCTTTGCTCCACAGGCTCGTGCAGAGAGGTACGATGCTTCCGAGCTCTTCTTCTCTGCTAAAATGGAAGAGCACATCAATACTAGTGAGCACGTGGTCAAAATGTCTGGCTACGTTAAGCGCTTAAACGCCCTAGATTGAAAAATCCCGGAGGAGCTCGCAATTGATAGGGTGCTGCACTCGCTGCCCTAGCTATAAGAGCTTTGTGATGAACAACAACATGCAAGGGATAACTAAGACCCTTGCTGAGGTGTTCGCCAGCTCAAAACTACTGAGGTTGAAATCAAGAAGAAGCACACGGTGTTGATGGTCAACAAGACCACCAATTTTAAGAAACCTAGGCAAAAGGGGAAAGGCAAGGGTAAGAAGTCTAAGAGGGATGGCAGGTTTGTTCCCAGCACCTCAAAGACTGCCAAGCCTAGCCCTAAGCCCGGCACTTCGTGCTTCTACTGCAAAGGGGATGGGCACTAGAAACACAACTGCCTCAAGTACCTTGAAGACAAGTGAGCTGGTAAGATAGCCACCCCGGACAAAGGTATATATGATATACATGTTATTGATGTGTTCCTTACAAGCACCCAGGAGTAACACCTAGGTATTTGATACCGGATCTGTTGCTCACATTTGTAACTCTCAGCAGGATCTGCGGAGTAGGAGGCGCCTGCGGAAGGACGAGGTGACGATGCGCGTCGGCAATGGTTCGAGAGTCAAAGTGATGGCCGTCGGCATCCTGCATCTCCGTCTACCATCAGGATTATTATTGGTCTTGAATAAATGCTATTATATACCCGCATTGAGTTTGAATATTGTGAGTGGGTCTTGCTTGTTGCAAGACTATTATTCGTTTCAATCAGGAACAAATGGTTGTTCAATTTATATGAATGATGTTTTCTATGTTCATGCTCCTTTATGTGATGGTTTATTCTTACTTGATCTTGATTGTGATACACACATCCATAGTGTTGATGCTAAACGTTGTAAGCATAGTGACGATAATTCCATGTTCATGTGGCATTGCCATCTTGGTCACATTGGCATAAAGCGCATGAAGAAGCTTCATTTAGAAGGGCTTCTAGGATCATTGGATTTCGAATCCCTTGATACATGTGAGCCATGCCTCATGGGAACGATGACTAGGACACCATTCTATGAAATAGTGGAGAGAGCTATAGATCTACTTGGGATCATACATACGGATGTATGTGGACCAATGAGTGTCTCAACATGCAATGGTTATCATTACTTTGTTACCTTTACTGACGACTTAAGCAGATATGGATATATCTACTTAATGAAGCACAAGTCTGAAACCTTTGAAAAGTTCAAGGAATTTCAGAAATAAGTAGAGAATCAACTTAACAAGAAAATCAAGCATCTTCGATCGGATCGAGGAGGCGAGTATTTGAGTTATAAGTTTAACATGCACTTGAAGGACTGTGGGATTGTCCCACCGCTTACGCCAGCTGGAACACCACAGCGTAATGGTGTGTCGGAACATCGTAACCGAACTCTATTAGATAGTGTGCGGTCCATGATGTCTTTAACTGATTTGTCTGTGTCTTTTTGGGGATACGCGTTAGAAACCACCGCTTTTATTTTAAACCGAGCACCATCCAAATCCGTGGAGATAACCCCATATGATATATGGCATGGCAAGAAGCCAATAGTGTCGTTTCTAAAAGTTAGGGGATGTGAGGTTTACGTCAAGAAACTACAGCCTGACAAACTCGAACCCAAATCGGAAAAATGTATCTTTGTAGGATATCCAAGGGAAACCATTGGGTATACTTTCTACAACCAAGTCGAAGGCAAAACGTTTGCCGCAAAAAGCGGCACCTTTCTTGAGAAAGAGTTTCTTGCTAAAGGAGTTAGTGGAAGGAAAATTGAGTTAGATGAAATTGTTGATCCTTCTCTCCAAATTCCGAGTAGCGCAACGGAAGTTGTTCCGAGAATGCTCTCCAACGTGGAGGAAGAGCCCATTGATGATGGTCAAAAAAACGACGTCGAGACTCATGAGGTTTGTAGATCTACAAGAGTTTGTGCCACTCCTGATTGGTACAGTAGTCTTGTAATGTTTGTCATCCTAGATGAACAGGAAGAACCTGCAAACTACAAAGAAGCTATCGATAGTGCTGACTCCGAGAAATGGCTAGAAGCCATGAAATATGAAATAGGATCCATGTATGAGAACCAAGTTTGGACCTTGGTGGATCTTCCAGAATGCCGCAAGGCCATGGAAAATAAATGGATCTTTAAGAAAAAGACAGATGCGAACAGTAATGTAATCGATCACAAAGCTCGATTTGTCGCAAAGGGGTTTCGACAAATTCAAGGAGTTGACTACGACGAGACTTACTCTCCCGTAGTGATGCTTAAGGCTGTCAGGATTTTAATAGCAATTGCTGCACATTTCGACTATGAAATTTGGCAGATGGATGTCAAGACCGCATTCCTCAATGGTCACATTGATGAAGAGTTGTATATGATGCAACCAGAAGGTTTTGTTAATCCTAAGGATGCTGGAAAGGTATGCAAGCTTCAAAGATCCATTTATGGATTGAAGCAAGCATCTCGGAACTGGAACCAACGTTTTGATCAAGTGATCAAGAGTTTTGGATTTGTCCAAAATCAACAAGAGTTCTGTGTTTACAAGAAAGTGAGTGGGAGATCAGTTGTTTTCTTAGAAGTATATGTGGATGACATATTACTCATGGGAAACGATGTGGATCTTATGAAAAACGTGAAAGCATATTTGAGTAACCAATTTTCCATGAAGGATCTAGGTGAAGCTGCATACATATTAGGAATCAAGATCTATAGAGATAGATCAAGGCACCTAATAGCATTGAGTCAAAGTACTTACATAGAAAAGATTTTGAAAAGGTTCAAAATGGAAAACACCAAAAGGGGTTTTACACCTATGATGAAGAATTGCAAAATGAGTATGACTCAATGTCCTGTAATGGACGATGATAGAGATAAGATGTCTTACATCCCCTATACTTCAGCCATAGGATCTATCATATGTGCAATGCTAAGTACACGACCTGATGTGGCATTGGCTCTTAGTTTGACGAGCCGATACCAAAGTAATCCAGGACCGGATCACTAGACAGATGTAAAGAATATCCTGGAGTATCTGAGAAGAACAAAGGATATGTTCCTAATCTATGCAGGAAATGATGAAGCTCTAAACGTAACGGGTTACATAGATGCGAGCTGGAATTCAGATCATGATGACTCGAAGTCTCAAACAAGATTTGTTTTCTTGGTGAATGGTAGGGCGGTAAGCTGGAAGAGCAAGAAACAGACGGTGGTGGCGCAATCTTCAATGGAGTCTGAATATATTGCTACGGCTAATGCATCAAATGAAGCTGTTTGGCTAAGGAATTTCGTCATTGAACTGGGAGTTTTTCCAAATACGCAAGACCCCGTGACAATCTATTGTGATAACATGGGAGCTATTGCAAACACAAAGGAACCAAGGACTCATTCCACGGCCAAACACATCAAGCTTAGATTTCACGTCATCCGACAAAACGTTGACGAAGGTGAAGTCAAGATTTGCAAAGTAGATATGGAACTGAATATGGCAGATCCTTTGACTAAAGCTCTCCATCAGGAAAATCATGAACAACACTGAGATTCCATTGGTGTTAGGTTCCTGCCTATTGTAAACTAGTTTTGTTTATACTCTAGTGCAAGTGGGAGACTGAAGGAGTTATGCCCTAGAGGCAAATAATAAAGTGTATTATTTGATATATCTCCTATATGTTCATAATACGTTTCATACTATTCTATAGCTGTGTTAATACGAAACGTTAATACATGTGTGGTATGTAAACAAACTGAGTCTCTAGTTACCTCTAGCGAACTAGTTCATTGGTCATGAGGATGGTATGGGTTTCAAGATCATGGGCATTTATGCCAACTAACAACGAGGTCATGTTATTAGTTGAATAACATGATAGACAAACATCCGACCGTTATATCTTAATGATATCTAGTTACAAAGTACACCATTGATGATAAAACACAAAGAACCTCACAACCTGATCCTTTGACTGTGAGGTAATGCAAATCACCATTCCAGAAGAATCTTAGATGGTTATCAAGAATCATCTCATAACAGGGTGATCAAAAAGGTGCCACTCAGGTTTTCCGAAGGAATGCGTAGAGGAGTACATATCAAGACCAGGTTTTTTCTAGTCCATGTAACAGACATATACATGTGGCCATCTCGGTGACGTTGCATTAATGAAGTTTGCAAGCATGTGACTAGGTCACGGAATGCAACGACATGAGAACAAGAAAACAAGTTCATCGGTAACGAGATCGAACTAAGGTATGGAGATACCGAAGATCAAGTCTCAGATGAATTAGGTATCGAATGACAAAGGGAACGGGGAACGACTATCTCACGGTTCGAGCGATTGTATTCGTGAAACGCACGGGGGTCACATGGCCATCCAGGTCCCTCGGTTGATCATTGATGTGAGAGTAGTCTCAATCATGTCCGGAGTGTTTCTGAACCGAAGGATGTCGTGCTTAAGGGTAGGGACGCTTATGGTAGATGAGGCATCGTAGGAGAACTAGAAAGAGAGAAATTGGAATAGTTCTGGGTAACATCCGATGGAGATCGGAAGGGGTCCGGAAGGTGTTCCGGAGTGAAGGAATAATATAATATGTGTATTTGAATGTTAATTGGAGAATTAATATTAAATATATATTTTATTTTATTATTAAAGGCATCCTATTGCTAATGGGCCTCACCCGAAGGGAGGCCCAATAGGGCATGGCGCCTAGGGAGTGGGGGCTGGTCGGCCTAGGCCTGGTGGGCCGCCCCAATGGAGCCCACCTAAGGCTGGCGGCTGCCCCAAGGTGGCTGGTGGGTGTGGGGATTAGTCCCACATCGCCTGGCCCCTGGGTGGTGCGCCCCCTCCCACTATATATAGGGGTCTTCCCTCCCCCTTTGGGATCATCCCATTCCCTCTCATTCTCTCTCTCTCATCCATTGAGGACTTCTCCGTAATATTGGGGAGGACCTCATGGGTGATTTCTCCACCTTCACACCACCATCGTGTGATCTGCAATCCGGCATCTATTTCTTCCGCTGCTCGGCTGAATCGAACTCCGGTTGACGTCTCCTACACCAGACGTGTGACGAACTTCGGAGGCACCACACTTGGGGTGCTGCTCGTCTTCATGTGCGTAAGGCGTGCCTCAGTCTTCAAAGGTATGAATATCGTATCCCTTCTCCGTTAATTATGTCTACATAGTATAGATCCTGGTATTAGTGTTCGAGTAGATAGAATTTTTTTGTTTTCTGCTACGGAACCCTTCAGATGCACCAGCCTGGATCCCACCATACCCAGAAGTATCACCCCAACCCGTCTGCGGGATATGCCCCAGGAAACAACCGAACCCCTATGTCCCATCCAAACTATCCCAATCATAGCGGGGGAAACTTGAAGTCTGGAGGAAACCACAAGAACAACCCCGACAACTCCAATAACTTCAACCGTGCAGCACCCAAGTCCAACAACAACAACAATAACAATATTGCCCCAAGGACTGGAAGCAATGTCGTGCCTATCGTAGGAAAAGACAAGTCCCAGATTACTTGCTTTGAATGCGGAGTTAAGGGTCACTACTCCAACGAGTGCCCCAAGAAGCTTGCAGCAGCCACCAATGTGAACGCACCCGCTCAGCAGCAATGACGTGTTCAGCCTGGAAGGAGATTTTCCCTAGGGAACTCGCTCAACTGCAACGGCCGTCTGTTCCACATGAATGCTGAAGAAGCCCAGGAAGTGCCAGATGTCGTGCTGGGTATGTTTTCTGTTAACTCAGTACTTGCAAGAGTGTTGTTTGATTCTGGAGTATCGCACTCGTTTGTTACAGAATAATTTGCATGCACTAGTAAGATTCAACTGAAGCATGTTATGATAGTTCAAATACCTAGTTCAACCACCAAAGCTAGGAAAATTTGCAAGGTTGTACCTATCAGAATCCATGGCATATATTTTTATGCTAATATAATAGTACTTGGAACCAAAGGTTTGGAATTAGTACTAGGAATGGATTGGATGTCCAAACATAAAGGATTAATCGACTGTGCCAAGAAAGCCATAACCATGACCAGTAGCTCTGGAGTATCAGTAGAGCATGTATCTCAGACCTTGCCCCATCAATTCAAAGGCAGCAAGAGTCTAGCCCAACCAACCCTAGACCAAGTCAGAGTAGTCTGTGAATACCCCGACGTATTCCCAGATGAATTGCCCAGTATGCCCCCTGATCGGGATATCGAGTTCATGATTGAACTAATTCCTGGAACTGGACCCATAACTCAGAGACCTTATAGTATGAACTCATCTGAATTAGTGGAGCTAAAGAAACAACTTGATACTATGCTGGCGAAAGGTTTGATTCAACCAAGCGCATCACCATGGAGATCACCTGTTTTGTTTATGGATAAGAAAGATAGAGGTAACCATTTGTGCATGGATTACCGGAAGCTGAACGATGTCACCATCAAGAACAAGTACCCACTGCCGAGGATAGAGGATTTGTTTGACTAGTTGACTGGTGCCAGAGTGTTTTCTAAGAATGATCGTAGAACTGGTTATCATCAACTCAAGATTCGTGCAACGGATATTCCAATGACTGCCTTTACCACTAGATATGGATTGTATGCGTACACGGTCATGTATTTTGGATTAACCAATGCCCCCTCTTATTTCATGAATCTCATGAATACGATTCTTATGAACTTTCTGGATAATTTTGTCGTTGTTTTTATCGATGATATTCTGATCTATTCCAAGTCAGAAGAAGACCATGAGCTACACCTGAGAACCATCCTTGAAACCCTTAGAGAACATCAGTTGTATGCCAAGTTTAGCAAATGTGAGTTCTAGTTAAAGGAAGTAGGATTCCTAGGACATATTGTGTCGGTAGGAGGAGTCGTTGTCGATCCTGCCAAGATCAAAGATGTTGAACCATGGAAAGCCCCAACCACTCAGACCCAAGTCCGCGCATTTCTCGGATTAGCGGGATATTACCGCAAGTTTGTTGAAGGATTTTTTAGCATCGCCAGACCGATGACCCAATTGTTGAAGAAAGATAAGAAGTTTGAATGGACAGACAAATGTGAAGAAAGTTTTCAAGAGCTCAAGAAGAGATTGATTTCAGCCCCAATCTTGATTATGCCAGATATCAAGAAGCCTTTTGATATGTATTGTGATGCATCCAAGATTGGTCTCGGATGTGTGTTGATGCAAGAAGGCAAAGCCATAGCATATATGTCCCAACAACTGAAGCAGCATGAGCAAAACTACCCTACCCATGATCTTGAACTAGTAGCCGTAGTTTTAGCCTTGAAGACATGGCGTCATTACCTTATGGGTAACCACTGTGAGATTTATTCGGTTCACAAGATTCTGAAGTATAGCTTCACTCAGAAGGAGCTGAATATGAGGCAAAGGAGATGGATAGAGTTAATCAAGGATTATGACCTTGACATTCACTATCACCCTGGCAAAGCCAATGTGGTAGCGGATGCTCTTAGCAGATTGCCGTGTAGATTAAACACCATGATTAAAGAAACCCAGCAAAGTTTGCATGAAGAGTTGGAGCAGTTTCGAATGGAGCTAGTTAGCAAAGGATTCTTAGCTAGCATTGAACTTCAACCCACCTTGATTAGTCAGGTCAAGTAGGCGTAGAAAGTAAATGTGAGTATCGACGAAATCAAGCGTCGTATTGGTACAGGTAAGGTACACAGATTCACCGAAGATGAAGAAGAAGTTTTGTGGTACAAAGGACGTATCTGTGTACCAGCAGATTCCGATATGAAACAAGTTATCATGCAGGAAGCTCATGATACTCTTTATTCTATCCATCCCAGAGGAACGAAGATGTATCAGGATTTGAAGGAGCAATTTTGGTGGCACAAGATGACGAGAGAAATCGGAAGCTACATAGCCAAGTGTGATATCTGTCAGAGAGTCAAAGTGGAACATCAGAGACCCGCAAGACTTTTGCAACCATTGCAGATTCCAGAATGGAAATGGGATTCTGTTGGAATGGACTTTATCACTGGTTTGCCTACATCTAGTAGGGGAAATGACTCTATTTGGGTCATAGTTGATAGACTGTCCAAGGTAGCCCATTTTATACCTGTTAAGTCCACCTACCACAGTTCGAAGCTAGCAGAGTTGTACATTGCTAGAATCATCAGTTTGCATGGAACCCCTAAGACCATAGTGTCGGATCGAGGAACCCAGTATACCTCAAGATTTTGACAGAAAGTCCAAGAAGGATTAGGAACCAAGCTGAACTTTAGCACAGCTTACCACTCGCAGACCGATAGACAAACTGAAAGAGTCAACCAAATCTAAGATATGTTGAGAGCTTGTGTGCTAGAATATGGATCCAAATGGGAAGATTGTTTGCCTTTTCGCAGAATTCTCATACAACAACAGTTGTCAAGCCAGTTTGCAAATGGCCCCCTTTGAATTTCTGTATGGAAGGAAGTGTCGTACCCCCTTGAATTGGTCGCAAGTAGAAGAGAGTCAGATTTTCGGACCCGACATCCTACGAGAAGCTGAAGAGAAGGTTCACAAAGTCCGTAAGTACCTCAAGATCGCCCAGTCCAGACAGAAGAGTTATGCTGACAAGAGACGTCGAGACTTGACCTTCAATGTCGGAGATTTTGTGTATCTCAAAGTATCACCCTTGAAAGGAATGCATCGTTTTAGTCTAAAATGGAAGTTAGCCCCCAGATATATTGGACCCTTCAAGATTTTGAATCGCCGAGGAGAAGTGTCATATCAACTGGAACTGCCAGAGGATATGTCAGCCATCCATGATGTGTTCCATATCTTGTTACTTTGCAAATGCCTAGAAGTTCCTGAGAAGACCGAAGTTTTCAAGAACATCGATCACCGAGCCATAGATATCAACAAAGGATCTGACGTATCTTGAAGTAACCATCCGTATTTTGGAAGAAGCCTTCAGAACCACCAGGACCCGGAGTATCAAGTTTCCCAAGATCCACTGGAGCAACCATACTAAAGAAGAAGCTACTTGGGAGCGACAACATTATAAAAGGACTGAGTTTCCAAATCTCTTTAGTTCCTAGTTTTTCTAAAATCTAGGGATGATATTTTGTTTAAGGAGGGAAGATTTGTAACACCCCAAAAATATTAAGCAAGCTTAGCAAGTTCAAATCACACAAGTTTAGGGTTAATAAAAACTTTGATTACTAAATTGAATATGAATGCATGTGTGATTTGCATTAGTGTAGAATTGATTGCAATTGCCATGTTTGATTGCTACAAATGATAAGGAATGGTTTAGGGATGAATACTACATCATCTAGGCCAATTACAAACAAAATCCAAAGAAAAAGAAATCAAATATAAAGCTTATGATCAAATGGTCATTTTGACCAAAATCAACCACTAGGCCACTTTGTGAGTTCTTAGAAAAGAATTTCTAACAGAACAGAAAAAATTCCAATTCTTTTCACCCCTTGCTAGATCAAGTAAAAGTGAACCCAGGCCCACTTTACAAAACCACAGAAACTATTTTCAAATAAATTTAAAGGATAGTTCAAAATTGAATCAAGTTCATATGGTAAGATCACCATTTTGCAAAAACCACTCAAATCAATTCACCTTGACTTTTCCAAGCAACCATAGACACTCAAGCATGAGATCAAAACACTCACCAAGTTTCATTCAAAAATTTCAAATTTAAATTCTTGCGGCCATTAAATCAAACACCTTGCGGACACTAATTAAACCACTGCCTAACTTCACTCTTTGAGGAGTGATCACTCGACCACTTGCCCTCTTTACACTCCCCATGTCTCCCCCTTTGTCTAGCAGCACCAGACCAGCACCCCTCTTTGCCGTTTGCACCAGTGCGCCGTCGCCCGAAGCTGGCCACGCCGGCCGACCGTGGACAGACTGCCACAGCGATCGCCGCAACCGTCCAGGATGTCCAGGAGGCACGCCACCGTCCACCGCCACCCCCTGTCCAACCCTTCACCGTAGCCAGGCTATGGACCACCCTAGCATCATTGCACCCTCTTTCTCTACGCCGTGCCAAGAGTGCGCAGAGCGCCGCAGCTGACCAGCTCGCTCACGCTGAGCTTCGCCCTCACCTCGCGTGCATAGACTCTCCATAACACCAGCTAGCTCCCAGACACCCCCGTTCACCGTCGCGCGACCCGTAGCCCCCGTGCGCCGCCTCGTACACCGCCAGTTCCACGCAGAGCGCCACCCGCGCCCGACCAACCTAGACCGCCCCGTGTCACGCCTTTAAGCCCGTGATGACCGCCAGGGGGCACTACATCGCCCCTACCCTCAGCCACACCGCTAGCCGCCTGTATTGTCGTCACCGATGAGCCCGAGCCCATGTCGCAAGGTCCCCTCACCGGTGAATAAATAGAGGCCCCCTCCGCCTCAATTCTTCACACCACCTCACTCCACACTCCTCACTGGGCCTCCCACACCTTTCCCCCGAGCAAGGTGAGCACCGCACCACCGGAATTTGGCTGGATCCCGCCGCTGTAGAGGAGAAGAGGAGCCGTCGATTGGAGCCACCCTAGGAGCTGCCGCGACCACTGTTCGAACCGCCGTCGTCGACAATGTCGTTCGCCCCCATCGCCGACCCTAGCTGGAGCCCTGGTGAGCCTCACAGGACCCCCACCACCGTGTTAGGGTTCAGACCTCGCTGGAGCTGTTCGTCGTTGATGATGAATGTCAGTCGTAGATCTTAGTTCTAATCGTAGGGCTCTGGTTGAAAGATACTGTTTCGGTTAGATAGAGTCGCTGACTAGTGGGACCCTACTGTCAGTAGCCCTCTGCGCCGCACTGTGCAGATTGGTCCGGCCCAGTTAGTTTCCCGCGTAGGCCTGGCAATTCAAATAGTTATTTCCCTTTTTAGTTAAAACCAGATTCTATAAGTAGATTCAAAAATCAATTCAAAGAGATTCACTGAACCAAATTGCATGATTCCAATTTTGTTAGAAAGGTATTCAAATTATCTATCCAAACCCGTTGGATTCAAACCATTTGAAATTATAGATCACCTATAGTAAAATAAGAAGACAGAGACTTTTCTAAATTCAAACATTTTTCAAAAATCAATCATAAGTGCTTTTGAGTTGATTCCAACTCTCAAAATTCACATTTGACAAGATCTATCTGAATATGTAAAAATATTTAGGTTTGCATGCAGTGACATTGGACTAGTACCAAATGAATGCTATATAGGAATTTCTAGTCACTTTAATTCTATTAAAGGATAATCTTAAACTTTACAAAATATGATCAACCCTTTAAATCACATTTCCATGTATTAGAATATGTGCTGATGACATGTGTCAACATGATCCCATATTTTAATTGGAGAATATTAAATCTTAAGTATTTTTAATGAGTAGAAATTACTTTTCTAAAATAACATAAATAAGACTAAGTCTTTATTTCATGTGATGATTGTGATGATGCTAGATCATCAAGTGTGAATCTTAGTGTGCTAAATAGATGTAGTTAAGTATTGTTTGGTGATTGTGTACCTCGTATTCATTTATAGACACTAGTATCGACCCAGGATACGAAGAGGAGGAGTACTACCAAGAAGAAGAAGAGGAGAACTTCAATCACTGCACTACTCAAGGCAAGATATAATTATACAAGTTAACTATGCAAGCCATCACTATGCAAGCCTAGCACTTCAAGTAAACTGGGCAAGCTAACACTTGCAAGTTAGAATTGTGCAAGATAACCTATGCAAGATGCATTAGGCATGCTTGGTTATCCAACTTTGATTTATACCAATACCAAGTTTTACTTGCAAGCTTTATTCTTTTACTTTTACCAAAGTCCTTTACTTTTAGTCAGTAATTTGTGAGTATTGGAACAATAGTATAGATAACATAAATAGTATAAAACTAGGCCTAGCTTGTTATACTTAGATGTCATCAAAAGGCATAACACTAGAGTTGGACATTTACACTTGATTAGCACCCCTCATTAGGGAATACCCTCAACTTTAGTGGTTAGAGCTAAGCATAAAAGTTGATCACTTTAGATGGGAATACTTGGTGAAAATGATTATGAAAACCTTGGAATGATGTTTCATTCTATTGAGATGTTTTGACATGTGTTGAGAAACACAATGATTTGATGATGAAAACGTTGAGGCATGAGCCTTAGCCCTTTACAAAAACTGATGGTTGGGTTCGGATGTGATACCATTCCAATTTTATCGTACAACCACAATACCTGAATTGGGTAGGTCTTAGCCGGAAGTTTATATGCCTTAGTATGGGTTCCCTTGCGGAAAAGGTTGAGCTGAGGCTACCTCGTGATGAATGTCCACCTATGTAGTGCCCAGGATGGCAGATGGCCATGGCTTGGAGGCCAAGCTTATAGGGGAGGTGCCAATACTATGGTGTATAATTGAAAGGTTATGATTGATTATCCGCATACTAAGTATGATTGATTCAGGGTTATCCCTGATGGATGTATCGAATTTTATGGTGAAAGTGTACCACCTCTGTAGAGTGTCAAACTATTCTAATAGCCGCATCTGCCCGCGGTCATGGACAGTTGGAGTGGCCATATTGTTCCCTTTTCAGATGTTTTCAAAATGATTTATGAAGTGAACTATGACTTTGACTTGACCACAACAGGGTTGTGGACATGAAAACTAGGTTCCCACTTAAGTGCTTTAGAACATTAAAATTAGTTTTCTTTACTTCTAAACTCAGTTAGAAATAAACCTGCCTTTTTGCAAATAAACCTAGAGCTTAAGATTCCTACTACAACTACCTTACTTGTTAGTGATAGTTTGCGAGTACTTAAAGAGTACTCATGGCTTTGTCCCTGGCTATTCCCGTGGCCAGACTATGAGGAGGACTACCAGGATGATGGACAGCAGGATGTCTACGACAGCTAGGATCATCTCGCATCGTCAAGCATTGCCTATGACCCTGAAGATGGAGCCCCTAATACGTTTAATTTCCGTTGCTTGGTTTGTATTAAGACTGGATCATGAGATCCTTTATTTGTAAGACCTTATTATGGTTTGTAATGGATGATGTACTGTGGTACCAATTCTGTTATGTCTCGCAAAAATGGTAATCCTGGGATTGCGAGGTATGGCATAACAGGCATCTGGGATTAAAAATTCAGGTGTTGACAACCGATTAACTAAATTCGCATATGTCGTCTTAACTGAAAAATGTCTCAGTAGGTGATAATTTCCAAGAAATTTACCAGATTCATTATTAAATATACCCCCATTAAGTGTTGGCATAAGGGTATCCATGAATTCCACTTTTTACCTGTCAGTTGCCTCCTAAAACTAATGTTTAAGGGAGCTGTTGACAAAACATCTACAGAAGTGACATGTTTTCTTTGCACAATGTTATATAAATAAGGATATTGTTAAGTAAACATCCACTTCGTTAAGTAACTTAAATAGCCATTTTCTAAGTAAACATTTGTTCTTAACTTCAAAAACTTCAATTCCTAGATCTACTTGATCTTTTGGTCTAAAGTAATATTCCATTTAGTTAACCGATATTTACGTTTACTATCTTCACTTTGTTAGAAAAAAATGTGATCCCTAAAAGTCAAGACATTTCCGTACCCCTTTAGGTACTTCAAAGTCAAGACATTTCCGTACCCCTTTAGATACTTCCAAGAAGGATTATATAAACATCGGTAAATTTGTCAAGACTGAATTAAATAGAACAAGACGATCACCATATAATAGCACCTTGCCTGTCTAGCAGTCAGACTTTCCTTCTAAGTGACTTTCAACTGCTACCATTCAGAGTTTTTGAGATTTATGTAGATACACCAAGTATTTAAAAAGAAGAAAGCCCGATTGGCAACTTAATATTTGTTTGTACTGTTCCTCCTCCTATTTAGCCTTTCTAAAATAGATTATCTTAATTTTTTGGAAATTAATCTTGAGACAAGATAGTTGTTCAAAAGTATATAAAATTATCTTCGTATTGATGGCCTTTTGTAAAATCGTGTTTCATGAACAAAATTGTATCATCGACATACTGCAGAATTGAAACCCATCTATCAACAACATGAGCGGTAAGTCCTCCAACTTGGCCATCCTCTTTTGCTCTCTAGCTATTAAAAAGGGCAACGTGTCTGCAATAATGCTGAAGAGCATTGGTGACAACAGATCACCTTGTCTTAAGACGTTTTTTGTTTGGAAATAGTGGCTAATATCATCATTAACCTCTATTCCCATGCTTCCTCCTTGAGTGAACCACTCAATCAATTTACACCACACAGGCAGAAATCTTTTCATGTGTAGTGTCTGCTACAAGAAGAACCATTTAACTTTATCATAAGCCTTCCTGAAATCAATTTTAAAAAGCACTCAATCCATTTCATTCGTATGAAGTTCGTGAATGGTTTTGTGCAACACAACAATCCCCCTCTAATATATGTCTTCCTAGCATGAAAGCTATATGTGTAGGTCTAATCACTTCTTCAGCAATTCCCGTGATGCGTATAGTGGCTCCCTTAGTGAAAATCTTGAAACTAACATTCATAAGGCATATATGACTATATTGTTGAATTTGTATCACATTTTTTTTGACAACATGGTAATGACTCCAAAATTTAATTTAAACAACTACAAATCCTCACTCTGAAATTGTAGGAACATTGCCATCAAGTCACTCTTAATGACTTTCTAATTTTTTTGATAAAACTCAACCGAGAACTCATCTAGCCCAAGAGCTTTATAAGATCCACTTGGAAGATAGCATCATAACTTCCTCCCCGTGAAGACGGCCATAATGATATCATTTTCTTTAGAAGATAGTTGTTGGGATATGCTAAACGGGTATCACCGTAGCACGTCTCTAATCCGGCTAACCCGGGTGTCTCATAGTTGGTAGCAAGATCTATGGTCTGCTGGGAGGCCCAGTTAGGTGGATCCAAAAGGAAGGCCCATGTCGGAAGAAGGAAGGCTACGTCGCCACCATAGACAAACCCAGAGCCTTGGAGTGCAAGACACGAAGACTTGTTAGTGTAGGATTCTTACCTGTAACCCTAGGTTTTGATGCCTTTATAAGTCGGACCTATGGAAGCCTTTAGGGTACACACAAAACAACTTACAATACCTCGCACAACGAACCGATCTCTATAACTCGGCAAATTGCCATTATAGTAATTTATAGCAGAAGTAGGATTCCGCCACTATCGTGAGATCTGAACCTGGGTAAGCTGTGTTACCTCGTACCCGCTAACTCACCGTATTCCCCCACCTCTCTAAACATGCTCTGTGAGGACCCCTCCATGGTGTACTCGTCGGCAATACCACGACAATAGTTGTGCTATATCATTGTTTAGTTCTTCTCTCATTGAGAAGATAGATGGTTCCGACGCCTCAAATAGCTTTTTTTAAATAAAATTTAGTAATATAGAACTTTAAATTATCTTCTCCCACTATGGTTTCTTCATCTTCTTCTTATTGATATATTTTCTTCTTTCTATGCTTCTCATTTGCAATCAAATGGAAGTATTTTGTGTTATAATCCCTTTTTTTGGATATGTTTAACTTTTGCTTTTTGAGTGCATTTTATTTCTCATCTAGCCCAAGAGCTTTATAAGATCCACTTGGAAGATAGCATCATAACTTCCTCCCCCGCGAAGACCGCCGTAATGACATCATTTTCTTCAGAAGATAGTTGTGGTATGTCATTGTTTAGTTCTTCTCTCATTGAGAAGCTAGATGGTTCCGATGCCTCAAATAGCTTTTTATAAAATTCAGTAATATAGAACTTTAAATTATCTTTTCCCACTATGGTTTATTCATCTTGTTCGAATTGATATATTTTCTTCTTTCTATGCTTCTCATTTGCAATTAAATGGAAGTATTTTGTGTTATATTCCCTTTTTCTGGATATGTTTAACTTTTGTTTTTAGTCCATTTTATTTCTTTAAACTTAGTGATATTCCCCCATTTGCCTCCTATGTGGCACCCCGTTTGGTTGAACTTAGAGGTGTTGTTTCGGCCTCAATAAAGTCCAAAGTATCAAGAATAGCTAGTAAGCGTTCTTTTTCTTTCTTGTACTTGTCACTCAATTTTTTGACCCATCCTTTTAATAAATGACGAATTAATGTGTCTTATTTTGTTTTGCCATCTCTTTATTGGTGTGTGATCATGAGTCACCGCCTCCCATTCAGCTTTCACTATCTCATAAAAAATTATCATTGGCGAGACAATGTCGTGGTGCCTAAAATTTGAGATACTCACAAAGCAGGCATAAAACAATTTCTTCTTTTCCCACATATTGTCACGGCGGCCAAGTGTGCGGACTGAAATGCAGTCACTTACGTGCCCACGAATGGCCAGTTCGTGACCTGAATTTGGAAAAAATACAACTTCGTGACTAAAATAAAATGCTCCTACTAGGCAAGTTGGTGTGGCGCGTGTCTGTTTTACTCGAAATGCTGTAGCCCCAGCAAAGAGACGCAAAGAAGCACTTAGGACATCTCCATCGTGGAGACCCAAACGGGTCACACAAACGGTCCGATTTTATCAGTTTAGGTCGAGCCACGGTCACTCTAGGATCGTGGTTCGGCCTGTTCGGTCAGCCCCGCCGAGCAGTGCGAGCCAAACGGGCGAAATCGGACAGGCCAGCCCAAGAGAGAGGAGAGAGAAGAAGACATATTGCGTGACTGCAACTGAACCAGTCTGCTACAGGCTAGTGTCCGCGTCTGTCCGGACAGACCCATCTAGACATCAGATTTGGGTCACGGATAGATCGGTCCGGCCTGAGCTAGTCCGAATGGGTCGTCACGCTGGAACGCCGTGCACGTCCCGCGTGTCCTTGCAGACCAATTAGAACGTGCTCCGACGGGTGGAGATGGCCTTACCCTACGCTGGACCGTCGACCGGACCTGTGCTCGACTGAATATTCTCAGATAGCAGATCTCAGCAGCATCATGGAGAGGCAATCAAGGGCCAGGCCTCCCCTGTCCCTGTATGAGCACGGTGAACCCAGCGATTCGTCGTGTTGGACAGTTTCCGCATGTTTTGTCGAATTTTATTGGGTTTTGTATTAGTAGTAGATTGCAATGAAAAACCGTGCACGAGTTGCCTAGCGCATCACGGTAGACACTCACCCAAGGTTCGACTAGAAAGGAAGAAAATTAATGGGCGAGACCAAGCTAGGTAGCGTCAAAAGCGAATCCGGTCCCTTGGCGGCTGTCATCCGGCTCGCGCGGTCCATTTGCCACGCCCTCTCCACTTGGTCCACATGTAGCAGCAAGCCGTGGATGTGACTGGTCGACCCTCCCATTGCCATGGCCCCGACGGCGCACGTCACGCCGCACTCTGCCTGCAACAACAGGAACCCACACCACACCACGCACAGTCAGCCACTTACCATACCATACCATACCATACCATACATGAAGAAAAAAAGAAGGCATGCAGCTGCCACTACTCCAAACTAAAGGCAGCATCCGAATTAAGATATGCCCCAGCTCAAAAAAAAAAAAAACCTTAAGATATGCCCCCACCACCACTTGTACTACCCATCCCAGAAGAAAAGAAAATGGGCAGCCGAAAGGAAAACCCTACATATAAAAAAAATTGTAACCTAGCATCACCAGCTAGTTGCACCTGCGGCGGCAGATGCGGGGAGAGATCGAGACGGAGAGAGGAGCCAACGACCCTGGAGGGAGGGAGGGACCGAGGGAGGGAGAATGTACGGGTGAATCAGGTCGAAGGGCCAGGCAGCAGGAGCCGGGGATGTTGGAGGACCAAGAGGTGGTGGTCGGGCGGCGACCTCGGCCCTTGCGGCAGCGAAAGGCCGGAGCCAACGTAGCAGCAGTTCACGTACGACGGCCACCCGCCGACCCGGGGCCCCCGGACGTACCTTTCCTACTACGTCGCTCGCTCCTCTCTTTCTGCTTTGCCTCCCCGTCCCCGCCTAGCTAGCTATTAGCTTGGTTCCTATCCACACCCTCCTCCCCTGGCTTAAATTAACCAAACACCAGCATTCAACTCCACTCGCGACAGGATCCTCTCTGACTCCCCTACACCCAGCCATGCGTTTTGCTGTGTATGGAGAAACGTGTACACAATGCAGCAGTCTAAATAAGCAACAACTCACCTTAAAGTTAAGAGTGGATTTCACTTTTTACCTCTCAATAGTGCATTTGTGACACATATTAGACCATTTAGTGCAAAAATTACCGGAATATTGATCCCATATAGTACGAAACATTTTGTCCGTTTCATTAGATATAGGGCCACATGTTAGGTCAATGCGGTGCGATAACCATGTGTAAAAGCTTTGATTGCATCATCGACAATCATAGCCATCCTTCTCTTCTCCATCAATTCCATTCCTCGTCGTCCTCCAATCTCGGTATTAGTGAATCTCGATCATCACCTCAAACACTGCCATTGCACATATCATAGAAAGATGGCCCGCACTTTATTAAATAGCAGCGTAAGATGGACAGAAAATTTCTTCATGAGATAAATGTTGTCACAAATTCACAACATGGGTAAAGAGTGTCATGCACTCCTAAAATTAGTTAGCACATGTTTTATGTGCAAAGGATTATTCTTTCTTGTGTCTATAGTTCATGTTGGATCCACAAGCATCGACATTTGTATCATATATTTTTTCTGGTTTCTATGTTTTCAAAATCTCGCCTTTCGAAGATGCCGAGAAAGGCAACTATTGAACGGTTGCTAAAATACATATGCACTTTCTAGATCAAGAGAGATTTGGAGGACAAATTCATACTTTTACCTGTTGGTTCGTATGCGTATGCAGGCACTAAGAGACCTGTACATGGTAAGATTTTTTCCTAGAAATTTGGAAGAAACAAAACATGAATAAACCTCATGGGAAAACTCCTTTGAAAGTTCCGACTCCATCTTTTGTCTTTGTTTCTCCCTTTTGCATCTAACTAAGTAACATCTCACCCTTAAAGTTCTAGTGAATTTCACCTTTTACCTCTCAATAGTGCATTTGTGATACCTATTACACCGTACAGAGAAAATGTTACTGGCATATCAATCCCTTTTACGGAACTTTGAAGACGGACCCCATTTAATCATTTTGTCCGTTTTGTTAGATATAGGACCACATGTTAGGTCAACGTGGTGTGATAGCAAGATGTAAAATCTTGGATTGCGTCATCGATGATCATGGCAAGCCTTCTCTTCTCCATTCATTCCATTCCTCCTCGTCCTACGATCCCGATATCAGCGAGTCTCGGTCGTCACCTCAAACATTGCCTATGACACACATTGCATAAACGTTTCTCAAATAGTAGTGTAAGATGGACATATTTTCTCTACATGGGATAAATGGTGTCACAAATGCAGAACTAGGGGTAAAAAGTGGCATGCACTCCTAAAATTAGTTAGCACATGTTTTATGTCCAAAGGATTCTTCTTTCTTGTGTCTATATTTCATGTTGGATCCACAAGCATTGACATATGTATCATTTTTTCTTTCTTGTTTCTATGTTTTCAAAATCCTGCATCCCGAAGATGCCAAGAAAGGCTACTATTGAGTTAACTTACGAGCTAATTTTCTTAGTTCAGTTAACAAAGTACTTTCTTCTTTAAAAAACCGTTGAGCCTACTTTCACAGTCAAAGTTCAAGCGTTAGTTCGTCGACTTTTTGTACAAGAACTTCTTATTAGTTGCAAAAAGCATTAATTCGAGCTCTACCAAAAATGTTTATTAATAGAAATTCAGTCATATGTACCCATGAAAAAAAAACTAACTACAATATGTGGGTGTCGCAAGCGATAGACATAAAGAAGCTTGCAAGGAGCGCTGCGTAGAAGATCCTGGGGAAGCGAGACTAATGCGGACCATGGCTACCGCGGCAACCCGGAGGCGCCAACCCGCCCAATGTCATTGGAACCCCAAATGGCGGGGCAGGTTGTGTCTACCACCATCCCACCTCGATCACCTGAAGAATGGGGGCTGGATATGGAGGGGATCTAGCCCACCGCCGCCTGGCCGACCGCCGCCGACACCACGGTGCCTAGCAGCCAGCGCCACCGCGCTTGCCTACTGCAGGGGCCCAAACTATAGGCCCGCCCAAGCCCATCTAGGCCCGGACGAGCCCGCGGCTCCCACCTACTGCAGTAGGGGAGCCTCCGCCCTCAGGGAGGCCGCGCTGCTCCGTCGTCACTGTACCCGCGTGCGCAGTCGGGATCCCGCGGCACCTCGCCGCCGCATCCGTGCCGGAGCACGCGCCGCCGCCGCCAGATCAGGAGCCGCCCACGCGCTCGGACAGATCCCCGCCGCCGCCGTCGCCGCCCGGGCTTTGCCAGCGGGACCTATAGCGGCGGCGAGGAGGCGGGGGAACAAGGAAGGAGGAGCTAGGGACGGCGGTGGGATTCTTCCCCCGTGTCGCCTGGGTCGGGCGACGCGGGGGTCGTGAGCGGTTTCTTCCTGAGCTTTTGTTGTATGACACCTAATGTGATCTCATATGGCTAGAGAAAAAATGTCTTATGCATCATTATAATGATTTATTCATTCATTTTTTTCCTTAAACGAAATACACATGAGTCATCAAAAATATGTACTTAAGTGCCACCGTAATTTTATGCTTATTTCAACTTAAGAGCAATGGCCAAAACTACATCCAGGAAAATCGTGTTTGATATGGTAGAAATGTTGTGTATCTCGGAGGCTTTTGTTTGGATCAAGTGTATTTCGGACGAAACGTTCATACTTTTGTCCTTTGTATCATAGGACGGCACCAATGTTTTTATCCATGCCTAGGGCTCTCTTTTTTTTTACCGTAAGGTGGTTTGTGAGTAAAAGCAAAAAAAAAAATCAACGGTAGGTGATCTTGGACTTTAGAGATATGGTTTTATAGCAGATGCTAGTCGACATGCAATATACATTGCGACCGCGTAAAATTTGTGGAAAATACAATTGAAATAATATACTTCTATCCAAGTATCATCATAATACCAACAAATATTCTGGAGATAGAACTTATACTGCTAAGAAATAGTGTTTTATTATATAGTATGGTATAATTTGGTTAGCAATTTTGGAGCCGGTGTCATGAACCTATCCTAGTGCAAGTGAATGGGGCGGCGTAGAAGATCCTGGGGAAGCGAGACTAGTGCGGATGGCTATCGCGGCAACCCGGAGGCGCCAACCCGCCCAATGTCATTGGAACCCCAAATGGCTGGCCAATACCTACCAAATATTTCCCTCCTTGGACCCCAGCCACTCTCGGGTCGTCTCCGTCTCCGTCCGGGCACATAATATTTTGCACTAGCCAAGAAGCATCACGCCATCACCCGGAGCCTCGTCTCGTCTACCTGCTCTATATATAAGCGCCTCGGCCGCCTCCGCTCTCCTCTGCTAGCTACTACTCATCGATCTCTGCCGACGTCCAGCTAGCAAAGTCTAGCCACGAGCTCGACCTCCACGGCAGGCTCAAGCAAGCTCAACCACGGCGCACGCACGCACCGGCGAACATCGACATACATAGCGAGCCACCGCGCGCTCAGGATCGATCGACATCGACTTGGCTTTGGATCGAGTTGAGAGATCAGGATGAGCTGCAACGGGTGCCGCGTGCTGCGCAAGGGTTGCAGCGACGCCTGCGTGCTGCGGCCCAGCATCGAGTGGATCGACGGCGCGCAGCCGCAGGCCAACGCCACCGTCTTCGTCGCCAAGTTCTTCGGCCGCGCCGGACTCGTCGCATCCCTCGCCGCCGTCCCGCTCCACCACCGCCAAGGTCAGTGAGTACTACCTAGCTTTATTGTTTAAGCGTTCAATTCCGCTAGCTAGATATTTGGAACGGCCGGCAGATAGGCTGTCGAGAATGCGTAAATACAAGGGTGGCTCTTCAGGCTATCCAAGGGCCGGGCGCCGGCCGGCGTTGTTGATCACACTAGTTTACTACACATCTTATCTTATCTTACCTGTGGTAGCTAGCTGCCTAGCTAGCTGTACACACTTTGTGGTGATCCGATCAGTAATTAAGCCTGATGCCACCACCTGTACCAAAAGTTAAAAACTACTCACTACCCAACCTTGGTTTTGTCTAGATGAACAATGTTACCTTGCCTGATGACACCGAGCTGACTAGCTACTACCTTAGCTAGCTACACATGACCTATCTATCTATGCCGACAGTGTTAAAAAACGTAAACTATTATTTAAGATTATTTTATGTATTCTTTTGGACGCTATATGCGGCCTTCCGACGTCCCCATGGGACAAGAGAAAACTAGAGGGGGAGAATCTTCTGGCCACGCCTAATTGCACTTTGCCAAACACGCTCTTTCATCACTTAATTAACTAAAGCTATGTACTACTACTAGATATGCTAATTAATCATGACGATCGCCTTCCGACCTTTGTCGAGAGGTCAATTAATATCTTTTGCCTGCCCCTTCGTCGCTGAAATAGTCGACCCATTCCTACACTCCCTCCCGAGTACTGTGAGTGTGAGCACACTTATTTGTCTAGAAGCTTCTAATAACTTAATAATCAAGTAATTCATCGCAATTAATTTTAAAAAAGGAGCGAGTAGGTGATTAACGTGTCGTGTTTCTGATGCAGCCTTGTTCCGGTCGCTTCTGTACGAGGCGTGTGGTCGGACGATCAACCCGGTGAGCGGCGCCATCGGGCTCATGTGGACCAGCAACTGGGACCTCTGCCAGGCCGCCGCGGACGCCGTGCTACGAGGCGAGTCACTGCGCGCGCTCTCCGCCGTGCCCGCCGCCTTCACCGACCGCGACATGGTCGGCCTCTACGGCGACGTCGGCGCCAACACGGGAAGCTCATCCTCCCTCCACTCCTCGCCGGAGAACGAGGACTCCTCCTCCGCGCCCTCCAGGAAGCGGAGCAAGCTGAACAACTGCACCGGCGGCGCGGGAGCAGGACAGCAGATGATGATGACGAAGCTAGCGCCGCCGGTGCTGCTGCAGTCGTGCGAGCTGGACCTCTGCCTGACGCCCGTGTCGCCGGTGGCCGGCGGGAGGCGGGGCGGCGGCGGCGCGTCGGATGAGTACTCCACGACCACGTGCTGCGACCAGGAAGCCAGCGGCGACGCGGAGGCCGGAGCTCCCGCGCTGCTCAACCTCTTCAGTTGATGAGGAACTGAGATTGTAAGCTGTAATTGTGCAGATTATCGAGGCAGGGCAGAGTTCGTGTTCGTCTGGGGTGGCGGTTAATCTTAGTTGCATCGGTGTTAATCTAATGAAGCTTTTTGGAACGTACGTGCAGCTTGGTTTTGAAATGATCGCTCCATGTTCAAATCGTTAAACTAGCGCTGCTATATATATGTTCTTTTAGACCAACTAATTAACAAGTCGGTTTTCTAGCTGCGGAACAAAGATGAAGTGATCAGTAGTGACACATATAACACCTACTAGTTTATTGTACTTTCTTGGTCCTAAAAAGGATGTTGCAAATTTCTCTAAATTCAAATGTGTCTCTATATAGTACAAAATGTTGTTTAGATACATTCAAATTTAGACAACTATGTGACATTTTCTTTAAGACGGAGGGAGTACTCGCAAGTAGAGCTGCAAACAAGTCGAGTTCGAGCGAGTTAGATCTGGCACAACCCATGCTAAAACTCAAGAGTGCTCAACCGGAGATGCCTTAACACTTGAGTTGTAAAGTTGGTTCATACTCGGCTTGTAACGATCTCAAGTCGTTCTCAAACTATTTTACGAACTAAGATTTTCCAATACATATAGGAGAAACAAAAATCCAATCGACAACGTACATAAGGTGTGGGGCCCCGGATTAATACTCCGAGAATACCTGTTATGCATATCGCCATGATCCCACGATCAGTTTGTCATGGCACATGACCTACACCTATCAAAGTAAACATCCATTACTTAAGCGGATACAAGTCATACCTCGATTGCCATTATGGCTACATTGAACATAATAAGCGGAACTTTATCAAGCGTCAAGCCTGAGCTATGCCTTAACCTACGGGCAACTGACTGGGAGAACATCCAAATTCGCATAGTCGTTAACGCCACCTTTTTCTCGAAATCTGACCAAGTTAATAGCCAGGGACATTGGGTACCAACGGACCAACCGGAGCGCATTCCGACCCCTCGAGAGTGAGCACTTTTAATGAGAGTCTCATAGTATCTTCCGGCTGCCTACAAGGACGGTTCACACCTCCCCCGGGTCATTGCTCTCAACAGATGGCCCTTTCTAATTAAGGGAAGCCCGACATTCGAGAGATGTGATCCCTTATACGTAGTTGCGAGGCATCCCATATTAGAGTAGACAAACTTCAAGTCAAGCCCCATCCTATTCCAGGATAATGTGGTTGCATGGTTTAGTTGTTATAGCTAAAAATGCAAAGAAATGGGTGCATTTTTTGTAAACATTTTTCTCCTTCTACTTCACCATCATTGTAAAACAATATCTTTTTACTTTCTCAAACTTCTCTTGATAGGTCAAAACTCACCAAGGTTTTACCATAAAACCTTTTATAAACTTTTCCATGGTCTTCCCAACCTATAGTTTTGCTTTGGCTAAAATGGGGTCTCTAAGGGGTATGGTGTTATACACCACCATCAAAGGGGTTGTACTTAGTACTACAAATGTGTAATGGTTTGGAGGAGCCAAGCGACTACCAGATATAGATCATCATATAGTATAACAATACAGTTTTGCATAAACAGTAGATAAAACATGCATACGTAAAATAGTAGGACAAGGCTTATGAACAAGTAGGTTGATTGCCTGTGACTAGCAATATGGGAACATGTCCCTGGGCTTCTTCTTAGAAATCCATAATAACCAATATCTCCTCTTTTGGACTTCGGTATAATCGCAATTATCGTCATCAGGGATCATACATGCAAGAAAACAAGACCACAATCAACACAAGGCATACAAGCACCAGTACAATACATCAAACAAACATACAACACATTACTAACTTCATTTGGTTTTGATAGATTGCATTCATATCATTTGGAACTACTTTAATTGCATTTGTGGAACCTATTTTATGATTTATTAGCCAAAAACCACCTAATAAAGGGGTTTTGCACCAATGCTTGGGTCAGTATCATATCAATGTACAAAAGTGATATCATTAGATGAGTATTGAAATAACAAGGCCACCAAAAGTGGCTTCATGATTTTCTCATTTTTCTTTAATTAGATATGGATTTTCTAGTGCTAGTAATCCTTGTTGGTGAATAAATCACCAAAAATGATATGTAGATCAATTAAATTTGTCCTCAGAGTTTTTGGTAGATCTTGGAGTTTTGAATTTTGAGAGTTGGATTCACTCCAAAATAATTACCAGAATGTCTTTGGGAAAATCCCCAAGTCAGTTCTGCTGGTAATTTGTCTTTTTCGCCAGATTTATTCTATAGGTATAATTAGTATGGTACTTAGCTAGGCATTATAAGTACCTACTAGTAGCAATTGGAACCGCCATTTTTGAAGTTGCAGAGCTCCTAATAGGATTTAACTAGTGAAATAACCCTAGGTAGAATAGTTTAATTCCTTGAATTTCACCAAGAGCTCAATAAACCATGATTTCCTAGGATTTGGTGTATCTTGTAGTACCACTTCATGGAGAGTCGGAATTAGGTCAAAACATTTCATATTTTGACCTAGGAAAATTTCTAAAGGCAGGTTTGTATTTTTACTATTGTGGATCTGTAGTCCAAGTTGGCATGAGGAAAAGGTCCTAGGATAGGGATATTGAGTACTACTAGCAGAAACCTATTTCACTCCATTTGGATTTGGTACACTCACAGAGGAAAATATTCATTGGAAAAGATACTAGTTAGCAGATTATTTGTCAAAATATAGGGAATTAATATTTTGGCTAGATCTTGATCCTCCATGTTAGAGAAAACATGAGAGTATATGAAAAAAACTATATGGCAAAAACTAAGCAGTTACCAATTTGTCTTGGATTTAAATCTAAGGGTAAACTTAATTAAATTCTGGAAAAAGAAAAGGGAAGGTGATGACTGCAAGTGCACAAATCAATTGTAGCTAGTTTCAAAGTAAAGATATCGAACCCACAGAGATCTATTGGTAAAGGTCTTTATTCCCCTCGTTACTATCTACCAAAGGATACTTGTAAGCTGCCTTTGATCACAAGTAAAGGGTGTTTGAAAGGTTTTTAATTGTTTACAGAAAATTAATTTAAAACGAGTAAAGAAAGCAAGTAACAAGGTCGTGTGGAAGCGTGGTTAAATTCAATAGGGCTAAAATGTTCTCAGGGATGTAGGATACACCGCTAGCATAGTATTGTTAATTATTAGTAATCAAGATAACATACTTCTTATGTAATGAGATGTGTGGAGAGAGCTCTATAATAAGTGTTCACTACAAGGCTCGTAGGAAGCCACTTTGTTGAGCCAAGAGTGTGGTCACCTCTAAATAACCACTACGGTGTCTGAGAGCAATCACCCATACAAACCACCGCAAATAAGGGTTTCCCGTGGATATCATAATTAGCTTAGGGAGTCCCTCTTTTATCCTCCTTTGACCGTGTAGGTTACGAGCCGACGCCAATCTGTCATGGGGCCATTCCGGGTACGATCCCAAAACACGTCCAAAGGATTTTTCCCTCCCTTTAAACCTGAGGACAAATGATATGTGGCTGACTACACATACCATCTAAACATAGATATCAAACACAAATCACAAATCCATCATAGACCAGCAATTCATATGGACACAACAATAGATCGTCTTTATTACAAATTCATAATGGTGCTAGGTTTCTCCATATCCCCAAGGACAAAGGAACTACTCACACATGGAAGCAATCAACAACATTATCATAATCAAATGAATGGATAAAAAGTATGGAGATAGATCTAATGCAAACCACAATTGAATCTGGAATTACAACAAGATCTAATAGATGAGAGATGGGGGTAATGGTGGTGATGGAGATGCAGTGGTTGATGATGAAGGGGACGATGCGTCCTCCAATGATCCGTGAAGCAGCTGTGATTTTGCCCCAGCCAAGTTCCTCCTTCAGATCCTTTTCAGATGTGGGTTTTCGTGGTTTTTGGTGGCTGTGAATGTCGGATCCTCCTCTCGTCTTAGCCAAGAGAAAGTATTTGACGAGGCGATCAAGCTAACACCTAGTACGGGTGGACAGTATGGGCGGGCTCCGCCCGTACCACTGGTCGTTATCGGTACTGATTGCTTCTCCTCATTTGGTGTTCTCTCAGGTGCGAAGGTAAATCCATAAAATGAATTTTATTACTTAGAAATATCATATTATAACACGATATGATGGTTCTAATTGATATGTTCATGTAAGACTTAGTGATTTGGGATCCTGCTAAAACAAGAACGAAATGGTGCATGCAGACGCAATGAAATACAAAGGTCCCTACTCTATTTATGCAAAAACAAAAGGTAAATATGCTTCAATTTTGGACTCATCAACTCCCCCAAGCTAGGATCTTGCTCGTCCCCGAGCAAGATGGTGGCTTATGGACAAGATCATCATGTTCATGAGACACGGGTCATTATAATAAATGAGGTAGAATTTCAAACGGGAATACAACATCGGATGTAAAGATACTTCAGGGGTATTACCATACCCTTACACATCACATAACTTAGAGGCTTCCACACCATTTTCTAGTATTAATGAAATTATAAGAAACTTCTAGTGATTCAACATATCATATAATCACAAAGTTTACAATATCGAGCACTAAGTTTAGTAATGAAGATTCGTGATCATTTCTTTTCTTATATACTTGATTATTTTTTATAGTTGTTCTCTCTTATTTCTTCTTTTCTTATCTCCTCTCTTTTTATATGCTTGTATTTTTATTTTCTCTTCCTTCCTCTTTTTATAGTACATCTATTTGATCATTCTCACTACCTCAATGGCTTTCAAAAACTCTTAATCATAATATGCTACCAGAATTCTTCTTTTTATAACTTAATCAATACTTTTATTGGTGTGAAAGTCCCTAAAATCATGACAGCTGTACAAGTATCATAAGACTCAACCTAGTTCAATCATCTAATATAATAATCATGAATCAAAACACAACTTCAATTATCATAAAGTCTCGCAACTCAACGAATATAAATATGCTCTTGAACAAAGGGAGCTCGAAGTTGATGTCTGGGGGAGATCATATCCACTCCGGTACAGTAGTAGGTAAGCTAGAAGGGGAACGCGAAATGACTTTAGGTTTTGTTGATTTATTGCGCGATGATTTTATTGAAAAAGATCGTGCTCGCGGTATCTTTTTCACCCAGGACTGGGTATCCATGCCAGGTGTTATACCGGTAGCTTCAGGTGGTATTCATGTTTGGCATATGCCAGCTCTTACTGAAATCTTTGGGGATGATTCTGTATTACAATTTGGTGGAGGAACTTTAGGACATCCTTGGGGTGATGCAACTAATGAAAATTCTGGAATTAAAGTCTTACATGCGTGCGGAAAAATAAACATGCTAAAAACTGTAAGATAGATTACAAGGATCTTACAGATCCCACAAGGTTGGAATCAAGCCGGATGGATCAAATAATTCCTTGTGATTACTTACTCCTTCTTAGGAGTAAAGAACTCATCATCTTCCTCTTCTTCATCTGCCTTGAGACTACAAGCTTGAGAAATACACGCAAATCGAGTGGACATCTCTATGATGCTGACATGCAATTCTTTAATTACCTTACTTAAGGTCTTCCTGTCATCAGCCATCCCCACAATAATCTTGGTCAGGAGTTGCACTCTACCATCGATGTCATCGACCTTGTTTTTGAGGTCTTTTCCCATCATCCAGTAAGAGCCAACCCCTTATCCAATGGTTTCAACACAAGCTCTCGAAATATTTTCAAGGTCCTTTATCTTTTCTCAAATCTCATCTTGGTGTTCCTCTTTTCTAGAAGAGGTTCCTAGAGGGGATTTGAGAGAAGATCCTTGAAGGTTATACCTTAGGGGTTGAGTGGAGATTCTCCTTTGTTCTTTTCTTGTTCCACGTGCCTAAGGCATCTCCAAATTGTGCGGGGACATGACTTCCTAGTTGGGGAGTGGAACCACTTGTGAGGACTCACGAAACGAGGAAGATGAAGTATCTCCTTTGGACCCCTTCTTCTTTTCTTGTGCTTCAGAGACGCGCTCCTTCTTGGTCCAGATCTCCTTAATATGAAAAGGCTGCATGGACCTTGAGTGATCAAGTGAGATCTGAGGTTTCATTGTATAGGGGAAAAAAGAAAACTTGAGATCTCAAATTTGATGGAAAAGAACAAGAAATAAGAAAAGGTGTAAATTAAAGGAAGAAATCCCTAGATAAAAGGGGTTAAAGTCGGTCGCGAGTAAGGTGCCCGTACCACGCCCCCGTACGGACTTCTTACCGCCTTTCATTCATTTTTTTTGACACAATAGGTGGAATAGACAAGGAAAAGGGCAGAGCCGGTGACGATCATCGGTACGGGCGCATACGCCCATACGGTCCGACCGTACCGTCTCGGCGAAAACAGAGTTACCGCTCAGAACTTTTAATGACCACTAGTATGGGCGCGTCTGCTGATGACCCACAAGTATAGGGGGTGTATCGCAATATTTTCGATAAGTAAGAGTGATGAACCCAACGAGGAGCATAAGTGCTGGCTGGTGGTATGGATCAGGAATTCTCTGCAAATACTTAGCAAACGGATTTTTAGGGATTTTTGATAATGCAAGTAAATAAAGTACAAGTAAATAAAAGACAATAAGAATAAATGTAGCAAGTGGCCCAATCCTTTATGCAGCAAAGGACAAGCCGGTTGTATTACTTAAGATGACCAAACGTTCTCGAGGACACATGGGAATATCGTCAAGTGATTTCGCTTCATATAGTTGATTAATCTTCGTTAGCTTGCTAAGTGTTGTGTGGGTGAACCTGTGCTAATGTACCGACCATCCTAGGACTAATACATACTTGTGATTATACCCCTTGCAAACATCCGTAAGTACAAGAAAGTAATTAAGGGAGAAACCTAACCACAGCTTTAAACTCTAAGACCCTGACATCCCTTGTACAAAGGTTTCCTAATGGGGGTTTAGGTTTCTGTCACTCCGGCAACCCCTACGATTAGTAGCCAAATACACAATGCATTCCCCTAGGCCCATATAGGTGAAGTGTCATGTAGTCGACGTTCACATGACACCACTAGAAGAAATACACCACAACTTAATTAACAGACCATTGAATCTTTCTCAACACAATTCCACTACTAATAACATGACTTCTCCCATGTCCTCAAGAACTAAACGAACTACTCACAAGACATCATATGGATCATGATCAGAGATGGAATAATGATGTATAACAATCTGAACATAAACAATAATTCAATGGTTCACTCAATAGCATCAACTACAAAGAGTAATCAACACCGGTAAAGTTTCCCCTAAGAACTATGCAAGATTCAACCCAATTGTTACAGCGAGGTGCTGATGGAGATGATGGTGATGATGGTGATGATGATGATCCCGATGAAGTCTAGCTTCATGTGGGCCCCCTGGGGCTGCCCGCGCCAGGGGTTGGTGTGGGCCCCCTGTGGCCCATCTCCACTTCCCCTTCTAGCTTTCTTCTTCTTTTGGAAAAATAGGATTTTCCATGTATTTTGCCGGATTTTCCGATCTTCGCGAATTTCGCCTCCAAACAGCCCCTTTTCCATCAGAATCCTGACTGCAGCGGTCCATGCTCCAAAAGTCATCAACCATGCAAAAACAAGTGAAATTACATAATTATCATCTCTTAATATGAAATATATCAATGAATAACAGTAAATTATGACATAGAATAGTGATGCAAAATGGACATATCAACTCCCCCAAGCTTAGACTTCGCTTGTCCCCAAGCGAAATTGAGCTCAATAAACATGACCTCATGTTTCTGGAGTGAAGAGTCGATAAAAGAATACGGACAAGAAGCATCACATTCATCAATACATAGATCATAATAGCAGACAACTCACCATTATATAACTTAACTTGCAACAGGTAAAGGAAACACAATAAAGATACATAAAGTAAATCATAGTTGGTAATGGCAAACTTAGCTCTTGGTCGAACAATAGTTGATAATTTGCTGGAGTTCACAAATAACTGGTTTTCAATGATAGCTTTCAAAGTAGTAAACACCAAGATAAGAGTAAAGTGCAAAACAAGGAACATAAGATACATGATTGAATAAATCATCAGATGAATGAAACACAACAACTCAAAATACTTGCTGAGATAGAAGGGAATAGGTTTACTGACTCACCTGAAAAGTAAAAGAAAGGCCCTTCAGAGGGAAGCAGGGAGTTCAAGTTTCATAAAGAGCTTCCAAAAATTATGATACTTATTAGCTTTCAGCTCTCATTGCCCCTATCATAAGCATCTTTAGGTGATTAAGGTTAAACTGACACAACTAAGAGGATATGCTTGACAAGTTATAAATTAAAGTCTCATGCCCCTTACTTACGAAGACCGAACCTCATGCTAATCAACTTCAGTCACGAGCAAGCTCTTGTCATTGTAAGTACATATGTATCATAGAGAACCGCCAACGGGGTACCCCTTGCACATGACACAGGAGCTATCCCATAATCAAAATGACAAGGCAAGCAGACAATGAGCATCTCAGCAATCTTTTTATTTGCTATTTGCATAGGTTTTTATTGAGGATGCTTCATAGAATGCTCATTATAGTTATGCTGCAAGTTTTCACCATGATTTGGCATGGCTTAGGCTAGCGACCCAGGCGTTTCTCTAACACATATACGAACTCCATGATCTTACAAGTTCCACTTTTATTTCACACAGCCGGGATCCATAAGCAAAAGAACATGATATCAACTAGGTACAAAATACCAATGCAGTGTTGAAAGCGTTCCCCATGATACATGGTTCTGCTAACTTCAACTTATAAAGCGCAAGCATATACGCAACAAAGATGGACCCAATGGTTCAAGTTTATTAAATGCAAGAAAGTAAAGTGTGCCATCAAGTTCGTGAGAGCTTTAATCACTAATTTTCACATAACAAGTTGAATTTGGAAGGTAGATAAAAACATGAATTTACTTGGAATAGCAATAATGCTACTAGGTAGGTATGGTGGACACAAATGGCATTGGTTTTTGTTAAAGGATTGGATGCACGAGAAGAATTCCCTCTCAGTACAGGATTTTGGCTAGCAAGGCTGGGTAACAAGTATAAGAGTTGAAGGAAACAAACAAACATACAAGCAATAAATACAAACATGCAATCTTCCTTGGAAGCACAAAAGATCTTAACTAGAGAATACTAGGCTTATGAGCAAATCAAGAAAGAAAGATGATGGAATTATATTTCTTTAGAAGTACTTTTTATCTTTTTCATTCAACTCTCAAAAATAGTGTTGCTACTGACCGAGCCAAGTTTGCCAAAACCAACTAAATTAACTTAATGATCCCAAAGTGATACCAAACTAACAACAAGATCAATCATATAACCATGAATTTAAAACTAATATAAGATATGCAAAAGAGTAAATGATAGAACTTCTCATTAATATTCCATAACGGCAAATCACACCAAGGGATACATATCTAACGAGAGAGGGTACACTTCCATAATGCAAACCATCCTACACGATAACTTCTCTATTCATGATATGACTCTACTAAAAAGGTAAAAAGATAGAAGATAGTGGTGTGATACCGCGACACTCCCCCAAGCTTGGAACAAGCTGAAGGGAATATGCCCGAGAGGCAATAATAAAGTGGTTATTATCTTATTCCATGTTTATGATAAATGTTTATTTTACATGGTATAATTGTATGGATCGGAAACGTCAATACATGTGTGTTTAATAAACAAAAAGGGTTCCTAGTTATGCCTCTCTTATAGACTAGCTCGTTGATTAACAAGATGATCAAGGTTTCCTGATCATGGACATTGGATGTTGTTAATAACGAGGTCACAACATTGTTGGAATGACGTGATGAACATTCATCCGAAGTATAACATTACGATCAAAGTCATTATGTTTATATTTCTATAACACTATACGAAGTAATCTTTATCCTTAGACCATGAGATCATGTTAATTGCTAACACCGGAAGAGTATCTTGATAACATCAAACGTCACACCGTAACAGGGTGAGTATAAAGATGGGTTTAGTGCTACGAAGGTGTTATGTTGAGGCTCATGGATCAAGAGTGGAATTTGTCAATCCCGATGACGGATAGATATACTCTAGGCCCTCTCGGTGATATCACATTAAGATAGCTTGCAAGCAAGTGATGTGATCACTAGAATGTTATATCACGGGAACGAGAAAAGAGTGCATGTCGGTAACAAGATCAAACTAGGTATGGAGATACCGATGATCAAATCTCGGACATGTAATATATCGCGAGACAAAGGGATTTAGTTACAAGCGTTAAAGGTTCTCACGATCACAGAAGTCATCGTTGAATGTGTAGGAGTCAGTACGGATCTCCAGGTCCCGCTTCTGATTATTGATCGGAGAGGGGTCTCGATCATGTCTGCATTATTCGCGAACCGTAGGGTGACACACTTAAGGGATACCGACACCATTTGGAGCAAATATGTTTCAGATAAAGATTTAAGAAAGCGCTAGAATTATTTCAATAGACACCAAAACTGTTTCGGGTGAAATTGCTAAAATTGGTTCTGCATGTAATATTGAAATGTTGCAGGGGGTTTATGTGAATGTTTGTTAATTAAAGTAATTAACAAAATTCTGAATAAAATAATAAAAGAGTTTTATTAAATGAGAGAGCATTAAATTTGGAGAAATTTAATGCATTTAAAGTGGAGACTTTAAAAGGGAATGTGAAGAGGCATTTTAATGTGGAGGGGTTACCACCACATGAATGGAGGAGGTGAAGAGACACCTCCTCCATGCGCCGGCCATGAAGGAGGGGCACCCCCCTCCTCCTATAAAAGGCCACCCTCTCCTCACTTCTCAAACACACCTCCTTGTGAAGGATCTCTCTCCCCCTCTAGTATTATTTCCCCATGGTCTCGGATTAGCGAGATACATGTTCCCGGTGGCTTTATCTAGAAAGGAGTTGCTGCTTCCGCTGCTTTGCTGGAGCGAGGGACGGAGGTTGTCGGGGTACCGGACGCGTGTGCGATCACGGATGCACCGCTGCTTTGCGGTGCTGGACTTGGTGGTGTTGGATCTGGATCTGATGGACGTGCTGGAGCCGGACCAGCTGGACTTCATCACGATCTTGAGATCGGCAAGTGTATGACTACATCAACCACGAGTTCCTACTCGTTAACAAAACTCGTTGTCTTCGAGGGTAAGTTCTCGATGGATGTATGTTCACCCGTTGCTTTGTACCTAGTAGATCGATCTTGGCGTGTAGTTCACATCGTAGGAATTTTTTTGTTTTCTATGCTGCGGACCCAACAGTGGTATCAGAGCCTGATCTATGCGTAGGTGCTTTGCACGGGTAGTACACATATGTTTATATGTGGGCGATGATGATCATGTTATTGCATCTTCTATGTATTTTGGATATTGGTGGCATAGTGGGATGAAGTGGCCCGGACCAACCTTACATGCCATCGTACATGAGACTGGTTCCACGACTGACATACAACTTGTTTTGCATAAGTGGCTGGCGGGTGTCTGTCTCTCCTACTATAGTCAATATCTGATTTACAACGAGTTGCTAATAACTTGGTTATCCTCGTTGTGGTTCATGTTCGTAGGTAAGAACGGTTCTATCTCCGAAAGCCCTAAGCCACGTAAAACTTGCAATTGATAAATTAGAGGCGTCTAGTTTAGATCGTTGCTGGGCTAGTGTCTTGATATGGTATTGTTGTAAGTAGATGTATGATAGATACTCTTACAACACACTCAACGTGTAAGTTCCATAGACCTTGGCCTTACACACAAAGGAATGATAGAGATCATACCACGATGCAAATGATAGAGATCAAATGCATGGACCATATCATGTCACTTTACACATTAGATGTTAGCATCTTATACTGCTAGTTTGGCGCTTTCTATAGCATTGTAAGATGATCCCTCATTTAGATATCAAGATAAAAATGTGTTCTTCCTTAAGTATGCACCGTTTTGTGGATCGTATTTCGAGACATCACGTGATGATCGGGTGTACTCGACTCTACGCTTTCATACAAATGGGTGTAAGACAGGTTTACACATGCGAGTACTAAGGTTCTTACTTGGCGAGCCTAGCATGTACAGACATGGCCTCGGAACACGGACCGAAAGGTTAAGCATGAGTCATATAGTTGATATGATGCCCATATAGATGCTCGCCTTTGAAGCTACATCAACTCACATGATGATCGGACTTGGTGTAGTGGATTTGGTTCATGTAATCACCAAAAAGACATGAGGGATGTCGTTTTTGAGTGGGAGTTCATTTCTAATTTGGATTAGTCGAACCAAATTTGTCATAAATTAAATCAAAGTGAATTTGCATAGTTTGTTGTAGTCATTGGCATTCGTTTTCTACCTTATGCTTAGTTTTTATTTGAGATAATAGAACTATAGAATTCTGGATATTTACTTTACGAACTGGTATCGTATTGTTTTGAATGTCAATTTAAAGTTTATAAGTCCTATTGCAAACTTTCAGCAAACTCTATTTACTCCATGAAGTTTAATAAGTAGTATTAAATCAAGAGTAAGAATTCCAATGTTAGTATCTAAAATATCATGTTTGCCTCCATGATTAGTGATATCCAAAAGTTGTTTTAATATCAAGATTATATTGGAGCTGAAAATTGTTTCAGAAACAATGTTTGAAAGATATTGTGATATCTGAAACAATGTTTTTGGTTGCATTATGATAGAGTATAATTTAGCAAAATACATGTTCTCATATTGTATGAGAATTTGTGAAGGTTGGAGACGCTAGGCGTCCTAATCTACTAAAAAGGTTTTGGGAACTGATATTATACTCGTGATTCTTCCTTATAGGCTATTGTAGCTTGATCATGAAAGTTTCCATGATAAGGATGAATACAAGATGTAAGTAAAATGTTTACTACACTAATAGATTACTAAAGAATGGTTTTTTGAAAGAATGCCAAACATTTGATGATGGTGATCCACTTCAAAGTGTAAGTCCAAAGGTATTAGTATTTGACTATATACAAGCTTTGTACCATGTGTCATGTTGATGACACCACTATTGATGTTGATAGATTCTTTTAAAAGAAAAGGAATTGTTGAAAGAGAATCTATAAAATATTTGGCAGAAAATAAAAGGTTGGAGATGTCCAACTTGGGTATATAGAAGATATACATGTTATGGTTCCTTGCTTATTAAACAATGTGGTTCTTAGGTATTGGACACCGGTATTGGATACCGAATTGGTTGGTATGAAGTGTCATACATGACAACGCAATTCATGAACTGCAATGGCCTAAGTAACTAGCAAGAGAATAAGTGATGATGATCATCGAAAACAAATAAAGTGTTATTGTGCTTTTCGTTGTCGTCAAACCTAGCCTTCAAGATTTGTTTTAATAATTGTTATTTTGTTCCGGTATTACGAGAACAATGGTTGTTCAAATAATTACCGTATTCCATAAAGGATGGATGAACTTTTACAAGTCTAGTGGGATAAATCACATCCATAAACACTATTGCTAAAATGTCGCAAGACAAATGATTGAAAGATCACTTATGAAGTGACATCGCTGTTTAAATTATATTTGAAAGAAAACATGAAGAAACTCCATGTTGATGGATTTTTGGAGTCTTTTGATTTTGATCAATTGACGCTTGTGAGACTTTCCTCGAGATAATTGAAACTCCGTCCATAGGCCAGAGAGGAACGGATGACTAGCTTATTGGAAATTGTGCATGCTGATGTGCATAGTCCATTATGTGTAGCCATATGCGATGGATCTTTTTGCTTCATATGCTTTCTTCGAAAATTTGAGTGAATATATCTGTATATTTACTTAATAAGGAAGAAGTATGAAACATTTGAAAGTTGTTCAAAGACTTTCAAGATGAAGTGAAAAATCATTGTAACAAGAAAATAAAAGAGTTTATGATTTGATCGTAAAGGAAGATATTTGAGTTACATGTTTAGCAAAACACCTAAGATTTGAGGAACTGTTCCATGAATTTGGATTTCCCGGTAAACCATAGGAGTATGGCATATTCGAGAGATGAAATCAAACCATGTTTGACATGGTAAGATCAAGGGTGTCATTTATAAAACTGCCATTATATTTTTGATGGGTTCGTAGCATGGAAAACAAAAAAATTCTACCGCCAGAACGAATAAAACCCAGATCTAATCTAGATAAAAGCCAAGATCTAATCTATTAGACATGAGCAACGAGATAGATAGGAACTAACCCTCGTAGATCCGAAAGCGTTAACGAGATTAGATCTCGTGGTTGATGTAGTCGATCACTTGCCGATCTCAAGATCATGTGGACGATCCTTCCGGCAGCGCTCCCACAGTCGGTCAAGTTGACGATCCTTCCGGCGCCGCGTTTCGGCAGCGCTTCCGCAGTCGGTCACACGTGCGGAGTCGAAGCAGACCTTCCTCTCCCCGTTCCAGCGAGTAGCGGAGGTAGTAGATCTTCTCCATGGAGTCCCAGCAGCACGACGGCGTGGTGGTGGTGGTGGAGTAGAGAATTCTGCAGGGCTTCGCCTATGCCTGTGCAGAAGAAAGGTGGAGGAGAGAGGCGACAGAGATTGGGAGTTATGGGAGAGGGACAAGAGGGGGCGCCCCTGCCCTTCTATTTAAGGGGGGAGGCGCGCCTGGGGAGGGGGAGTCCTAGTAGGACTCCCCTCCTATGGCCGGCGGTGGGAAGGGGGAGGAGTCCTCCTCCCCCACGAATCCGTGTCTTGCCCCACTAGGTTTACTTTGACCCTTTCTTGGTTTTCAAGCAAACTCCAAGAAATCCTCTAGAACCTTCCAGAACATTCCGAAACCTTCTAGAATCTCCATACAAACACTCCGGAACATTTCCTTACTTAGAAAATGATCCCCAATATATGAATCTTATTCTCCGGACCATTCCATCAATATGAACGGAGTTTTAATTATCTCTAGGAAAGTATCACAAGCGTCATTTGATCCAAATCAAAGACTCCAAAAATCCATCAATATGGAGTTTCTTCATGTATCCCTTTCAATATAATTTAAACGGCGATGTCACTTCGCAAGTGATCTTTCAATCATTTGTCTTGCGACATTTTAGCATTAGTTTTATGGTCGTTATTTCTCCTACCAGACTTGTAAAAGTTCATCCATCCTTTATGGAATACGGTAATTATTTGAACGACCTTTTGTCATCATAATACCTGATCAAAATAACAATTATTGAAACAAATCTTGAAGGCAAGCTTTGATGTTAACGAGCAACACAACAACCCTTTGTTTGTTTTCGATGAACATCATCACATTTTCTCTTGCTAGTTACTTAGGCCATTGCAGTTCATGAATTGTGTTGTCCTGTATGACACTTCATACCAACCAATTCGGTATCCAATACCGGAGAACCACATTGTTTAACAAGCAAGGAATACAACCATAACATGTATATCTTCTATATGCCTAAGTTGGACATCTCCAACCTTTTATTTTCTGCCAAATATTTTATAGATTCTCTTTCAGCAATTCCTTTTCTTTTAAAAGAATCTATCAACATCAATAGTGGTGTCATTCACATGACACATAGTACAAAGTGTGTATGGTCAAATACCAATATATTTGGACTTGCACTTTGAAGTGGATCACCTTCATCAAATGTTTGGCATTCTTTCAAAATTCCATTCTTTAGTAATCTTTTAGTGTAGTAAACATTTTACTTACATCTTCTATTCATCCTTATCATGACAACTTGCATGATCAAGCTGCTATAGCTTATAAAGGTGAATTGCGAGTATAATGTTTCTTTTTCAAAACCTTTGGAGGATTAGGACGACTAGCGTCTCCAACCTTCACAAATTCTCATCAAATATGAGGACGTATACTCTATCATGTTGTAACCAACACATTGTTTTAGATGTCGCAATACCTTTCACATATGATGGTTTCTGAAACATTGCTTTCAGCTCTTAGATAAACTTGATATTAAAAACAATCTTTTGAGTATCAAGAATCATGGAGGCAAACATGATACTTTAGATACTAACATTGGAATTCTTACTCTTGATTTAATACTACTTATTAAACTTCATGGAGCAAATAGTGTCTGCTGAAAGTTTGCAATAGGACTTATAAACTTTAAATTGACATTCAAAAACAATACGATACCAGTTCGTAAAGTAAATATCCAGAATTTCTATAGTTCCACTATCTCAACTATAACTAAGCGTAAGGTGGTGAACGGATGCCAATGACTACAACAAACTATGCAAATTCACTTTGATTGTGTTTATGATAAATTGAGTTCGACTAATCCAAATTACAAATGAACTCCCACTCAAAAACAACATCCCTCGAGTTGTTTTAGTGATTACACGAACCAAATCCACTATACCAAGTCCGATCATCACGTGAGATGATGTAGCTTTAAAGGCGAACAATCAACATGTTCATCATATCATCCATATGACTCATGCTTTACCTTTCGGTATTCCGTGTTCCGAGACCATGTCTGTACATGCTAGGCTCGTCAAGGTTAACCTTAGTTTCCGCATGTGCAAATCTGGCTTGCACCCGTTGTATGCACACGTAGAGTCTATCACACCCGATCATCATGAGATGCTTCGAAACGACGAGTCTTAGCAACGGTGCTAACTAAGGATACTAAGGATGAACACTTTATTACTTGATATTTAGTGAGAGGGATCATCTTATAATGCTACAGTCGCGATCTAAGCAATACAAGATGCATAAAGGATTAACATCACAGGCAATTCATAATATGTGATATGATATGGCCTTTCTTCTTGTGCCTTTGATCTCCATTTTCAAAGCATGGACATGAACTCCATCATCACCAGCATGGCGTCAAGGTCCGTGGCGCCGCTTCATGGTTGTCCATCACCAACAGCAACTATTACAACTACTTGGAATAAAGCTATTACATGATGAATAGACACGCAGGTTTTAAACAAAATTTAAAGACAACCATTAGGCTCCTGCCGGTTGCCATATTACAATAAGGATCATTGCATACATCAAATATAATCACAATCACATAATGGCCATATCACATCACAAAACCCCTGCAAAAACAAGTTAGACACCTCTAATTTTCTTTGCATGTTTTACGTGGTTTGGGGCTTTCGCATAAGACCGATCTTACCTACGAACAAGGACCACAACGTTGATACAAGTGTTGTCAGATGCTCATTGTAAATTGAATCTTAACTATGGTGGGAGAGACAGACACCCGCAAAGCCACTTGTGCAAAGCAAGTTGCACGTCAAGCGTGGAGCAAGTCTCATGTGCGATGACATGTAATGTTAGCCCGAGCCGCTTCATCCCACCATGCCGCAAGATGCAAAGTACACGCTAAGACACCGACAACAAAAGCATCAACACCCACAAAAACATTGTGTTCTACTCGTGCAACAGATCTATGCATAGATACAGCTCTGATACCACTGATGGGTTCGTAGCATGGAAAACCAAAAAATTCTACCGCAAGAACGAACAAAACCCAGATCTAATCTAGATAAAAGCCAAGATCTAATCTATTAGACATGAGCAACGAGATAGATAGGAACTAACCCTCGTAGATCCGAAAGCGTTAACGAGATTAGATCTCGTGGTTGATGTAGTCGATCACTTGCCGATCTCAAGATCGTGTGGACGATCCTTCCGGCGTCGTGTTCCGGCAGCGCTCCCGCAGTCGGTCAAGTTGACGATCCTTCCGGCGCCGCGTTTCGGCAGCGCTTCCGCAGTCGGTCACACGTGCGGAGTCGAAGTAGACCTTCCTCTCCCCGTTCCAGCGAGCAGTGGAGGTAGTAGATCTTCTCCACGGAATCCCAGCAGCACGACGGCGTGGTGGTGGTGGAGTAGAGAATTCTGCAGGGCTTCGCCTATGCCTGTGCAGAAGAAAGGTGGAGGAGAGAGGCGGCAGAGATTGGGAGTTATGGGAGAGGGACAAGAGGAGGCGTCCCTGCCCTTCTATTTAAGGGGGGAGGCGCGCCTGGGGAGGGGGAGTCCTAGTAGGACTCCCCTCCTATGGCCGGCGGTGGGAAGAGGTGAGGAGTCCTCCTCCCCCACGAATCCGTGTCTTGCCCCACTAGGTTTACTTTGACCCTTTCTTGGTTTTCAAGCAAACTCCAAGAAATCCTCTAGAACCTTCCAGAACATTCCGAAACCTTCTAGAATCTCCATACAAACACTCCGGAACATTTCCTTACTTAGAAAATGATCCCCAATATATGAATCTTATTCTCCGGACCATTCCGGATCTCCTCGTGATGTCTCGGATCCATTCCGAGAATCCGAACAACATTCGGTCTCCAACGCACATTCCATATCTACTTAAAACAACTTCGAACCTTAAGTGTGTCACCCTACGGTTCGTGAATATGTAGACATGATAGAGACACATCTCCTATCAATAACCATCAGCGGGACCTGGAGATCCATAATGGCTCCCACATACTCAACGATGACTTCGCGATCGATTGAACCATTTACATACGAAACTAATTCCCTTTGTCTCGCGATACTATACTTATCCGAGGTTTGATCGTCGGTATCTCCATACCTAGTTCTACCTCGTTACTGATAAGTACTCTTTACTCGTTCCGTGATATGCCATCCCTTGTGACCTAGTCACATGCTTGCAAGCTAACTAGATGACATTCCACCGAGAGGGCCCAGAGCATATCTATCCATCATATGGATGGACAAATCCCAATCTTGGTTCATGCGCTTCAACACATACTTTCAGAATACCCAATGACACTTTTATAACCACCCAGTTACGAAGCGGTGTTTGATGTCATCAAAGTATCCATCCGGTGATGGTGATTAACATAACCTCATGGTCGAAGGAATAGGCTACTATGTATTTGAAAGCTTACAGCAATACGAACTTAATGACTTGATCTTATGCTACGCTTACTATGGGTGTGTGTCCATCACATCATTCTCCTAATGATATAACCTTGTTATTAATCACATCCTAATGTCCATGATCAGGAAACCATGATCATCAATTAATCAACAAGCTAGTTCAACAAGAGGCTTACTAGGGACTCTTATATGTTTACAAAACACACATGTATTAGTGTTTCCTAATAATACAATTATAGTATGGGATGTAAACATTTATCATAAACATAAATATATAATAATAACCACTTTATTATTGCCGCTTGGGCATATCTCCAACAATTTTAAGGATTGAAGCTATAGAGACTACCGCTTTTACACTGAAAAGAGCACCATCATGATCCGTTGAAATGACACCATATGAGTTATGGTTTGGGATAAAACACGAATTGTCTTTTCTTAAATTTTGGTATGCTATGCATAAGTAAATTGTTTACAACCAAATTCGGATAAGCACGTCTTTGTAGGTTATCCCAAAGAATTTGTTGGGAATTTATCCATAACACCGAGGACAAAAGAATTTGTCACTTGGAACGTCAAGTTTCTTGAGAAGGAATTTTTCACGAAAAGTTATGTGGGAGGACAATAGAACTTTGTTAAGGTTGTTGAACCTTAGCTATATGTGCTACGTAGCACAGCGCCGGAAAGTGTCCCGGTGGCGGCCACAATGCTCATGGCTCCCATGATTATAAAAGGTGTGATCTCAGAGATTAGAGTTCCTATTGAACCGTGTGGTCGGCAAGAATCAAATAGTGTGATTTGATAAGCAAGTCATTATTGTTTTGACAATGATGAACCGACTACATGCAAAGAAGCGATGATGGGCCCTGACTCCATAAAATGACTAGAAGTCATAGAATCCGTGATAGTATCATACACGAGATGATGGCACTTTGCCTGTCAGAAACAGATCGAAACGAAAACATGACAAGAACACAATATATGAACCTCGGGGGATCCAGGGGATTATATATTATGAAGTTTTACAACAAAAGGAAGGTACTGGGAGAAAACGGGTCAGAGACGGACTTCGAGGTGGCCACACCACCTTCTGGCGCGGCCAGGGGTGGGCCCGCGCCAGGGGGTGGTGTGAGCCACCCTGGCTCCGTTTACATCCCTCTTTCGCTTTGTAGCTTTCCCTGTTGGATAAGAACTGCAAAACTATGACTGGACAGATCTTTCACGGAACTTTTCTTACCAGAACTATTACCTATTTGAAAACGGACTCTGCAGGTCTCTGAATTTGGTCTTTGATAAATTTTTCTGGAGTTATAACTTGAAAAACATCAATATCTTCATCTTCATACACATATTACTTGAGTCATGAAACCTTTCACTTTCTTACGACACCAATTTCTCCACTAACCTGGAAATTTCTTTCACACAAAACTTCACACAGTTCTCATTAGCAACATCAGTATAAGCAAAGTGATAAAAATATTTGGTTCCAATTTCAACTGAAATCCATAAAAACATAAGCTACCAAAAAAACTCCTTCCGAAAACCCAAAAAGAATCCAAAAAGAAAATCGCTTTAAGAAGCAAATGCAATAATGGCAAAATCTGTCAAAACAGACCAGAAAGCAAAGATAAATTTTTCGAAAATCTTCTGTTGCTCAAATCAAAAAGTGCAAAACTAAAGAAAGTTAAATAACAACCTGGGTCAGAAGTGCAAAAAATTACAGCTCAATCCGACATACAGAAATCTCTCACAAATTTTTACGGTGAAGCACAAAAATCTGTTTCGGGACAGCAGCTTCCCCAAATATTACCTCTCTCTCATTAGAGGTTGATCTTGACACAAAATCCAAACAAAAAGGATAAGGAGAGGTTATTACCGGAGTAATAACTTCCAAGACTCAAACAAACGAAAGCAAACTAAAATCACAAATAAATTGGTTTGTCTCCCAAAAAGCTCTTTCTTTATAGCCATTAAGATGGGCATGATAATTTTAATGATGCTCACTTAAGAATATGAATTGAAGTGAAAGAGAGCATTAAGAAGCAAAAATACACATGTTTAAGTCTAACCAACTTTCTATGCAAGGGAATTTTATAAGCAAACAAGTTGTTGAAACCAAAGGCTACTAGCATAGGAAGGCAAAACAAGTGCAACATAAAGACTTTAAGCATAAAACGAGGAAACTTGATATTATTGAGATGCATAAGAACACTTTTCCCTCTCTCATAATAACTTTCAGTATCATGCATAAACTTAAAAATATAGCTATCACAAGAACCATCGTAGCAATGATCATTTATTTTAACAGAAAACACAGGAATACTAGTTTTCATAACACTACTTTGTGAAACAATACTAGAGGTATCCTTACAAAGGATAGTGTGTCCATCTTCTACATAGTAGTGACAAAGTCTTTCACATTTGCAATTATAGGTTCATCATCCATTTGTTTATCAGGTTGAACAGCTTTATTTGTACTTTCATTAACCATACTAGCTATCATAGAATGTTCCTTTATCTTAACTGGGAAAGGCATTTTCTCAATATAAGGTTCAGGTAAAACATGATTAGCAGTATAAACTTCAGTATTTCTTGCAGGAACACACTTAGCAACATCTTTATATGGTTCATGATACTTATTCCACTTCTTTTTAGGCACTTCAATATAGGAAGAAAAAGCCTTAAAATAAGTTGCAATAGCTTGAGAGTCTAGACCATAAGCATTTTTAATATTTTGAAGGTCATCAGTTCCCATAAAAGATTCAATGCATTTATAATCATAATTTATACCTTACTTTCTTCCTTTGTCATTCTCCCATGCTTCAGCATTGTCTTGAATACGGTCCAGAAGATCCCATTTAACTTCTTCTTTCATGCGAGTGAATGATCCAGCACAAGAATCATCCAATAAATCCTTATCATGAAGAGAAAGCCTTGCATAAAAGTTATTGATAATAATATTGTTGGGGAGCTCATGAATGGGATATTTGAGCATTAGTAACTTCAATATCCCCCAAGCTTGAGCTGTACTCTCTCCATCAAGAGGCCAAAAGTTGTATATTTGATTCCAATCTTTATTAATCTCACTAGGATGATAAAATTTAGAATAGAAGAGAGGTATTATTTCCTCCCATTCAAGAGCTTGACCATTCTTCAGCAGCTTATACCATTCATCAGCTCTTCCTTTCAGTGATAATGAGAATAACTTCTTCATGACTTGATCTGTTGTAATACCTGCACACTTGAACAACCCGCATAATTCGTGTATAAAGAGCAAATGATCACCGGGATGGACAGTTCCAGCTCCAACATAATAGTTATCCATAACACGATCAATGATTCTTGTAGGTATTTTAAAAGCATCATTCTCAGCAGGTGGTGGTTCATCTACTACCTTAGCAGTGGTAGTAGCATTACGAAATAAGAAACTCAACGAATTATCCATATTGAAAATAAAGCAACTAACATGAGTAAAGAATACTCATAGTAGAAGTTTCCTTTACCAGTTCCACTCTCCAATAGCGCTTCACTCCCCGGCAACGGCGCCAAAATAGTCTTGATGACCCACAAGTATAGGGGGTGTATCGCAGTATTTTCGATAACTAAGAGTGTCAAACCCAACGAGGAGCAGAAGGTGCTGGCTAGTGGTATGGATCAGGAATTCTCTGCAAATACTTAACAAACGGATTTTTAGGGGTTTTTGATAATGAAAGTAAATAAAGTACAAGTAAATAAAATATAATAAGAATAAATGCAGCAAGTGGCCCGATCCTTTATGCAGCAAAGGACAAGCTGGTTGTATTACTTAAGATGACCAAACGTTCTCGAGGACACATGGGAATATCGTCAAGTGCTTTCGCTTCATATAGTTGATTAATCTTCGTTAGCTTGCTAAGTGTTGTGTGGGTGAACCTATGCTAATGTACCGACCTTCCTAGGACTAATACATACTTGTGATTATACCCCTTGCAAACATCCGTAAGTACAAGAAAGTAATTAAGGTAGAAACCTAACCACAACTTTAAACTCTAAGATCCTTACGTCCCTTGTGCAATGGTTTCCTAACGGGGGTTCAGCTTTCTGTCACTCCGGCAACCCCTACGATTAGTAGCCAAATACACAATGCATTCCCCTAGGCCCATATAGGTGAAGTGTCATGTAGTCGACGTTCACATGACACCACTAAAAGAAGTACACCACAACTTAAATAACAATCTATTGAATCCTTCTAAACACAATTCCACTACTAAAAACATGACTTCTCCCATGTCCTCAAGAACTAAATGAACTACTGACAAGACATCATATGGATCATGATAAGAGATGGAATAATGATGTATAACAATCTGAACATAAACAATAATTCCATGGTTCACTCAATGGCATCAACTATAAAGAGTAATCAACACCAGGAAAGTTTCCCCTAAGAACTATGCAAGATTCAACCCAATTGTTATAGCGAGATGATCGTGGTGATGATGGTGCTGATGGAGATGATGGTGGTGGTGGTGATGATGATGATCCCGATGAAGTCTAGCTTGATGGTGGTGTTGATGGCGACGATCTCCCCTCTCCGGGAAGGAATTCCCCCGATAGAATTCTGTCTTCTGGGGAGATCTTTCTCTCTCGGTGTTTTCCGCCCCGCAGAGGCGGCGGAATCTTTCTGTGGTCGCTCCCCGAGTCGAAGGGTTTCGGGGGGATAATATATGCCAGAGGGGAGAGGCTGGAGTGGGCCAGGGTGGCCACACCACCTGCTGGCGCGGCCTAGGGTTGCCCGCGCCAGGGGTGGTGTGGGCCCCCTGTGGCCCATCTCCACTTCCCCTTCTGGAAAAATAGGATTTTCCATGTATTTTCCTGGATTTTCTGATCTTCGCGAATTACGCCTCCAAACAGCCCCTTTTCCATCAGAACCCCGACTACAGTGGTCCATGCTCCAAAAGTTATCAACCATGCAAAAACAAGTGAAATTACATAAGTATCATCTCTTAATATGAAATATGTCAATGAATAACAGTAAATTATGACATAGAATAGTGTTGTAAAATGGATGTATCATCTGCCCATACGGTTCGCCCATACTAGGTCGAAAAATAGCTCCGAACAATAGGAAAAACAAATGGAGAGCAATGAACAAGACAAGATCAACTAAAAAGTTTCCAAAATAGCAAAACTAAATGACTAGGAGTTTGTTACCTCACTTTGCTTATTGTGTTCTTTGGATGGAACAAAAGAGATCAGCTCCACAGTGTTAGCTTTGCTAGCTCTATAATCGTTCAATCACTGCCCATTAACAATCCAGGATGAAGAAGAGGGCGTAGTATTTTTCAGTCTTACCGCTCCTGAAGGATATGCCTATTCAACTTCATAAGGTCCTTCCCTCCTGAATTTTAATTTTCCTACAAAAAATCTTAAGCATAGAGTTGTAGAGCAAAACTTTATCTCCAGTTTTAAATCCCTTGCCCTCTAATTTTTTATCATGACATTTCTTCACCTTTTCTTTAAATATTCTAGCATTTTCATAGGCCTCATTTCTGAGTTCATCCAAAGCATGAATATGTAAGAGTCGTTTTCCCCTGCAGTTTTAAAGTCAAAGTTCATAGTTTTAATAGCCCACTGAGCCTTATGCTCAAGTTCTAATGAAATATGACAAGTTTTACCTTAAACCATTTTGTATGGTGGCATTCCCATAGGATTCTTGAAAGCTATACGATACACCCACAATGCACCATTAAGCTTCAAAGTCTAGTCCTTTCACGACCTGTTGACCGTTTTATGAAGTATGACCTTGATTTCTGTGTTAGATAATTCCACTTTTCTAGAGGATGGTAAGGTGAGGCCACCCGATGGTCTACTCCATACTTTTGAAGTATCTTGTTAAAAGTTCCCTTCATAAAATGAGTTCCACCATTAGTAATAAAAAACCTGGGAAAGATGATGTCCTTGATCATCTTGATGGAAGTGGTTGCATCTGCATGAGAAGTGGGTATTGCTTCCACCCATTTAGTAACAGAGTCAACAACAATAAGAATATGAGTATAACCATTAGAGGAAACAAATGGTCCCATAAAGTCCATTCCCCATACATGAAATGACTCTATTACTAACATATATTTCATAGCCATTTCCTGTCTTTTACCAATATTACTCATATGTTGGCAAGCATCACAATTTCTAACATATTCATGAGAGTCTTTAACTAGTGTAGGCCAATAGAAACTAGACTACAAGACCTTAGCTGCAGTACGATTACCAGCGTGATGTCCTCCATAAGGGGATTGTTTGTTTGCGGTACCAAACTTCCCGGGCGAGTGCATCCCGGTACCCGAGTTGTCATCAATCGCGCGGAGGGGCCGTAGTAGAATCGCCAATTGTCTAGAAGGGCTAAATGGGGGTGAATACAAATCTAACGGCCAAACGGTCGTTTGAACCAGACGAAAAACGGTTGAACTCAAATACCTCTGTTAGGTTAACTCTTCTTGGCCCGCCCTGTCAGTATTCCCCGCTATCTTTTGCGGTCGTGGACTAGCTTACCCCTGCGTGGACGAGATCCCTGAGTGGACCAGATCTATTTCTTTGCTCTGCTCTGCTCTTCTCCCCTACTCCCCTCCCCATAACATTTGCTCAACTCTGGCTGCTCATCTCAGATCGGAGCTTGCACTTGCTCTAATTTGCGTCCCCGCCATGTCCAGTCAACCTCCCACGCCTCTAATCGAAGCTCGCAGCCGTCGCCGTCGCATCGTCCGCCGTATCAGAGCTTCGGGTCGCCGGACTAATATCTCGCCTCTGGCTAGTCCTTCTCGCACGGCGGAGCGCGTCCCATCGGGCGATCCTGGCCGGCGACCGGCCTCGGGCAGTTGCGTGCTGCCACGCACCCCAGGCATGGTAGCCCTGGCACAACAGTTCGACGACCATGCTCTCATGGCCAACATGATGGGCGTCTGTCCCGCCGTGTCGCCGGCAGAGTTGCTGTCGGCTTTCAGGTCTCATTTTGGGATCAGACAAAATAAGGTCAAGATTGAGGTATGCGCACCGCCATTCGATTTTTTCGACCGGTTCAAGCACATCTTAGACACCGAGCGCATTATGCATTCTTCCCATTCTTTCGAGTGCCGCGGGGACAAAATGAGCTTCATGTGTTGGCATCGCGCCTATGGGTGGGACGATCGCTTGGGGCAGCTTCGTTTCTTCTCCAAACTCAGCTTTGACGGCCTCCCATTGGATGCTTGGGAGCCGGAGGACCTCAAGCAGGTCGTCAGTAGCCTTGGCGGCGAGCTGGTGGAAATCGTGCCACCGAGCGATAGATGGTTCACTGTGGTAAAGGCATGGCTAAAAGATCCTGATGCCATTCCTAAGATGTACGAGGTGTAGATTCCAAGCAGGGAAGGGCGACAACTTTGCTGGAAGCACCCGGTCATCATCCACCTGGAGGAGGTTCTGGAATCAGTACATGGCATTCAGGGCCCCGAAGAGGCTACCAGAAAGCATCCTCATCAGCTACAGTGTTGGCCTAGAAGGATCGATGGCACATGACCACCACCGTTTCGCGATGTCGCACACAGTTTCGGTGGGGGAACTGGGCTTGGACAAGCTGGTGGTTCTAATTTCCGTCGAGTGAAGACATAGCTCTAGTGAATTGCCGTGGTATGTGTGGCTAATGAATTTATAGTATGTAGAGCCTAGCAGGAAGTTAGCATCGACTAAAAATGTGTAATAGTTTGAATCGATGTAGTATGTGTGGGTAGTGAATTTGAAGTAGTATCTGTGTGTAATAGTTTGAATCGATGTACTATGTGTGGGTAATGAATTTGATGTAGTGTGTATGTGTAATAGTTTAAATTGATGTAGTTGAACACCGTGCTTTATAATTTCTGTGAATAACCAAGGACAACCTCATGAAAAGAGGGTGGTCTGGCAATGAGCAATGTCAATTCTGTGGATGCTAGGAAAATGTAGTCCATCGCCTCTTCAAGTACAAGGTAACTATATTTATAACACGTTGAACTACAGGACCATTTTGCAGACAACAATCTGAACTTAACTATTCTACACTGAAGAAACTACAGATCTCCACCAGAAAAGTTGGCTGGCCAATTGCCTTGAGAGGACATAAGTTCTTTAATCATTTAACCCAAACTGATCTATTGCCTTCCTGCCAAACTACAAGAAATATGCATCGTTCATGCACGACCGCTTTGTGTGCGCCAGTCCCGGTTCAGTTGGACCATCCGCGCCACCTTAACGATTTATTCGAAACTAAAATTCGGCATCTTCTTCTTGGGATCGTAGGTCCGTGTGAACTGGAACCTGAATTTCGGTGCTGAGCTGATGCCCGCCGCCGGCTCCGGCTATCGAACAATCTAGCATGCTGAGTGTAACGCTTGGTCACCACCATGGTACGTCCTCCGACGGTACGTTGGATGGAGCGTCTTTGCTGCAGACGGCATGTTCCCAGCCTCCCCCACTGTGGTAAGGTAGCCCGCGCCAAAGCGTGGACGCGAGAGTTCCTAGACCTTGGCGCTGCCCTGTTCGAGGGTGTGTACCCTCGGCGGCATGCTCTCGTGAATGATTTGATACGTACTATGTTCCCACTGCCTAGATCATGTCGTAATGCCGCCGCGCGATTTCTCCACATCGCTCTCTTGGCCCTACTTGCCGCATCCGGCACCGACGACGCCTGTGCCGCCATCACGGTTGATTCGGCACATTTAGCGAAATCATCCGCCTGGTAGGGCAATTGGAGACCGGCCTTCAAGTAGAGCTTCATGTCCTGCCTTAGAGGGGCTAAATACCCCAGCTTCGGCGGCTGTCGTGGCGGCGACGGCTGCTTAGGCGGGGCCATGTTACCCGAGGTGGTGCGACACGGAGGAGCTGCGCAAGGTGAACTGTGGTTTGTTGGAGAAGGGGAGTGACAGACTGATAGTAGGTTTGGACTATGGGCACGCGTGAAAATATCCATCTCCCATTTCCATAGAGGGTAATAATTCGACACTCGTTGCATTAACCGATCAATCTTTATTTCCCTTCTCAGCATAAGAGTGCAAACGCATTAAAAAGATCGGTCGTGGCTATCCACCTCATTGGGCAATGTAGCAGGACAGGTAGGAGACCGGGTTTTATTTTAGAAATGTTGACGACTGTGCCCTTATATTTATACGATATTATTTCTATGCCACTATGTACCGTTGAATGTAGCAACACCATTAGAAATAGGGGATGACGACGTGACGTGTTTTGTTTTTTTAAAGGGCATCAGAAACAGGGGATGACGACATGGCATGTTTTCTGACTGGCGGGCCCACCTCCTCCACCTTCGACGGTGCGCATACCAGGTTCGAGGGCTAGTGCTTCCCACCAACACATTATTGTGCAATTTTCCATGTGAAACCTAAATTCCGGCGCTGAGTTGATACCCGCCGCCGGCTCCGGCTGTCGAACACAGAGAATTCTGAAAGAAGCTACTAAAAATAAATACTTTGAATTCTGAAAGTACTAAAATTAAATACATTACAATTTTGTCTGAAGGGTAATATACATACTGCTGATCGAAATAATATAAATACAGTACAAATTTTTACTTCGAAAAAGAGACCTAAAACTGCTAGCAAATAACCTAGAATGAATATAGGATTCATTCTCCCCTATATTTTTCATCGTCGGTGGCTCCCGCGTGCTGCAACACATGTTCAGAGAACTCTCTCAGTGTATGTTCCAGACTTAAGCCATATGTTATTGTTGGTTCCTCTTCCCAGGCTTGAACCTCATGATCATACATTCTGATATAATTCCTGTAGTATATGCAACCGGGTTTGACTGTGGGGTGTAACCTGGTGTCAATGGAGATAGACCGATGGTAATCAACGAAGAGGGCACGACTTCCAATGTCACTGACGGCCTCGAGAGAGCGGTTCTCCGTGTCCACCTGGTACAACACCGGTTGCCCTTTGGCGAAATCCCCGTTCAACACAAGAAGCAGATCACCATCTGACTCAACTAGGTAAAATCTATAGCCTCCACATACCTGTTCAAAGACTAGGGCTGAAATTATTTTGGCCATCGTGATAGTGCTCGCGCGCTGCTCTAACTGGATGTTGGTCGTCATGATGTCTCCATTCTCAAGTAATGCATATACTTCCCCTCAAAATGCCGTCATGCAGACCAGAAACGTATCAGGAGGTGGCGAATACAATCCTTCTCCAAATGATTCATTGATTTTCCCCGTTGGGGTGCTCTCATCAGTGCATGCAATATGATCTGTATAATCTATGCAAACGAACACCATCATCGGGGACTTTGTCGCGACGACAGATTGCAGAAGATCAGATGGTATGTGTGCTTGAAACTCAGTGTTAGACTTATGAGTGATTGGGTTCAGAAGCCGAATCTGGTACGGCTCCACCCTCTGAGAAAGCACGATGACGCCACGTGAAACACCGATGAAGTAGAATCTTTTGGAAGAAGAGGGAACCAGTTAGCACTAAGATGTTTACAATGGAAAGTACAAATAAATGAATTATATATATATATATTGGATGTGGATGTGAACCTGCGATGGACGTCCATTAGATTCGTCCTGAAGCAACGACCAGTGGTGAGGTTGAGGAAGGTGAAGTTTCCAACCTCTGGAAGTGTGTGATCTATCATGATCTAGTTGTTGAGATGGAATTCGGGAACCTTTAAAGTGCGGCGCCAATCGGTGCAGACTTCCCGACAAGCAACATAGGTGTTGAAGTACTCCTCTTTCTCCAGCAAGTAGTCGGCGATCTTGCGAAGTGGGTCGGCTGGGAGATCGGACCAGTTCCTCTTCATCTGGCCATGGCTTATGTGTGGGAATGTTTTGATCAAGGAAGAAAGAAGAACTACCACTGCGAGGAGAAGAAGAAGAGGAAAACATATGAGGGAGATGAAGTGGAACTGCCACTGCGATGAGACGAAGAGACGAGGGAGAAGAAGCGGAACTACCACTTCAAGTTTGGATCAATGGGCTTTTTTTGGAACTAGTGCGTGAACTAGCCATGCACTTAATGCAAGTTTTGATCAAACAGAATGACATGTGGGACCGGCTAAAAAATTCCGTGAAGTGCTACCGTGCATAGTGCGCTGATAGGTGGCATGTTTTCTGACTGGCGGGCCTGCCTCCTCCACCTTTGACGGCGCGCATCCCAGGTTCGAGGGCTGGTGCCGCCCACCAACACATTATTGTGCAATTTTCCATGTTTTGTCGCAACCAGCTCCGCTTCACACCACTCCTCTGTTCCTGCCACCGCCACTCCGGTCAGTCGCGCATCGCTCTCGTCGTCCCCTTGGGCTGTCGTCCTCCTGCCCTTCCCTCCCTGCCATCCCCTCGCGTCACCTGCCCTCCCCTCCCTGCCCTGTCTCCTTGCCGCTGTCCATCGCCCAGGCGTGTCCGGAAACAAAAAATGAGAGTCGGCCGTTGGGTTAGGCACCCAACGACACTGGTGATCCAGATCCTGCTCGGAGATGGATCCCGCGAGGCTTGAGAACACAGAGATGGGTCCTGCGCGGCTGGAGAGCACGGAATATCCTTCAAGTCTAGAGAGCACAAAGGAGAACGAAACATGGGAAGCGGAAGCGGGGTGTAGAGCTTTGGAGGTATGGAGCCTAGAGAAGGTGTCGTGCGTCCACATTGAAGGGTAACTATGATTCCTTTTCTACATACCCCAATTAGCATTTTAGTCCCGTGGTGATGGCAAGGATATGTGTTGGTAACCACAGGACATTTGTACAGCTTGTCCTTGAGCATGATGCTTTGTCAAGAGAGCATGAAGACACTAAAATGTGTGGCGGTGCAGATGATGATGAGAAAGCATATCCAGACGTGGCTGCTGACCCTAATAGGATGGAGAGTAGGGAATATTTGGTTGATTCGAACTTTGAGCCTGACTATGGGACTGCTGAGGAAGAGGAATGTGAAGATGTAGAAATGGTATGTAGATACGACGACGAAGACGAGGACATACCAGTGATACACTTTGACAGGGACAATCCTACAATTGATGAGGGGACTATCTTTGAGAATGTGGAGGACTGCAAATATGCAATTGCAACCTATGCAATTAGAGTTGGGTTCAAATTTATCATTGAAAAGAGCGACCAAAAGAGATTTAGGGTGCATTGTAGGGAAAGTAATGTGTGTAAATGGAGATTACATGCATCTCCAATGCGGGGTGGACACCCATTTCAGGTTGCAATAGCTACATTTAGTTTCAGTCTTTCTCATATTTATTCTGCTGATAACTAGCTCTGAATTATTTGGATTCTTATCGAATGTAGATCAAAGTAAACACGAAGAAACATAATTGCCCTAATACTTCTTTAAGTGATAAAATTAGAACGGCGACTACCAAGTGGATTGCTGCTACTGTACTTGACTGGGTGAGGCAGGATCATAACATTGGACCTGCTTAACTCAGAGCAAAGATTAGCAAAAAGTTTAACATTCTGATTCCTTACCACAGAGTCTTTGATGGGAAGGAGATGGCTCTAGACTTTAGTCAAGGCAAGTGGAATGACAATTTTCACATGTTGTATAGTTTCAAAGCTCAGGTAGAGAAAACATCACCTGGTAGTGTTGTTGACATCAATTACGAGGTTGTGAAAGGAAGAGAAAAGGTCTCGAGGGGGGTCAGGTATAAGAAGGCAGATAAGAAATGCTTCAGGAGATGTTTTGTCTGCCTGAAGGCATGCTGGAAGGGGTTCCTAGACGGCTGCAGACCATACTTGGCAATAGGCGCAACTTCTTTAACAGGAAAGTTCAGAGGACATGTTGCTTCTTCTTGTGCTTTGGGCGCGCATAATTGGCTTCTACCCGTAGCTTATGCTGTTCTTGAGGGTGAATCAAATGAAAGATGGACATGGTTCATGGAGAGACTACATGCAGTAATTGGTCACCCTGAAGGCTTGGTGATACACACCGGGGCATGCAAGGGTCCTGAGAATGCTGTTGATGCTGTGTTTCCTGGGGTTGAGCATAGGTAATGCATGCGGCACCTCGCTACTCACTTCATGAAGAAGTTCAAAGGAAAGATCTTTGAAGAGGACTTGTGGCGATCAGCATACACATACACCCCAAGCACACATGCTACTTACTTGCCGAACATGTATGTAGTGCCAAAGGTGAAAGAATACCTTGAAGAACATCACACCAAGCTATGGGCCAGAAGCAAGTTTGGTGAGTTAAGCAAGGTGAATTTTTTGCAATAATTTGGCAGAGAGTTTCAATGATAAGATGTCGGGCATGAAGACACTTGGAATTTTTATTTTGTTGGATGCAATAAGACAGTGCATAATGGTGAAGACAGATTTAAGGCAAAGAATTTGTGCAAGAAATTTTTTAGGCCATAAAATAGTTCTAAAGGTGGTTATGTTACTGAATGCAAGAACCAGGGCAATGAGAATGATAAAGATGAGGATGGTTAGAAGTTCTAGAACATTGGCTGAGGTTTATGCATAATACAAGCATGGAAGTGAACGGAGGTACACTGTAGACATTGGAAATAAGACTTGTTCATGCAGGCAGTGGAAGATTACTGGTCTGTCATGTCACCATCCAATTTACTTCATATTAAAGCTCAGAGGTAGCGTAGCTGAAATAGAGAACTATGTCGACAACTATTTCTCCGTGGACAAGTTTGCTGCAACTTATGCAGAAAACGTACAACCTATGGCTGATGAAAATGATTGGGAGATTGTCGATCCAGGGTTCAAACTTCAACCACCAGTTCTTAGGAGGCCACCTATGAGGCCTAGAAAGCTAAGGATCGAAGCCTCCACCGATAAAGGATCAAGGCTGGGAGCTAGGAAAAGGAAATGCAAACATTGTGGCAGATTCGGCCATATCAAGAGGTTGTGCAAAAACCCAGTTACACATGATCTTGTCCATGTTCACACCCCGGTGGCAGAATATGAGGCTTCTCAGCCAGAACTGGAGGAAGAGCAGCGCAAAGACGAAGAACTTGAGGAAGTGCAGTAGGTGGAGGAAAACAGTGATGAACACTCGGAGGAAAATGTATGTAGGTAGCCAATTTATGAAGAAGTGGAGGTGCCGGCGAGAAAAGGGTGTGAAAAGAAACAAAAGGGTAACCGGAACAGGGAGGAAAGGGCAAATAATGGAGGTGTATTAAAATATGAAGAAGTTGCAGGGGTGATTGAGGATGTTCTTAAGGATCTTTCAGCTAACTGTAGGAGAAATAATAAATTCCTGCCAATTTCATCTTTGTACGATTCTCCAGATGAAAGGTAAGCTTAAAAATTGTTTTATTTGCCATTTTATCATTTTTTTATCCTCATCAACTGTTGCTTAATGCATCGTGGGCTAGTAGAGTAATAATAAGAGTAGAAAGATGCGGGCACAGTAACGTCATATGTTGAATTATATCATTGAAACTAAACTAGTCGTGTCGTCTTTATTTATATCTGGCGCATGCAACGTGTCTATGATGGGGTCATGTGGACCAGATTACAATTTTTTAAATACTATTACATTAATTTTTTACCTGCGTATGGACGCAGCTACTAGTTCTCATCTCCCTTGGATTCCCATCTCCTCTGGCGCACTTCAGAATTATGGCTATGCCATCAAGTAGCAGAGTCAGCGTATTGTCCCATCATATGTGAACGCAATGACTTTGTTTGTTCAGAATTTGACGACTTTTGATAAGTTTGAAAGACAGAGAAACCTAAAACATGTATCTAGACATGTTTTGGGTATAGACACATTTAAATATCTAAAAAAGAGCTAAGTCAGTTATATCTGGACAGGAGTAGTACACTATTACAACACGCTCGACCCCTTCTCCTACGGCGCACTCCAAATTATGGCTGTGCCATCAAGTGCTAGGAGCAGAGTCAACGTATTGTCCCATCTGATATGCCAGGAACGCGCGAACTTTATTTTCAGGATCAGACGAGTTTCGACTAGTTTCAAAGACAAAGACAACTAAAACATGGCCAACATATATAGATTATGACGATAATCGACTATGACTCAAGTGACCCATATCCAAAGAGGGCATTAAGATACTGTACATAGATTTAATTTACGCTTAAGTGGCCCTAATCGACTATGACGCTCCCACAGTCTCCATCATCGACGATGTTGTCTGCGTCACTGCTAGCCTCCTCCACGTCGGAATCGATGCCGACATTGCCGGCAGCATTCCTCCTCCTCATGGATTCTTCACGGCGCGCCGCATCGATAACGGTGGAGGTCGTATGCCCAGGCACTGCCCAGAAGCGCTGCCTCCCTTCGGGGTTGCGCTGATCCAGGTGGATCTCCTGCCCAGGCACAGCTCAATCAACGCAACCCACTCCTTCTTGAATAGCTTTCGCCAGTACGCGCTCGTGTGCGAGTACCGTGCCATTGCTCTCTTCTAGTCCGGCAGCTGGTGGTGGTGCTCCTCGATATGCCTTGCCAACACATTGTCACGCAAGAGCGGCGCGACAGGAACCCCAGCGTAGCTAAGCTCGAAGCCGGCCAGAAGCCTCGCGAATGGCGGCACGAGTGTGTCATAGTGGGCGAACATCTGAGCCTCGTGCAAGCTAAGTTTGGGCCTCTCCCTTTCCGTGGCGATGAAGGAACACGATCTGAGCTTCGTCCCCGAGGTTAAGGGGATAAGGGCAAGGACGTAGGCCCAACGTGGTTGCCACTGCCAATCAGTTCACAGAACAGACTTCTCGCGGATCGCCCTCACGAAGGGCATCCTTATCGTCCACACACCCCGATCCAACGGCGCCTAACAATCGGGGATCGGGTCTTCTAGAAGCCCGGAGCGTTTACTGGTTAGCTATGCGTCCCGATTGTTTGTGGCCAACGGCTGTCGTTGAAAATAATACACATTTCAATGACAATGGTGGATCCATATGTGGTTAATGAAAAGAACACACATGCAATGACTCTAGCTGTTGTTAATAAAAAGAACACGTATGTAATAGCACTTCTGGATCCATATGTGGTCTGTGAAAAGAACACACATGCAATGACACTAGTGGATCCATATGTGGTCTGTGAAAAGAATATACATGAAATGACTCTAGATGTGGTTAATGAAAGGATACACATTTCAATGACAATGGTGGTTTTATATGTGGTTTGTGAAAAGAACAGACATGCAAGGACTCTAGTTGTGGTTAATGAAAATAACACACATGCAATGACACTAGTGGATCCATAGGTGGATTCTGAAAAGAACACAATGCAACGAACTCTACTTGCTGTTAATAAAAAGAACACACATGTAATGACACTAGTGTATCCATAGGTTGATTGTGAAAACAACACACATGCATTGAACTCTGGTGGATCCATATGCACTGACACTGGTGGATCCATGTGTGGTCTCTGAAAAGAACACACATTTCAATGACACTGGTGGATCCATATGTGGTTTGTGAAAAGAACATACATCCAGTGACTAGCTGTGGTTAATGAGAAGAACACACATGCAATGACACTAGTGGATCCGTATGTGGTTAATGAAAATAACACACATGCAATGACTCTAGTTGTTGTTAATAATAAGAACACACATGCAATGACACTGGTGGATCCATATGTGGTCTCTGAAAAGAACAGACATGCAATGACTCTGGTGGATCCATATGTGGTCTGTGAAAAGAACACACATGCAATGGCACTAGATGTGGTTAATGAAAGAATACGCATTTCAATGACAATGGTGGTTACATATGTGGTTTGTGAGAAGAACACCCATGCAATGACTCTAGCTGTGGTTAATAAAAAGAACACACATTTCAATGACAATGGTGGTTCCATATGTGGTTTGTGAAAAGAACACACATGCAATGACTCTAGCTGTGGTTAATGAAAAGAACACACATGCAATGACTCTAGTGGATCCATAGGTATATTGTGAAAAGAACACACATGCAATGACACTGGTGGATCCATATGTGGTCTCTGAAAAGAACACACATGCAGTGACACTAGAGGATCCATATGTGGTCTCTGAAAAGAATACACATGCAATGACACTGGTGGATCCATATGTGGTCTGCGAAAAGAATAGTCATGAAATGACACCAGATGTGGTTAATGAAAGACTACACATTTCAATGACAATGGTAGTTCCATATGTGGTTTGTGAAAAGAACACAGATGCAATGACTCTAGATGTGGTTAATGAGAAGAACACACATGCAATGACACTGGTGGATCCATATATGGTCTCTGAAAAGCAAACACATGCAATGAACTCTGGTGGATCCATATGTGATCTGTGAAAAGAACACGCATGCAATGACACTATATGTGTTTAATGAAAAGAACACACATGCAGTGACACTGGTGGATCCATATGTGGTCTCTGAAAAGAATACACATGCAATGACACTAGTGGATCCATATGTGGTCTATGAAAAGAATAGTCATGAAATGACTCCAGATGTGGTTAATAAAAGAATACACATTTAAATGACAATGGTGGTTCCATATGTGGTTTGTGAAATGAACAGACATGCAATGACTCTAGTTGTAGTTAATGAGAATAACACACATGCAATGACACTAGTGCATCCATATGTGGTTAATGAAAATAACACACATGCAATGACTCTAGTTATTGTTAATAAAAAGAACACACAAGGAATGACACTGGTGGATCCATATGTGGTCTGTGAAGAGAACACACATGCAATGACACTCGTGGATCCATATGTGGTTTGTAAAAAGAATAGACATGAAATGACTCTAGATGTGGTTAATGAAAGAATACACATTTCAATGACAATGGTGGTTCCATATGTGGTTTGTGAAAAGAACACACATGCAATAACTCTAGCTGTGGTTAATGAGAAGAACACACATATAATGACACTGGTGCATCCATAGGTGGATTGTGAAAAAAACACACATGCAATGAACTCTGGTGGTTGTTCATAAAAAGAACTGACATGCAATGACACTAGTGGATCCATAGCTAGATTGTGAAAAGAACACCCATGCATTGAACTCTGGTGGATCCATATGCAATGACACTGGTGGATCTATCTGTGGTCTCTGAAAAGAACACACATTTCAATGACACTGGTGGATCCATATGTGGTTTGTGAAAAGAACATACATCCAGTGACTCTAGTTATGGTTAATGAGAAGAGCACTCATGCAATAACACTAGTGGATCCATATGTGGTTAATGAAAATAACACACATGCAATGACTCTAGCTATGGTTAATGAAAAGAACACACATGCAATGACACTAGTGGATCCATAGGTGGATTGTGAAAAGAACACACATGCAATGACTCTAGTTGTTGTTAATAATAAGAACACACATGCATTGACACTAGTGGATCCATATGTCTTCTCAGAAAAGAACAAACATGCAATGACTCTGGTGGATCTATATGTGGTCTGTGAAAAGAACACACATGCAATGACACTAGATGTGGTTAATGAAAGAATACACATTCTAATGACAATGGTGGTTCCATATGTGGTTTGTGAGAACAACACCCATGCAATGACTCTAGCTGTGGTTAATGAAAAGAACACACATTTCAATGACAATGGTGGTTCCATATGTGCTTTTTGAAAAGAAAACACATGTAATCACTCTAGTTGTGGTTAATGAGAAGAACACATATTGCAATGACACTGGTGGGTCCATATGTGGTCTCTAAAAAGAACAGACATGCAATGACTCTGGTGGAACCATATGTGGTCTTTGAAAAGAACACACATGCAATGACACTAGATGTGGTTAATGAAAGAATACACATTTCAATGACAATGGTGGTTCCATATGTTGTTTGTGAAAAGAACAAACATGCAATGACTCTAGCTGTGGTTAATGAAAAGAACACACACGCAATGACTCTAGTAGATCCATAGGTGCATTATGAAAAGATCACACATGCAATGACACTGGTGGATGCATATGTGGTCTCTGATAAGAACACACATGCAGTGACACTGGTGGATCCATATGTGGTCTTTGAAAAGAATACACATGCAGTGACACTGGTGGATCCATATGTGGTCTGCGAAAAGAATAGTCATGAAATGTCTCTAGATGTGGTTAATGAAAGACTACACATTTCAATGACAATGGTGGTTCCATATGTGGTTTGTGAAAAGAACACAGATGCAATGACTCTAGCTGTGGTTAATGAGAAGAACACACATGCAATGACCCTGGTGGATCCATATGTGGTCTCTGAAAAGAACACACATGCAATGAACTCTGGCGGATCCATATGTGGTCTGTGAAAAGAACACACATGCAATGACACCAGTGGATCCATATGTGGTCTATGAAAAGAATAGTCATGAAATGACTCCATATGTGGTTAATGAAAGAATACACATTTAAATGACAATGGTGGTTCCATCTGTGGTTTGTGAAAAGAATAGACATGCAATGATTCTAGCTATAGTTATTGAGAAGAACACACATGCAATGACAATGGTGGATCCATATGTGGTTAATAAAAATAACACACATGCAATGATTCTAGTTGTTGTTAATAAAAAGAACACACAAGGAATGACAGTGGTGGATCGATATGTGGTTTGTGAAGAGAACACACATGCAATGACACTGGTGGATCCATATATGGTCTGTGAAAAGAATAGACATGAAAGGACTCTAGATGTTGTTAATAAAAGAATACACATTTCAATGACAATGGTGGTTCCGTATGTGGTTTGTGAAAAGAACACACGTGCGATGACTCTAGCTGTGGTTTATGAGAAGATCACACATACAATGACATTGGTGCATCCATAGGTGGATTGTGAAAAGAACACACATGCAATGAACTCTGGCGGTTGTTAATAAAAAGAACACACATGCAATGACATAGTGGATCCATAGCTGGATTGTGAAAAGAACCCACATGCATTGAACTCTGGTGGATCCATATGCAATGACACTGGTGGATCCATGTGTGGTCTCTGAAAAGAACACACATTTCAATGACACTGGTGGATCCATATGTGGTTTGTGAAAAGAACATACATCCAGTGACTCTAGTTGTGGTTAATGAGAAGAACACACATGCAATGACACAAGTGCATCCATATGTGGTCAATGAAAATAACACACATGCCATGACTCTAGCTGCGGTTAATGAAAAGAACACACATGCAATGAAACTGGTGGATCCATAGGTGGATTGTGAAAAGAACACACATGCAATGACTCTAGTTGTTGTTAATAATAAGAATACACATGCAATGACACTTGTTGATCCAGATGTGGTCTTTGAAAAGAACAGACATGCAATGACTCTGGTGGATCCGTATGTGGTCTATGAAAAGAAGACACATGCAATCACACTAGATGTGGTTAATGAAACAATACACATTTCAATGACAATGGTGGTTTCATGTGTGGTTTGTGAGAAGAACACACATTCAATGACTCAAGGTGTGGTTAATGACAAAAAAACACATTTCAATGACAATGGTGGTTTCATATGTGGTTTGTGAACAGAACACACATGCAATGACTCCTGCTGTGGTTAATGAGAAGAACACACATGCAATGACACTAGTGGGTCCATATGTGGTCTTTGAAAAGAACACACATGCAATGAACTATGGTGGATCCATATGTGGTCTGTGAAAAGAACACACATGCAATGACACTAGATGTGGTTAATGAAAAAATACACATTTCAATGACAATGGTGGTTCCATATGTGATTTGTGAAAAGAACACACATGCAATGACTCTAGATGTGGATAATGAAAAGAACACACATGCAATGACTCTAGTGGATCCATAGGTAGATTGTGAAAAAAACACATGTAATGACACTCTAGTGGTTGTTAATAAAAAGAACACACATGCAATGACACTAGTGGATCCATAGGTGAATTGTGAAAAGAACAAACACGCATTGAATTCTGGTGGATCCATGATGACACTGGTGGATCCATGTGTGGTCTCTGAAAAGAACACACATTTCAATGACACTGGTGGATCCATATGTGGTTTGTGAAAAGAACATACATATAGTGACTCTAGCTATGGTTAATGAGAAGAACACACATGCAATGACACTAGTGGGTCCATATGTGGTTAATGAAAATGACACAAATGCAATGACTCTAAATGCGGTTAATGAAAAGAACACACATGCCATGACACTGGTGGATCCATAGGTGGATTGTGAAAAGAACACACATGCAATGCCTCTTGTTGTTGTTAATTATAAGAACACACATGCAATGACATAGGTGGATACATATGTGGTCTCTGAAAAAGAATAGACATGCAATGACTCTGGTGGATCCATATGTGGTCTGTGAAAATAACACACATGCAATGACACTAGATGTGGTTAATGAAAGAATACACATTTCAATGAGAATGGTGGTTCCATATGTGGTTTCTGAGAAAAACACACATGCAATGACTCTAGCTGTGTTTAATGAAAAGAACACACATTTCAATGACAATGGTGGTCCCATATGTGGTTTGTGAAAAGAACACACATGCAATGACTGTAGCTGTGGTTAATGAGAAGAACACACATGCAATGACACTAGTGGGTCCATATGTGGTCTCTGAAAAGAACATACATGCAATGACTCTGGTGGATCCATATGAGGTATGTGCAAAGAACACACATGCAATGACAGTAGATGTGGTTAATGGAAGAATACACATTTCAATGAAAATGGTGGTTCCATATGTGGTTTGTGAAAGGAACACACATGCAATGACTCTAGCTGTGGTTAATGAAAAGAAGACACATGCAATGACTCTAGTGGATCCATAGGTGGATTGTGAAAAGAACACACATGCAATGAGTCTAGTGGATCCATAGGTGGATTGTGAAAAGAACACACATGTAGTGACACTGGTGGATCCATATGTGGTCTCTGAAAAGAACACACATGCAGTGACATTGGTGGATCCATATGTGGTCAGTGAAAAGAATAGTCATGAAATGACTCCAGATGTGGTTAATGAAAGAATACACATTTCAATGACAATCGTGGTTCCATATGTGGTTTGTGAAAACAACACACATGCAATGACTCTAACTGTGGTCAATAAAAAGAACACACATTTCAATGACACTTGTGGATCCATATGTGGTTAATGAAAATAACACACATGCAATGACTCTAGCTATTGTTAATAAAAAGAACTCACATGAGTGGATCCATATGGCGTCTATGAAAAGAACACACATGCAATGACACTAGTGGATCAATGTGTGGTCTGTGAAAAGAAAAGACATCAAATCACTGTAGATGTGGTTAATGAAAGAATACACATTTCAATGACAATGGTGGTTCCACATGTGGTTTGTGAAAAGAACACACATGCAATGACTCTAGCTGTGGTTAATGAGAAGAACACACATGCAATGACACTGGTGGATCCATAGGGGGATAGTGAAAAGAACACACATGCAATGAACTCTGGTGGTTGTTAATAAAAAGAACACACATGCAATGACACTACTGGATCCATAGGTGGATTGTGAAAAGAATGCACATGCATTTAACTCTGGTGGATCCATATGCAATGACACTAGTGGATCCATGTGTGGTCTCTGAAAAGGACACACATTTCAATGACACTAGTGGATCCATATGTGGTTTGTGAACAAAACATACATCCAGTGACTCTAGTTGTGGTTAATGAAAGAGCACAGATGAAATGACTCTAGTGGATCCATAGGTGGATTGTGAAAAGAACACACATGCAATGACACAGGTGGATCCATATGTGGACTCTGAAAAGAACACACATGCAGTGACACTGGTGGATCCATATGTGGTCTGCGAAAAGAATAGTCATGAAATGACTCTAGATGTGGTTAATGAAAGAATAAACATTTCAATGACAATGATGGTTCCATATGTGGTTTGTGAAAAGAAAACACATCCAATGACTCTAGCTATGGTTAATTAGAAGAACACACATGCAATGACACTTGTGGGTCCATATGTGTTTAATGAAAAGAACACACATGCAATGACACTGGTGGATCCATATGTGGTCTGTGAAAAGAATATACATGAAATGACTCTAGATGTGGTTAATGAAAGAATACACATTTCAATGACAATGGTGGTTCCATATGTGGTTTGTGAAAAGTGCACACATGCAATGACTCTAGCTGTAGTTAATGAGAAGAACACACATGTAATGACACTGGTGGATCCATGTGTGGTCTCTAAAAAGAACACACATTTCAATGACACTAGTTGATCCATATGTGGTTTGTGAAAAGAACATACATCCAGTGACTCTAGCTGTGGTTAGTGAGAAGAACACACATGCAATGAAACTAGTGGATCCATATGTGGTTACTGAAAATAACCCACATGCAATGACTCTAGCTGTGGTTAATGAAAAGAACACACATGCAATGACACTGGTGGATCCATACGTGGATTGTGAAAAGAACACACATGCAATGACTCTAGGTTTTGTTAATAATAAGAACACACATGCAATGACACTGGTGAATCCATATGTGGTGTCTGAAAAGAACAGACATGCAATGACTCTGGTGGATCCATATGTGGTCTGTGAAAAGAACACATGCAATCACACTAGATGTGGTTAATGAAATAATACACATTTCAATGACAATGGTGGTTCCATATGTGGTTTGTGAGAAGAACACACATGCAATGACACTAGATGTGGTTAATGAAAGAATACACATTTCAATGATAATGGTGGTTCCATATGTGGCTTGTGAGAAGAACACACATGCAATGACTCTAGCTGTGGTTAATGAAAAGAACACACATTTCAATGAAAATGGTGGTTCCATATGTGGTTTGTGAAAATAACACACATGCAATGACTTTAGTTGTGGTTAATGAGAAGAACACACATGTAATGGAACTGGTGGGTCCATATGTGGTATGTGAAAAGAACACACATGCAATAACACTAGATGTGGTTAATGAAAGAATACACATTTCAATGACAATGGTGGTTCCATATGTAGTTTGTGAAAAGAACACACATGCAATGACTCTAGCTGTGGTTAATGTAAAGAACACACATGCAATGACTCTAATGGATCCATAGGTGGATTGTGAAAAGAACACACATTCAATGACACTGGTGGATCCATATGTGGTCTCTAAAAAGAACACACATGCAGTGACACTGGTGGATCTATATGTGGTCTCTGAAAAGAATACACATACAATGACACTGGTGGATCCATATGTGGTCTGTGGAAAGAATAGTCATGAAATGACTCCAGATGTGGTTAATGAAAGAATACACATTTCAATGACAATGGTGGTTCCATATGTGGTTTGTGAAAAGAACACACATGCAATGACTCTAGCTGTGGTTAATGAGAAGAACACACATTTCAATGGCGCTGGTGGATCCATATGTGGTTAATGAAAAGAACACACATGCAATGACTCTAGCTGTTATTAATAAAAAGAACACACATGCAATGGCACTCGTGGATCCATATGTGGTCTGTGAAAAGAATAGACATGAAATGACTCTAGATGTGGTTAATGAAAGAATACACATTTCAATGACAATGGTGGTTCCATATGTGGTTTGTGAAAAGAACACGCATGTAATGACTCTAGCTGTGGTTAATGAGAAGAACACACATGCAATGACACTGGTGGATTATGAAAAGAACACACATGCAGTGAACTCTCGTGGTTGTTAATGAAAAGAACACACATGCAATGACACTAGTGGATCGACAGGTGGATTGTGAAAAGAACACACATGCATTGAACTCTGGTGGATCCATATGCAATGACACCGGTGGATCCATATGTGGTCTCTGAAAAGAACACACATTTCAATGACACTGGTGGATCCATATGTGGTTTGTGAAAAGAACATACATCCAATGACTCGAGCTGTGGTTAATGAGAAGAACACACATGCAATGTGATGACCCACAAGTATAGGGGGTGTATCGCAGTATTTTCGAGGGAAGTGAAACCCACTTTATTGATTCAACACAAGGGGAGTCAAAGAATATTTATACTCCTTAACAACTGAGTTGTCAATTCAGCTGCACCTAGAAACAATCTTGCTCACAACAGTTTATCAGTAGGACAGTTTTGTAGTAGGAATAGTATGGTAACAATAGTAGTACAGTAAAAGACAGCAGTAACAATAGCAGTAAATAGTGGGATTCGAATGCGGTAGGCATAGGGATGGATGGACGGGCGTTGCATGGACAAGGCAATTCACATAGCAATCAGAACATAGGGCAATTGCAGATAAATAAGATAAAGCATCCAAGTACTAGATAATCCTAGGCATGTGTTCCATATATAGTCATACATGCTCGCAATGAGAACTTGCACAACATCTTTTGTCCTGCCAGCCCGTTTGCAGTGGGGCCTCAAGGGAACTACTGGCAATTAAGGTTCTCCTTTTAATAGAGCACCGGAGCAAAGCATTAACACTCCGTGAACACATGTGATCCTCACATCAAATCCATTCCCTCTGGTTATCCCGATTTCTGTCACTTCGGGGCCATTGGTTCCAGACAGCAATATGTGTATACAACTTGTAGATAAGACCACAAACAATACTATCATAATGAATCAATAACATGTTTAGATCTGAAATCATGGCACTCGGGCCCTAGTGACAAGCATTAAGCACAACAAGTCGCCACAAAGTCATAAAGCACTAATAAAAGATACTAGGCACCATGCCCTAACAATCCGATGCCATTACATGAACGATCTCATCCAATCCCTACCATCCCCATAGCCTACATCGGGGGATTACTCACTCATAGACGGGGGAAACATGCATGGTCGATGGAGAAGCGATGGTGCCAGAACGGAGTTTCTGGTGCTGTTTCATGGAATTTGGTGGTGGCGGGGGAGCAGAACTCCTTCTGAAAAAACGTCGACCCCCCCCTGAGTTTTTAGGTCAGAAGGCAACTTATAGGCGAAGAGGGAGACCGAGGGGGAGTCTAGGGCAGCCAGACCACCCCCTGGCGTGGCCTGGGCTAGCCCGCGTGGCCAGGTGGTGTGGCCTAGGCCTAGCCCCCCTCCGTCTCGTATTCTGGCTCTAGGAGTCTTCTGGTGAAATAGGATTTTTGGCATATTTTCCAGGATTTTTCCTGATAGTTGATTTTCTGCACAAAAAGTAGACACCAAGGCAATTCTGTTGAAAACAAAGTCAGTCTGCGTTAGTTGCATCCAAATCACACAAGTTTAGAGGAGAAAAATAGCAAAAGTGTTTGGGAAAGTAGATACGTTTTGGACGTATCAACTCCCCCAAGCTTAGCTTATTGCTTGTCCTCAAGCAATTTAGTTGAAACCTGAGTGCGATAAAAGAACTTTCACGAACACATTTGCTTCATATGATGTATATATTCTCAGCATGTGATCAACTACTTAGACAATTCATAATAAGGAGTATGCAACTAAGTTTAATTAATAGGCATTGCAAGCTATGAAGAGATTCCAACTCAAAAACAATAAGTAGCATGAAGTATAAATATAAGCAACATTACAATGCTCATAACAAGGTATGATAGAGTGGTATCTTGCTTGCCTTTGATTATGAATGCCAAGGAACCTCTGAAGTTCAGGTGAAGACTTGAAGTAAAGATGTCAAAGATACAAGCATCAAAGTCATAACACAAATAATCAAGTAATGAGACAAGCACAAAGAATGACAATTATGCTCTCAAGAAAGTGCTCATAGAATAGGTGGAGACTCAACAAAGAAATGAAAAGATTTTGAATAGTTTGAAAGGCTTCCAAATGCTGAAAGTATGGTACTTGTTAGCTTTGAGCTCTCATTGCCCCTATCATAAGCATCTTTAAGTGGTTAAGGTTAAAGTGACACAACTAAGAGGATATGCTTGACAATTTATAAATCGAAGTCTCATGCCCCTTACTTGCGAAGACCGATCCTCATGCTACTCAACTTCAGTCACAAGTAAGCTCTTGTCATTGTAAGTATATATGTATCATAGAGAACCGCCAACGGGGTACCCCTTGTACATGACACATGAGCTATCCCATAATCAAAATGACAAGGCAAGCAGACAATGAGCATCTCAGCAATCTTTTTATTTACTATGTGCATAGATTTTTATTGAGGATGCTTCATAGAATGCTCATTATGGTTATGCTGCAAGTTTCCACCATGATTAGGCATGGCTTAGGCTAGCGGCCCAGGCGTTTCCCTAACACATATACAAACTCCATGATCTTACAAGTTCCACTTTTATTTCACACCACCGGGATGCATGAGCAAAAGAACATGATATCAACTAGGTACTAAGTACCAGTGCAATGCTGAAAGCGTTCCCCATGATACATGGTTCTGCTAACTTCAACTTATAAAGCGCAAGCATATACGCAACAAAGAAGGACGCAATGGTTCAGGTTTATTGAGTGTAGGAAATAAAGTGTGCCATCAAGTTCGTGAGAGCTTTACTAACTAACTTTCTCATAACTAGCAAACATTTTATTCAGAAGAAAACAAGGCATATTGAATATGCATGGAAATAGAAAATGATGCTAATAGGTAGGTATGGTGGACACTTTGGCAATATTTGGTTTTAGGGAGTTGGAAACATGAGTAAAACATACTCAGTGAAAGTGAAGGCTAGCAATAGTAAGGGAGCGACAAACGAGAGAGCAATATCTGTCATAATCATGCTTGCAACAAAACAAGACTAATCATGGCATGAAAGTGATTCAAGATCCTCAAGGCAAAATAATTCATTGAGGCTTAACTGATTATTTCAGTCATATGCATGCGTGAGCATGTGCCAAGTCAATTCAAATGAAACATTCAGAGGAGGATACCATAGTGTCATACCAAGTTATGAATAGAGGAATGCGAGTAAACATTCATAAGACATGCTACAAACCATTAGCAAGATAGAACTAATCATAAGAAAGCAAGAACTACTAAGCATCCGTACATAACATACACCCTACACGAACAGGCTAAGCATGCCCACAATGATGAGTATATGTACAAAAATGAAAACAAATAGAGTTCGTTACCAGCCTCTTACCACACCTCAAGTTGTCATTAATCCTCATTATTGCTCTTCACTTGTGTGGCTTGACTAATAATATGAAACCAATATCCACTGAGGACTGCTGAACCCTGTAGCAAACTCACAAAACCAAAGAAGAACGACAAATATTTTTGGTGTTTTTGATTTTTAAAAGAAGAACCCAAAAGGGAAGAACAAGCAAAGCAAAATCTTTTTGGGTTTTTCAAATAGTTCAAACAAAGCAAAAAGGAAAAACAAACCAAGGCAAAAAGAAGAAGAAACAAACCAAAGAGAAACAACAGAAATATTTTTGGTCTTTTTGTGTTTTAGAAAGCAAAAAGCAAAGAAAGAACGAAAACTAAAAGGAGAACGAAACATGAATACACAAGGTACCGACGCAACATGATAAGGATAGGAGTGCGATGCCGGCGTACCTCCCCCCAAGCTTGGGCTTTTGGCCTAAGTGGGTATCAATCCAAATACGGGTAAGGGTTCCAAGCAGGAGGATCATGATAAGAATGGCCGTAGTTGGGCCCGTGGGAAGAATAAGAAGCTCCCCAATCATAAGCAGGCTACTGCTATGAAGACTCCCCCTTGATACGTCCATTTTGCATCACTATTCTATGTCTTAGTTCACTATTATTCATTGACATATTTCGTATTGAGAGGTGATACTTATGTCATTTCATCTGTTTTTGCATGGTTGATGACTTTTGGACCATGGACCGCTGTAGTCAGGATTCTGATGGAAAAGGTGCTGTTTGGAGGCAAAATTTGCGAAGATCAGAAAATCTGGGAAAATATACAAAAAATTCTATTTTTCCAGAAGACTCAAGATGCCAGAAGATGGAGTGGAGGTGGGCCACAGGGGGCCCACACCACCCCATGGCGCGGGCAAGCCCAGGCCGCGCCAGGGAGTGGTGTGGCCACCCTGGCCCACTCCAGCCTCTCCCCTCTGGCGTATATCTTCCTCCCGAAACCCTAAGACTCGGGGAGCGACCACAGAAATATTCCGCCGCCTCTGCGGGGCGGAAAACACCGAGAGAGAAAGATCTCTCTGGCTGACAGATTTCTTCTGGGGGAATTCCTTCCCGGAGAGGGGAGATCATCGCCATCAACACCACCATCAAGCTGGACTTCATTGTGATCATCATCATCACCATCATCATCACCATCAGCACCCTCATCACCATATCCATATTGCTGTAACAATTGGTTGAATCTTGCTATAGTTCATAGGGGAAACTTTCCTGGTGTTGATTACTCTTTGTAGTTGATGCTATTGAGTGAACCATTGAATTATTGTTTATGTTTAGATTGTTATACATCATTATTCCATCTCTGATCATGATCCATATGATGTCTTGTGAGTAGTTCGTTTTGTTCTTGAGGACATGGGAGAAGTCTTGTTGTTAGTAGTGGAGTTGCGTTGAGAAAGATTCAATAGATTGTTATTTAAGTTGTGGTGTACTTCTTTTAGTGGTGTCATGTGAACGTCGACTACATGACACTTCACCTATATGGGCCTAGGGGAATGCATTCTGTATTTGTCTACTAATCGTAGGGGTTGCCGGAGTGACAGAAACCTGAACCCCCGTTAGGAAACCATTGCACAAGGGACGTAAGGGTCTTAGAGTTTAAAGCTGTGGTTGGGTTTTACCTTAATTACTTTCTTGTACTTACGGATGTTTGCAAGGGGGTTTAATCACAAGTATGTATTAAGTCTTGGATGGGACGGTACATTAGCACAGGTTCACCCACACAACACTTAGCAAGCTAGAGAAGATTAATCGAGTATATGAAGCGAAAGCACTTGACAGTCTTCCCATGTGTCCTCGAGAACGTTTGGTCATCTATAGAAATACAACCGGCTTGTCCTTTGCTGCATAAAGGACTGGGCCACTTGTTGCATTCATTCTTACTGTCTTTTATTTACTCGTACTTTGTTTACTTGCTTTATCGAAAACCCCTAAAAATCCGTTTGCTAAGTATTTGCAAAGAATTCCTGATCCATACCACTAGCCAGCACCTTATGTTCCTCGTTGGGTTCGACACTCTTACTTATCGAAAATACTGCGATACACCCCCTATACTTGTGGGTCATCAAGACTATTTTTGGCGCCGTTGCCGGGGAGTGAAGCGCTATTGGAGAGTGGAACTGGTAAAGGAAACTTCTACTGTGAGTATTGTTTACTTCTGTTAGTTGCTTTATTTTCGTTATGGATAGTTCGCTGAGTTTCTTACTTGGTAATGCTACCACCACTACTAAGGTAGTAGATAAGCCACCACCTGCTGAGAAAGATGTTTTCAAAATACCTACAAGAATTATTGATCGTGTTATGGACAACTACTATGTTGGGGATGGAACTATCCATCCCGGTGATCATTTACTCTTTATACACGAATTATGTGGGTTGTTCAAGTGTGTAGGTATTACTACAGATCAAGTTAAGAAGAAGTTATTCTCATTATCACTGAAAGGAAGAGCTGAGGAATGGTATAAGCTGTTGAAGAATGGTCAAGCTCTAGAATTGGAGGAAATAGTGCCTCTCTTTTATTCAAAGTTTTATCCTCCTAGTGAAATTCATAAAGATCAGAATCAAATATACAACTTTTGGCCTCTTGATGGAGAGAGTACTACTCAAGCTTGGGGGAGATTGAAGTTACTACTGCTCAAATGTCCCATTCATGAGCTCCCCAACAATATTATTATCAATAACTTTTATGCAAGGCTCCCTCTACATGATAAATATTTATTGGATGCTTCTTGTGCTGGATCATTCACTCGTATGGAAGAAGAAGTTAAATGGGACCTTCTAGACCGTATTCAAGACAATTCTGAAGCTTGGGAGAACGACAAAGGTAGAAAGTCAGGTATAAATTATGATTATGAATGCATTGAATCTTTTATGGGAACTGATGACTTTCAAAATATTAGTAATCTTTATGGTCTTGATTTGCAAATTATTACGAATTGCTTTAGAGCTTTTGCTTCCTATATTGAAATTCCAAAAAGGGGATGGAACAAGTACCATGCACCTTACAAAGATATTGTAGACTATGCTCCTATTGGAAGTGGTGAGTATTGCATTATTGATCCCATCTTACCCGAGCCTTATATCGAGAAGATTCCCTTTCCTGAAAAGGTAAAGGACCATCCTATGATAACTAATGTAATCACCAAAAGTGAAAAAAGAACTGTAAAACATGATGAACAAATAAACATTGAACCTGTGGTAGCAATTGTGAAAGACCTTGTCACTAAAAGCGTAGAAGATGGGCACATAGTCTTTTGTGAGGATGGTTCTAATATTGTTTCACATCCCAATAGGTCTAAAAAGGCTAGTGTTCCTGTGCTTTCTGTTAGAATAGGTGATCATTGCTATTATGGTTTATGTGATATTGGTGCAAGTTCTAGTGTTATTCCTTATGAGCTTTACAGAGAAATTATGCATGAAATCAGTCCTTGCGAGTTGGAGGAGATTGATGTGGTTATTCACCTTGCTAATAGAGAGACCATCTCTCCAATTGGTATTGTGCGAGACGTGGAAGTTCTTTGTGGTAATATTAAGTACCCTGCTGATTTTCTAGTACTTGGTTCAGCCACTAGTAAAACTTATCCTATCATTTTTGGTAGACCTTTCTTGAGTACTTGTGGAGCTATTATTGATTGCAAGAGGGAGAAAATCTTGACTAAGTTTGATGGGGAATCCTATGCGTTTAATTTTTTCGAAATTTCCTAAAGAACCTTGCGAAGAGGAAACCCATAATGAGGATTTTAGGGTTGAACAACTTGCTTCTATTTCTCTTGCTCCTAACAATGCTTTGCAGCAATTTATGGAGGAACATGAAAGTGAAATCTTCATGGAAGAAATAAATGAGATTGACATGATTCTCCGTGATCAACCAGTGAAGCTTAAGCACGACTTACCTGTAGAAGACTTGGGTACCACGATGCCACCTAAAAAGGATCCGGTCTTTGATCTAAAACCTCTCCCTGGTGATCTTAAATATTATTTTATTGATGATAAAAAGATATATCCTGTTATTATTAGCGCTAAACTTTCAGGGGAGGAAGAAGAAAGATTATTGGAAGTTCTGAGGAAACACCGAGGAGCTATGGGCTATACTCTGGATGATTTGAAAGGGATTTCACCTACTATATGTCAGTATTCTATCAACATAGAACCAGATGCGAAGCCAGTAGTGGAGCACCAACGACGTTTAAATCCTAAGATGAAGGAAGTGGTAAGGAATGAGGTATTGAAACTCCTTGATGCTGGTATTATTTACCCTATTGCTGATAGTGAATGGGTTAGTCATGTTCATTGTGTTCCTAAAAAGGGAGGTATTACCGTTGTCCCTAATGATAATGATGAACTTATTCCTCAAAGAATAGTGGTACGCTATAGGATGTGCATCGATTTTAGGAAAGTCAATAAAGTCACTAAGAAAGATCACTACCCGCTTCCTTTTATTGATCAAATGTTGGAAAGGTTGTCTAAAAAGACCCATTTTTGTTTTCTTGATGGTTATTCTGGTTTCTCTCAAATTGCTGTCAAACAACAAGATCAAGAAAAAACTACTTTTACTTGTCCTTATGGAACTTATGCTTATAGACGTATGCCTTTTGGTTTATGTAATGGTCCTGCTACTTTCCAAAGGTGCATGTCTGTTATCTTTCATGGCTTTTGTGAGGAAATTGTAGAAGTGTTCATGGATGACTTTTCTGTCTACGGAACTTCTTTTGATAATTGTCTGCACAACCTTGATAAAGTTTTGCAGAGATGTGAAGAAATTAATCTTGTTCTTAATTGGGAAAATGCCACTTCATGGTTAATGAAGGGATTGTTCTTGGGCATAAAGTTTCTGAAAGAGGCATAGAAGTTGATAGAGCTAAGGTTGAGGCAATTGAGAAGATGCCATGCCCAAGAGACATCAAAGGTATTCGTAGTATCCTTGGTCATGCTGGTTTCTATAGAAGGTTTATTAAAGACTTTTCTAGGATATCAAAACCCCTTACCAATCTTCTTCAAAAAGATGTACCCTTCGTTTTTGATGATGATTGTAAGGAAGCTTTTGAAACTCTTAAGAAGGCTTTAACTACAGCCCCTATCGTTCAACCACCTAATTGGAGTTTACCCTTTGAAATAATGTGTGATGCTAGTGATTTTGCTGTAGGTGTTGTCCTTGGGCAACGTATTGATAAAAAGCTAAACGTTATCCATTATGCTAGTAAGACTTTAGACGCTGCTCAAAGGAATTATGCTACTACTGAAAAGGAATTTCTTGCTGTTGTTTTTGCTTGTGATAAGTTTAGGCCCTATATTGTGGACTCAAAAGTAACCATTCATACTGATCATGCTGCTATTAAATATCTTATGACGAAGAAGGACGCTAAGCCTAGGCTTATTAGATGGGTACTGCTTTTACAAGAGTTTGATCTACATATAGTAGATAGAAAGGGTGCTGAAAATCCTGTAGCTGATAATTTATCTCGTTTGGAAAACATTTCTTTTGATCCTATGCCTGTTAATGATAGTTTCCCAAATGAACAATTAGCCGCAGTAGGGGTGAACTCGCGAGGAAGCCCTTGGTATGCTGATTATGCTAACTTTATTGTCTCCAAGTATTTGCCTCCAACTTTTACAACTCAGCAAAGAAGAAAGTTTTTTTATGATTTGAGGCATTATTTTTGGGATGACCCACACTTATACAAAGAAGGGGTTGATGGTATTATGCGAAGGTGTGTTCCAGAGTATGAACAAAAAGAGATATTGCGTAAATGTCACGGGAGCGCCTATGGAGGACACCATGCAGGAGATAGAACTGCACAAAAGGTATTACAATCAGGTTTCTACTGGCCTACCCTTTTTAAAGATGCAAGAAAATTTGTTTTATCTTGTGATGAATGTCAACGTTTTGGTAATATTTCTAAACGCAATGAAATGCCTATGAACTACTCTCTAGTTATTGAACCTTTTGGTTGTTGGGGATTCGACTTTATGGGACCTTTCCCTCCTTCGAAGGGTTACACTCATATTCTTGTTGCCGTTGATTATGTTACTAAGTGGGTAGAAGCCATTCCTACAAAAAGTGCTGACGGGGAAACCTCTCTAAAAATGCTTAAGGATGTTATCTTTCCTAGGTTTGGAGTGCCTAGGTATCTCATGACTGATGGGGGTTCTCATTTCATTCATGGCGGTTTTAGGAAGACCCTTGCTAAGTATGATGTTAATCATAGAATTGCTTCAGCTTATCACCCCCAAACTAGCGGGAAAGTAGAGTTATCAAATAGAGAAATTAAATCTATCTTGCAAAAGACTGTTAATAGGTCTAGAAAAAACTGGGCTAAGAAGTTGAATGATGCTTTATGGGCTTATAGAACTGCTTATAAGAATCCTATGGGAATGTCTCCTTATAAGATGGTTTATGGGAAAGCTTGCCACTTACCCCTAGAATTAGAACACAAAGCTTACTAGGCAGTGAAAGAACTAAATAGATATTGTAAGCTAGCTGGTGAGAAAAAGACTTTTTGACTTAAGTTCTTTAGATGAATGGAGGAGTGGAGCCTATGAGAATGCTAGGCTCTTTAAAGAAAAAGTTAAAAGATGGCATGACAAGCGAATACTTAAGAGAGAATTTCATGTTGGTGAGAAAGTTCTATTGTATAGGTCTCGTCTCAGATTTTTTGCAGGTCTACTATCAAAATGGGAAGGACCTTTCATCATTGGAGAAGTATACCGTTCAGGAGCAATAAAAATTTCTTCTCTAAAAGATAATACTACACAAGTAGTGAATGGATAGCGACTCAAACACTATATTGCTGGAGATTCTTACAATGAAGATGTTGATGCCTTTCAAGTTATAACTCTAGAGAAATTCATTGAGGACCAAATTCAGAGACCTACAGAGTCTGTTTCCAACTAGGTAACAGTTCTGGTAAGAAAAGTTCCGCGAAAATACAATACAACTATATTTTTGCAGTTTTTAGTCAATAAGGAAAGCTACGAAGCGAAAAAGGAACGGAAACGGAGCCAGGGTGGCCCACACCACCCCATGGCACGGGCCCACCCCTGGCCGCGCCACCAGGTGGTGAGGCCACCCAGGACACTGCCTCCGACTCGTTTTCTCCCAATACCTTCCTTTTGAAGTGAAACTTCATAATTTATAACCCCCCCAGATCCCCCGAGGTTCGTATATCGTGTTTTCGTCGTGTTTTTGTTTCGATCTGTTTCTGCCAGGACATACTCTTTGAAGGTTTAGAAGCACAATGGTGTCCGCCAAGGATAAAGGGAAGGAACCTATGGAGGAAGACCTCCAAGACCCTGGAAGACGGACGAAGATGAGAGTATACCACCACCACCGAAGGAGTAATTCGTCATCAGGTTTGGCATCCCCTTGGTTTGTTCCAAGCTTGGGGGAGTGCCGCGGTATCATATCACTATCTTCTATCTTTTTACCTTGTTAGTAGAGTCATATCATGAATAGAGGAGTTATTTTGTAGTATGGTTTACATTATAGAAGTGTCCCCTGTCTCGTTAGATTTGTATCCCTTGGTGTGAGTTTCCATTATGGAGTATTAATGAGAAGTTCTATCATTCACCCTTTTGCATTGCTTATGTTAGTTTTCAATTCATGGTTATATGATTGATCTTGTTGTTAGTATTGGTAGCACTCTGGGATCATTGAGTTAATTTAGTTGGTTTTGGCAAACCTGGCTCGGTCAGTAGCAACACCTTTTTGAGAGTTGAAAAGAAAAAGATAGAAGTACCCTAGAGGAAAATAATTTCATCATCTTTCTTTCTTGATTTGTCCATAAGTTTAGTATTCTCTAGTTAAGATCTTTTGTGCTCCAAGGAAGATTGCATGTTTGTCTTTATCACTTGTATGTTTGTTTGTTTCCTTCAACTCTTATACTTGCTACCCCAGCCTTGCTAGCCAGAAACCTGTACTGAGAGGGAATTCTTCTCGTGCATCCACCTCCTTTAAACCAAAACCTTTGCCATTTGTGTCCACCATACCTACCTAGTAGCATTATTGCTATTCCAAGTAAATTCTTATTTTATCTACCTCCCAAATTAAACTTGTTATGTGAAAATTAGTGATTAAAGCTCTCACGAACTTGATGGCACACTTTATTTTCCGCACTTAATAAACTTGAACCATTGGGTCCTTCTTTGTTGCGTATATGCTTGCGCTTTATGAGTTGAAGTTAGCAGAAACATGTATCATGGGGACCGCTTTCAACACTTCATTGGTACTTGTACCTAGTTCATATCATGTTCTTTTGCTTATGGATCCCGGCGGTGTGAAATAAAAGTGGAACTTGTAAGATCATGGAGTTTATATGTGTGTTAGAGAAACGCCTGGGCCGCTAGCCTAAGCCATGCCTAATCATGGTGGAAACTTGCAGCATAACTATAGTGAGCATTCTATGAAGCATCCTCAATAAAAACCTATGCAAATAGCAAATAAAAAGATCGCTGAGATGCTCACTGTCTGCTTGCCTTGTCATTTTGATTATGGGATAGCTCCTGTGTCATGTGCAAGGGGTACCCCGTTGGCGGTTCTCGATGATACGCATGTATTTACAATGACAAGAGCTTGCTCGTGACTGAAGTTGAGTAGCATGAGGATAGGTACTCATAAGTAAGGGGCATGAGATTTCAACTTATAACTTGACAAGCATATCCTCTTAGTTGTGTCACTTTAACCTTAACCACCAAAAGATGCCTATGATAGGGGCAATGAGAGCTGAAAGCTAGTAAGTATCATAATTTTTGGGAGCTCTTTAGGAGACTTGCAATCCCTGCTTCCCTCTGCGAAGGGCCTTTCTTTTACTTTGTAGTTGAGTTAGTAAACCTATTCCCTTCTATCTCAGCAAGTATTTTGAGTTGATGTGTTTCATTCATTCATATGATGATTTATTCACTCATGTTTCTTATGTTCCTTGCTTTGCACATTGCTCTTATCTTGAAGTTTACTACTTTGAAATCTTTCTTTGAAAACCAGCTATTTGTAAACTCCAGCAAGTTATCAACTATTCTTCGACCAAGAGCTAAGTTTGCCATTACCAATTATGATTCACTCTATGTGTCTTTATAGTGTTTCCTTTACTCATTGCAAGTTGAGTTGTATAATAGTGAGTTGTCTTCTTTTATGATCTATGTATTTGATGAATGTGATGCTTCTTGTCCGTATTCTTTTATCGACTCTTCACTCCATAAACTTGAGGTCATGTTTATTGAGCTCAGTTTCGCTTGGGGACAAGCGAAGTCTAAGCTTGGGGGAGTTGATATGTCCATTTTGCATCACTATTCTATGTCTTAATTCACTATTATTCATTGATATATTTCATATTGAGAGGTGATACTTATGTTATTTCATCTGTTTTTGCATGGTTGATGACTTTTGGAGCATGGACCGCTGCAGTCAGGATTCTGATGGAAAAGGTGTTGTTTGGAGGCAAAATTCGCGAAGATCAGAAAATCCAGGAAAATATATGGAAAATTCTATTTTCCCAGAAGACTCAAGATGCCAGAAGATGGAGTGGAGGTGGGCCACAGGGGGCCCACACCGCCCCATGGCGCGGGCAAGCCCAGGCCGCGCCAGGGAGTGGTGTGGCCACCCTGGCCCACTCCATCGTCTCCCCTCTGGCGTATATTTTCCTCCCGAAACCCTAAGACTCGGGGAGCGACCATAGAAAGATTCCCCGCCTCTGCGGGGCGAAAAACACCGAGAGAGAAAGATCTCTCTGGCAGACAGATTTCTGCCTAGGGAATTCCTTCCCGGAGAGGGGAGATCGTCGCCATCAACACCACCATCAAGCTGGACTTCATCGGGATCATCATCATCATCATCACCACCATCATCACCATCAGCACCCTCATCACCATCTCCATATTGTTGTAACAATTGGTTGAATCTTGCTATAGTTCATAGGGGAAACTTTCCCGGTGTTGATTACTCTTTGTAGTTGATGCTATTGAGTGAACCATTGAATTATTGTTTATGTTCAGATTGTTATACATCATTATTCCATCTCTGATCATGATCCATATGATGTCTTGTGAGTAGTTCGTTTTGTTCTTGAGGACATGGGAGAAGTCTTGTTGTTAGTAGTGGAGTTGCGTTGAGAAAGATTCAATAGATTGTTATTTAAGTTGTGGTGTACTTCTTCTAGTGGTGTCATGTGAATGTCGACTACATGACATTTCACCTATATGGGCCTAGGGGAATGCATTGTGTATTTGGCTACTAATCGTAGGGGTTGCCAGAGTGACAGAAACCTGAACCCCCGTTAGGAAACCATTGCACAAGGGACGTAAGGGTCTTAGAGTTTAAAGTTGTGGTTAGGTTTCTACCTTAATTACTTTCTTGTACTTACGGATGTTTTCAAGGGGGTTTAATCAGAAGTATGTATTAAGTCTTGGATGGGATGGTACATTAGCACAGGTTCACCCACACAACACTTAGCAAGCTAGAGAAGATTAATCGACTATATGAAGCGAAAGCACTTGACAGTCTTCCCATGTGTCCTCGAGAACGTTTGGTCATCTATAGAAATACAACCGGCTTGTCCTTTGCTGCATAAAGGATTGGGCCACTTGCTGCATTCATTCTTACTGTCTTTTATTTACTCGTACTTTGTTTACTTGCTTTATCGAAAACCCCTAAAAATCCGTTTGCTAAGTATTTGTAGAGAATTCCTAATCCATACCACTAGCCAGCACCTTCTGCTCCTCGTTGGGTTCTACACTCTTACTTATCGAAAATACTGCGATACACCCCCTATACTTGTGGGTCATCACCCCTCATTCGAGGGCTGGACCAAATCACCTGTGTCCTCTCTTCTAGTATCCTGCTCCTATTGGGAGAGCTCTCCCAAGTACGTGTCAAGCTCCTCCTCGGTGAGGGACCATCCTACCCTGTTATCAAGGTTAAACAAAACAGGTGCAGGCAAAATAACAACACTCTCGGACTTGCTCTTTCTCCAACCAGCTTTGAGAAAGGTTATTTCATAAGACAACTCACTCAAACTAGCCCACGAGGAAATAAATTTATGTTGTATCATGGAATTAAGATCAACCTTTCTATGGGAAACTGTAGGTCTAGATGATGAGGCACTAAACCATGCAATGCTAGTAAACGAGAAGCAATGAGGCCTCCACAAATTACACCTTTATCGTGGTTAACGGCAAGACGGAAAGCTATCAAAGCACCCAAGTTGTAAGACCTATTGATGTCTACGCACTTCTATTCTTGTAGACAGTTGTTGGGCCTCCAAGTGCAGAGGTTTGTAGAACAGCAGCAATTTTTCCCTTAAGTGGATCACCCAAGGTTTATCGAACTCAGGGAGGAAGTGGCCAAAGGTATTCCCTCTCAAGCAATCCTGCAATCAAGATACAAGAAGTCTCTTGTGTCCCCAACACACCAATACACTTGTCAGGTGTATAGGTGCACTAGTTCGGCGAAGAGATAGTGAAATACAAGTGGTATAGATAGTTATAAGTGGTAACGGTGCTAAAAAATAGCTTGATGGCATGGAAGAGATTAAAGGAAAACTGAAATAAAGATGGAAGCAAGCAAACATGTAACAGATCTAATAGCAAACAGTGTTTCAGTGCTTAGAAACAAGGCCTAGGGATCATACTTTCACTAGTGAACACTCTCATATAAATATATTCTTCTTTATGATACTACGCTGAACTACTCTCTGGTGGAACACTCTAATCGTTGGTAGGGCTATAACGGCACTCCTCAAAGTTCATCTTTCCCCTCTAGATAACCCCACATTGTCACCTTGAGTACTAGATGAGTCCAACAAACACCACAATTTCATAGAGACATCCAACTCAAAATATAACTCATAACAAGTATTTGTAATCTCTAGCCTAAGTGCCACCATGGTGAGCACGCTGTCACTTTCACACACATGGGGAGAGCAGAAATTCATTAAAGCAATTGAGTAGAAAGGTTGATCTATAGATTACAAGCTCATGATCTCAATAATATCATGCATAGAGAGAGATGAACACATAGCTATCGGTAGAACCCTTAGCCTCGAGAGAGAACTACTCCCTCCTCATCATGGGAATCAGCAACGGTGATGGAGATGGTGGTGGAGATCGATGGAGATGGCTCCGGGGGCACTTCCCTGTCCCAGCAGGGTGCCGGAACAGAGACTTTCTGTCCCCCGAATCTCCCCTTTGGTGGCCGCGGCACAGCGGAACTTTTCGTGGATTTCTAGTTGCTTGATGATTTAGGGTTTTTGCATCGGGAGGCAACTTATAGGCGAAGAGGCAAGGTCGGTGGGCGGCCAGGGGGGCCACACCACCTGGTGGCACAGCCAGGGCTAGCCCGCACCACCACATGGTGTGGCCACCCTATGGCCCCTCTCCGTCTCGTCTTCTGGCTCTGTGAGTCTTCCGGTAAAATATCGACTTTGGTTTTTGTCCGGTCCAATTCCGAGAATATTGATTTTCTGACTTTCCTAGAACCAAAAACAGCAGAAAACAGGCAACTGGCACTGTGGCATCTTGTTAATAGGTTAGTCCAGGAAAGTGTATAAAAAGTACTCCAAAGTGTGGACAAAACATAAGAAAGTAGATAAAACCAAGCATGGAACATCAAAAATTATAGATACATTTGCAATGTATCACCTATCTCGTTTAAGAGCAGTAGAGATAAATGCTAGATCATAAGAAGATAACTTATTGGCAGTTTTCCTAGAAAGAACACACTTGGCAATAAAGTAGGCAAAGTAGCGAATGGAGGGAGATGAATGTTATGGATTTTCCCACTCTCCTTCGAGAAGCTGCTCCCTTGGCAAATTTTTGCGTATAAATCCATGAGTGGTTCAGGTCGCTCTTTAATCCTTCTACATGATCCCCACTGAGGTACCTTAATAGCTGCACAGAAGTCATCGAGAGAAAGGTCGACAACAATATTATAAATTTTGTAGTGGAGCATGGGGTTAGGCAGAGAGTAACTAAATTGAAAGTCCTGCACCACAGACATGGTTAGCTTCACAAATTGACAAGGTTCATCTTCCAAAAAGTGCTCCAACCCTGCATTAGAAACCAAAGTGTGGAAATCTTGGAGAATTCCTACAACTCTCATGAACTCAGAGCATGGATAAATGGAAGGAAAACCTTCCTCCTCCCGGTGGACCTTCATAACCTCAGGCACCCATAGTTCATGTTAGTTTAGTTGATGCTCATTCATCTTCTATTCTGAAATTTAAACACCTATTTAAACAAGTGAATGCAAAGTGAATATAATGAAGGATACTACTCATAGGGACATGTAAGAGGCCTAAACATGCATCAAAACTATATCTCTAAGCATCAAACAATCTTACAAGCTCTCATAACCTGTCACCTATAGCAGCAAAATACTCAAGATATAATCCACTAAACACAAATCTACTTGGACAAGGGGAGGAGTCACATACCAGAGAACAAGTGCTCCAAATTTCAGCAACAAAGATGGGCTGAGCAAGGAGATCGAAAAAACCAAGAGCAAGCACAGCAAGAACGCGATTTTGAGCAATGAACTGGAGCTTACTCGGGAGAGAGAAGAAAGTGGCAGGTGAGAGAGTTAGTGGAGGGCTAGGGGTGGCCCACACCATGGCATGGTGCCACCTAGGGCAGGCCGCGCCACCAGGTGGTGTGCCTACCTGGTGGGTCCCCCTGGTACGTTCCACGCACTCCTCTGCCCCTTTTTTCACGTAAAAATTTAATATGAAATTTCTGGAATTTTCGAGACACTTTATTTTTGGGCATTTTTCACGTATAGAAGAATGATTTTCTGATAGATAGATTTTTTTGGAAATGATGCAATGACAAAACAAGGCTAGAACTACTGGAGTTCTAAGGCACTCTAACAAGCAAGCAACTAACAACAAAAACAAAACAAAACGAAAGCAAAAAACTAAATGGAGAGAAAAGAAGTAAGCGAGGATAATCATGGTGAAAACATTGTTTTGTTCAATGAAATCCTTTTGTTAACAAGGTTGATCAGGTCTTGTTACCAAAACAATTTCATATGAGACAAAACTTTGTATTTCACTAATGATTATGTTACCTCAACCTTGATAGCAATGGTCCCAATCATAATAGTTTCAAAATTTTCTTTTTGTATGGGATAATATATTTCTCCAACTTGAATGCCCTCAACATGTTCAATTGAATTCAAACCATAAGTCCTTTCAATCTTCTTGGGGAAATAGACAGTATGTTCCTTGTCATTAACATTGAAAGTCACCTTTCCTTGATTACAATTAATAACAGCTCATGTAGTATTAAGAAAAGGTCTCCCAAGAATAATAGACATATTATCATCTTCAGGCATTTCAAACACAACAAAATCAGTTAATATTAGGAAATTATGAGCCACTTGAACAGGTACATCCTCACATATACCAATAGGAACAGTGGTAGATTTATCAGCCATTTGCAAAGATATATCAGTTGGTATTAATTTTTCTAGTTGAAGCCTCTTATAGAGAGAGAAAGGCATAACAATAACTCCAGCTCCCAAATCACACAAAGCAGTTCTAACATAACTGTTCTTAATAGAGCAAGGGATAGTCGGAATCCCTGGTTCTCCAAGTTTCTTAGGAACCTTACCACTAAAGGAATAATTAGCAAGCAAAGTAGAAATTTCTTCATTAAGGATCTTCCTTTTATTCGAGACAATATCCTTCATATACTTTGAGTAAGGGGGCCATTTAATAGCATTAGTCAAAGGAATTTGCATGAATAAAGGTTTCATCCACTCACAAAACTTATTATAGTGTTCATCTTCCTTTGACTTGTGTTTCTTATCAGGGAAAGGCATAGGTTTTTGGACCCAAGGCTCTCTTTCACTACCATGTTTCTTAGCAACAAAATATTCTTTACTGTATTTAGTGTTCTTAGTGTGGTCTTCAGGTTCTTCAACTTTTTCTTCATTTGGAGCTTCATTTTCTTCATTACCACTTTCAGTTTTAGCATCAGAAATAGATATACTATTAGGATCTATAACAGGTTCAGAGGGTTCTACAACAGTTTTATGTTTATTTTTCCTTTTCTTACGAGTAGAGCCACTACTTTCAGCTTGTTGAGAATCCTGCTCAATTCTTTTGGGATGCCCCTCAGGATATAGAGGATCCTGGGTAGCAGCACCACTTCTAGTTCTGATTTCATAAGCATGTTTTTCTTTAGCAGCATTAACTAGCAAGTCTTTTTGCACTTTAATGAGTTGATCTATTTGAGTTTGAACCATTTGAAAGTGTTTAACAATCATTTTAACATCATTAGAGGTTATTTCCACAATATCTTTCAACTCAATAATAGCTCTAGTGTTTTCCATTAGATGATTTTGCACCCTTTTATTAAAATTATCTTGCTTAACAATAAAGATATCGAATTCTTCTAAGCATTGATCAGGAGGTTTAGAGTAAGGGATATCACCTTCATCAAAGTGTTGGAGAGAGTGTACCTCAATTGTGGATGAGTAGGGAATATGCTTACATAATTCTTCTATAGGAGGTAAATTCTTGACATTTGCAGCTTTAATTCCGTTCTCCTTAAGACATTTCTTAGCTTCCTTCATCACTTCATCATTTAATTCAATAACTCCCCTCTTCTTTGATGTTGGAATAGGCACCGGTATAGTAGGTTTAGGTACAATTACTTCAGATATAGCTTGTTCAGGAGGAGTCCAATCTTCATAGTTCTTACTTATTTGAGCCATTAATTCCTCAGCTTCCTTGGGAGTCCTATTCCTGAAAACACAATCAGCACAACTATCTAGGTATGTCCTAGATTTTTCGGTTAGTCCATTATAAAATATATCAAGAAGCTCATTCTTATGTAATGGACTTCTAGCCTGTGCATGAATCAAAGCACAAAACCTTGCCCATGATTTAGGCAATATCTATTTTTCTCCTTGTTTCAAATCAAAAAGTTCCTACAAAATAGCATGTCTAGCACTAGGAGGAAAATATTTCTGCAGGAAAGTATTAATCAAGCAATCAGGGCTATCAATAGATCCTGGAGGTAAATTACTAAACCAAGTTTTAGCTTCTCCTTTCAGTGAAAAGGGGAAAATCGTAGCAACAAAGTAAGTACGCATCTTAATATCATCAGAAAACAAGCCACTCATGGTAGAAAGCTGATTCATATGTGCTACCACACTTTCATTCTTAGTCCCACAAAAAGGTTCTTTCTCAACAAAAGCTATGTAAGATAGATCGAGAGAGAAATCATAATCTTGATCTATAATGTTTATGGGAGAAGCAGCAAACTTAGCAATAGGAGACAATTTGGATCTAGTAGTACGCCTTTCAAGGAGACTCTTATCAGCGCTCCTATCATGGGTGTTTTTGCATTCTTTAATAGATTCATCGGTCATCTCAACATAACCATCTTCAATATCATAACTCTCACTATACTCAGGTGAACTAACAGGTGTAATAGTTTCTTCATTAGGAGTTTCAGTATTTCTAGCTATAGTTCTAGCAATCGTAGCATCTAGGAAAGGACCTAATGAACCACTCTTATCAAGCACAGTAGAAGCAGCATCATAAGTATCATAAGTTTTAGATTCAGCAGTAGTAGCAGTGTGTGTAGTATGTGTATGTGGTGGTGTAACGAGCTTACTCATAACAGATGGTGAATCAAGAGCAACAGAGGTGTTCAAAACCGTACCTCTTCTTGTAGTGGATGGTAAAATAGGAACCTTGCCATCACGAGACTTACCCATGATGGATGGATAGCAGCGAACAATAGAGAATCCAAGAGAACTTGATAAATAAAGCTATGCTCCACAGCAACGGCGCCAGAAAATAGTCTTGATGACCCACAAGTATAGGGGGTGTATCACAGTATTTTCGAGGGAAGTGAAACCCAATTTATTGATTCGACAGAAGGGGAGCCAAAGAATATTTATAAGTCTTAACAACTGAGTTGTCAATTCAGCTACACCTGGAAACAATCTTACTCACAACAGTTTATCAGTAGCAACATTTTTGTAGTAGGAATAGTAAGGTAACAGCAGTAGTAAAGGAAAAGACAGCAGTAACAATAGCAGTAACCAGTGGGGTTCGAGTGCGGTAGGCATAGCGATGGATGGACGGGCGTTGTATGGACAAGAAAATTCACATAGCAATCAGAACATAGGGCAATTGCAGATAAATAAGATAAAGCATCCAAGTACTAGATAATCCTAGGCATGTGTTCCATATATAGTCATACGTGCTCGCAATGAGAACTTGCACAACATCTTTTGTCCTGCCAGCCTGTTTGCAGCGGGGCCTCAAGGGAACTACTGGCAATTAAGGTGCTCCTTTAAAAAGAGCACCGGAGCAAAGCATTAACACTCTGTGAACACATGTGATCCTCACATCAAAGCCATTCCCTCCGGTTATCCCGATTTCTATCACTTCGGGGCCATTGGTTCCGGACAGCAATGTGTGTATACAGCTTGTAGATAAGACCAGAAACAATACTATCATAATGAATCAATAACATGTTCAGATCTGAAATCATGGCACTCGGGCCCTAGTGACAAGCATTAAGCACAACAAGTCGCGGCAAAGTCATAAAGCACTAATAAAAGATACTAGGCACCATGCCTAACAATCTGATGCCATTACACGAACGATCTCATCCAATCCCTACCATCCCCATAGCCTACAGCGGGGGATTACTCACTCATAGATGGGGAAACATGGATGGTCGATGGAGAAGCGATGGTGATGATGATGGTGATGATCTCCTCCAATTCCCCGTCCCGGCAGGGTGCCAGAACGGAGTTTCTGGTGCTGTTTCCGGGAATCTGGTGGCATCGGCGGAGCGGAACTCCTTCTAGAAAAACATCGAACCCCCGTGAGTTTTTAGGTCAGAAGGCAACTTATAGGTGAAGAGGGAGACCGAGGGGGAGTCTGGGGCGGCCAAACCACCTCCTGGCACGGCCTAGGCTAGCCCGCGCGGCCAGGTGGTGTGGCCTGGGCCTAGCCCTCCCTCCATCTCGTATTCTGGCTCCGCGGGTCTTCTGGTGAAATAGGATTTTTGGCATATTTTCCGGGATTTTTCCTGATAGTTGATTTTCTGCACAAAAAGTAGACACCAATGCAATTCTGCTGAAACAACGTCAGTCCGCGTTAGTTGCATCCAAATCACACAAGTTTAGAGGAGAAACAATAGCAAAAGTGTTTGGGAAAGTAGATACGTTTTGGACGTATCACAATGACACTGGTGGGTCCATATGTGGTCTCTGAAAATAACACACATGCAATGAATTCTGGTGGATCCATATGTGGTATGTTAAAAGAACACACATGCAATGACACTAGATGTGGTTAATGAAAGAATACACATTTTAATGACAATGGTGGTTCCATATGGGGTTTTTGAAAAGAACATACATGCAATGACTCTAGTTGTGGTCAATGAAAAGAAAACACATGCAATGGCTCTAGTGGATCCATAGGTAAATTGTGAAAAGAACACACATGCAATGACACTCTAGTGGTTGTTAATAAAAAGAAAAAATGACACTAGTGGATCCATAGGTGGATTATGAAAAGAACACACATGCATTGAACTCTGGTGGATCCATATGCACTGACACTGGTGGATCCATGTGTGGTCTCTGAAAAGAACACACATTCCAACGACACTGGTGGATCCATATGTGGTTTGTGAAAAGACCATACATCAAGTGACTCTAGATGTGGTTAATGAGAAGAACACACATGCAATGACACTAGTGGATCCATATGTGGTTAATGAAAATAACACACATGCAATGACTCTAGCTATGGTTAATGAAGATAACACACATGCAATGACACTGGTGGATCCATAGGTGGATTGTGAAAATAACACACATGCAATGACTCTAGTTGTTGTTAATAATAAGAACACGCATGCAATGACACTTGTGGATCCATTTGTGGTCTCTGAAAAAACAAGCATGCAATGACTCTGGTGGATCCATATGTTGTCCGTGAAAAGAACACCCATGCAATGACACTAGATGTGGTTAATGAAAGAATACACATTTCAATGACAATGGTGGTTCCATATGTGGTTTCTCAGAAGAACACACATGCAATGACTGTAATTGTGGTTAATGAAAAGAACACACATTTCAATGATAATGGTGGTTCCATATGTGGTTTGTGAAAAGAACACACATGCAATGACTCTAGCTGTGGTTAATGAGAAGAACACACATGCAATGACACTAGTGGGTCCATATGTGGTCTCTGAAAAGAACAGACATGCAATGACTCTGGTGGATCCATATGTGGTCTATGAAAAGAACACACATGCAATGACACTATATGTGGTAATGACAGAATACACATTTCAATGACAATGGTGATACCATATGTGGTTTATGAAAAGAACACACATGCAATGACTAGCTGTGGTTAATGAAAATAACACACATGCAATGACTCTAGTAGATCCATAGGTCGATTATGAAAATAACACACATGCAATGACACTCGTGGATCCATATGTGGTCTCTGAAAAGAACACACATGCGGTGACACTAGTGGATCCATATGTGGTCTCTGAAAAGAATACAAATGCAATGACACTAGTGGATCCATATGTGGTCTGTGAAAATAATAGTCATGAAATGACTCCAGATGTGGTTAATGAAAGAATAAACATTTCAATGACAATGGTGGTTCCATATGTGGTTTGTGAAAGGAACAGACATGCAATGACTCTAGCTGTGGTTAATGACAAGAATACACATGCAATGACACTGGTGGATCCATATGCGGTTAATGAAAATAACACACATGCAATGACTCTAGTTGTTAATAAAAAGAACACACATGCAATGACACTAGTGGATCCATATGTGGTCTGTGAAGAGAACACACATGCAATGACACTGGTGGATCCGTATGTGGTTTGTGAAAAGAATAGACATGAAATGACTCTAGATGTGGTTAATAAAACAATCCACATTTCATTGACAATGGTGGTTCCATATGTGGTTCGTGAAAAGAACACACATGCAATGACAATAGATGTGGTTAATGAGAAGAACACACATGCAGTGAACTCTGGTGGATCCATATGTGGTCTATGAAAAGAACACGCATGTAATGACACTAGATGTGGTGGATGAAAGAATACACATTTCAATGATAATGGCGGTTCCATATGTGGCTTGTGAAAAGAACACACATACAATGACTCTAGCTGTGGTTAAAGAAAAGAACGCACATGCAATGACTCTAGTGTATCCATAGGTGGATTGTGAAAAGAACACACATGCAATGACAGTGGTGGATCCATATGTGCTCTCGAAAAAGAACACACATGCAGTGACACTGGTGGATCCATATGTGGTCTGTGAAAGGAAGTCATGAAATGACTCTAGATGTGGTTAATGAAAGAATACACATTTCAATGACAATGATTGTTCCATATGTGGTTTGTGAAAAGAACACACATGCAATGACTCTAGCTGTGGTTAATGAAAAGAACACACATGCAATAACACTGGTGCGTCCATATGAGGTTAATGAAAATACACACATGCAATAACTGTAGTTGTTGTTAATAAAAAGAACACACATGCAATGACACTGGTGGATCCATATGTGGTCTGTGAAAAGAACACACATGCAATGACACTGGTGGATCCATATGTGGTATGTGAATAGAACACACATGCAATGACAATGGTGGATCCATATGTGGTCTGTGAAAAGAATAGACATGAAATGACTCTAGATGTCGTTAATGAGAAGAACACACATTTCAATGACAATGGTGGTTCCATATGTGGTTTGTGAAAAGAACACGCATGCAATGACTCTAGCTGTGGTTAATGAGAAGAACACACATGCAATGACTCTAGCTATCGTTAATGAAAAGAACACACATGCAATGACTCTAGTGGATCCATAGGTGGATCGTGAAAAGAACACGCATACAATGACTCTAGTGGATCCATAGGTTGATTGTGAAAAGAACATACATGCAGTGACACTGGTGGATCCATATGTGGTCTTTGAAAAGAACACACATTTAGTGACACTAGTGGATACATATGTGGTCTATGAAAAGAATAGTCGTGAAATGACTCCAGATGTGGTTAATGAAAGAATACACATTTCAATGACAATGGTGTTTCCATATGTGGTTTGTGAAAAGAACACACATGCAATGACTCTAGTTGTGGTTAATGAGAAGAACACACATTTCAATGACACTGGTGGATCCATATGTGGTTAATGAAAAGAACACACATGCAATGACTCTAGCTGTTGTTAATAAAAGAACACACATGCAATGGAACTGGTGTATCCATATGTGGTCTGTGAAAAGACACACATGCAATGACACTAGTGGATCCATATGTGGTCTGGGAAAAGAATAGACATGAAATGACTCTAGATGTGGTTAATGAAAGAATACACATTTCAATGACAATGGTGGTTCCATATGTGGTTTGTGAAAAGAACACACATGCAATGACTCTAGCTGTGGTTAATGAGAAGAACACACATGCAATGAAACTGGTGGATTATGAAAAGAACACACATGCAGTGAACTCTCGTGGTTGTTAATGAAAAGAACACACATGCAATGACACTAGTTGATCCATAGGTGGATTGTGAAAAGAACACACATGCATTGAACTCTTGTGGATCCATATGCAATGACACTAGTGGATCTATGTGTGGTCTCTAAAAAGAACACACATTTCAATGACACTAGTGGATCCATATGTGGTTTGTGAAAAGAACATACATCTAGTGACTTTAGCTGTGGTTAATGAGAAGAACGCACATGCAATGACACTAGTGGATCCATATGTGGTTAGTGAAAAAAAACACATGCAATGACTCTAGCTATGGTTAATGAAAAGAACACACATGCAATGACACTAGTGGATCCATAGGTGGATTGTGAAAAGAACACACATGCAATGACTCTAGTTGTTGTTAATAATAAGAACACACATGCAATGACATTGGTTTATCCATATGGTCTCTAAAAAGAACAGACATGCAGTGACTCTGGTGGATCCATATGTGGTATGTGAAAAGAACACACATGCAATGACACTAGATGTGGTGAATGAAAGAATACACATTTCAATGACAATGGTGGTTCCATATGTGGTTTGTCAAAAGAACACACAGCAATGACTCTAGTTCTGGTTAATGAAAAGAACACACATGCAATGACTCTAGTGTATCCGTAGGTGGATTGTGAAAAGAACACACATGCAATGACACTGGTGGATCCATATATGGTCTCTGAAAAGAACACACATGCAGGGACACTGGTGGATCCATATCTGGTCTATGAAAAGAATAGTTAGGAAATGACTCTAGATGTGGTTAATGAGAGAATACACATTTCAATGACAATGATGGTTCCATATGTGGTTTGTGAAAAGAACACACATGCAATGACTCTGACTATGGTTAATGAACATAACACACATGCAATGACACTGGTGGGTCCATATGTGGTTAATGAAAATACACACATGCAATTTCTCAGGTTTTTGTTAATAAAAAGAACACACATGCAATGACACTGGTGGATCCATATGTGGTCTGTGAAAAGAACACACCTGCAATGACACTGGTGGATCCATATTGTGTCTATGAAAAGAATAGACCTGAAATGACTCTAGATGTGGTTAATGAAAGAATACACATTTCAATGACAATGGTGGTTCCATGTCTGGTTTGTGAAAAGAACACACATGCAATGACTCTAGATGTGGTTAATGAGAAGAATACGCATGCAATGACTCTAGCTGTGGTTAATGAAAAGAACACACATGCAATGACTCTAGTGGATCCATAGGTGCCTTGTGAAAAGAACACACATGCAATGACTCTAGTGGATCCACATGCAATGACTCTAGTGAAAAGAACACACATGCAGTGACACTGGTGGATCCATATGTGGTCTTTGAAAAGAACACACATGTAGTGACACTGGTGGATCCATATATGGTCTGTGAAAAGAATAGTCATGAAATGACTCTAGATGTGGTTAATGAAAGAATACACATTTCAATGACAATGGTGGTTCCATATGTGGTTTGTGAAAAGAACACACATGCAATGACTCTAGTTGTGGTTAGTGAGAAGAACACACATTTCAATGACACTGGTGGATCCATATGTGGTTAGTGAAAAGAACACACATGCAATGACTCTAGCTATTGTTAATAAAAAGAACACACATGCAATGGCACTAGTGCATCCATATGTGGTCTGTGAAAAGAACACACGTGCACTAGTGGATCCATATGTGGTCTATGAAAAGAATAGACATGAAATGACTCTAGATGTGGTTAATCAAAGAATACACATTTCAATGACAATGGTGGTTCCATATGTGGTTTGTGAAAAGAACACACATGGAATGACTCTAGTTGTGGTTAATCAGAAGAACACATATTTCAATGACACGGGTGGATCTATATGTGGTTAATAAAAAGAACACACATGCAATGACTCTAGCTGTTGTTAATAAAAGAACACACATGATATGGAACTGGTGTATCCATATGTGGTCTATGAAAAGAACACACATGGAATGACACTAGTGGATCCATATGTGGTCTGTGAAAACAATAGACATGAAATGACTCTAGATGTGGTTAATGAAAGAATACACATTTCAATGACAATGGTGGTTCCATATGTGGTTTGTGAAAAGAACACACATGCAATGACTCTAGCTGTGGTTAATGAGAAGAACACACATGCGATGACACTGGTAGATCTATAGGTGGATTATGAAAAGAACAAACATGAACTGAACTCTAGTGGTTGTTAATAAAAAAACACACATGCAATGACACTAGTGGATCCATAGGTGGATTGTGAAAAGAGCACACATGCATTGAACTCTGGTGGATCCATATGCAATGACACTAGTGGATCCATGTGTGGTCTCTAAAAAGAACACACATTTCAATGACACTAGTGGATCCATATGTGGTTTGTGAAAAGAACATACATCTAGTGACTCTAGCTGTGGTTAATGAGAAGAACACACATGCAATGACACTAGTCGATCCATATGTGGTTAGTGAAAAAAAACACATGCAATGACTCTAGCTATGGTCAATGAAAAGAACACACATGCAATAACACTGGTGGATCCATAGGTGGATTGTGGAAATAAAATACATGCAATGACTCTTGTTGTTGTTAATAATAAGAACACACATGCAATGACACTGGTTGATCCATATGGTCTCTAAAAAGAACAGACATGCAATGACTCTGGTGGATCCATATGTGGTCTGTGAAAAGAACACACATGCAATGACACTAGATGTGGTTAATGAAAGAATACACATTTCAATGACAATGGTGGTTCCATATGTGGTTTGTGAGAAGGACACGCATGCAATGACTCTAGTAGTGGTCAATGAAAAGAACACACATTTCTATGACAATGGTGGTTCCATATGTGGTTTGTGAAAAGAACACACATGCAATGACTCTACCTATGGTTAATGAGAAGAACACACATGCAATGACACTGGTGGGTCCATATGTGGTCTCTGAAAAGAACACACATGCAATGACACTAGATGTGGTTAATGAAAGAATACACATTTTAATGACAATGGTGGTTCCATATGGGGTTTTTGAAAAGAACATACATGCAATGACTCTAGTTGTGGTTAATGAAAAGAAAACACATGTAATGACTCTAGTGGATCCATAGGTGGATTGTGAAAAGAACACACATGCAATGACACTCTAGTGGTTGTTAATAAAAAGAAAAAATGACACTAGTGGATCCATAGGTGGATTATGAAAAGAACACACATGCATTGAACTCTGGTGGATCCATATGCAATGACACTGGTGGATCCATGTGTGGTCTCTGAAAAGAACACACATTTAACCGACACTGGTGGATCCATATGTGGTTTGTGAAAAGACCATACATCAAGTTACTCTAGATGTGGTTAATGAGAATAACACACATGCAATGACAATAGTGGATCCATATGTGGTTAATGAAAATAACACACATGCAATGACTCTAGCCATGGTTAAAGAAGATAACACACATGCAATGACACTGGTGGATCCATAGGTGGATTGTGAAAATAACACACATGCAATGACTCTAGTTGTTGTTAATAATAAGAACACACATGCAATGACACTTGTGGATCCATTTGTGGTCTCTGAAAAAACAAGCATGCAATGACTCTGGTGGATCCATATGTGGTCCGTGAAAAGAACACACATGTAATGACACTAGATGTTGTTAATGAAAGAATACACATTTCAATGACAATGGTGGTTCCATATGTGGTTTGCTAGAAGAACAAACATGCAATGACTGTAATTGTGGTTAACGAAAAGAACACACATTTCAATGATAATGCTGGTTCCATATGTGATTTGTGAAAAAAACACACATGCAATGACTCTAGCTGTGGTTAATGAGAAGAACACACATGCAATGACACTAGTGGGTCCATATGTGGTCTCTGAAAAGAACAGACATGCAATGACTTTGGTAGATCCATATGTGGTCAATGAAAAGAACACACATGCAATGACACTATATGTGGTAATGACAGAATACACATTTCAATGACAATGGTGATACCATATGTGGTTTGTGAAAAGAACACACATGCAATGACTAGCTGTGGTTAATGAAAAGAACACACATGCAATGACTCTAGTGGATCCATAGGTCGATTATGAAAATAACACACATGCAATGACACTCGTGGATCCATATGTGGTCTCTGAAAAGAACACACATGCGGTGACACTAGTGGATCCATATGTGGTCTCTGAAAAGAATACAAATGCAATGACACTAGTGGATCCATATGTGGTCTGTGAAAATAATAGTCATGAAATGACTCCAGATGTGGTTAATGAAAGAATAAACATTTCAATGACAATGGTGGTTCCATATGTGGTTTGTGAAAGGAACAGACATGCAATGACTCTAGCTATGGTTAATGACAAGAATACACATGCAATGACACTGGTGGATCCATATGCGGTTAATGAAAATAACACACATGCAGTGACTCTAGTTGTTGTTAATAAAAAGAACACACATGCAATGACACTGGTGGATCCATACGTGGTCTGTGAAGAGAACACACATGCAATGACACTGGTGGATCCATATGTGGTCTGTGAAAAGAATAGACATGAAATGACTCTAGATGTGGTTAATAAAAGAATCCACATTTCATTGACAATGGTGGTTCCATATGTGGTTCGTGAAAAGAACACACATGCAATGACAATAGATGTGGTTAATGAGAAGAACAAACATGCACTGAACTCTGGTGGATCCATATGTGGTCTGTGAAAAGAACACGCATGTAATGACACTAGATGTGGTGAATGAAAGAATACACATTTCAATGATAATGGTGGTTCCATATGTGGCTTGTGAAAAGAACACACATACAATGACTCTAGCTGTGGTTAAAGAAAAGAACGCACATGCAATGACTCTAGTGTATCCATAGGTGGGTTGTGAACAGAACACACATGCAATCACAGTGGTGGATCCATATGTGCTCTCTAAAAAGAACACACATGCTGTGACACTGGTGGATCCATATGTGGTCTGTGAAAAGAAGTCATGAAATGACTCTAGATGTGGTTAATGAAAGAATACACATTTCAATGACAATGATGGTTGCATATGTGGTTTGTGAAAATAACACACATGCAATGACTCTAGCTGTGGTTAATGAAAAGAACACACATGCAATAACACTAGTGCGTCCATATGAGGTTAATGAAAATACACACATGCAATAACTGTAGTTGTTGTTAATAAAAAGAACACACATGCAATGACACTGGTGGATCCATATGTGGTCTGTGAAAAGAACACACATGCAATGACACTGGTGGATCCATATGTGGTCTGTGAATAGAACACACATGCAATGACAATGGTGGATCCATATGTGGTCTGTGAAAAGAATAGACATGAAATGACTCTAGATGTCGTTAATAAGAAGAACACACATTTCAATGACAATGGTGGTTCCATATGTGGTTTGTGAAAAGAACACACAGGCAATGACTCTAGCTGTGGTTAATGAGAAGGACACACATGCAATGACTCTAGCTATCGTTAATGAAAAGAACACACATGCAATGACTCTAGTGGATCCATAGGTGGATTGTGAAAAGAAAACGCATACAATGACTCTAGTGGATCCATAGGTTGATTGTGAAAAGAATATACATGAAGTGACACTGGTGGATCCATATGTGGTCTCTGAAAAGAACACACATTTAGTGACACTAGTGGATACATATGTGGTCTATGAAAAGAATGGTCATGAAATGACTCCAGATGTGGTTAATGAAAGAATACACATTTCAATGACAATGGTGTTTCCATATGTGGTTTGTGAAAAGAACACACATGCAATGACTCTAGTTGTGGTTAATGAGAAGAACACACATTTCAATGACACTCGTGGATCCATATGTGGTTAATGAAAAGAACACACATGCAATGACTCTAGCTGTTGTTAATAAAAGAACACACATGCAATGGAACTGGTGTATCCATATGTGGTCTGGGAAAAGAATAGACATGAAATGACTCTATATGTGGTTAATGAAAGAATACACATTTCAATGACAATGGTGGTTCCATATGTGGTTTGTGAAAAGAACACACATGCAATGACTCTAGCTGTGGTTAATGAGAAGAACACACATGCAATGACACTGGTGGATTATGAAAAGAACACACATGCAGTGAACTCTTTTGGTTGTTAATGAAAAGAACACACATGCAATGACACTAGTTGATCCATAGGTGGATTGTGAAAATAACACACATGCATTGAACTCTGGTGGATCCATATGCAATGACACTAGTGGATCCATGTGTGGTCTCTAAAAAGAACACACATTTCAATGACACTAGTGGATCCATATGTGGTTTGTGAAAAGAACATCCATCTAGTGACTTTAGCTGTGGTTAATGAGAAGAACGCACATGCAATGACACTAGTGGATCCATATGTGGTCTGTGAAAAGAACACACATGCAATGACTCTGACTATGGTTAATGAACATAACACACATGCAATGACACTTGTGGGTCCATATGTGGTTAATGAAAATACACACATGCAATTTCTCAGGTTTTTGTTAATAAAAATAACACACATGCAATGACACTGGTGGATCCATATGTGGTCTGTGAAAAGAACACACCTGCAATGACACTGGTGGATCCATATTGTGTCTATGAAAAGAATAGACATGAAATGACTCTAGATGTGGTTAATGAAAGAATACACATTTCAATGACAATGGTGGTTCCATGTCTGGTTTGTGAAAAGAACACACATGTAATGACTCTAGATGTGGTTAATGAGAAGAATACACATGCAATGACTCTAGCTGTGGTTAATGAAAAGAACACACATGCAATGACTCTAGTGGATCCATAGGTGCCTTGTGAAAAGAACACACATGTAATGACTCTAGTGGATCCACATGCAATGACTCTAGTGAAAAGAACAGACATGAAGTGACACTGGTGGATCCATATGTGGTCTTTGAAAAGAACACACATGTAGTGACACTGGTGGATCCATATATGGTCTGTGAAAAGAATAGTCATGAAATGACTCTAGATGTGGTTAATGAAAGAATACACATTTCAATGACAATGGTGGTTCCAAATGTGGTTTGTGAAAATAACACACATGCAATGACTCTAGTTGTGGTTAGTGAGAAGAACACACATTTCAATGACACTGGTGGATCCATATGTGGTTAGTGAAAAGAACACACATGCAATGACTCTAGCTATTGTTAATAAAAAGAACACACATGCAATGGCACTGGTGCATCCATATGTGGTCTGTGAAAAGAACACACGTGCACTAGTGGATCCATATGTGGTCTATGAAAAGAATAGACATGAAATGACTCTAGATGTGTTTAATCAAAGAATACACATTTCAATGACAATGGTGG